>OW240912.1:157104474-157524257 GCA_933207985.1 Pelobates cultripes
GGGGAGGACAGTAGGTCCCCCCCCCTTATTGTTTTATTGGGGCCCCCACCCACCGCTCAGGGGTGGGGGCCGGGGGGAGGACAGTAGGTCCCCCCCCCCTTATTGTTTTATTAGGGCCCCCACCCACCGCGCAGGGGTGGGGGCCAGGGGGGGAGGAAGTAGGTCCTCCCCCCTTATTGTTTTATAAGGGCCCCCACCCACCGCTCAGGGGTGGGGGCCAGGGGGGAGGACAGTAGGCCCCCACCTTATTGTTTTATTAGGGCCCCCACCCACCGCTCAGGGGTGGGGGCCGGGGGGGAAGACAGTAGGTCCCCCCCCCCCATTATCTTTATGGCCCCCACCCGCCGCTCAGGGTGGGGGAGGGGGGAGGACAATAGGTCCGCCCCCCCTTATTGTAATTTATGTCTTTTTTTTCAACAGTGAGCAGCCACAGGCTGCTCACTGTTTAGTAGACATGCCCCTACTCGCGGTATAGTGAGTAGGGGCATTTGGGAGATTTAAATCTCTCTTGTGCTATTATGGGGGTCATATTGACCCCCATAGAGTGAGAGGGGGTACTGGGGGGCTTATGAAGTGGTGGGGAGCACTGCTCCCTGCCGCTTCTATAGTTACATATTACAAGGAGGGAGCTGCACGCCGGTAGCTCCCTCCTTGTAATAAACTGCACGAACAAACATACACTGATACTCAGATACACTGATACATTGTGTTTGTTTGTTCGGCTGATCTTTCTATTCACTCATTCGTCTGTCTGATGAATGAATGAATAGATGAAATTCCCGTTCGCATGTCCAGGTGTTTCACTGGGCATGTGCGGGAATCTCAGTGTCTGCCTAGTGTGGGCTGATGACGTGTCCCACAGGGACTTCACCTACCCACACAAAGATGGCGGCGCCCTGAATCAAGATCGGGGCAGAAAATAAGGATTAAAAAATAGGTAATGTGGGGGGCTTAGGGGCATTTGGGGGTGACTAGTGGGTCAATTGGATGTAGTGGAGGCGGGAGGGGGGTTAAAAAAAAAACGGGTTTCGGCATGACAGTGCCGCTTTAAACCTCTTTCTGAACTGTGTCAATAATTTTGCTTGGTAATTTAAGTCCTTCTTCATCTGTACATTAACCGTTTTCAGGATAATCGTTTGACTTGGTAAGCACAGCACTTCTTCATCTGTATGGTAAACTGTGACAGGACATGTCTATTTCCTTTGCCTCTTTGGGCCTTCCAGATAGAATGTTCTTTGAATCACAACGCAGACAATGAAATATGCACAAACAATCAGCATATCTTGTCTCAAAGGATTAACTAGTTTTATCTTATAAAATCTATTAGGTTGTGGTGTTTACAGGTAGTTAAAGGCCCACAAATGTCTCTTGAAAATTTGATTTGTTTAGACATTTACTCCACATCTGATGGAGAGTTGAACACAACCATATTAGTTAATTTTTAATTTACTGACGAATACATGCAATAATCACAAAATGTAGAACTTTTTAACAGAAAATTATTATACAGTGGGACCTCGGTTTACAAACTCCTAGGTTAACATAATTTTCCGTTTACAAATGAAAATCCATTGAAAATAATGCCTCGGTTTACAATTTTTTTTCGCAATACAAAGCAAGTTTCCCCAGGATGCATTGCACCTGGGAGGTTTATAGCACCACCCCCTGCATGCTGGAGCCTGTGGATAGCATGTGGGGTCAAGTGTGGAGGTGTTGGAGCGGCTTTTGCATAGAGTTTTGGAGCCATTCTGGAAATTGTTTGGAATTGTTTTGGGACTTTTTGGTGCATTTCTCAAGCTGTGGAAAGGTAGAGAGCTGATCTTCGTCGTTTGCATGCCTTTTATTGTGTGTTCTGCATTGTGGGTTGGTTTCCATGCCAGCTCATTTTGACTTTTTTCGGATTAACGGATTAATTGGTTCTCAATGCATTCCTATGGGAAACTGTGTTTCGGTTTACAAATTTTTCGCAATAAGAAAAGTCCCAGAGAACGTATTAAATTCGTAAACCGAATCCACCGTACATGAATGTGAGTGGAAAAGACGTAAGGGTGAAAAATGTATTCACAATTGAATGTATGTGCAAATTCTCATACCCATAACCATTTAACCCTTACGTCCCATTTAATAGCCAACTAGAGCAAATAGCATACATAAAAACATAGAATTTGATGGCAGATAAGAATTATTCGTCCCATCTAGTCTGCCCAATTTTCTAAATACTCTCATTAGTCCCTAGCCTTATCTTATAGTTATGCCTATCCCACGAATGCTTAAATTCCTTCACTGTGTTAACCTCTACCACTTCAGTTGGAAGGCTATTCCGTGCATCCACTACACTCTCAGTAAAGTAATACTTCCTGATATTATTTTTAAACCTTTGCCCCTCTAATTTAAGATTGTCCTCTTGTTGTGGTAGCTTTTATTCTTTTAAATATAGTCTCTTCCTTTACTGTGTTGATTCCCTTTATGTATTCGAAAAACGTCGCCTCAGACGGGATATGATAACATTATACAAATATATCCGAGGTCAATACAAACCATTGTGTGGAAATCTATTCACAAACAGGACTTTACATAGGACACAAGGTCATGCTTAGACTGGAAGAAAGAAGATTTAGTCTAAGGCAAAGGAAAGGTTTTTTTTTTACCGTTAGAACAATACAGATATGTAATTCTTGCCTGAAGAAGTGGTTTCATCAAAACATCCAGGAAACCATCATATTTTCCACAATCGGGACTTGCTGGTTCTGAAAGCGTATTTGGTCCATCATGTTTGTCAATATCATTTTGGAAGTACTCTCGTACTTCTGCAGAAAAAATACTTAGCATGGCATTTTAAAACAGCTTCTGACCACTAAATATTTAACCAAGATAGACCAGCAAAACTATGTTTAAAAAAAAAACCAAAACAATCAAATAAAGAGCTTTTAACACAATGCTCCTACCCAGAATTTAATAGTTAAAACAGACAAAAGATTAAAAAAAAAAACTGTTTGCTATCTAAAATTGGAATGCAGTGAAGCAACACAATTTAACATCTGAAGCAGTGTTTGTTACAAGAAACAAGTTCAAATAGATTCAGATTTCAGTCTAGTTAATTGCAACAAGAGATAGACAATCACAGCACATGGGCTGTTAAAAATGGCCTAAACCTCAATAGTCCTGGATGTATCATAAAGATCGATATATAATAGAGTGCCAGGTATCCCCCTTTTTTTTTACTTCATAAAACTACTGGAAGACAGATACGAAATGCATACACTCAGCATTTGAAATGGGTTTGACAACTACACTCTCATGTACTATAAGATAGGGCCCGATGAATAGTTTTATGTGACAGATGCTCGCAAACTGTTTACGTTATATTCTGAATATTGTTACCTGACAATGGTTTGTATATTTTTGTCAATACAAAAAATAAAGAATAAAAAAAAATGGCCTAAGCATCAAAAGTACCAATGCTGTGCAGCTTATGCAATTTTCCATTATTATAAGCAATACTTTAAAACTGTGCAGAAAAAAGTTAAACAGACAAACAAAAAACACAAAAAAACAAACAAACCTGTTTTCCATTTAAAATTAGAATGCAGTGAAGCCACACAATTCAACATAGGTTCAGTTTCATTCTAGTTAGTTGCAACAAGAGAGAGACAATCACAGCACATAAGCAGTTCAAAATAGCCAAAATATCAAAAGTACCAATGCAGTGCAACAATTCTTCCCCTACTATAACCAATACTTTAAAACTGTGCAAAAACAATGTTAAACCTATAAATGGTACAATCATTTGCACAAAATATATTCTGTCAGTAAAACATATATTAACAAAATACATGTGTAAATTTGTTTCAACAAAATTAATATTTTTATAAAATCACTAGCTCTTAGATTACGCATCAGTATGGTAATTATTGAGCTTCACAAACTTTTGTTGTAGAAGTATCCTATTTCGGGATCACCAAAATGTGGTGTAATACCAAACTATATAAATTATGTACGCATGCACATATAAACTCTAGTCCGTCTACTTTAAGAAATATTTATTCAGAGATAAAACAACAACAACATACAACTAATGACACACACTATAATTAAACCTTATAAAGTCATCAGATCCCACTCACATATCACCATGATAACCGTAGCTTATGTCTGTTCACATGTCTGCTTAGTAGCACAGCCAAGAAAGAACGGGGAGGAATGAAGATAGGGTGGGGAGTGGCAATCTCTTTCTGACTTGCACAGGTATTGAATTACCTGTAAGAAAGGGATACATGAGCTTGGTCACATGAACCCTAGTCACCATCAGAATTTCACCACACCAACTATTAAACGAGAAGAATTGGGTGTAATTTTTAAATGGAATGTATACCACACCTTGTTATTATTATTATTATTATTATTATTATTTTATTTATATAGCGCTTTCAGAAGGAAAAGTCTTGGTGGCGAGCGTTAGAGGTGGGAGTACGGACAGAGGATATACGTAGAATAAACAAACAATACAAAGTCCCAATATGTAATGACAAATAGATACCACCACACTCTAAAACACCTGTGTGATAACCTCTCTATTCACACATAAAGCAAAATATACATATAGATTAGGTGGAGTGTAAGGTGAACACAACCTTGTGCAATAAGGTCAGATACACATACACATATGATTATCAGTAGGTATTGTACTCACATGTACAGAGCCAATAACATTAGGCTCAATGTGCAGGCTGGTGGGAATATTAGGAGGGATCCCACTCCCTAGCTGGACAGGATGGGATTATGTTCTGAAGATCCTCCACCCAAAAATGTTCCAGGACATAAGGTGTAGTTAAAAAGCTAATTTATTTGGAACAGTGACACAAAATAAAATAACAAGCAGTAGACACCGCAAAGTCTTTAGTAAAATTAAATATTTGCAAAACGCGTTTCGCCTAAATAGGCTTCCTCAGTTGCATAAGTCTCTTGTCCTGACGGCTGTCTTCTTAGGTAGCTCTCCTTTGATTATCAATCTCGATCTGCTGTGATAGCCACGGACTGCTTCCATCCTCTTCATATGAAGCTACTCTCCGCCATCCACATTTTGATGATGTACTTCCGGTTTCGCTCTGTACTTGGAACGCATATGCGTTCCACTTTCGTTCTCACTCTGTGCTTGGAAGTTCCACATACGATATAAACTTTATTGTCCATTGTAATTGTCCATTTACAATGTGGGTACTCCGGAAAAACAAATGCAGAGAAAAGAAAATGGAAAAACTATATGTTAATGAAAGGGAATCCATTTTAAATATAAAGATGGTGTCACTATATAGTAATACTGCAATCCATAGTGTATAAATTACAAGACAATAATCCAGTTACTAAGCAATGTGTAGGGGAGACAACAAGCTTTAAAAATGGGTAAGCACATAAGAGTAATAAATCCATAGGATGTGTTAAGAAAGGGCATTCTGTTAAAAAGGGAGACATCCATATTAAATATGGGCAGTCCATAAAATACTTAAATAAAATATATAGTAATCACAAATTTATTTAATAAAATAAGTTTGATTTAAATTAAACTTAAATTAGTTAAAAAGTTACCAAGAACTATTTTTAAAAAACTTTTTAAAACCCAATAAAAAAGAAAAAGTAACCCACAAGAAATAGAAAAATTAAAATTGAAGGCTAAAAATCACATTCACAGGAAATGGCACAATTCAAAATCTGAATTCAGACAGTGAGGGATAAGGGTGTAAAAATTAAAGATTTATCTCATTTCTTCCTTCCCTATTTTATTAGTGTGGTCACCACCTCTCCAGTCTTTCTTTACCAATTTGAGGGCGCAGAAAAAAAGCTCTGTGGGGTTCTGATTGTGCATACTTTTAAAGTGCTGAGATACGCTATGGTTTTCAAACCCTTTTTTCATATTGCGTATATGTTTGCTTATTTGGACATTTAGGGGACGAATCTTCCTACCAATATATAACTGGTTACATGGGCATTTCAAGAGGTATACTACACCTTTAGAGTAACATGTAATGTGATCTTTAATAGCATATTGTTTTCCGATGATTTGACTTATGTCGGTGTAATGCCTCTTATGACTCTTGGTCGTTCTTAATGGGAGGCAATTTCCGCATCCGTAGAAACCTAAAAGGTTCTTTGTCAGCTCATTGGGTTTATCTACTCTGAGACAGCTTTTTACTAATATGTTTTTAAAAATTTTTGTGCCTCTATGAATAATCCCAGGGTTTGGTGGTAAGATTCTGTTTAATATCGGATCAACCCTTAAGATTTGCCAGTGTTTCCTTATGGCTTGCCTAACTCTTTTGGAGCTCCCATTATACCCGCAAATAAAAGGGATATCATTATCCCTTTGTGTATCATTCTTTCTTTTATACTTTAAAAGCTGTCTCCTCGGTAGAGACTGCACCTCTTCTATATTTCCCCTCAGGGTTTCCTCTTCATACCCCCTTTCTGCGAATTGATTTTCAAGTAAAAAGCTTGTTGAATAAAATCACTTTCTTCTGTACAATTCCTTCTGATTCTTAAAAAGTGTCCCTTGCATTAGTTAGCCAAGGTCCATAATGGCATCTGGTTCTTTCTATATAGCCATTCCTGTCCACTGGTTTGAAGAAATTTTTTGTTCTAATAGACTGATTCTGGATGAAAATAGTGAAGTCCAAAAAGTTGATCTCACTATAACTCTGAGTGCAGGTTAAGTTAATCCCCAAATCGTTGTTGTTGAGGAACTTCAGGAACTCTTGCAGATACTCAAGACTACCCAACCAGATAAAAAAAATGTTGTCTATATATCTGTGGTAGGACACCAAGTTCGCAACCCAGCCATGTCCTTGGGAGACTAACTTCTCTTCCCAATATGCCATAAATAGATTGGCATAGCTGGGTACAAACTTGGTGCCCCTCGCAATACAGCAGATTTGTTAAAAAAATAAATAAATAAATTCTGGAACCAGAAAAAATTGTTGGTTAAAATTAATAAAATACCCTCCAAAATAAAATCTATTTGTTGAAAACATGCCCTCTCCAAAAAGTGCTTAGTTGCCTCAATGCCTTTTGTGTGTGGAATAGTACTATAAAGTGAACTGCCGTCACTAGTATGTACCCCTCCTTCCATTGGGTCTGTCCTAGGATTTGCAGCATGTGTATCGTGTCCTTCAAATAATACTGGGTTTTAACCACTAACGGTTGGAGGAGAATATCAATGTATTCAGATATTTTAGATGAGATGGAATCTATCCCTGAAATTATAGGTCGTCCTGGGGGATTGGTCGTATCTTTGTGTACTTTTGGAAGATGATAAAAACTGGTACACGTGGGTTGGTCTGATATAGGTATTTCGCTCCTCTCTCATTGAGAATACCTTTTTCCTTTCCCTTTTCTACATAACTTTAAAATTTTTCCTTCACGTCTTCCATAGGATTCAATGGTAATTCCCTGTATGTCTTATGATCTGAAAGTACTGTTTGCTTCCTCTATGTATTTCTCGGCATCAAAAATAACCGTTCATCCTCCCTTATCCGCCGGTTGTCTCCCTACACATTGCTTAGTAACTGGATTATTGTCTTGTAATTTATACACTATGGATTGCAGTATTACTACATATTGACACCATCTTTTATATTTGAAACAGATTCCCGTTCTTTAACATATCGTTTTTCCATTTTCTTTTCTCTGCATTTGTTTTTGCGGAGTACCCACATTGTAAATGGACAATTACAATGGACAATAAAGTTTATATTGTATGTGGAATGCATATGCGTTCCAAGCACAGAGCGAAACCGGAAGTACATCATCAAAATGAGGACGGTGGAGAGAAGCGTCATAGGAAGAGGACGGAAGCAGTCCATGGCTATCACAGCAGATCGAGATTGATAATCAAAGGATAGCTACATAAGAAGACAGCCGTCAGGACAAGAGACTTATGCAACTGAGGAAGCCTATTTAGGCAAAACGCGTTTTGCAAGTATTTTATTTTACTAAAGACTTTGCGGTGTCTACTGCTTGTTATTTTATTTTGTGTCACTGTTCCAAATAAATTAGCTTTTTAAGTACACCTTATGTCCTGGAACGTTTTTGGGTGGAGGCTCTTCAGAACATAATCCCATCCTGTCCAGCTAGGGAGTGGGATCCCTCCTAATATTCCCACCAGCCTGCACATTGAGCCTAGTGTTATTGGCTCTGTAATTGTGAGTACAATACCTACTGATAATCATATATGTACTTGTATTAGACCTTATTGCACTAGGTTGTGCTTTTTTTTTTATATTTTCAGCTGTCTGTGATCCCTACAACCAAGGTCCACCTTACACTCCACCTAATCTGTATGTATATAGAGGATATACGTAGGTCTTTGTCAAAGAGTGGTGAAAATTTGGTAAGGGGTATGCTGATGTCAAATGTTAGTAGATGGTTGTCAGACAAAGGAAATGGAACAGTGGAAAGATTAGAGGTGGTACAGAGATTGGTGAAGATGAGGTCAAGAGGGTTTCCTGCTGTATGAGTTGCTGAAGTCGACAACTGCATTAGGCCAAAGGAGGAGGTTACAGAGAGCAGACGGGAGGCATCAGGGCAGTTGAGGTTGTTGATTGAGATGTTAAAGTTACGAACTGTATTTAATTACCTAATTACCATATCAAAGGGTTATAATAAGTCACTGCCATCTTAATTCTACTCATTCAAGCAATTTATTTTTATACAAGCAGCATATGTAAAACACATGCAAATATATGTAATTTATAATCCCATCAGGATGAATGACATGTCAGGATTGGCACTATAACATGGCATTTGTGTAATTCTTATTTTTAAAGTTTTAAATACAACCAGTTTAGTTTCCACAAGAGTATGACAAAGTGTAGTTGTAAGTTGATAATGTAGGAAAGTAAATGGTAAGAAGTCAGGTTGACTTAGGGCATAAAAAGGTGAAGAAAAATATATGAAAAATTTGAAGTAAAGGAGATGGATAGAAGTCTGCTTTCAAACATAGGCCTTGGCTTAAAGGACCACTCTAGGCACCCAGACCACTTCAGCTTAATGAAGTGGTCTGGGTGCCAGGTCCAGCTAGGCTTAACCCATTCTTTTATAAACATAGCAGTTTCAGAGGAACTGCTATGTTTATGAACGGGTTACGCCTTCCCCCAATTCCTCTAGCGGCTGTCTCATTGACAGCCGCTAGAGGCGCTTGCGTGCTTCTCACTGTGAAAATCACAGTGAGAGCATGCAAGCGTCCATAGGAAAGCATTGATAATGCTTTCCTATGTGACCGGCTGAATGCGCACGCGCGGCAAGAGCATGAGAGGAGAAGAGGAGGATCGGAGGAGGAGAGCTCCCCGCCCAGTGCTGGAAAAAGGTACGTTTTTACCCCTTTCCCCCTTCCAGAGCCGGGCGGAAGGGGGACCCTGAGGGTGGGGGCACCCTCAGGGCACTATAGTGCCAGGAAAACGAGTATATTTTCCTGGCACTATAGTGGTCCTTTAATGTTTTTGGATACACTTTTCAAATGATTTAATATTTCTGGATAAGCTTTAAAAATGCTTTTGCGAAAACTAAAATATCCCCCAAGGACCAGAGCCGTCCAAGTGAGGATGTCACCTTCTAAAGTCTTTATAAAATATACCAAGATCCCTGAAGGTATCACATGGTAAAAGATCAGCTTTAATATGCCTTTGTGCATTTTATACTAGTATTGGCTACCTGCATCTTACCAGTTGTGTTTTGTGTGTTTTGATTATAATAAGAGTTTTAAGAGAATAACATTTTCTATTGATAAAAAGTACCATTACATTTTTCATTGATAAAAAAAAGCACTATTACTATTAATACCCACTCCTACACTTAAAAAGGCATAGTGGGATAATTTCACTTCAAGCATGTACATGAGTTCTAATATTCTTATATTCTTACTCTCCTGCAGCCTACATACAATGGAACCCTGAAGAAGGATAGCCACCGATTTAGCTCGTACAGTCAGGTTGACACTTGGGGTCGTCAGCGAAATATGTCTGTTGGTGTTCCTGTAAGTCCTGGAAGCGACTTCAATTACATTCAGACTCTCAAAAGTAGCCGAAGTGAGCCAGACCTCGCAGGTCCTGAAGGGAGGTCTACATTGCGGCAACAGAACCAGCACAACTATGTGCAGAACTACAATTACCAACAACACCAACCGCAGCGCTCAGGACGGGGAGCTGTTAATAACTCAAGCATCTACAGCCATCATAGCACCCATCAGAGGAAAAGAGGCACCCTGCCACCTACACGTACTCCATCGTCTATTTCAACAGTTGCTCAGACACAACAGCAATCAATTTACAGCACTGTGCATAGAAATGATTTGCAAAAACAGGATCATTATGGAACCATGAATGTCCCATCCAGGTGAAGGAGCATGGAAAATGGAATGGAAATTTATGCAGGCAAATTGAAAGCTTGTTTTGCCTTCACAGTGTGGGCTATTTAACTTAAGTGTCAAGTTTACTCCTCTGGTAATATTACATGGATAGTCAGGTTAGCCATCAAGAGGAGACACTAGCAGACTAAAATGCACATACCAACAGATATATTCACTAAAGTGAGCATTCAATGTGAATTCATTGTCTCTAAAGGGAAAATTGTCTCTACTGTGGCCTTGAATTTGAAATCCACAATGAATTCCCACTTTAGTAAATAATCCTGCAAGTAATTTTATGTCAATATACAAACCACTTGAGAGTGTAAACAAATTTTATAATTAAGTGTTTAAAATTTGTAAAACACACTCCACAAAATATAAAATAAACAGTAGTGTATAAAAGTGCACATGGAAATACAGCTGCATAAAGCAGTAGAATAATGTACATAGCGTAGTAGAGTAATTGCAAGTAATACTCAAACTAGGGTTTAATATTCAGTTGTGCCTTTAATATAAATTTTTCAGTATCCTCTTCTAAAGTATGTGTTGCTTTTGATACTTCAAAGTGAAACAGTGCTATCATAAAAACAGATTAAATAGTGGATGCCAATATACACTAGTTTAGCGCTTCATTTATTATAATTAACTTATATATAAAAACAATTAGCTTGTAATGCAACATCACCAGATAGAACAGTGGCTATTCACCAAAACCTTCTCGCCCTGCACATTTCATCCTGGTAAGACTTCCTCAGAAAAAAAAAAAAATAGAACATTACAAATGAGAGAGAAAGTGACTCTCTCTGCATGCATTGTATTGTGTTTGAAAAGCTCAGACCCGAAACCACTTCTTTTTAATAATATTGTCAACTAGAATTCAGCCCACTCGTTTTAAACCTCAAAATCCAAAATTTGTTATGCACATTCTGGCTTAACATAATAAAAATTGTAGCCTACAGATATTGTTCACAAATGTTTCTAATTATTTCAGCCATTGTGCACATTATCCATAATTTTATTTTTACCCAGACTTGCTTTTTTATTACCAATTTTGCTAATTGCCTGTAATATACATTCCTTTTCTTAGGATGGATTCTCGTGAAGATTATGATGGAATGTTTATGACCATAGAGAAAGCAATGGAACAAATTTCATGCCTAAATGAAAAATTACAGATATCTGGAGCCAATTACATACAGCATGCATGTTACCAGGATGAGAACGCAAAGAACCTGGTAGAAACCTAATTTTATTCTATTGTTATTTTTTATAATTCATATATTTTTCTTTCTTTCTTTCATTACATTTTGTCTTCTTCATTTCACTGAAATGTATCCTGCATCCCTCTATTTCTTGCTTGTACACTTTAATGTGCTCAACTAACCAAAAAATAAGCGCAAGATATATAAACAGTAGATATCCTGCCTCTTTATTGTCTTCCTGTTCAGAAGTTTAAACCCTACAGCAGATATTTATCCACCAGATATTTATTTAGTGTCCTATTCTGCCTAATAGTACTGCCACATACACATGCTGGGTAAATTCTGGGTAACATTAAAACACTAAGGTTGTCTAAAGGTTCCCATGGATGTTGATTCACTTTTAAATGTGGCTCAAGGATCAAGACAAAGCAAAACTTCAAAATAGTTCTTCTTTCCAGTATGTACCATGGGTTTTACATTGGCTTAAAGTTTGGCAAGGGGTGTGCCATGTGTGTCCAGTTATACCCTCATGCAGGGACAAATTGTCCCCACTGTCTCCAGTTTAGGTCTCCATTGCTACATTAGTATGTATTTGGGTTATCTTATGTGGTAAAGCAAATATGCATAACTTTACATATATATATTCATAAAAATTATATTTATGTATGTATACAACTACTTATTATTATTAGAGTTAAAATGTGAAATTGGACTTACACCTTTTGAATGAGCAATTTTAACTAAAGTTTAGATAGCATAATTCTCTGGATGCATACCCTAATGAATCTATGCTAGTCACCAAGACCATTTTGCTAGATCTCTTCATTGTTGATTTTAAATAACTGCTTTTTCCAACTGATATATTGTCAAAAATCTTAGAAAAAAGTGTCCATACGCAACTATGTGAGTATTGCCAACAATCAAACTCTCTGACCCCTGATCAATCGGGTTTTCATCCGAATCACTGCACTACAACTGCCCAAGTTTGCAATGATATCCAAACTGGCATGGAACAAGGAGACCTAACTGAAGCTATTTCCCTTGATTTTGCAAAAGGCCTTTGGCACGGTAGATCACGACATTCTACTGCACAAACTGAAAAACTCACTTATTCTACTGCTTTATGCAGCTGTATTTCCATGTGCACTTTTATACACTACTGTTTATTTTATATTTTGTGGAGTGTGTTTTACAAATTTTAAACACTTAATTATAAAATTTGTTTACACTCTCAAGTGGTTTGTATATTGACATAAAATTACTTGCAGGATTATTTACTAAAGTGGGAATTCATTGTGGATTTCAAATTCAAGGCCACAGTAGAGACAATTTTCCCTTTAGAAACTCAGATTGTCCGCTAACCTGGTTTCAATCGTATGTATCGGATCGCTCGCAATATGTGTCCATTCCTGACAGCAAATCTCGCCCTCTCCCAGTCATGTGTGGTTTTGCCCAAGGTTCCATTATGGGCCCCCTACTAGTTACATTATTTATAAATGATCTGCCTAATGTCTGCAAATCCTCAAATGTACACATGTACGCAGACAACACAGTGATCTTTGCGAGCAAATCCAATCTACCGCAGCCTAAGCCCTACAGTGAAAGAAAAGCTTGTACTGCTGATCTTTGCTGATGCCAATCATTGATTATGGGGTTGTAGAATATGCACCTGCACCGCAATCCCACATTAATAAACTCAATACATTGAATAACTCGTTCTGCCAATTTGCGCTACAATGTAATTACAGCACCCACCATTGTGACATGCTAAAAGAACTAAACTGGCTGTCGCTGGAATCCAGACGCACCCTTCTTTCCAGCCTTGTCTTTAAGAGCTTTCAGGGGAAGCTCCCGCCCTACCTGAGCAGAATGCTTTCCTCGGCTGTTCCTACTTCCTATAACCTCCGATTCAGTACCATCACTTTATTTAATCTACCTTAATACAAAAAGAAAGCGGCCCGATCCTCCTTTTCCTACAGAGCCCCACAATTATGGAACGACCTCCCGCACACTTTAAAATCTTCCCCAAGCCTAAAGTCCTTTAAGAGATCCCTCTCTACATACCTCAAAACAGAATGCACGTGTTATGGTTGATTATATATTCCCTACCGGTGCCATGACAACAGAGGCGCCCGGCAGCCAACACAGCTCACAAGTTGGGGACACCAGCATATTCAATTTAAACGATTCGCTGGTGGTCTACTGGTGCGCACCAGCAGTAGGTGCAGTCAGATTATATCCTCTCCCTCGTGGTTCCGGTGCTCAGTTAGTGAGTCAGAGCACAGGCTCAGAGATTCTCAGCCTGCGCTCTGACAACATTGAAAGTCAGAGCCGTGAAGGAGCAGGTATGGCAAAGAGCTACTGATAAGCATAACATCAATATCCGTTATAAAACCAGGAAAAGGTGGGCATAGATGGTGAACTTATTTGGTGGTGCAATGGGCCACTTGACTGGTTTTGCCCCCCAGGCCTAAGGCTGCCAGCCCTCCCCTGACAACACCACTAGCCTCAGTGCCTCTCTCCACAACACTACTAGCCTCAGTGTCTCTCTCCACAACAACACTAGCTTCAGTGCCTCTCTCCACAACACCACTAGCCTCAGTGCCCCTCTCCACAAAACCACTAGCCTCAGTGCCCCTCTTCACAACACCACTAGCCTCAGTGCCTCTCTCCACAAAACCACTAGCCTCAGTGCCTCTCTCCACAACACCACTAGCCTCAGTGCCTCTCTCCACAACACCATTACACTCTTAAAGTGCAGAAAATGAATTATGTAGAGCAACAGACTGTGCAATATGCCTTTTATCCACAACTCTAAGTCTACCAGATCCTACAGTAATCCATCTGCCATTCCTAGTATGTCTCTGCGCCAGTGGCTTTGCAGCAGTTCCAGTCTGAGTTTGTTCACCAGATAATTTACAAATCTCAGACTTCAAAAATACAATCTCCTTCCACAAGATAGAGAACTGTCTACAGGTTAGACAACAACCAAACCTCCAAAAAGTGGAACGTGAAACAAATGCATAGCAACTATTACACTGAACTAAGTCTGCCATTTCAATGAGGAGAATAATTTAAATCAAACGAATCTTAACTTTTTATTTATCCTCCTGAATACATCAGATTACCTCCAGGTTATCTCCAGAATATCTCCAACTACACACTTAGAAGCAACACTCTCCAGAATATCTTCAACTACACACTTAGAAGCAACAATTAGACGAAGCAACCAAGCTATATTAGCCAAGCTAATGACAACAACCTTTATATAACTCCTAAAATCACCACCCACTAGGAATGTTTAACACCTGGGTAGGCCTCTGCTTATTTGCAAACAATAGCTAATTTAAACAGAAATAAATAGCAAGTAATTAACTAATCAAATCAAATGCATTATAATTGCCAACAGGAATTCAAACCTATTGCAATCAGTAACCTTTTCCTACAGATGAATCTTACATGTAACAGTAGAAAAGAAAGCTCTTAGCACAACCCTTAGACAGTTGAAGCTTCTGTAAAACTCTCCAGAATATCTCCAACTACACACTTAGAAGCAACACTTAGATCAGGGGTTCTCAACGTTAGTCCTCAGGACCACCTACCAGTCCAGGGTTTAGGGATTACCTGGGTGTGTCTAAGGTGTTTAGAAAAAAACAAAAACCTTAGAGTCTAAGGTGTTTTTCCCCCTTTTCTAAACACCTGAGTGTTGGGGGTCCTGAGGACTGGGTTGAGAACCCCTAACTTAGATGAAGCAACCAAGCTATATTAGCCAAGCTATATAACTCCTAAAATCACCACCCACTAGGAATGTTTAACACCTGAAGCAACCAAGCTATAATCGTTACCACTGATGCTGAATAAGGAACTGCAGTTATGGTTACATATAACTACATATATTGTTGTATAGTTAAGCTGCATATAATGTAAACAAATACATATTAAAAATATAATGTACTATAATAAAGGTGTACAGCCCCCTCACTATTATTTTTTTCACAATCTTTGTGTTAGTTTTTCCATATTTCTTGTACATTGTAAAAAAAATCATAAGAAATGGCAACAAACCCATGCTTGAACAATGTATACGAAGTTGTAATAGTAATGTCATGTCTTCTGTAGTTAGGCTGTTATCAATTAGTCCCTCAACTGCTGCCCCCCTTCCTCTTGTCCCCATAACCATGTTCTATAACTACGTCTGGTTCCCATCATATTAAACCAGGTCTCAGTTGTGAAGAGAATGAAAAAAGAAAGGAAGGGAGAAAAAAGAGGTGGTTCCGCCCCTTTGCTTGCAATGCCCCCACGTGATCACCTACCATTCCCCTCCTAGCTGTTTGCAGACACCTTCCCCATTCTGTGCTACTGCCTATGTCTTACTCACTGTGTGCTTTTAGTTGCTCTCCTTTCAATGTGGCTACGTATAGTAGTCAAGGGGTCCACATTTCTACAAATTTCACTGACCTATCAAGTAGGGCGGCTGTTTGCTCTTCCATCGCCCTGATCTCTTCCACCCAACTCCGGAATGTTGGAGCTTCACGCTGTTGTATAATTCTTCTCTCACCACCAATACTTCCAATTGGTATCCTTTTGAGAGAAATCCACTCTGTGTTGTGTATTAATAGTGAATGTAATATCCCTGTGTCACCTCTTCCAAGAACTAACATATATCTTTATCCCATTGTCCAGAAAAATATATGCTTAGCACTACTAAGGTATTCTACCCGATATTACAAATAAACAGCCAATACCACAGTTCTTACCAGAGAGAAATCTTTACTTAGAATCTGCCCAGTTAAATATCACAGAAGAAGAATGTTACAAAGTTATAGTATTACAGAGTTACAATACATTCATAACACTCACACATTCTATCTTTCTAATATCTACTGTATTGTGTATGTGCTGTGAGATGTTGTGTGCAGCATATGTGTCTTACCAAACCTAATCTATTTTTTTTCAATTTGACAATTTTTATTGAGTCAGCGAAAAGGTATGTGGGTACAGAAAGTAGAAAGAAGGGGGGGTGGGTAGGTCGCTCAGACCCAACAGGTATTGCACAGTAACAATTTATACACTCATAACAATCGTTCAGTATGGTGTGGGTCCACGCATGGCATTTGTTTGGCATAGATATTCTCGTGTTGATAGGTTGGCATGTAAGCGTACTTGATAGTCCTATATCGAACCTATTTCCATGCCGTTTATAGGTGTATATACGCAGTTAACAATATTGTGCTGTTGATGCTCTCAGTACATTTTGTTGATACGTTCGCACATCTGACAGTTATTTGGAATAAATGTTCACATATTGGTTAGTTGGTGTTCATGCATGTATAACAGTTATTTGGCATTAATACTCTCTAGGCAATTTGTCTATAGACATACTCACATAACAGATTTTTTATTTTTTTTTGACATGCGTTACACAGGGGGGGGGGGTTTGGAGTGTCTGTCTTCCCGGGCTGAGTGTCTGGGCCTGTGATGCTCTATCTGGCTAGCTGGCTATAGGGGTACTTCTACGTAGTGTTTGGTCACAGGGGTTATTTCCTTTTTGTTATTGCTTCGTGCCCAGTTGTGTAGCTCTATTCCCCACTTGTATCTGCGTCAGGCTTAGCCGTCTGCCTGTCTGATGAGCTAATGGTTGTGTTATCATTAAATGCGTGCCTACCTAGTGGAATCAGTGCTTTCACTGTACCCTTGGGGAGCAGTGTTCCGGTATATCCGATGCCCTCCCATCTCCTTCCCCAGTCCGTCTGGCCGCTTGACTCTTTTTACTTCTAAAAAAGGGGGGGGGGATTGGGATTAGCAGGTAGGGGTAGGGGGGAGTGAACTATGTACAAAGGAGGCTTGCTCTACGGTGTCTTATTTAGGGTATGTAAAGTGGAGTATGTTCCGTGCTTTCTTTTTTTTTATTATAAGTGTACAGATTGTCTGGTGTCTTTGTTGGTTGCCATTGCCAGGTGTGCTGGGTTGCCCATCGTGTATTTCGACACCTGGGTCGAGAGCCCAGAGCGCAGCCCGGAGTTTTTCCTCTCCCACTCTTTCCGAACTCTGTCGCCGTTGCCCGCGCCCAATTATAAACCTCTAATCCGGAGGTTTTTACCTCTTATTTAGTTTGTCAGGTATCGTCCCGTGGTGTTTCGTCGTCTCTAATTTCCCTGTGAACTTGTGAGTCTGGGGTACGGGTGTTTTCCGTGTGTGTCTGAGATTTAATGTATGTGTCCCACATGTTGCCCGCTGCCTGAATATGCTTTTTAGGGCTAATACTTTTATGTGCCATTGTTTCGTAGTCTAGGTTGAGGGTAATCTGTGTTGTGAGGGCAGTGCGACCCGGGACTACCCCGGCTTTCCATGCTCTGGCTATCAGTAAATTTGCAGCCATGAGGATGTGGAAGAGTAGGGTGTAGGCTGGTTTGGACATGCTTTCTAATGGCATGAACAGGAGACATACTTCAGGTGTGAGTGTAACACTCATCTCCAGTGCGTCTGTAGTTACGTCGCCCACCATCTGCCAGAACTCTTTGATCTTGGGACAGGTCCGCCAAATGTGGTATATCGTTCCCGGTTCCTGTGAACATCTCCAGCAGAGTCTGGATGTGTTCGGGTAAATGCGCGCCAGCCTGTCTGGTACCATGTACCAGCGATACTGGATTTTCCTCATCAGTTCCAAATGTGATGCACAGCTTGTCTTTCCCTTGTGGGCTAACATTGCTTTTTTCCAGCTTGTGACGTCAAATGTTTGGTGTAGGTCATCGTGCCAGTCCGTCATAAATTTTTCATAGCTATGTTCTGTCGGAACTGTCAGTTCACGGTATATGGAGGCTAGTAACTTTTTTGGTGTGGTAGGGGCTAGGAAGGCTTTCTCGAAGAAGGCTATGGTTGGCGGCTGCGAGAGTGCGAGGTTGTGTATGAGGAGTGCTTTTATTTGGAGGTATGAGAACACCGCTCTCGTCGGTAGTTGGAATTTGCGTTGGAGGTCAGGGAATGGCAGAATTCCGCTTCTCCCAAACAGTTGGCCTATGGAGGTACAACCTCCTTTGTGCCAGGGCCTGTTGTCGAAGGATGGGTTGATAGCATGCACGCAGGATATAGGGGTGGCTGGAGGCCACATGTGTTGCTCTCCTAAGTTGTGTTTTAATCTGTCCCATGTGTGGAGGAGTAAGTCAGTGGTGCGCAGCATGTTTGGCATGATCGGGCGGTTGCGTTTGGGTATCCAAAAGAGAAGGTGCATGCCCGTGGGGTGCGACCAATGCGACTCTATCTCGATCCATTGCGGGGGGGAGACAGCTGCATGGGAGGTCACCACGGATGCTAACAGTGCAGCTCTGTAGTATTCTTTAATGTTTGGCAGCCCAAGTCCGCCGTGATCTAGGGGCTTGTATAGGAGTTTCGAAGAGACGCGGATTTTGCGGTTTTCCCACACGAATCTGGTTAGTGTAGCTTGGAACTTTTCCAAGTATGATTTGGGGATAGGTATTTGTGTTCTAAGCAGATATTGGAATTTAGGGAGGATCGACATTTTTATTGCTGCTATCCTACCTAGCCAGGTTAAGAATTTGGATTCCCACCCCTTCAGTGTTTCGGTTATGTCCCTTAAGAGTGTCTCGTGATTATACTTCAGGAGCTCAGTCAGATTTTTTGTGAGTCTGAGCCCCAAGAAGGTAATGTAATCAGATCTCCAATCAAAGGAGAATGATGCTCGGAGTGTGCGTAATGTTTGGTCTGGGCTCCCTATGCTTAGGGCTTGGGTCTTGGTCACATCGAGCTTATAATAGGAGTGGGTTCCATATTCTTTGATAGCTGCTAAGAGGTTTGGGAGGGAGACTTGTGGCTGCGTGAGGGTGAGCAGGATATCATCAGCGAATAGGTTCGCTTTGTATTCTTTTTGCCCAATTATAGTTCCATGGATGGAGGTATGGTCCCTGATGGTTTGCTCCAGGGGCTCTAGCGCTAAGACGTAGAGTAGAGGGGAGAGTGGGCAACCCCGTCTTGTTCCGTTTGTGATCAAGAAGGGGTCAGACAAAAACCCTGCATTGAGTACTTGCGCGGTGGGGTGGCTGTATAGGGCTCTCACCACCGACAGAAATCTCTCAGGTATTCCAAATTTGAGCAGGACTGCTTCTAGAAAGCCCCAGTGTACGCGGTCGAAGGCTTTCTCGGCATCTAGCGATATCAGCAGCCCCCCTTTTTGTGTCATCTTGTAGCTGTGTATTATGTCTAATACTTTTCTCGTGTTTTCTGATCCCTGTCTGCCCGCCACAAAGCCCACTTGGTCATTGTGGATAATGTGAGGAAGGATCTTACTTAGTCGGGTGGCGTGTATTTTTGCAAAGATTTTAGCGTCTGTGTTCAGTAGTGATATGGGTCTGAAAATTTGGGGGATTGTGGGTGGTTTGCCCGGTTTGGGCAGTGTAACGATATGCGCCAGTAATACATCTTTGGGTAATGATTCGCGGACTATCGCGTCTTGGAATGTTTGTGCTAGGTGTGGGGCCAATGCGTTGCTGAATTTTTTGTGGTAAAGATTATCCAAGCCATCAGATCCGGGTGCTTTACCCGTCGGCAAGGCGCTTATGGCCGAGATAATTTTGTTTGCTGATATCCGTTGGGTGAGTTCTAACTTTTGTGTAGGGGTCAGTTCCGTGAGGTGAAGGTCCTCAAGGTAGCCGTTGATGCCTGCGGTTTGGGGTTGGTGTATTTGCCCGCTTTGGTTAAGGTTATATAGATCTGCGTAATACTGTGCGAACTCGTTACTGATGTCTCGCGGTGTGTGGACCTTAGTGCCGTTTTTTGTCGTTAGATATGCAATTTTCTGGGACGTTTGGCGCGACCACAATCTATTTGCGAGCAGTTTGCTTGCTCTATTACCTTGTGCATAATGGGTCGCTTTAAGGCGCTTAAGCTGAAACCCTGTGTTTTGTAGGGCCTGTTGACGTATGTTCCTATTTAGGACTATGATTTGGTCTCTTAGAGAGGCAGAGGGTGAAATTTGGTTCTGCACATTTAAGGCATACAGTTTCTTCTGCCTCTCCTGCAACTAGGCGCGGGAAGTTTTGCACAGTGTGGCAGCTCGTTGTATGAGTATTCCCCTCACCACAGCTTTGTGTGCTTGCCATACTGTGGTTGGGGACATACCAGGAGTGGAGTTCTCCTCAAAGTACTGTTTGAGGGCCATCTCTACTTGGCTTGTAAAGGCTGGGTTCTGTAACAGGGAGTCATTGATTCTCCAGGGGCTGCGGTTTTTGAAGTCGTATAGATCTTTGACTTCGAGGGTAACCGGGGCATGGTCTGACCACGTGATGTGGTCAATATCGCACTTAACCAGTTGGTTTAGGTCTGATCCTCTCATGAGAAAGGTATCCAGGAGTTATGGATGGGCGAGAAAAACGTGTAGGACCTTTCCATTCCGTGGGAGATTCTCCACGCATCATAGTAGTGGTGCGCGGAGAGAAGTGTCTGCAGTGCTTTGCTTTGGCGTTTGAGGGGTCGGAATCTGGCTCGGACACGCGAGAGGGTGGTGTCCAGTGTCGGGTCTAGGACGTGGTTCAGGTCCCCGCATATTATTGTTATCCCTTGTTGCATTTTAGTTAGTGTCTGTAGAATTTTATGGAGGAAGTTTCGTTGGTTGGAGTTGGGTGCATATATGTTTGCGATGGTGTATGTGATGTCGTTGATGATTCCCACAACTATGACATATCTCCCATTGGTGTCTAACTCCTGTGTGAGGAGTTGGAATGTGATCTTTTTGCTGATGAGTATAGATGCGCCCTTTGACTTATGTGGAGAGGTGGCGTGGAACTGGGTGGGGTAGTCGTTAGATAGTATCGGGGTGTAATCATTCGTTCTATAGTGTGTTTCCTGTACGCATACTATTTCCGGGCTGGCTGCTCGAAGCTCCCGACCCAACAAGTGCCACTTTACTGGGATGTTCAGTCCCTTCACATTGTGGGTATAAAACTTCACGGTGGGTCATATATAAACAATCGCTGTTTGTTGTAGTAGTCATTATGTGTGGTCGGGGTCCCCGCTCCTCCCAGCTCTGGCGAGCGAAGCGGAGGGTCCCTGTGAGTTGATGGCAATGGCATTGCCATTCGTTGCGGCCTAGCCCACTGGCTAGAGGGACGAGGGAGTTGTGGGATGTTCTGCATGGTGTGAGGTCTGCCTCTCGGGGTGTTAGCTTGGTTACGGGTGCCGAGGCATGGAGTCAGGGGAGGGGGGGGGAAGGGCAGGGGCAGGGGAACTGCTAACAAATGGACTAAAACCGAAGGAGAGCCAGGAATGTGGCTAGGCGCTGCCCATTAGCGCCGTGGGGGTGGAAGCGAATGGCTTCCAGTCCAGGGGTGGTCCGCACGCGGAGGGCCCAACGTGTTGCAGTATAAGGGATCCTGAGGGGGTCCGCGTAGAGGAACCCATGTCTCCATGTCCGCAGGGGTATAGCGGTGGTTGTCATTGCGGTGGGAGGTGGACCCAAGTCAAGGGGTGCTGGTGCTTGTGGGAACTTATGTGGGGCCGGTGCGTTGAATCGTAACACATTAATTGGGAATGTGATTAGACGTAAGTGCATTCCCTGTCCCCATGACGTCTGTGTGTGCTCAGCTATTGGTCCCTACGGACCGTTTTACCTCTTTAAATGGGACAGAGGGAGCCTCAGGGGCACCTGTAATTTCAGAGGGTCACCAACCCTGTCTTAGCAATAAGTCAATACAGAGTTAACCATAATCGATGCATTCAATGTGTGGGAGGGGAGTGGGAGGCTGTGAAGCCCTGTTTGTTTGGTTTTTTTTTGTTTGTTTTTTTGTTTGATTCCTTCTCTCCCCCTTTAGCCATGGGCATGTACCTGGGCCACAGCGTGGTCCCCCAAAAAAATTACCCATCTTCCCCCACTCTGCATGGGCTTAGCTGTGTGGTAAGGGTGTTGTGTAAGGATGTATTCTATCTGCTAGCCCACGGGGCGTCCTGGTGGGTCTTGGTTGTCAGGGCAGCCGGGTTTGGCCATTTTACTTTTTGGGGGGGGGGGGTAGAGTTATACTTGCTGTGACTCACGACATCAGGGGGTAATAGTCACTGGAGGCTCCCAAATCTTTGTCAGCGTCTTTTTCCATTCCGGAGAGATCCTTGGCAGGTTTCCCGAGGGCCTCATCTGTTCCGGCTGTTCAACTCCCCATTGGCTTAGGATACGTTGGCCGTCTTCTGGGGTGGGTATAACGATGGTTTTCCCTTCGTGTTGCACTAGGAGCTTTACCGGGAATCCCCAGCGGTAAATGATGTGATGTGCTCTCAGACGCTCCGTAACTGGATGGAAGGCTCGGCGGTGCTTCAGGGTGTAGGCTGACAGATCTGCATACACGGAAACATCCTGGAATCGCTCTGGCCACTCTTTGCGGGAGCGGCTCCGCCGAAGTATTTCCTCCTTGGCGTGATAATAATGTAGGCGAAGCAGCATGTCCCTAGGTGTATCTGGAGGTAAGAACTTTGGCCTGGCAGCTCTGTGAACTCGGTCTAGCAGTAATAGGTCTCTTGTGATTTCGGGTGCGATGGCGTGGAAGAGATCCGTCACATACATGGTGAGATCAGCTATGCCCACCGTTTCCGCTATTCCTCGGAGCCGGAGATTGTTCCGACGGCCCCTGTCCTCCAAATCCACTAGCTTCAAATCATAAGCCTCCAGCCGGGCCAAGAGGCTCTCCATCTGGGTGGCCATTGTGTTGTGGGCCCCCTCAAGGTCTGCCATCTTCGTCTCCACGTGGGAGGTCCGGGATCCCAGATCTTGTAGGTCTTTCCTCAGCTCCCTCAGGGAGGACTGGATGGAAGACAGCATTTTTTCAGACATGCCGTCTAGCATATTTTGCAGCACGCTTTGAGTAAGTAAGAGGTCTGGGTTAGGAGATGCCTGCGGGTTTTCCAGTTCCTCTTCGACGCCATCTTGTGCCATCTCAGAAGAGGCCGGAGTTTTAGCTTGTCCCGCTCGCGGCGTGAAAAATTGCGCCTTTTCCTGTCTCTCGGTTACCCTTTTTGACTTGGGCTGTGACATGGTGTGCCCTCCGGTGTGTTGGTAGGCAGTTTGTACGGGTATATGATTCCAATTGCTCAGATATGGGCCTTAGAGGTGCGGAGCTCTCTCTACATGCGACTGCTCGCGGCAAGGTCCAGGACACGCCCCCTTACCAGACCTAATCTAATGTGATGTCAGTATCTTCTATTTTTAAAGGAATTGGTTCCATGTTATAAATAGCAAATTCCTCTGCTCAATTGATATGTAAATGTAATTTACTTTCCCAAGGCCCAAAGTGTTGTCTATCCTGTTATTTTATTTAAGTGTTAACTCTCCCAGCCATCCCTTTGCCTCTAACCTAAGGTGGGTTTTCCTAGATAGAGACTCCTTTGAAGACCAGTTGATATGTAAATGTGATCAGTGCCTTTCAGGTGCTGTATCTTTCCAACTATCTAAACAGAAACTCCCTTTGAAGATAATTCCTCACCTCCCATACACACAGACTTAATCAAGCACATATTAAACAGATATATATAATCATAATATTTTCCCCAACACACGCCATATCCATAGGGCTGGGATCAGGGACCTAGCTGCAGTCAGTAGGTGTCTTTTCATGGACTTTTTGTATTTTGAGGTGGGCATCATCGTGTGGGCCAGTAGCATATTGAATGGGGCGAATTCCAGGTCAGTTCCTGTCACGTCTGTCAATGTTTTGTGTACCTGTTTCCAGAATGGCTGAAGTGTCCTACACTCCCACCACACATGGATCATGGTTCCCTTCTCTCCACACCTCTAACATAGGTCTGAGTTGTCCAATGTTATCTTGTGTAGTGGTTCTGGTGTCATATACCATCTAGTGAGAACTTTGTAATTTGTTTCCCGTAGTCTGGGGCTGAAGGAACTGTGGTGCGTCAATGTAATTATTTTTTACCATTATGCTTCAGACAGAGTTACTCCTAGTTCTTCTTCCCACTTAGAAACATAAGGGAGTGCGGTAGGGTTGGTCACCAGAAGTATAATTTGATATAATGAGGATATACCCCTATTCTCATAGGAAGTCAAAGGACTCCCTTCGAGCTCATAGTTCTTCAAACTGTGTTGGGGTTCTGTTCAGATTCTGCTTTGGATTTATTGACTGGAAAAATTGTTTCAGTTTGTGGAAATTAAGTTTTTCCAGGAATGTTAAAGGGAAACTCCAGTGCCAGGAAAACAATCCATCTTCCTGGCACTGCAGGTCCCCTCTCCCTCCTACCCCCCAATCCCCAGTTGCTGAAGGGGTGAAAACCCCTTCAGTAACTTACCAGAGGCAGCAACGATGTCCCACGTCGCTGCTTCTTCCTCCGCCGCCGCTCCTCCCTGTGATTGTGTCGGCCGGTGGGCGAGACTGATCCCGCCCACCGGCCGGGGAAACCTAATGCACATAGCATGAGGATGTCCAGCGACGCTCTAGCACAGGTTTCCTGTGCTATGATCCAGGAAGTGCCCTCTAGTGGCTGTCTAGTAGACAGCCACTAGAGGTGGAGTTAACCCTGCAAGGTAATTATTGCAGTTTATAAAAAACTGCAATAATTACACTTGCAGGGTTAAGAGTAGTGGGAGTTGGCACCCAGACCACTCTTATGGGCAGAAGTGGTCTGGGTGCCTGGAGAACCTTTAAGGTTCTTTCACCCACCAACTCCTAAGGGGGCTTCAGATGTCCATCTGTTGTCCCGTCTCTCACTAGGATTTGGTGCTTATCATATAAGAATCAAAATCATCTATAGTAGCATCCTCCTGGGTAGGCCGGGTTCGATGTGATGGGTACCTTTGCCCCTTCAGTGTGGTAGACTCAGAAATCTGAGCCTGTACTTCCAATATAGGCCTGACTATAGGGTGCTGGCAAGACTGGAGCAGAGTTTCTGCTTTGTCTAGCCATACTGCCCCTGGAATTGCACCTTGCAGAATTTCGTTCTCCATGCCTGTGAATTGCTTGGTAATATTTAGCAGACTAGGGAGCCCGACCCTTCCCATGGTTTTTATGGTGTCTTATTACCACTCTGGATTTGTGTCCTTCCCAGATGAACTGTATGATCGCCGATGTTAATGTTGTGAAAAAAGCTTTGGGGGCTATTATGTGTACGGTTTGAAGGAGGTATAGTGCTTTTCAGCAGTAAAGTCATATTTACTGCATTGCAGCGACCGAACCATAATATATGTTGTGCAGTCCAGGCTTTCAGTTCCAATACCAGTGTTTGCAACATGGGGGCAAAGTTTAGGGTGTACAAGAGGGATAAGTCCCTCAGCACCTGCACTCTCAAATATATGATGTGTGTGGTGCACCATCTGAAGGGAAAATCTTGTCGTAGACTTTCTGCCTCTTTCGTCTAACTTGCTATTTAAAATTTCAGACTTATCTTTGTTTATCTTGAGGTTGCTCAATCTTCCATACTCTTCCAGCTCATTGAGTATACTGGGTAGTGAGATATGTGGTATGGCTACCATAAACAGCATGTCGTCTGCGTATGGACTGCCCTAAGAGGACTGAATCAACCTGCTCACTTTGAGGGTGCGCATTCTTTTCATTAGTGATGATACAACACACCCCTCTGGACCCACCCCCTTCCTTTTAGGCTGCTCTGATTAAAAATGCCCTGAACATTCCAAAGCTTGGGCATAAATAGAGAGAGGGGGTTGGTAGTATTAATTTAAGTTATGAATGGCTAGGGACTCTGAGTGGAGGAATCTAATGGCAATACATTTGAGGCAAAGGCCTCAAGTCGTTAAAAAAAAAAAAAACCCGCTGCCCATTACTGTGGGCTGGAGAGGGACTTTGGGGTGTAATTTTTCTATGAATTGCCCTTATCTGTCATGTGTGGCAGATGAGGGGGACAGTTGGATATCTCTCCGAGTTATTATTTAATTAGTCCCTCCTGCTGCCCTTGGGTGAAGCTTTAGAGACAAACATATCTCTTTCCCTCCCATCATGCTTTTTTTTTACAGTTTCTCTAGTGTTTGGACAACAAAAGCAGTCCAGTCAATTTTATTAAAAGTGAGTGTAACGGCACCCCGGGCATAAAAAGGGTTAAAAGCTGTTTAGGAGATATTCCCTTTCCAGATACAAAGTCAGCTACCATACGAATACTCCAAACCATATGAATGCTCCAAACAGCCGAACAGGAAAAACCATACGAATAGGTTTACACTCCAGACAGCCAAATAGTAAACCCATACGAATAAGCCCCCAAGTACAAGATGAAGCTCTGTATTGAGGGTCAGCAGGTGATCTGGTTTAATGGGGCTATCTGCCCGGTATTTATGCATGTCTCCCACCAGGTGGACACTCCCCTAGGGGACCTGGTGGAAAACTGTGACAAAAGATACAGTAGCCAATCAGATAAACACTCCCACAGGCACATTGTAAACCCTCCTCTCTATCCTGGAGATAATTTGGAAGTAACTCAATTATCTCCAAGGATAGAGGCAAAACTCCATTTTACACATGGCAATAAAAATACATAAAAATATATAACTTCTAATCTACCGAATACAATACACACATTTATGTATACCCAGATAGCTTAGATCTGAGCGCACATTATTACCGAATGGCGCTCAGATCACATACAGTTCAATCGCCATGGAGCCAAAGTCTTTCACATAGTCTTTCGTTATACGAATGGGCTCCATGTCATAGCTATCTGGGGTAACACTGTTCATATAGCCAAATTCCCGAACGGCCCAGCGTTCGTATAAACGAATGAAAAGTGAAGAAAAGTGTCCATTTTCAGTTCCATGAGATAGTCGACAAACACCGTTGTGCATTCAACGGTTTAAGATTGCCGCCGCCACGTGTTCGGCTATACGAATGAATGCCACCCAGCGTTCGTCAATTAAGCTGCGGTTAACCGCAGCTTCAGGGAGGTAAATTGCTGGCATACTCCATACCCAGGTGGTCCGGTCATACGTACGTTTGTTCGGTAAATTCAATTTACCGAACGCCATAGCAGAAAGGCACGAACAAGCATTTCTACAGGGAGGAATAAAAGTTTTAACATAGGGGCCATAGTCTTGAGGGAGCAGGCGAGCAACCAGGCTTTTCCAGGACCTAGTGGTGAGGTTAGTTTCGCCACAGTGAGCATCCAATTCCATTTTACAGCCGTTCAGCAGCTTTCAGTACTGCTTAAATCTGGAACAAATTCAGGATCTGGCTATCCAAACTGGGACATAGTTACATAGTTACATAGCTGAAAAGAGACTTGCGTCCATCAAATTCAACCTTCCTCACATATGTTTTTGCTGTTGATCCAAAAGAAGGCAAAAAACCTTGTCTGTAGCACTTCCAATTTTGCAACAAACTAGGAAAAAATTCCTTCTTGACCCCAAAATAGCAGACAGATGTCTCCTTGGATCAAGCAGCCATTACCCCACTGATTATAAATTATATCCCTGTTTGTTATGTTTTTGCAAGTATTTATCCAATTTCAGTTTAAACATCTGTATGGATTCTGATAAAACCACCTCTTCAGGCAGAGAATTCCATATCCTTATTGCTCTTACTGTAAAAAAAAAACATTTTCTTTGCCTTTGATCAAATCTCCTTTCTTCCAGCCTAAATGTGTGACCTCGTGTCCTATGTATAGTCCTGTTTATGAATAGATATCCAGATAATGGTTTGTACTGGCCCCGAATATATTTGTATAATGTTATCAAATCCCCTCTGAGGCGCCGTTTTTCCAAACTAAAGAGATTTAAATATTTTAACCTTTCTTCGTAACTAAAATGCTCCATTCCTTTTATTAATTTTGTAGCTCGTCTCTGCACTTTTTTCTAGTGCCATGATATCCTTCTTTAGAACAGGTGCCCAAAATTGCACAGCATATTCAAGGTGCAATCTTGCCAGCGATTTATAAAGAGGCAAAGTTATATTTTCATCCCGAAAATGTATGCCCCTATTTATACATGACAAAACCTTACTGGCCTTAGCAACTGCAGATTGACATTGCTGCCTAATTTGTTGTTTATAACAATTCCCAAATCCTTCTCATGTGTGGCTATCCCTAATTCATTACCATTTAGGGTGTAGGTTGCTTGCGCATTCTTGACCCCAAAGTGCATAACTTTGCATTCTACGTTAAATTTCATCTGCCATTTTAGTGCCCAATCCCCCAATCTATCCAACTCCCTCTGCAGAAAAGCAATATCCTGCTCACATTTTATTATTTTACAGTTTTGTGTCATCTGCAAACACCGAAACATGGCTTTCAATGCCCATTTCAAGATCATTTATTTGAATATTTACGTGACGTACAGAATTAAAAAAACAACACATCAAAGAAAGAATTACAGGATTCCATTCTCAACCATTTGTTTGATTCAGACATTACAGTAGAACAGTAAGCATATATAATTACATAGTTAAATAGGCTGAAAAGTGACGTGTCCATCAAGTTCAGCTTTCCTTGCATCATATTTTTTGCTGTTTTGCTGTTGATCCAAAAGAAGGCAAAAAAAAAACAGTTTGAAACACTTCCAATCTTGCAACAAACTAGGTAAAACTTATCCTTGGATCAAGAAGCTATTACCCCACAAATGAAAAATTATATCCTTGAATATTATGTTTTTGCAAGTATGCATCTAGTTGCTGTTTAAATATCTGTACAGACTCTGATATGACAATTTCTTTACGTATAAATGTGATGTTCAAGCAGTGCATGAGGAGTGACATCTCTCATGTTTATACAGCTTTCTTTACCATTAACTGTATAGCTCTGTGTATAACTTATGGAATCATGATATTCTTGTACGTCATGGCAGTATCAGTATCTAAAACCTTTAAATTCACACAGGACAGCTCTACGTCCTGACACATCCATGTGTAGAGAGCAAACAAGTTTCTCTAGCCACTTAGTGAGGACTGGGTGTGTGTTGTCATTGTATGCAAACTAGGTCTACAGGGAGTGCAGAATTATTAGGCAAGTTGTATTTTTGAGGATTAATTTTATTATTGAACAACAACCATGTTCTCAATGAACCCAAAAAACTCATTAATATCAAAGCTGAATATTTTTGGAAGTAGTTTTTAGTTTGTTTTAGTTATAGCTATGTTAGGGGGATATCTGTGTGTGCAGGTGACTATTACTGTGCATAATTATTAGGCAACTTAACAAAAACAAATATATACCCATTTCAATTATTTATTATTACCAGTGAAACCAATATAACATCTCAACATTCACAAATATACATTTCTGACATTCAAAAACAAAACAAAAACAAATCAGTGACCAATATAGCCACCTTTCTTTGCAAGGACACTCAAAAGCCTGCCATCCATGGATTCTGTCAGTGTTTTGATCTGTTCACCATCAACATTGCGTGCAGCAGCAACCACAGCCTCCCAGACACTGTTCAGAGAGGTGTACTGTTTTCCCTCCTTGTAAATCTCACATTTGATGATGGACCACAGGTTCTCAATGGGGTTCAGATCAGGTGAACAAGGAGGCCATGTCATTAGATTTTCTTCTTTTATACCCTTTCTTGCCAGCCACGCTGTGGAGTACTTGGACGCGTGTGATGGAGCATTGTCCTGCATGAAAATCATGTTTTTCTTGAAGGATGCAGACTTCTTCCTGTACCACTGCTTGAAGAAGGTGTCTTCCAGGAACTGGCAGTAGGACTGGGAGTTGAGCTTGACTCCATCCTCAACCCGAAAAGGCCCCACAAGCTCATCTTTGATGATACCAGCCCAAACCAGTACTCCACCTCCACCTTGCTGGCGTCTGAGTCGGACTGGAGCTCTCTGCCCTTACCAATCCAGCCACGGGCCCATCCATCTGGCCCATCAAGACTCACTCTCATTTCATCAGTCCATAAAACCTTAGAAAAATCAGTCTTGAGATATTTCTTGGCCCAGTCTTGACGTTTCAGCTTGTGTGTCTTGTTCAGTGGTGGTCGTCTTTCAGCCTTTCTTACCTTGGCCATGTCTCTGAGTATTGCACACCTTGTGCTTTTGGGCACTCCAGTGATGTTGCAGCTCTGAAATATGGCCAAACTGGTGGCAAGTGGCATCGTGGCAGCTGCACGCTTGACTTTTCTCAGTTCATGGGCAGTTATTTTGCGCCTTGGTTTTTCCACACGCTTCTTGCGACCCTGTTGACTATTTTGAATGAAACGCTTGATTGTTCGATGATCACGCTTCAGAAGCTTTGCAATTTTAAGAGTGCTGCATCCCTTTGCAAGATATCTCACTATTTTTGACTTTTCTGAGCCTGTCAAGTCCTTCTTTTGACCCATTTTGCCAAAGGAAAGGAAGTTGCCTAATAATTATGCACACCTGATATAGGGTGTTGATGTCATTAGACCACACCCCTTCTCATTACAGAGATGCACATCACCTAATATGCTTAATTGGTAGTAGGCTTTCGAGCCTATACAGCTTGGAGTAAGACAACATGCATAAAGAGGATGATGTGGTCAAAATACTCATTTGCCTAATAATTCTGCACTCCCTGTATTAGGACCAAAGTCCCCTCCCAACCCCCGGCACTAGTACCAGTCTTTTTTCCTGTCCTCTTAAAAAATTGGGCATGAGAAGGGAGAGTAGATAGAAAGAGAGTAGAAATGGAAAGAAAAGCTCTCCCACCACTCCCCCCCAGACCATGCACACTCAATCCAATCCTCAACTACATAGTGTAACCATTGCCAGTTCCCTCAACCCACTGTCAACACTTTTCAGCACTTTTTGGGCCATCTAGTTACCAAACACACTATCCCACTATCCAGTTACAAACCCCTTGAGAGCCAGGCTGTCTCTGCTGTAAGATGCGACATGTAATCCTGCCATGGAGTTTGCGCACATCGCTAAATATGCCCTTTAAGAGTCACTGTAAGGGATTCCATGTCAGACAGTTCCTTGGCCATCACCATTCACTGCAGGAGAGAGGACACATGCCATCACATCGGCATCAGGGTCCCTGCTGCATTCAATTTAATTCAATAGATGTTTTGCTATGGACTTTTTTTTTTTTCCATATAGAATTTTTATTGAAATGTCATCAAAATGGTACAGAATTGCAGTAAGTTCAGGTTAACTACAACATACATTGTCTTGGTCATGTAATCGCTATTTTACATTTTATGCAATTGGAAATACAACTTGCTTTGTTCTACGTTGACGTCATCAGCCGTCATTGGGTTAGGTATACCTGAATTTCTAATTTGTATTTCACAAAAGTGACATTTCGGGTTTTATCATGAACCTTAAGGGAAGGTTGGGGTGTGGATACAGAAAGGAAAAAAATGATGGGGGGTTAGGAGGAGGAGGGGGGGTTGTATGAGTTCATACACTACCAGTCTAGATAATTATGCATAGTTTGTACAGGATAGTTGCATAGTAATGTCTAATGCTTCACTTTTACTCCTGCGCCCTCCGGGTTGTTTTCCATCTTATTTGGATAACCAACTGCCCCATTCCTCTGCATATTTCTCCCCACGACCTTGAAGTCTGTAGGCTATGCTTTCATAACAGCTAATTATGTCTAATTTTTGTGTAACAGCTGGTGTGGTGGGGGGGATTTGCTTTTCCATAGTAATGCTATATTGACTTTTGCTAATGTAAGTATATTAATGATCACCTTCCTGTGGGGGTATCCCACCAATTCAGGCAACATATGTAGGAGATATTGCGCTGGTTTGCTCGGTAGGTGCATTTGCGTCGTTGTTAGTATTAGCGACCGCACTTGTTCCCAGTAGCTATTTAAACCTAGACATTCCCAGAAAATGTGCAGCATTGTCCCTTTCGCCTTTTCACACCTCCAGCACAATTCAGATGTACCTTGGTACATACAAGCCAACCTCTGCGGTACCAAGTACCACCTCATGACAATTTTACAGTACGCCTCCCACAGAGAGAGGCTTCTCAATGCTTTTTTTGTCATCGTCATGGCCTCGTACCACTGATCCATAGGAAACAGAGAGGCTTCTCGATGCTTTTTTTGTCATGGTCATGGCCTCATACCACTGTTCCATGGGAAACGTTGTTCCCAGTTCCTCTTCCCACTGATGCATATAGGACAGTTTTGTTTGAGCCGGACCGCCCAGGATGGCATTGTAGCAGATAGATAGGGGCTTTGTTTGTTTAGGTGATAGTGCGAGAGTAAGGGTCAATGCTCCTGGGTTTTGGCCTGAAGCTGTGTGAATTTGGTTACTAGTATATTTTTTACCCTAAGGTATAAGAATAGGTTTCTTGGTGCTAGGGAATACTGCAGTTGGAGGGTCGGATATGCTTTTACATTGTCTCTCTCCATTAGGTCCTGTACTGAGTGTACCCCTTTCTCTTTCCAAGTTTTTATAGCCAGATCTGGTTAGAGAGCCATCAGGGACTCTATTAGGGCCGCCTGTAGTGTTTTGGTGGCTAGTATGCTCTGGCTCCAAGATACCCAGGAGGAAAGTAAGAATTTGTACATTGTAACATGCATGCGCCCGCCGCCCTGGGGATCGTACTTACCCACAAGGAGTGAGTTATGTCATAGGTGTGCTGACAAGCGTTCTCTAGTGACAACCAGATAGGGGAGTGTCTCGTCTGTGGAGAGTTGAGGAGTCTTATCCCCTGTGCTAGTGCCGTAGCTCTGTAGTATGCTCTGATATCTGGAAGCCCCAGGCCCCCTTTTGTATAGGGGAGCCCCAGCTTGTGGTGTGCTACTCTGGGGGGGTTACCTCTTCCAAATGTGTGCGTTTATCATGGTTTGGAATTTGTTCACCAGTTTGTTTGGAAGCGCTATGGGTAGTGTACAGAAGAGGTATAAAATCAATGGGAGGGTCAACATCTTTAGGAAGGTAATGCGGCCTAGCCATGAGACCTCCAAAGCAGCCCACTTCCCCAGGTCTTTCTCAATATGCCTTAATAGTGGTATGTGATTCTCATGAGGGAGAGATTGTATGGTTTTAGTCAGCTGTATGCCCAGGTAAGTCAGTGACTTTTTACGCCAGTCAAAGTGGAATAAGCCTTCTAGGTGTGTGATCATGTCGCGCGGTAGGTTAATTGGTAGCGCCTGGGTCTTGGCAGAGTTATAGTAAGATATTAATCCGTATGCTCTCAGCATTTTTAGTAAGTGCAGGATAGATGATTAGTTTGGACAAGTTTGGACAAGTGGCCTCCTAGGGATATGGATGCGTCTTTGGGAGGTCTGTGCTGGGATCTGCTTATGTCCAGGTGCGGATCTGGGGAGCAGTTAAAGTCTCCGCAGATTATAGTATGTCCTACATTCACTTGGTCAATTTTCCAAAATGCTTTGTTTAGAAACGATTTTTGAGTGTCATTTGGTACATATAGGGATATTACTGTCATTTGAATGCCATTTAGGGTTCCTGCCACTATCAGGAGCCTCCCATCCCCACTCGTATACTCCTTGGACAGTGTGAAAACCTAGTCATCGTGAAAATATATCGAGACTCCTCTCTTTTTGGAATAGCCTGTGCATGAAAGGCTTGGGAATAGTGTTTAAACCCAAATTTGGGGGGGTTGCGTGCACAGAAGTGGCTCTCTTGTAGGCAGGCAATGGCTGCTTTGGAGGTTGTTATCTCACGCATCATGAGCCTATGTTTAGGCTGTGTGTGCATTCGCCAAGATCTGTTACTTCTCGTTTTAGTTTATTAGTCACCTGTTTAAAATCCGCTTGTAGTGTGACTCTAAACTCTTGTAACATCGAGTATAGTTTTTTTTCCGACACCGGAGCGTCAGTATATTGGCTAGTCTCCTGTTCTGAGTCTGATTGGGCCTCCGAAGTTTGTAGGCCTATGTCGCCATCTTGATTAGGCCTCATGTGCTCTCCGCGGTCCTATTTGGGTAGACGGAGCTGCTCCGTGAGTTTAGTCTGTTTCGTAGGGGCCATTCCGCAGTCTGCGTATTAGGGGGTGGTTGCAGGGTGTTTTAGGCGTAGGTTGCTTCGAGTAACCAGGCTAACGGGTCAGTTGGCACTCACTCCATGTGACCTCTCTCCTCGGCAGTTTGCCACTCCCCCTTTGCTATGGACTTTTTAAACTTAGATAACGGTAATTCCAAGTGATGTAGCTGCATCGGCATGGGTTGAAATGGAAGATCTGTGTTGAGCACCTCCAGTATCATGGAAAGGATCTATTTTCAGTAAGGAACAATCTTTGAACAAGGCCACCATACGTGCAGGCTTGTGACAACCTCCCTCCCACACCTCCAGCAGGCACCAGTAGTTCCTTTATACATTCAATGTATCAATTCTGGCGTTCTATACGAACATGTAAGTCATTTCTTGTTCAACTTCTGTATTTTGGAGCTGATGGAGTCCTGGTGAGTGAGCATGTGTATTCTTTTCAATTAAATGTTTGTTTCTCTTCCCAACGTGGTAATTAATCTTGCAGGCTCTTCTGGCACTGCAGTCAACAGCACGAATATAATACTGAAATACCTCGTAGTTCCTCAAATTGCATCAATGTTCTGTGTATAAGAGACCTACCTCCAGGAAGGAATAATACCTGTATTTAACAAGTCAGGGAGCGGTTTTAGGGCTGATGTGGTGCTCCACTGTCCCACGTATATGCCCATTTAGGCACTCCAAAATTACTTATATTTCTGGGGATGATGAGTCCTTCTGCCAATGATGGATTATGTGTAATAGAAATCAATGTTCTTGGAATGGTGTCTTAACCTGGAGGGTAGAGCATTTCATACTGAAAGTGATGCTCTGTTGAAAGGATGTGCTGCTATTTGTTTTTTCTTAAGGGGTTCTTTTATCCAGACCATAGAGCTGCCATTTGCCTTAGCTAGCTCCAGTTCAATGTCCCTGTTCAGCCATAACCCCCAGATACTTGAAGCATTGTGTACACCAGGTAAAGGGGAATTGGGATCTCAAGTTTCGAACACTTGTTTCCACCAGGACTTCAGATTTCTGAGTATTGAGCTTTAGGTTGGAGAGGTGGCTGAAAATGGAGAACTGGAACAGGAGATTAAGTTGTGCTAGTGGGATGCCCGGCAGAAAGAACATCATGTCATCTGCATATGCTGCCAGCTTATGCACCCTCCACACCATGTTGAACCCCATAATTACCTTGTCATCAGAAACTGCACTAGAGTAAGGGAAAACAGAAGGGGTTAGTAACATTCCTAACCTGAAGGGGTCTGAGAGTGCGCCATTAACCTGTTTGCAGATGTTTGTAGTAGTATAGAGGTATTAGTAGTATAGAGGCCTCCCTCTAAGGCAATAGCTATCTGTATTGGGAGAGTGCTGCGTAAGTTGGTTCACCCAGATCCAGGTAGAGAGATGAAGGACAATATAATTTGTGCACTGAATATTATGTAAGGGTGTGGGGGGATCCTTGTCCTCCAACCAGGTGGATTGGCAATTCTAAACATCAAATTTGCAGACTATGAGATTTGGACGACATAAGTTGTCATGGGTGTCCTCAAAATGAATGTTTAAATGAAATGATTTTACTTACATCCTGCTGAAAGGTAAATCTGCTACTCTGGTGACTCGGTCCCTCTGGTCACTATTCTCCAACCCTCGATTGTCAGCTGAATATTCAGGGAAGATTTTTATGGAAGCGTATTAACCAGACACACACTTTTTGCTCTCCATAATCTTCTGATCGTTTATTCAAGATTCGCTATATTTATACTATACTTGTCACGAATATTGGTTACAAAAGGTTACAAAAAGGTTACAAAAAGGTTACACAAGATACATAAAAGAGGAAGCAGTTTCTGCTGTTACATTCAATAATCTAATCTTACAAAATATCACATATACATTGTGGTTAGGCATTTCCTGATACATAGAAACTGTCATAGCTTGTGACTTCCTTTCAATTATGTTTTGCAAGCAGTTCTGAAATACTGACAGATTAATTGTTTAACCCCTTAAGGACCAGATTTCTGGAATAAAAGGGAATCATGACATGTCATGTGTCCTTAAGGGGTCAATATTCCTTCATTTCCCCCTCTTTGAGCAATATCTTGCTCATACCCTATTTAAGGAGTCCTGGTCAGACAACCAGCCATCTGCCATGGTATATTCAGGATTGCTAGCCAATCCTGCAGGTCTTTCATTATGTCTTCGGCCACTATTCCCATAGCATAGGACTTGGCATCTGACCAGTACCACAAACTTATAGATCTGTATCAGTATGTTCACCATTGCTTTGGTTATGTGTATACATTTGGAGATACTCATCATAGCAAGCTGGGGATTTTACAGGAACAGTGTTGCGTGTATGTTTGTAAATGCAGAATACAATAATCTTGAAAATAGCATAAACAAGTAGAGCAAGGATCAGAACCATAACAATAAGTATTGCAATATTCTTTAGCCAGTCTAGGATACTGTCAAACTTAAACATATCTGCCCATGGGTGATCAATACCTGAATTCCTCTTCATTTCTATGGACAGGTCTTCTAATTTCTTTATATCTAGGGTTACTTTACCATTAGGGCCAGTGTTCTCTGCAATATAGGTACAACAAACACCGAAGTCAAGTAATTTACAGACTCCTCCCTTTTCTGCTAAAATCATATCAAGGGCCATTCTATTCTGGAAAGTCATTTGTGAGGTAGCCTGTAATTGTTCAGCAAGACCTTGTAATGCATCTCGTGTATAATTTACAAATCTTTGCTGATTATAATATATATAATTAATCCAGTTAACATTCTTGTTAGCTGTTATAATGGGAAATATTGATTCAAATCCTGCTGCCACCTCGTCTCTAGCTTTAAATTCATTAGGGACCCCTCTTGGAATACCAATGGCATCTAGATAGATATGTGGGTCGAAACTACCTTGTGGGGATTCCCTTTTCCTTCTTGTGGAATAAGTTACAACCTTAATTTCAGGGAGAGAGTCGCCAAATATATGGAGGGGCATGATTATTTTGGCTGGGGCACATTCTCCTCTCCAGGGGGTGGGGAGTCTAGAACGTATTTTTATATAGATTGTGTTTGATTCACTAAGGTAATATTACTGTAGGCGGAGTAGAATCCTGAAGAAAAGTTATCAAATTGTGTACCCACCTTACCATTATTATTTCCCTGAAAACAAGTATAATTACCAGGATATACTGGGACAACATCATTTAAATTAAACTTGGGTTCACCAATAGGGTGACCCTTTTTCCATTCTTCACATTCTGTAGTATTAACAGTGATACCTGAAAACAAACTTAGGAAACATTCCCAGTACTCATCAGGGACATGTAAGGGTACAGTTCCTAGATGAGGTCTGGCACTACCACATACATAACAGTTTGACCTATTGTTGGAATGGGCATTATATCTCAACCATTCCAGCCATAGGTTTGTATCTGCATACCCTGTTTCTAAAGCTATGGTATCTCCAAACGTGGGATCTGCTATGGCCATCATATCACCAAGGGTTTGAATGTGGGGCTTTAGAGGATTAACAAGAGTTTGTCTAGAGGTGAGGCTTTCCCATTTTGAGGAGTTCCATATATCTTTTAACTGGATTTTTCCTCGATTACCTCCAATACCTCCTCTTAAAAAGGTACTGAGAATATAAATACCTTGATCTCCAGGACTGGGGTTTTCAATATTTAAGGTAAATTTCATGGAGTGCCCAGTTTGCCCTATAGAGGTACATGTACCTGGCTTTGTTAAGGTCATTCTAGTCAAGAGGGACTTCCCATTCGTATCCTTTTTATCTAATGCATTCTGTGGCTTATAACCCCAATGTGTCCCGGTGTTCCATCCAACTGAGCCCCAATAATCACAATTGTTACCCCTCTTTGAGCAATATATATTGCTCATATCATCGGTTAACATTCTCCCAAGACAGAGAAATGTCCAGATTATGGCATTCCCAAGCAATCATGTGGTCTACAAGAAACAGAAACTCAGCAGAAAAAAAAACAAAACAAAAACCACTTAATACTTTTGCAGACAGATATATAGAAAATGGATGTTTAAGACAGAATGGAACTTGGGCTTATAGCAACTATATTTTTGCACAACCAGGACCTTGCGTCCTATATCTTTTAACCATTTCCCTATTCCAAAAGTCCAGTCAAAGCCAGTCATATCCTCACGCAGTTCCTCAAAACATGGGAATCCATCCCTGGCACACTCAACATATCAAAAACACACATAGTACATCCATCCCTGGGTCAGCTAACACTTCCTCTCTCTCCGGCTAACTCTACAAAAATAAAAATAAAAATAGTTCAATAGTTCAGCATAGTTCAGAAAAATAGAATAAGTCTTTCACAGAGTATAAAGAAATCAGTTTAGACACCAGACATTTTGTTCCATAAAAATGGCTAAGGGTAGCAATATGGCTGACAACAAGACAATGTCAGCTTCCAAATAGTTCTTAGTTCTTCTTTTGTTTGCTGGATTTTCACCACAAAGCTCTGTGCAACACCCCAATGGTTGAAAGGGTTATTACAGAACCAGCGGCATTAGACAGCACTGCACCTTCAGGACTTTCCAGGTTCTTGCGTGCAAAGTTTATGTCCTCATAAATAAGTATCTCAGTTTCTTCGGCCTGCATGGATAATGACCAAACAGATGTAATTGCAAAATACTTATTGCATGGTCAGCCGGAGAGATTGATGTGTAGTCCCAGAAATCAGGCGGCACAAACACTCCAGGACGGTCTCTACAATCATACAAACACAAGGATCAATACAACATTAATTAATTACCTAGGCTAAAACTTAAATTAGAGATTAAGGTTAAACCCTTAATTTGTGTGACATGTACTTCTCTTATAATTTATGCAATCTGTCTTCTATGAAGTTTTACATTATACCCCTTTGGAATGCCTTTGTACGGATGAGAGTAGCACTCACTCTATAGAAATCCTTGTTAGGATGAATATTAAAACACTAACATATACATATGGGGATAATTCCCAATAAAACTCTGTTCCTAAACTGGAACCTTGATTTGATATTCAAAATTAATTACTTTAATAATCCCGAATAATTCAATACTCTTGGATTAATACCTAAAACCATATAAAATATTACAAACATGAACCATCTGTGTATTATGCTGTGGTTGTTGGGTGTGGGTATAGGTTGGAAGCTATGGTTGGTATTGAGGAATCTGTGGGGGTGGGTTTGGGCACTCATTTTTCCAGTGACCCTGCTATCCACAATTAGAACAGTGTGTTCCACCAATGCTGAAGTTGTTACAAAAGTTAGACCCTTTGACCAAATCCTCTACCTCTGCCTTTATTCCATATGCAGGATGGGATTACCTAACTAACACCCCCTCTTTGTGTACCACACAGATATAATATTAATAAGCTTTTAAAGGTTTAATGGATAGTTAAATTTTGTATATAAAGCAAGGTTGTCTAGGGGTATATACATCGACAATGAAAGCATAGCCTTCATATAGGGTTTGCATAGCCTTCATATAGGGTCTGTGTCATGAGCATAATGCAGACATGCGGTTAGGTACTTTTCCATTGTTATAATATATTGAAAACACTAAGACCTTGCAAATTTTTAAAACGCAAATTGCTTCCTGTACCTGGTGCCGTGCAAGGATGTAGTTGGGACATATTTTAAATTGAGTATCAAAAGTCTAACCACAAAACTAAATGTTATACGCTTATCAAGAAAACAAGTTTAACCCGTTAGTGCATACTTTGGATAGCCTCTTTGCATAATTTGGCTCCTAGTGAGATTATTATATTATTTATTAATGCTCCTCTGGATCTGCAAAATGCTTTCAATTTACCCATACAAATATAATACAGTAGTTTAGGAGATTAAAATTACCTCACTTATAAATTTCAGAAATTGTCTAATCTCCAATAAAAATACCATGTTATTATTACCCCATAATCAATGAGACATACTAGATGAATCTTACTTTGACACAAACAATGCAATATACTTTAAAAGTAGAGTTAACTCTGAGCTGGACAATACTCCCCTATTAGAACTCCTTTATGAGGGAGAGACATCTTGTCCATTCAATCCTTTTTATCAGTAAAAGAATGACTTTCAGGATTAATCAGTTTGCAAATGGAAATGTGGAGCCACGATTTGAACAGCAGAAGTTTGCAGGGCCCCTTTCACGTGGGATGTAACAAGCGCTTTTCGTGCTCCATGAGCGATAGCATACAATTGTTTCATTCTAGCCGGCTGGACAGCATTTCACCTTTTGTAAAAACACTAAATGCTTACGTTAATGATATGCAAATCACTCTGATAGTTAAACTCCTACACAATGGACAATAAAATACATGAAACACATAACACACCAATTCATTTCAAACCATATAACTCATACTCAGCATTCAATGTAATATTACATGTCATCTCACAAAACAGACATCTCACAAAACAGACTTAGTAGATACACGTATCGGGTACCCAGCAGATATGCCAATACAGAAAACACATTCATGAGCACACAACTACACACTCTGTGTCCCTCCTAGGAAACACAGGTAGACACAATATGAAAGCAGTCTTAAACTAATACCTCCAAATCTCCATTCCCATATAGCTATATCAGAACACAATCAGAAAACAACACAGCAACATATAAATTAAACCACTTTCCAGTTAAGCTGCACACTTCACACATTATCACAGTCACCATTTACACAGAATAAACAGTTAACAGCTGTACTCAGAACATATTATTGTAAGGTATACCAATTTTAGTTTGTATTAGATTTATTTTAGGGATTCTTATGTATACTTTATTTTTTTATTTTTTTATTTTTTTTATTTTTTTTTTATTCTTATTAACTTCATTACTTTAATCTACTATAGTATTGTATACAGAGAAAGGATCCATTTATATAGCGCGCTCATAACTCAAATATTTGTATGAAACTTCCATTAACTAATCTGAGATGATACTGCATCAACTTAAATCTTATAGAAATTGAGCAAACATTTGGACCAGATTACACAGACATGGTTTCACCAGAATCTTACAGAACTCTCAGAGACTAAAAAAAAAATTATTCTATACCATGTTTAAAAGGCATGGCAAACCTTAGACCGGTCAGTCTCCAAGAGCCTTAGTAAAACAGGTAGAAACCTTTGTCCATAATCTCTGATCCAGGCTATATACCACAATTTAAAAGAACAGAACACATATAATGTGAGACATAGAAGACACAAAACATATGCAGTAATTATTACACTGGATCATTTAAAAGGAATCTGTTGCAATAAAAGGTTAGTTTACAGCGCAAAATGAAGCATGTGTTGGACCGCTGAAAATGTAAATGTTGCTCTTATTAACAAACAAAAATCATATTTAAAGTATGGATCCTTTGCAACAAACACACAGGGCAGGGAAGATGTGCTGATTGGTGTTTCTATACAATTAATCCCATATGGGGAATTAACTTTCAAATACTAATGATGTGACATTTTGTCTCAGTTATAAAAATACTGAGCTCATCATGCAAACAATGCAACACACTTACACTATCCCACTCTCATAGAAAGTGTAGTGGGCTTATGGTATTAAAGCAACAATCATATCAGGCACACAGATCCCATGTGAAATAACTTGCAATAAAATAGAGTAATACACTATACTTCTATGCAACAGAAAGAATAAAGCAAAAGATTTAAGTAGGTCTATCAGGCAAAACCTGCGAGCCAGTTCTTTTCTAATATACAGTACTGGTATCATATATATATGTAGATATATTGGTCACTCAGGACCTGAACTTACATTTCCCATACTGCTGACTCAGGGTGGACACACTACTAACTTACCAAAGTGTGTCCCCAATATAGACAATCACCCAATTGATGGAGAATCATTGTTTGCAATAAAGACATGGACACTACAAATGTGCTTTAACAAGATTCTCAGTGAGTATATTTTCAGGGTTAGCATATAAAGCAAAAAGAGTTTAACTATTTCATATCCTTACAGTCAGCACTACTGATTATAAACCTTATTTAAGCATAAAATACATATGAACAAGAAAAGTTAACTACTTCATATTCTTACATGGTAATTTCCCATTCCTAGGACAAATCTTTCAAACACTTATTCACACTCACAACCAGACTTAACTAATGACAATTAGAGGGTGGACAAGGTGAACCTGAAACTCTGTGCACACTATCGTAGTATATTCACTTATATACTAAATTCTCTGTCTATATCACTTTATAGACTTCCTTTTATCTGTCTAATTCTCTTATTAGACCTTCTCTAGTTCACTTACTAGAAATACATATATCTCTCTGTCTAGTTCCCTTACTAGACTAATGTAACGGGACCTTATGTAAAACTGAGTCACAGAAAACACATATACTAAATAACCTTTCCTAAAATGATGTAGACTTACAAAACCATGGGGATCATAGATTCAGGGCGTCAAGATAGACACAAGGAATTACTACTCACCCAAAATGGTTTTGGCTACAATCCCACTTTCTGACACCAAGCTGAAAGGTAAATCTGCTACTCTGGTGACTCGGTCCCTCTGGTCACTATTCTCCAACCCTCGATTGTCAGCTGAATATTCAGGGAAGATTTTTATGGAAGCGTATTAACCAGACACACACTTTTTGCTCTCCATAATCTTCTGATCGTTTATTCAAGATTCGCTATATTTATACTATACTTGTCACGAATATTGGTTACAAAAGGTTACAAAAAGGTTACAAAAAGGTTACACAAGATACATAAAAGAGGAAGCAGTTTCTGCTGTTACATTCAATAATCTAATCTTACAAAATATCACATATACATTGTGGTTAGGCATTTCCTGATACATAGAAACTGTCATAGCTTGTGACTTCCTTTCAATTATGTTTTGCAAGCAGTTCTGAAATACTGACAGATTAATTGTTTAACCCCTTAAGGACCAGATTTCTGGAATAAAAGGGAATCATGACATGTCATGTGTCCTTAAGGGGTCAATATTCCTTCACCTGCATCCTCGCTATTTGCTGCACCTGAACACATATCCTTGGTGGGAATACAAACCACCTATGTACTTTCGATTGAGCCATTCCAGATTGATCTCCAATTTGTAATTATGCTTATTTCTATTCACTAATTTCCCAAGTGTGTCCTATGTATTTGTTTTCTGTTTTGCATATGTACACCTGCATACATAACATGAGTGGGGATTGTACCATGTACTCCATGCCATTTGACACTGTCGCACATAAAATGCTTATCAATAAACTACAATCTTTAAGTTTGAATTCCAATACTGTTGAATGGGTTAGGCAGTGGCTGAGTGACAGGCAACAGAGGGTTAAAGTCAATGGAGTATATTCAAAGCAAGGTCTAGTTACCATTTGGGTACCTCAGGTATATGTATTTGGACCCATTCTTTTAAATATTTTTATTAGTGATATCGCAGAAGGTCTTGATGGTAAGGTATGTCTTTTTACTGATATTAAAATTTGCAACAGGGTTGATTTTGCAGAAGGGATAAGCCAAATGGCAAATTATTTAAGTAAACTAGAAAAATAGCCAGAGCTGTGGCAACTGACATTTAATGTGGATAAGTGCAAGATAATGCATCTTGGGTGTCAAAATCCAAGGGCAGAGTATAGAATATTTGATACCCCTACTAACCTCAACATCTGAGGAAAGGGATTTAGGAGTAATTATTTCAGATGATTTAAAGGTAGGCAGGAGAGGTAAGGAGAGGTATTAGCAGTAGAAAGAGGGAAATGCTCATGCCATTGTACAGAGCACTGAGAACTCACCTCACACAGTTCAGAGAAGGGCTTCTAAACTAGTTCATGGATTGCAGGATAAAACTTACCAGGAAAGATTAAAGGATCTTAACATGTATATCTTGGAGGAAAGACGAGACAGAGGGGGATATGATTTAAATACATAAAGGAAATCAACACAGTAAAAAAAATGACTATATTTAAAAGAAGAAAACCTAAAAGGACACAGTCTTCAATTAGAGAAGCAAAGTTTTAAAAATAATTTCAGGAAGTATTACTTTACAAAGAGGGGAGTGGACACATGGAATAGCCTTCCACCTGAAGTGGTAGAGATTAACACAGTGAAGAAGTTTAAGCATGCGTGCGATAGGCATAAGGCTATAACATAAGGCCAGGGACTAATTAAAGTATTTCGAAAATTGGGCAGACTAGATCGACCGAATGGTTCTTATCTGCTGTCACATCGGAGCTTTCTATGTTTCTATCACAGTGGAGCCATATTTGGCTTAATATTATGTGAGTCCATACATTTTACTTAGTTATAACTACCTATTACGAAATCATAGAATGATTTCAGTCTGTTGTTTTGGATTTTATATTTTGCCAATGAATCAAACTTTAAAAAGAATAGCCATGTCATATCCATAACTAGAGATATGCATATATCAGCTAATTTACAGCTCTGAATAGTGGAGGTGCAATTATTTATCTCACTATTGCACACCAAATGAACATAGGATTATTTTCTATTGTTTATGTAACGGCACCCCGAGTAGGTGAAGGGGTTAACGCCACCAAAGCTGTTCTTTTTCCTGAATACGAAGTGAGCTACTGAGCACTCGGTAGCTGCAAAGTGTACTTTTCTTTTTTCTACCGGAACTGCTGTTACCTCTGCTGCTGCAGCACCTCTTTGAGTTTGGCGCCGGTTAGCATCCATGGCCGCTATGACTTGTGTTATTATATCCATTAGGGGATTCTTTCCATAGTGTGCCAATCTTATCTGAACGGCCCGGTCAAAACTCACCTCTCTGGTTCGGTAATTCGTTAGGCTCGATCCATCTCCAGCAATTCGGCAATAATATCCCTCTTTTTGTGGTTACTAGCCGGTCAAGCCCGGTTCTCCAGCAAATCCTTGAGGGTAGATCACTTTAGTTGCTCATAGTGTGCCTCCATTAGCTTAGGCCGCTTTGTAGCTGTTCTTCTGGAGTGGGAGAACCATCCCGCCGCTTGCCACCAGTCCTAAGCGCCGAATAGGAATCATACGAATAATCCCCCCAAGCACGAGATGAGGCTCTGTGTTGAGGGTCAAGCAGGATCTGTTTAATGGGGGCTACATGTCAGCCTTTTATGCAGGTCTTCCAGCAAGGGACACTCCCATAGGGACCTTGTGGAAGACTGAGATAGCTTTTACAATATCCAATCATGTACAAGTACAGTATGGCAAAAACTCCCACATAAGCAGTACAACTCCTCCTCTCTATCCTGGAGATAATTGGGTTAAGTGCTTGAAGTAACTCAATTACCTCCAGGGATAGAGAATATCCCCATTTTACAATAATAGTAAAAACACATTAAAATACATATTTCTTAATATACCGAACAGAACCCCCACACTCAACATATCCCCAGATAGCTTGGATCTGAGCGCCCAATATAACCGAACAGCACTGAGATCCCATACATATAGTCCAATCGCCATGGAGTTAAAGTTTGTACATTGTGCATTCGACGAAACTAATGAGCTCCATGGGTTTACTATTGGTACAGTTCTGTTCGTGTATTGTCAATTTACCAAACAGCGCGGCGTTCCTATGAATTGGAACAAAGCGATGGATGGTTGGTGATCTCAGCTGTGTTCGTGGGGAGCAGTGTCCGAAATTAGTTCCATGTGGTTGTTGACTAACACTGTTGGGCGCTCGACTGTTCCGCCGCCACGTGTTCGTTCATATGAACGACGTCACCCAGCAACAGGCATCCAGACACATAGAAAATTGGGCAGACTAGATGGGCCGAATGGTTCTTATCTGCCATCACATTTTATGTTGCTATGTTTCTACATGCAACATTATTGGGGCACGATCAGAAGAATGAATGTCTGAAATATTTTAGATCTCAAAACAAAAACAAAAGTTGCTTTTTCCACCAAAAACCTCTAGATATGTGAATACATATTGTATTCACTCATGATTCACTCTTCACACATCATATAGACCCAAAAAAAAAAAAAAAGTGACCCAATAAAAAAAAACCTCTATCCGCCAGACTTGCACTATTACACCTTTCAGACAATGAAATAATCTCCTCTCATATTCACCCAAAATCTTTAAAAAATAGTCATCTCTTGTGAGGCGTACTTCTATAGTCAGACTTCTTGCGTTTAATGATAATAATTTATCATAATTTAACATCATGTTACATCAAAGATTATGAAAAATCTCGAGGTCCAAAACACAACACCCCCAAGAGAAACCACAGTGTCTGCCAAAAGGAGTGAAGCCAAAGCAACACTACTTAAATAAGTACCACCAACACTTATACAGCACATGATATAACATACACAAATAAAATAGCATTTTCCAGCAATGGTAAAAAAGTGATGGATAATAAGTATTAACAAAATTGATTAACAGCAACAAAACAAATAATCTAACAAAAAGGAGAAAGAAACGTGACCAGAAAAAAAGAAAAAGAGAAAGAAATGAAAAAGTTTTACAAAAATACCATGAGCCAATTTGGGGGCAATTTCTTCCAAAAAACACCACCCCCCTGCCAAGGAAAAATAAACCAACAAACAAATTTTTTCTAGCGAAAGTTTTTTTGTCAATCTTTCTTTTATTGAGGCTTTAGAGTAGTACAGAACAAATAAAATGAGTTATGACAAAATACACATATTGTGAGTATAGCACATATATAAAGCCTATTTAAAAAAATAATAATAATATAGCAGCAATATAAGCAATATAAGATAGGCATACATGTCTAAGTGCATAACATCAGCTAAATATTTAGTAGTTGAACTCTGCAAGCTGTGGTGAGTATTGGCTAAGTATGAACATGCTAAGTAAATGTTAAGCTAGTACAAAAAGGAGAAAACCACTGATAATGTTGTCCCTGCCTGCAACTTGAAAAATATAAGAAAAATGCAAAAACTATAAAGGATAAGGAAAAGGGTATCCACAAGTAGCATGGGATTATTGAGGGCATAGTTGCTGGGCCTATGCATTACAGGAATTTACCAGTTAGCCGACCCCCTGAATGGGGAACCACTGGGAGTATACTGGAGGATAGCCTAGAGTAGTTATAGAGCCGAATTGCAGTAAGGCACCCATCCTACCCCAGGTTAATGTAAAGGCTGGCATTTCTAGGACACAGACTTGTGGCTGATAATCTCCTGCCCATGTCGGCAAAGCCTTTAGATCATGCCCCTTTTGGCCTTCAGCCAAGGTGGGCTATTGGTAGATGTGACAAGTGCAGGAGCTGGTGATAGGCCCAGATGTGGCCTCCCCTCACTTCACATCTCACTCTGCTGCTCGCTTTGCAGGTGTTTCAGCCACACGCTTCTCCAATGCCTTCCAGAAGTGGTTGAAGATTTCTTCTAAGATTAGGAGAATGCTCACACTGGAGCTCTGCTGGGTCATCTGGTTCAGCTTCATGCCTTACCAGCACATAGTTAGTGCAGTTGCCATCTTGGGGAGTGTGACTGATTCCAAGTAGCAGACAGGAGTAGGTGTCTGAGGTGTGTATAAAAGTGCTGGGCAGTTTAGTGTTGGGCCAGGATAACCCCTGCCAGTCCAAACAGGGGGGGTGTTGGGCTGGGGGGGAAGGCAGGAAGGAACTCTACAAATTTTCCTCCTACTTGGACCTAGGAGTTGGGGAGTTGGCTCTCCTGTCCCATGCTTTCACCAGCTCAATGCTTTTCATTATCACAAAGCTCCCTGTCTGGTGCAGATTACAGGTAAGTGCCGAATCCTTAAACACACAATGGCTTGGGTGTGCCAGAAATAATTGCTTTGCAGCAAATGCTGCCCAGGCTTTTAACTTTAATTTGGACACCGACTTGCCTCCCTGGCTTGGTATATTATGTATAAGGAAGTTAAGGGTTATGTTTTATAGTCTAGAGCATGGGTCGTCAACCTGGTCCCTACCGCCCACTAGTGGGCGTTTCAGGATTCCAGGTGGGCGGTAGGGATTTCTTAGTTTTGAGAGACTGGGCGGGTGGGCGGGCAGGTGGCCCGGCCCCGGCGGTTTGCCGTCCAAGGGGTCCATCGGGTGGCCCATGCTGTCAGGGCCACCCAATGGACATGGATTGTAAGGGGGCCCAGTCAGTGCTGGGCGCTTTAACAGCGCGACCGGGCTCCCTGTGATTACATCACAGAGCTGGGAGGAAGTGACTGCACGTCACTCCTCCCAGCTCACACACACTGACTGCGTGGGAGGAAGCAGAGGGAGTCAGAGTGGGAACTCTGACTCCCATCCACCTGAGCCACCACTGGACCCCAGGGAATGTCACCCTCCTGCACCTAAAAGGTAGGAAACAGGAGGGTGACTAAAATATTTTGTGTGTGTTTGTTTGTGTGTATGTGTCTTTGTATGTATGTCTTGTGTGTGTCTGTCTGTATGTGTGTGTATGTGTCTTTGTATGTATGTCTTGTGTGTGTGCCTGTCTGTATATATGTGTGTATGTATGTGTGTCTTGTCTTTGAATGTATGTGTTGTGTGTGTATGTCTTTGTATGTATGTGTGTCTTATGTATGTGTCTTTGTATGTGTGTCTTGTGTCTGTCTGTATGTGTGTCTTGTGTCTGTCTGTATGTGTGTATGTATGTGTCTGAATGTGTGTGTGTGCATGTCTGTGTATGTGTGTGTGTGTCTGTATGTGTGCGTGTGTCTGTATGTATCTGTACCTGTCTGTTTATATGTATGTGTCGTGTGTGTGTGTGTCTGTATGTGTGCCTGCCTGTCTGTGTGTCTGTATGTATGTGTGTGTGCATTGTGTGTGTGTCTGTATGTGTGTGTGTTGTGTGTGTGTGTGTCTGTATGTGTGCCTGTCTGTCTGTGTGTCTATATGTATGTGTGCCTGTCTGCTTGTATGTATTTGTCTGTATGTGTGTATGTGTGTCTTGTGTGTGTGTCTGTATGTATGTATGTATGTGTGCCTGTCTGTTATATTGGGCTATAGTAAGTGGGCTACCTAGCTCAACCTTCTTACTGGGCATTGCTATAAGCAAGGTTAAAAAATAGAAAAAAGGGAAAAAAAAGTGGGGAGAGGAATTGAGGAGGGAGAGGAGATGAGCTGACGCACAGATGAGAAATCATATTAAGCGCAAACAGAGAAGTCGTCTGAATATCACCAAAAGAGGAGACCTTTGTTTGTTCCTTCCGAAAATCGAACCAGATATCAAATTTTATTCTCGCAGCATCAACCTCAAGGATCTCATTAATCACTAGTAAAGGTAATTTGAATTTACGTTATTCTTTTCTCATTAAACTTTATAAAGTTAAAAACATTATAAACATGCATTAAGTAAAAATAAAAAAATAAATGTACGTACATTTATTTATTTTTTAAAACACCCTCCTTTCTAAAAAATATTCTGCACTTGCGCGAAAACTGGTGGTTGGTAAGGACATTTTTCCATCAAGAAAAATTGGCATTTTTTGCATTTTTCACACAAACAGATACGAACGCTAACTTTGGCCAGTGTTTGTGACCAAATGGCTACTAAAAAAGACTGGACATACCCCATTTGCAATACCTTGGGTTGTCTACTATTGCAAATGGTATGCCATTATGGGTGTAAATTTCATTCCCGGGCTACTATACAGTCCCAAAGGCAACGTAACCAATCTGGCAAATTTCAATTTCAAATGTAACGTGCTATATTTGACCCTGTAACTTCCCAAAACGCCATAAAACCTGTACATAGGGGGTACTGTCTTACACGTGAGACTTTACTGAATATAAATATGTGTATTTTATTGCAGTAAAAGCAAACAGTATTATGACATTGACCGTTAAAATGTCATGTAGAACTAAAAAAATCCAAAAAACGTATTTTCTCCCATTTTTTTCATATTAAATTATGTTTCATAGCTAAATATTTGATATTAAATGAAAGCCCTGTTTCCCCTGAATAAAATGATATATAATAAGGGTGGATGCATTTACTATGAAAGAGGTGTATTACGGTTGGACAGACATGTAGCGCAAATGCCAGGTTTTGTTTACATTTTGTTTTGTTCACAATGTGTACATTTGGCTCCGTCCTTAAGGGGTTAAGGAGCTAAGTGGCGAAATAAGTTAACTTTTGTATTTAATTTTTCAAGATTCTTTTGTTTCAGGTATTGTACAGGAGGATTGGAGAAAGGGTTATTAAGGGATAATATTCAGGAATTCATTGGGAAGAACTTTGTTATTAGCAATAATCAGCATGGTTTTATGAAACATAGGTTATGTCAAACTAACCTAATTGCATTCTGCGAAGAAGTAAGTAGAAGTATAGGGTGTTGCAGTGGATGTGATCTAATTGGATTTTGCCAAGGCATTTGATACAGTTCCTCACAATAGGTTAGTCTTCAAACTAAAAGAAATTGGTCTAGATGAATATTCTTGTTCTTGGTTAGAACACTGGCTTAAGGATAGAGTACAATCATTAATGGTAAATTTTCAAGCTGGACAAAAGTGGTAAGTGGTGTCCCTCAGGGTTCTGTTTTGGGACCGCTTCTATTTAACATATTTATAAATGATCTTGAAATAGGCATTGAATGCCATGTATCAGTGTTTGCAGATGACACAAAACTTTGTAAGGTAATAAAATGTGATCAGGATATTGCTTTGCTGCAGAGGGATTTAGATAGATTGGGGGACTGGGCACTAGAATGGCAGATGAAATTTAACGTAGAGAAATGCAAAGTTATGCACTTTGGGGTTAAGAATGCACAAGCAATTTACACCCTAAATGGTAGTGAACTAGGGATAACCACACACGAGAAGGATTTGGGAATTGTTATAGACAACAAATTAGGCAGCAATATGCAATGTCAATCTGCAGTTGCTAAGGCCAGTAAGGTTTTGTCATGTATAAATAGGGGCATAAATTCTCGGGATGAAAATATAATTTTGCCTCTTTATAAATCGCTGGTAAGACCACACCTTGAATATGCTGTGCAATTTTGGGCACCTGTTCTAAAGAAAGATATCATGGCACTAGAAAAAGTCCAGAGACGAGCTACAAAATTGATAAAAGGAATGGAGCATTTTAGTTATGAAGAAAGGTTAAAAAAATTAAATCTGTTTAGTTTGAAAAAACGGCACCTGAGAGGGGATATGATAACATTATACAAATATATTCGGGGCCAGTACAAACCTTTATCTGGAAATCTATTCATAAACAGGGCTATACATAGGACACGAGGTCACACATTTAGGCTGGAAGAAAGGAGATTTCATCTAAGGCAAAGAAAAGTTTTTTTTTACAGTAAGAGCAATAAGGATATGGAATTATCTGCCTGAGTAGGTGGCTTTGTCGGAGTCATTACAGATGTTTAAACTGCAATTGGATAAATACGTGCAAAAACATAACATACAGGGATATGATTTCTAATTAGTGGGGTAATAGCTGCTTGATCCAAGGAGACATCTGACTGCTATTTTGGGGTCAATAAGGAAGTCAGGGTAGGTTTTTTGCCTTCTTTTGCATCAACAGCAAAAACATATGTGAGGAAGGCTGAACTTGATGGATGCAAGTCTATTTTCAGCTATGTAACTATGTAACTATGCTAGCAGGATGTCAATTTACTACAATAATTATGCAATACAAAACTACAACAAATTACTTACAAAAGGCTATAGCAGATGCTAGATGTTACAATGGATTCATATGGTACAATCCAAAACATGAACAAACTTACAGAGGCCCCAGCCTATGGGCATGGGCGTCTGCAGGAATTTTTCTGGGGGGGGATTATTGTAATGACATCAATTACAAAATGGTCCCAAGGATCTAAGTATCTCGCCCTCCCTTAGGGGAAGCAAGAAGAAGCAAGGTTTCAAAGTTCCTAGAACACAGGCTCCCGATCAATCTCTGGGGAGTTCAGAGTAGGCCTTAAGGCCACAAATCTAATACATACTATTGGGTGCTATCCAGGTGGACCTTGCAGACAAATCGGCCCATAAATCTTTTAGATGTGGGTAATTACCAAAGGGGACTAGGGGGGTGGTTCAATTGCATTGGTTTAGAATCACCAGGAGGTAGTCCTATCAGAAGAATTATACGTTTTCTTCTCTAGACATACAAGAAGTCTCAAATGCTCAAATTCTGGACCATATCCACTCATCCACCCATTCTCAATTAGGGGGTTCTTTAACAACCCTTCAGATTTAAAAGGATTGAAAAATCTGGTGGGTCTCATTATTTAAGACTTCGATTTCAATATTCAAATATAGTATGGTTCCCGAGCCATAAATCTGCAAACCATGGAAGGTGCCCCATTTGTACAGGAATACCAGGGGATTAAACAGTGTCAGGTTCAAGGGGTTACAAGTGACGGGACCACAACTAGATGTGGCCGATATTGTCTGCAGACTCGCAAGTAGGATATCTGATCTATAGGTGGCCCAACCCACATGGCTCCAGTAGGAGCAATAGTTAAACCCACCATTTATGCAATCTCTATTCTTAGGGCACATTTACTTATTGTTTATTGTATAAGTCCTCTCCCATGCTACCTCAGTACATTTATTCAATATTAATAGCACCACAAACTCAAGATGAGCAGATGATCCTGAAGAAGCTTCGGCCGTACTTTGGCACCTCAGCTTCCGGATGTGAGGGCTGCAGGGTAAGGAGTACTTCTGATTCTCTTTGGCTTCACCAGGTCTCCTTTTGGGGTGCTCGGCTTTCCATCGATGGCAAGTGGTCAGGCATTATTATGGCCATCAAAACAAATATTTTCTCCAACAAGTATCTTTATTCTCTTAAAATGGAGTTTCAAAGGGTTGTCAAGATCAATAAATGTTACTTGCCATGAAGCAGAGGCAGGCCTGATTCTGGAGTGGTGACTCCACGGGGTGATCTCAGCAACATTCACGGTGTACTACTTGGTGTGTGAGCTCTCCTCCTATTTTAGTTCTCCTCCTCCTTTAAGGCCTAGGACAATCAGCGGTGGACAGATTAGTTTTTTTGGGGGCGCTCCTGATCTGGAACAAGGCAATAAAGAGCCAGGCATTCCACTTCAGCTTGGTTTCTTAGCACATTTAAGCCAGATGTAGCTTCAGTGTTTGGTTCATTCGCTCAACTCTTCCTGAGCTTTGAGGCCTATAGGCAATGTGCAGTTTCCATTTAAGACTGAGGCTGGTGGCTAATTCCTGCAGGCACTTGTGTGCAAAAGCTAAACCATTGTCAGGACCAACTATTATCAGGATTCCATAGTTTGGAATTATTCCAGTAAGCAGGAAATGGACCACTTTTTTCTTTTTTATTGTTTCTTCTTTTTTGGTTTAGGTGGGCCGGGCTTCTACCCAGCCAGAGTAAGAGCATACAATGACAAGGATATAGCGAAATTCACCAAATTCTGACATAACAGTAAAATCAATGAGCAAATCAGATATAGGTAATGCTCCAACAGTTCGATTCCATGGTAGTTGGCTTGGTCCTTGTTGGGGCTATTTTTGGCACATTCCATGCATCCTCTGGCCACTGCTTGTGTTACTGTCGAATGGCAATGTTTGCAGCCAATGACGTGGATATGACTATACTCCCATCTTCTAATTGGTACCACTTGTTATTCAAGGAATGGCCTGGTTCTGTTTTCCAGCCATTTTTTCAGCTAGGCTATATAGGGTTGACCAGTCAGAGATGGGTACCAGGAACAGCAGGGCAAGGGTTGACTGAGATACAGAGTCTTTCATAGCGACATGTTTTTCTGTGCCGTCAGCCAGACTGTTTCTAATAGTCACATGGGCTTTGCCTTTCTGGTGGGCTCGGCAATGGGCGATGCTAATTTGGGCAAGAGCCCAGACCACTTCGAGTAGTGCCAAAATTTCAAATGAATGCTTGATGTGTTTTCTCCAGAGTTAAGTAGGCCCAATTCCTTGTACAGAGCCCCATGGGCATGAGTTGTAAGGCATGCATACTTTGAGTCAGTATAGACGTTGACACGCTGCAAGGCCCTGGTCAGATTCTGGGAGCAAAGTGGCTAGGTTCAGTGAGCTGACAGTTTCACAGTGGTTCCTTGAGTTGTCACATAGCATGGCTTGGTGCTTTGTGGTTGGATGGCATATGGAACCCGAACATAGAGTTCTTGACCTAGGTTCAATTTATCAGCTTCTGTAATGAAGAGAGAGGACACAGGCACTGTTCTCAGACAAGGGGATAGGCCTTGGGCCACTGGAACCCATTGTTTGGACAGGTGGGCAACAGGCCGCTGCCATGAGTCCAAGTACTGGGTGAGAACATCAACAGCAGATTTCCTCTTCTCTTGGACATACAGGTAAAACACTCTTTGGTTAACAGGAAGTCCAAGTACTGGTGCTTGGACCGAGGCATCCTTCAGGTTTCTGAAAGCCATCTGTCGTTCTTGTCCCCATAGAAATGGGTCATGTTCTGGGCTGTTGCATTGATACCGAGATTAGATATCCACCTGCGACAGAATCCGGCAGCACCCAAACATCCATGCATTTTCCAGTGACTGGTGGGTATGTGGATGTGGCCCACTGCTTCTTTGTGTTCTTGGCCAACATTACGGCTTCCCTCTGAGATGTGGAATCCTAAGTATTTGATTGCTGTGCAGCATATCTGGGCTTTTCTTCTGGACAACTTGTATCCTGCTTTTCATAAGATTCGTAACAGCTGGTTAGTAGCTTGCAGGCATTTGTCTTGAAGGGTGGCAGCAATAGGGAGGTCATCCTCATACTGCAGTAACATACAGTGACCTGACTCAGGCGTGAAATCTCACAGATCATAACAGTACTTCTCCAGACAGGTTGGGGGATTTATTTGAAGCCTTGAGGCAGGTTTGTCCTAATTAATAGTTGCTTAATTCTGGTGCTGGAATCTTTACACTGGAAAGTGAATATTCGTTGGCTCTACAGTTCAAGGCGTATACAGAAAAATGTGTCCTTCAAGTCTAGGACGGTGAAAAGGGTGGCTCTTCAGAGTATAAGGGCCAACAGGTTATAGGGGTTAGGCACCACCAGTGAATTGTCATGGCTTCCTTATTGACTGTCCTGAGGTCCTGAACAGGTTGGTAGTCAGCCATGCCCACAAAGTAATCTCCTCTACTGGCTCATTCATAAATCTGATTAAGGGTGGCAAATCTCTCATGTTGGTTGTATGCCAACTATCTTATGACTTCAGATTGTCTTCCACTTCTGACTTCATATTATCTTTCTTATTTACTTCACATGGTCTTTCTCTTCTGGTACTGGCTCTAGGAGACGTGGGACAAGCCTGGTTTCAGTTCATTGTGGACCAGAGGCCTGTTTAGGGCAAGAACAAGGGGGTTATGTGCAGCCCACACAACTGGGGTGTTTATGATTCCTGGAGGTAATAAGGGTGCATTCATGAGGGCCTTAACAACAAATAACCTCCATTCTACCTCTTCTGGGACAGATGCAGACCTGTTTCTGAGGCTATGTGGGAGGTCAAGAACTGTGCTACCGTTTGGAGGAAATGTAATCTTTGCTTGGAAATTGGAGAGGACATATCTCCCTAGGAGTTGAATGGGACAGTCTGGCATGTACAGGAACTGGTGTTGAATGACATGGCCTCTCAAATTGCAGGTTCATTCTAGTAGCAATAGTCTGGTGACAAGCTCACCAGTGACCCCTACTATAGTGACAGTCTGTCCAGATGCGGGGCAATGTTTTTTTTTTCACAACAGAGTGCTGGGCCCCAGTGTCGACTATGAAGTGAGTTTTCTTTCCCCTAATGGACTGGGTACAGGCGGTGTGGGTATAACAGATAGGGTATACTAAGGGTGTTTAGAAGGTATATCTGAGGCAGGCAAGTCCTTTGGCAGGTCCTCCAGGGGAGGAGGAGGCAAGGGCAGGTAGACCCGGAATAGCAATGGCCTGTGGCTGCTCACTGGCTCACTGATAAAAAAAATTAAAAATTCACCCCTCCTGAGTTCCCACCCACGACGTGCGAGTGGGGGCTTTTAAACTAAAGGGGGGACCTATTGCCCCCCCCTGCCCCCACCCCTGAGCGGCGGGTGGGGGCCCTAAATACCAATAAAGGGGGGACCTATTGTCCTCCCCCCCGGCCCCACCCCTGAGCGGTGGGTGGGGGCCCTAAATAACAATACCTACTGTCCTCCCCCCCAGCCCCCACCCTGCACGGTGGGTGGGGCCCTAAATATCAATAAGGGGGGGACCTATTGTCCTCCCCCCCGGCCCCCACCCCTGAGTGGTGGTTGGGGGCCCTAAATAACAATAGGGGGGACCTATTGTCCTCCCCCTGGCCCCCACCCCACCTTTATAAGCCTTCCCCTGCCCTGCAGAGCTCAGTCTGCGTGGAGCCCTCCATGGGTGAAGAAGGATTTATTTTTTTTGCGCTCTTTTTTTTTTTTTTTTTTTTTTAGTGCGTTGGTTATTCTGGATTTTTATTTGGCTTTTTTGGGGGCTGAAAAAAGAAGATTTTAGAAGAAAGAAGACATCAAATGGTAAATCTATTTTTTTTTAACAGGTATTTAGACAAGGGTCCCCCCCATTATTTTTAGGATGAGGGGGGTAGGTAGGGGTAATTTTTTTGGGGGGAGGAGGGTGACTAGGGGTTTGGGGACCCCTAGTCACCTGGGGGGATTTTTATTTATGGCAGTAGGTCACCCCTTATTGTTATTTAGGGCGCCCACCCGCCACGCAGGGGTGGGGGCCGGGGGGGAGGACATTAGGTGTCCCTCTCAATTTTTATTTATGGCCCCCACCCACCCCTCAGGGGTGGGGGCCGGGGGGAGGACATTAGGTCCCCCCCCCAAAATTTTTATTTATGGCCCCCACCCACCGCTCATTATTAGAATTTAAATACCTATAAATGAATATATATTAAAATTCTACATGTATATTTATGTAATCTTTTAACATAATTATGTGATTTGATTAATTAATATTTGATTGACATGTCTGACAACACAGGGAGAAAGTGCAGAGAATTTGCTAGCACTATATTTGACCCTGTAACTCTCCAAGACACCATAAAACCTGTACATAGGGGGTACTGTTTTACTCAGGAGACTTCGCTGAACTCAAATATTAGTGTTTCAAACTGGTAAATTGTATTATATTTTAAGTAAAAGTTTATTTGCATTTTATTTGCATTTTTTATAAATGAACGGCGCTTTTATGGACTATATTATTGTTGTAATATGTTTTACTGTTTTAAAACACTAATATTTGTGTTTAGTGAAGTCTCCCGAGAATAACAGTACCCATGTACAGGTTTTATGGTGTTTTGGAAAGTTAGAGAGTCACATATAAGGCTTGCATTTCATTTTTTTGACATTGAAATTTGCCACATTGGTTATGTTGCCTGTGAGACCGTATGGAAGTCCAGGAATAAGAATTACCTCCATGATGGCATACCATTTACAAAAGTAGACAACCCAAGGTATTGCAAATGGGGTATGTCCGGTCATTTTTAGTAGCCACTTAGTCACAAACACTGGTCAAATATTAGTTTTTTGCTTTTTTCACACAAAAACAATAATGAACGCTAACTTTGGCCAGTGTTTGTGAGTAAGTGGCTACTAAAAAAGACTAAACATACCCCACTTTCTATACCTTGGGTTGTCTTCTTTTTCAAATGGTATGCCATTATGGGGGTAATTCTCATTCCTGGGCTACCACACTGTCTCAAAGGTAACATTACTAATCTAGCAAATTTCAATTGGAAAATGGAACGTTCTATATTTGACCCTGTAACTTTCCAAAACACCATAAATCCTGTTAATGGGGAGTACTGTTGTACTCGTGAGACATCGCTGATTACAAATATTTTAATTTTTCTGCAGTAAAACCTAACAGTATTATGACATTCACAGCTAAAATGTCAGATGGAAATACAAATTTAAAAAAAAATCTTATTTTCTCACATTTTATTAAATTTTATTCATAATAAATTATGTTCCATTTATGAATAGTTAATGATAAATTAAAGCCCTGTTTCTCCTGAACAAAATTATATATAATAAGTGTGGGTGCACTTAATGTGACAGCGGTGAATTGCGGTTGAACAGACGTAGCGCAAATTCCAGTTTTTGTTTACGTTTTGATCACTATGAACGTGCACTATTGACTCCGTCCTGAACAGTGGCGGATCCAGAGCCTGATCTCGGGAGGGGCACTTGTAGATTATTTAAAGAAATAATCCAGACACAATAACTACTACAGCTCAGTGAAGTGGTTATGGTGTCAATAGTGCCGGGACCCCCTCCTAGAGTAAGTAGTCAAACCGTTTAAGAACAATTTGACAACTTACCTGAGGTCTGCTGGGAAATGGGGCGGTAGTAGGGCATAGGAGCAGTGGTGTGTGTGTGGTGCAATGTGTAAGGGGTGCAGTGTGTGTGTGTGTGTGTGAGGGGGACAGTGTGTGAGCAGTGTGTGTGTGTGTGTGAAGGTTGTAGTGTGTGAGTAGGGGGGGCAGTGTATGTCAGGGATGCAGTGTATGTGTGGGACACTATGTGTGTGTAACAGTTGCAGTGTGTGTGTGAATGTGGGCAATGTGTGTGTATGGGGTGTCAGTGTATGGGGGCAGTGTGTGTGTATGGGGGGCAGTATGTGTGTATGAGGGCAGTATGTGTGTATGGGGGCAGTGTGTGTGTATGAGGGGCAGTATGTGTGTATGAGGGGCAGTATGTGTGTATGGGGCAGTATGTGTGGGGGGCAGTATGTGTATGGGGCAGTATGTGTGGGGGCAGTATGTGTGTATGGGGGCAGCATGGGGGCAGTATGTGTGTATGGGGGCAGCATGGGGGGCAGTATGTGTGTGTATATGGGGGGCAGTATGTGTGTATGGGGGCAGCATGTGGGGGGCAGTAGGTGTGTATGGGGGGTCAGTATGTGTGTATAGGGGGGCAGCATGGGGGGCAATATGTGTGTGTATAGAAGTATGTGTGTAGGGGGCAGCATGTATGTGTAGGGGCAGTATGTGTGTATGGAGTATGTGTGTATGGGGGGCAGCATGGGGGGCAGTATGTGTGTATGGGGGCAGTATGTGTGTATGGGGGTGTATGTGTGTGGGGGCAGCATGAGGGCAGCATGTGTGTATGGGGGGCAGCATGTGTATGGGGGGGCAGTATGGGGGCTATGTGTGTGTGTGTGTTAAGGGTAGGGGGGGGCTTTTTTTTATAATATATATCTTTATTTATTTAATTAAAAAAAACAAATATTCTATGTCCCCCCTCCCTTCTTACCTTTATTGAGGAGGAGGGGGGACATATTTTCATCCCTGGTGGTCCCAGTGGGGATTCCCTGGTGGTCCCAGTGGTTACAGTGAACTCTAGCCCGCGCTCCCGGGCTAGAGTTCACTCTCGCGAGATTTGGAGCATTGCCGCGGTAACCGCTGCAACGCTCCAAATCTCGCGAGAGGAGGACCCGGAGGAGCTGCAGGCTGAGCTCCCGGGTCCTCCCTCTCCCTCCCCTGCCGGCTGTCAGCACAGTGCCTGCGGACCGGGGAGGGAGAGCTCTGATCTCCCCTCCGGTCCGCAGGCACATTGCAGGGCTGGCACCTGCATGTGCTAGCAGGGGAGGGAGACCGGCGGATTTCTCGGGGGGGGCAATTGCCCCGTTGCCCCCCCCCTGGATCCGGCAGTGGTCCTGAAGGGGTTAAAAGTTACGTTTCATTTGAATATGGCGGACTAGCACCGGCACTACGATTTTTTTTTTCCTAGAGCTCAGGTTTTATATTCATAAGGAATAATGAAATTGTTTGCATCATCACCATCATTCCTGTTCAATCAACATGGCAGAATTATGTTCCCAGTTTTGTTCTATGACTTCTTATTGTTCTGACTGTCCTTTCTGTTGTAAATAGAGGAGCTAATTTATTGTTACTTCCTGATTACCCTCATTGCCTAGTCCATCAATTTAATTTTTTTGATTCTATTGGCAATTGAGTCAAACTGGTTTTCTGCAGAAAGTGATATGGGAAGGTTTTATTTTTGGTGCAAATAATGGAAATTCTGACACAACAATGATGCCACAATAGCATATACAAGTCAGCACACAAATGGCATATTGGCATGAGGTGTGGCATGAGGTGTGACATTGATAAACATTGCACATTTTTCTTTATATGTAGCTGGCTAGAGAATTATCTTGAGCTGTCAGATTTATAAAGTATGTTACTAATAAACAAGTTTAGTATAAAAATAACACATTTGTATGTAGTTGGGATTATCCAGGTGCTAGGGTAATTTTTAAACAATACAGGCTTTGTTAACTAGGCATTGTGATGAACTTGCCTTCGCCATGAGCTCCTGGAGGAGCCTGTTAGCTGTCCTCCTGCTCCAGGACTATGGGCCATGGAAAGGACCTGTAAAAAGACATGGGAACGAAGCCAATTCACGAATTGCAGACCACCTCTGTGCTTTTTAACCCCTATTGACCTTTTCTGACACCTCTATCATCGAAGGTTCTAATTGTTTGCTGGGTGGCCACCGTTCGTATGCATGAACATGTGAGAACTGAGTTGGCGACCATCTTGTTCACAATAATGTAGGCAGCGGTGATGGGTCGTCGAGTCCATGGAACTACAATCGGACACTGTTACTCCCGAACGCTGCTGAACTTTGACAAACGCCTGCTTCTTATCCACACATGTCAGGAGAGCGCCGTTTGGTAGGTTTGTTCGTATGAACCATACGAACAAACACTACAAACAAGCCAGAGGATGCGTCCGGTAATTCACTTGTATGGAACTTTTTTGTGGGAGTGTTCTGGGCATGTTTTCCAACCTCCTAATTTTGTATGTAACTGGGCCATTTGGCCATGATTAAACAGATTCATTTTACCCTTCATAAAGGCTAGTCTGATGTTTTGGAAACTTGGGCTATAATCACTACTGTGCTTGGGACTCGCGTGATTCATAACTGATATACTGAGCCGGAGTATAGTAATTTGCATAAAAATTTGGAACAGGGTGTATATAGCACCTCATACCCATAATAGTGCTAAGCAAAATTACTATCTCGGCTGACCATGGCTAGATGCATGAGGCGTTGGTTAGTGTAGTCAGAGCGGAAGAGAAGCAGGGTCACTAGCGTCAGGTGTACCTAGTCTTACCCGTCGTACCATGGGGAAATAGGGACCAGGTAGGGTGGGTTTCTAGACCCCTGTTTTATGGGCACCAGGTAAGGTGGGTTTCTAGACATCTGAGAACTGATATAAACAAAGATAAATAAAAATAAATAAATAAAAGTGCTGTGTTATGCTGACTGTTATTTACATCAATTATTTAGGTAAATTAGAAAAATATAATTTGCATAATAATTTGGAACAGGGTGTATATAGCACCTCATACCCATAATAGTGCTAAGCAAAATTACTATCTCGGCTGACTATGGCTAGATGTATGAAGCGTTGGTTAGTGTAGTCAGAGCGGAAGAGAAGCAGGGTCACTAGCGTCAGGTGTACCCAGTCTTACCCGTCGTACCATGGGGAAATAGGGACCAGGTAGGGTGGGTTTCTAGATCCCTGTCTTATGGGCACCAGGTAGGGTGGGTTTCTAGACCCCTGAGAACTGATATAAACAAACATAAAAAAATAAAAAAAATAAAGGCGCTTGTGCTCTTAACAAGGTGCAGATATATAGCAGCAGCTACCACATGGGAGAAGGGACTCTCAACCCTTACACAATAGACTATAAAAATTATAAAACCTATGTGATAAAATGTACGTTTCACCACTAGTTGTAGTTGTGGAGCGCTAAACAAAATAAACACTTACCCCTCAGGGTTAACGTAGCAATCAAAAGCTGAAAAATAATAAAACATATATAGTGTAGTACGATAGTGAATATTATGGGAGGTATAGAGTCACAATGGGCACACTCACATGGAGAAGAGCCAATTATGACTGTCTCAGATCACATCAGCTTGTGTGTACTCTGGTGACACTGAACCTCTTCTTTCTTTAAGTATTTTCATATGCAAAAAAGAAAGAGGGCGGGAGAAATGGAGACAACATGACTCCTTGTGTGGTATAAGTATATGTGCCTTTAACGGGGCTAATAACCTTCTTTAACAGCAGCAACTGATGAGCCACGTGGACAACTTCATGTGTATAAAACCAAATTTATTTTAAACATATATAAAAAAAAAATTGTTGATGTAACACATACAATTTAAAAAGTCCTGTGGTTCCTCTTGTTACGAAACACGTTTCACTGTATACTGACAGCTTTTTCAATCGTGACTTGCTTGCTGTTTGTCAAGGTTTAAAATCTCCTGCTTTCCTCAGATTGTGGATAGTAATCGCAGTTCCGCCAGTCCCATTCGATTTCTGGGTGTGTGTGTTGTGCAGCTGTGTTGAATTGTTAATCTCGCCTTGTCTTGTGACATCACTCGTAATACATTATGATACACGCAATGTCACTAATGGGTGTGTGTTTATGTTGCTATGATCCATTATAGTATTGTTGGTGTCCATGCATCACGTAATGCGTCACATCGCTTCCCCATTGTCCAGCTGCCATTTTAGAAAAAGTATACCTGATCCAATGCCAGTACATTGTCCCTCCTCTATTTGTATCATGGTTGATGTCCCGATGACCATCTCAAGGTTGGACAAAGTTCCAATCCAGAGGGTGAATCGTCCAATAGTTTCCTCATAAATAATAGTCCTATTCAGGCGTATTAAGGGTGTTTAAAAGGCATATTACAAAATCAATGAATAGTATATACACACAAATTAATTAACTCACAAAATTAAAAATAGTGATAAATGTTTTTTTTTTTTTTATGGGAGCTTTTGGGTACTATTAAAATATTGTAAAATAAAATTTGTACATAGATATTAAAAATACCAGCATAAAAATAAATTTAAAACTTCAAATTAAAACATCCAATGGAATATTATATGGGTCTCAAACTGATATACAAGTTGTGTATTTCAAATGTCGATCTAATAATAAAAATATATACTAATGCAAAAATATAGAAATATATATCGGAAAATCCACTCGATGATATGTGGAAAAATTCGGTGTAATTACATTTATATATATATTTGTGGTCGGTTAATATCGATACCGTGAAATACCTAGTGATTGGAATTAAGTCAGTGTGGTGTGTCGGAACCAACGTAGGGGTATGCCTGTAAAAGAGGGCCCTCCTGAATGGATTGTATGAGAGGGTGAGGTGGGTGGGGTGAACAGCGTGCGTAAATGGCAAAGTAGGAAGGGGGGAGTAGCGTTTATATAGGAACGCTAACTCCTACCACAAATACAGGCCTTCGGCCTTAAACATATATATATATATATATATATATATATATATGTAAAAAAAATGATAACATTTGTATCTTGTAATACCTTTTTTTATTGGACTAACAGAATATTCAAGTCTGAAGCATTTCTGAGCAAGACGACACATAGAATTCAAAATTGAGTTGTGATACAGGGGTTAAAGTGACATGAGTGGAGATAAGACAAGGGCTTGTTAGAAAATAGACACCATTCTTGCAGAGGGTCGTAAATATCTTTCTGAAGAGCAGAATGAGAAAAAAAACTAGCAGACAGTGTAGAAGATGGTACACTTTATACATACACACACAAGGTTTTATCTGTTTTTTACATCTACATTACTGGACTAATACCGCTACAATCTCTACTTGAACACTATATATTTTTTACATTCTATATATATATATATATATATATATATATATATATATATTTATATATTTTTACATTCATGTAATTACACAGAATTTTACATATGGGGTATCTCGTTCTGGTGCGGGTTATCGTCTGCAATAAGCAAAGGTAGGCTTCTGGAAGACCACACTAAGACTCTATCCTGAACTCTATCCTTACGCTCTGCTGAAGACTTAGATCTGTCTTCTGTCTGTACTCCCATCTCTGTTGCTCGCCTTCAAGACTTCTCGAGGGCTGCACCATTCCTGTGGAACTCACTTCCCTCCTCCTTTAGATGCTCACCTAGTCTCCATTCCTACAAAAATCATTAAAAACCCACTTCTCCTTAAAAGCGTATCAATTAAACTGTTAATAGCTCCCGACTGTTTCCTCTCTTGCAACTGTCATTAGTCTATGTAACGGAGGTTCCTGTACCCCATTTGGGTATCTCCGCCGATGGATGCTCTTTGTGCTTACCGAGGGCGCCGAGCACTTCTCCAGATACCATAAGTACTGCAGACCCCACGAACCGCCGCAGCTTGGTTGGGGTCTCGCCGTCTCCTACCCACCCTGGACCTACGACAAGGCTCCAGGTTCCAGTGGGTGAACCTCTCTTCCTCAAGAGAGCGAAGCAGGAACAGCTCTTAGAAGAGCTAGTGATTATTCAAGGGAGTATGATGAGCATAGCAATCCCTTGTAGCAGTTTCCCCCAATAAGAGACAGAACTCTAGATTGAGGGTGAAGTAGAACAGAACGTTTAATGGCACATACTGGTCTTTTATACAGTTTTCTCCACAAGGTTACCACCCAGGTGGACCTTGTGGGGCACAGGACATGAAATTCACAATACAATAAAAACAGAGTTTTACACTTGAACACTCCCAGATACTTTACACAATCCCTCCCCTCTGTCTGTGATATAATTAAGCTAATTAATGCATTAACTTAATTATCCAGAGGCAGAAACAAACACATTTTCCCCAAAGTCCATAAAACACCTCAAAACATAACATATCCCCATTTTACATCTCCTGATAGCCCTGATCTGGGTGAACAACATATCCAAATATCACCCAGATCAGAGGAGGGGTTCAGGAAATTCCTGGAAGTCTCTTTTTGACCTATTTCCAATGAGTTTCCAAGGCTGCATCCGAAGTGCCACATCGAAAGTGCCAATGGTATTTAAAGAGGCAGAAACAGTGTCTTAAAACCAAACAAGTCACAGGGACCATAATCCCAAGGTAAAAGGCTGGCCATGAGTCCTCTCCAAAAACCAGTGGCGAAGTGGCTTTCGTTACAGTCTAATACTATCCTTACCTGTTGTGTCACTTTACCCAACTCCCTCTAGCATGTAAGCTCATTGAGCAGGGCCCTTAACCCCTCTGTTCCTGTGTGTCCAACTTGTCTGGTTACAACTACATGTTTGTTCGTCCACCCACTGTAAAGCGCTGCAGAATTTGTTGGCGCTATATAAATAATAACATAATAATAATATGTGATGTGTGATTATGTGATATAACACATAATAATAATTATGTGATAATAATATGTGACCCATGGTCAGAACAGGAGGTGAGACCTCCAGAGAGGCTGACGGCTGGGTCATTAAGGGCGGCTGCAGCCTATGTCCCTTTGAGCCCTTGGGGTTAGTGGGGTTGGCGTTTGAGATGGTCTCCCTATCTCATTGGCAGTGGGAAGTCTGGGTGCTGGTCTGTCTTTTCTGCCTGATATCCCCTGCCTGTTTGCGCGTCCTCTGCCCATGTGGTAGGCCTTAGGAACTCGGTTGAAGTATTTTGCCGTTGGGGTGAGGAAAAAGGCATCAGTGTGTGCAGCAGAGTGCTCTGAAGCCCTATCCACCCATTCCAATGTTGCCAATTGTAACGGCTACCCAGATAGAGTGAGGGTATCAGCCGTTGGGGATGTCCTTTTCTTCCCGGCAAGTCGCTGTAGAGTGATGAAGTCGCTTATTCCCATCCGCTGAATCCAAGGCAGAAGTCAGGTAGAGCTCTGAAAAGAGTTAAGTGATTATGCTGTAGAATCACCTTTAAGAACGAGACAAGGCTACGTTTTGAAGGGTCAAGAAGAACTGGCTTTTAATGACAGGCACTCTCCTTTTATGTGACTCTGCCCATGCAAGGGAGACACCCACATAATTAACAGTACAACCAATAAACATAATATATATCCCACACATCTCCTCCCCTAAGATAACCAAATAACATAATTAAAAAGAACACATTTTTCCCCAAAGTTCGGATGTACCCCAAATACTTGGGTTACAGGCATAAATCCGATAGCCCTGTTCTTGGGGACCAACATAGTCAAAAATCAGCTCATTCGGTTTAGCCGTTCAGGAGATATGGAGCTTGAAAGTTTTGACCGACCGCACGGGCTAAGTAGCCGAAAACAGTTCCATGAATTCTGGCCTTGCGGTCGGTCTTAGTTGGTGTGTAAAAAGTCCCGAACAGTTTGTCATCCGTGCGTAATCCAACGTTCGCTGGAATCCCCATAAGCTATTAAGTCTTTCTACCGAACGGCCTGTCGTTCGGTAGTTGTAGCACGATTTCCCGGTGTTATGGAGGTCTCAGCGGTGTTCGCCTACTCGAGTGTCTGATTTTAGTTTGTGGGGATATTTATGGGATGATCATATTAAACAGTCGAGAATTGCCCACTATTTCAATTCTCTTAGATCTTAGAAATCGTTTATCATGTAAGTGAAATGTATTCCATACAAATAAAAATCACAATGTGTTATAAAAATAGATTTCATTTATTGTGAGAATAAAATAACAATAATATTAGGCAGCATGCATGATAATAATCAGTGAATATTTAGTATAACATAAGTATGCAATACAATGGAATGGCTATACACGTTCCAATGGCTAACAGCATCATCTGTCACTTAAGATTTATGAGGTGTGACAAGACCAATCTCGCCACATTGCATTGGAGAAGTCTGGTTGCTCGCCTGTTGCCTTTGGATTATGGCCCAATGTTAAAAGGCTTGATTTTCCCCTGCAAAGACATGAAAGCTGGGTCATTTGGTGCTTGCCCTGTTTGAGCGGTGATACCCCAAATAGCTATGCCATGGAGCCTATTCGTATAATGAAAGACTATGGGAAAGACTTTGGCTCCATGGCAATTGATCTGTATGTGTGTGCTCTGAGCGCCATTCAGTAATAATGTGCGCTCAGATCTGAGCTATCTGGGGATATGTTGAATGTACCTGTTTTGTGCAATGGCTGCACAGTTATATGTTTTTATGAGTTTTATTGTCTTTTGCTGCCATGTGTTCAATGGAGTTTTGCCTCTGTCTTTGGAGATAATTGGATTACTTCCCAATTATCTCCAGGATAGAAGACTCTGTAGAACTGGTTTTCGGCAGAAAAACCATGTTTCCTTTGGTCACGAAGGACTACGATCTATCTTTTGAACCATTGGACCAATTTATATGAATTTGACATAAGTTTGTATTTGGAGTATGCTGATTCTGAAAATGTAAGTTTTATGTGAATGTGATGCATACTTTTTTTCAAGTTATGAATAATGTGGAAAAATTGTATTTCTCTGCTTGTGCTAATTACATTACCCATTGTGTAAGGTAATTGAATCACAGGCAGAGGGGAGGAATTTGTGTGGGAGTGTCTGAGTGTATTGTATGTGTTTATTGGTTGTGTTCCAAAACCCTGTGGGTGGTACTAATGTGTAAGAATGTGTACATAAGCACAATAAACCCACAGCTCTGACTGTTCACTGCTTGACCCTCAACACAGAGCTTTGTCTCGTTCTTGGGGGGAATTATTGTATGCTGTTCCACTTCAACTGCTAGGAGTGTAAACCTATTCGTATGTTTTTTCCTATTCGGCTATTTACAGCATTCATATGGTTTCCTGTTCTGCAGATTGGTGTTCTGCAGTAGCTGTGCCTGTGTCTCTGGAAGAGAAGATCTACTAAACGGCTGTTAACCCCTTTTATGCTCGGGGTGCCGTTACATGAGGGTACTTCATGGACAAAAGTAAAGCTTCACACAGCGAAAAGCCATAAAACCTTGGCTAACAGTTAAATCAACTGAGTAACCCTTTCAATGCTGGCTAGATCCTCCTAGGCATATAGTATCCTATTCTCCTGTGATTTTCAATTAAAATAACATTCAAACCAGCTCATTAATCATTTCCTGGAACCATCCAATAAGAATAATCTACCAGATTTTTACAAAAGCCGAATTTTAATTTGCTTAAAAAGATATCTTATTTTAGAGCAAATCAATACACCTGGATAAAAACAGCGGTATGCTAACACGTGATAATATCACATTAAAATATAATTATTCTTAATTCCACCTGCAGAATGGAATGTTTATAACTATATATTCTTTAGTTAACTAAGATTTCTAAATATTGAAACCTGACCGTGATTTATCCAGTCATATATCATGCTATTAGTAAATTTTAATTAAGTTAGATTAATTAAATAAAACCAGCATAATTACCAGTTATGTAGGTATTCTCATCAGATGAGTAGGTAGTCCCAGGAACTGCGAGTATGATTGGTTGTATGGAGGTGTGTGAGTAATAGAGAAAAGTGATGTTGGTTAGAAAGTATCAGTAAATTTTAAGTGTCAAGGAGTTTAAGAGTTGAGTGTTAGTCCCAGAGAGTGTCCCGAATCTCCCTCTCTGCATGTCCGAATCTGAATGCCCAAACTCCACCAACTCCCTATCTCTTCCCTTTGTCATAACTTTTAAAGGGCCAGACTCTCTGTACGTCATTAGTTGATAAGCCAATAGGAAACTGTAGATGGGTTCAATCTATGGATCGCAATTTAAGTATTTGATCCATAGAGGGCAGTCTTGCCTAACTAAACCTTCCTATCCAGGAGAGAGTTAACTTTTCCTGATGACGATTTTGACGTCATTTGGCTTATCTAAAATGACTACCATAACTTAGATTTGCTGTCAGTTCAAAGTGTTTGTCTCAGTCTTTGTGGCAACTACTTTGATCGTAATTTCTAAAGTTGACAGTTCTAAACTCAATTTCACCTCTTACTTACAATGGGACCTTGTAAAATTTAGAAAGTAAAATTAATTACTTAGTCTTCTCTGTCACTAGTGTCTGTGTTTATATAATGCATTCCTTAGCTCAGGCTCAGTGGTTAGTGAAAGCAAGGAAATTATGTTTCTTTGTTATCCTGAAGATAGCAAAATGGAGTCTGCTCTGTTCTGAGTGACTCTGGCAATATACACTTTTAATTTCTTTCTTAGCACAAAATGTCTGCCGATATAAATATCCTGACACGTTCCAGACACTTGACGGCAAAACACTGCTGTTCGGGAATTAAGATGGTCGCGAATACGTGTAAGTCCAGAAATGGCGGCCACCCAGGCACTTCGCACAGCGTTCGTGGGTTTCTTTATCTGAAAGTACTTGTGGATCAGGGAGGTAAATGATCTGTAATTATGAAGCAGGGTGGCCTGGTGTTCGGTAGTTAGCATTCGTATAGGGAATGCTTCAAATGTCCCGAACTGAATATTAGCACAAAGTCTCCATAAAGCAGGTGAGGCTCCATTTGTTACTGTCAGGATACTGACAGGGATCCAATACGCAGAGTGCGGACAGAAGGAGGTACGTATACCGGACCTTAGAATGGCCGGACTAACGTATGGACAAAACAAGAATAGTCAAAAGGTAAGCCGAGGTCGAGGGAGCCGGAGGACAGGTAAGCGAGATACAAGCCGAGTCAAAGGATAGGAGAGGACAACAGGACAAAAGACAAGCAAGGTCAAAACCGAAAACACAAGAGAGAGAGAACGCGCTGAGTGACTAGCAAGCTAGAACCACGACAGGACAATGAGCAGTAGTAAAGGTTTCCTTTAAATACCCTGTCACCTTAATTGAGACCACGCCCCCAAAAGGTCCGGAATAGCGGTTCCCGGCACTTCACGTAATGCTGACGTCATGACGTCGACGCTAGCCGTCGCGTCATAAAAGGGGGAGGAGCTAGCGCGGCCGGCGCGAAAACGGCCGGAATTTGCCGAAATGCTAGGGGCAAGGAGCCCCTAAACAGAGAGGATGTCTTCCCTGGAGTCAGCACCAACAGGTACCCTGACAGTACCCCCCCTTCTAGAAACGCCCACCGGGCGGATGGGACCGGGCTTAGAAGGAAAACGAACATGGAAGGCCCGAAGAAGGCGAGGAGCATGCACGTCTACACAAGGAACCCAAGACCTCTCTTCTGGACCATAACCTTTCCCGTCTATGAGGTATTGCAATTTCCCCCTAGAAATACGAGAATCCAGGATGGACCTTCCTGACCATCCACACGGACCGAGGATGGAGGAGCAGAGCGGGAGGAAGATTTGTTACAAACAAGAGGTTTCAATAAAGACACATGAAAAGAGTTAGGGATGCGTAGAGTAGGGGGCAGGTCCAGCAAATAAGAAACCGGGTTGATCCTCCTCAGCACCCTGTACGGGCCTATGTAACGAGGAGCAAACTTCAAAGAGGGGACTTTCAGGCGAATGTGTCTGGTACTCAACCAGACCCTATCACCCGGAGAAAAAATAGGAGCAGGCCGTCTACGTCTATCAGCATGCAACTTAAACACTGCGGAACTACGTGTAAGAATTTGTCGAGTCTGATCCCACAACTTTCTCAGGTTGGCTATATGAATATCAACCGACGGTATACCCTGGGAAGGAGACACCGACGGAAGAACAGTAGGGTTAAAGCCATAGTTCAAGAAAAAGGGGCTATTACGAGTGGAACCACAAACAAGGTTGTTGTGAGCAAACTCCGCCCAAGGAATCAGACCGACCCAGTCATCCTGGTGTTCAGAAACAAAACAACGTAGATATTGCTCAATTTTTTGGTTAGTGCGTTCGGCTGCTCCGTTAGATTGAGGATGATAGGCCGAAGAAAAATTCAGTTTGATGCCCAACTGGGAACAGAAGGATCTCCAAAAACGGGAAATAAACTGGGAACCCCTGTCCGACACAATCTCATTGGGAATACCATGCAAACAGAAAATTTCTCTAGCAAATATCACGGCCAGTTCAGGAGAGGACGGAAGTTTAGGCAAGGGAATGAAATGAGCCATTTTAGTAAACCTGTCAAGGACCGTGAGGATAACCGTGTGCCTACTGGAAACCGGCAGATCAACAATAAAATCCATAGCCAAACAAGCCCAAGGTTTGTTGGGAACGACTAAGGGCTGCAATAAACCACAAGGGAGATCCCGTGGTAGTTTATTCCTGACACAAACATCGCAAGCCTTGACAAAGTCTTCCACATCCCTACGTAAACTAGGCCACCAGAAGTCTTTGGAGATCAGGCAGTAAGTTTTGTGTATGCCGGGGTGACCAGCGAACTTGCTATCGTGAAAACAGCGAATAATGTCCACTTGGAATTTGGGAGACACGAACAAGCGGCCCACAGGAGTACGCTCGGGAGCAAGAGATTGTTCGTTCATAATATCTAAGAGCAATGGAGAGTGTATTTTGACATTGGTGTTGGCGATAATATTGACTTCAGGAATAATAGGGAACAAAGTGTCTTCTGTAGAGGCGATAGGTTCGTGCTGACGAGACAATGCGTCTGCCTTAGTGTTCTTAGAACCAGGCCTGTAAGTAAGCATATAATTAAAGTGTGTAAGGAACATAGACCAACGTGCTTGCCTGGCAGATAATCTTTTGGCCTCCCCCATATAAGATAATTTTTTGTGATCAGTCAAGATAGTAACTGGGAGAACAGTGCCCTCTAACAGATGTCTCCATTCCTTTAATGCCATAATGATAGCTAAGAGTTCTCTATCACCAATGTCATATCTCCTTTCAGTGTGTGATAGTTTCTTGGAAAAAAAACCGCAAGGGTGCAGCGGCTTATCTAAGCTTTGTCTTTGGGACAACACTGCGCCTATCCCTGTTTCAGACGCATCAACTTCAAGTAAAAAGGGTAGAGAGGTATCAGGATGAACTAATACAGGTGCTGAGGCAAAAGACTGTTTGAGCGTTTCGAAAGCAGATAAAGCCTCAGTAGACCAGGTTTTGGTATCGGCTCCTTGTTTGGTCATATTAGTGATAGGAGCGATAACAGAGGAGTACCCTTTAATAAAACATCTGTGGATTGGGAAGAGTTAGTATAAGAGTTTACGGGGCAAACAGAAGTAACTCTCTGCAGACATTCTTTCCTACAACCAATACCCCAAGAAACGATTTCTCCACCCTCCCAGTCAATCTGAGGGTTATGTCTCTTGAGCCAAGAATATCCTAGCACCACTGGGACTGCCGGGGAGGAAATTAACAGAAGGGAAATCAACTCCTCGTGGAAGATACCAACAGTAAGCTTAACAGGTTTGGTTTCATGGAATATTACTGGTTCCGATAAAGGTCTACCATCTATGGCCTCCACGGCCAAGGGTGTATCTCTCAGTTGGAATGGGATACAATGCTTATTAGCGAAGGTTTGGTCTATAAAGCTTTCTGCTGCTCCAGAATCTAACAATGCCATCGTAGAAATAAACCCATTTTCCCAAGCTAGAGAGACAGGAATCAGAAGCCTATGGTCTTTTTTATTATGTATAGAGGACAGTAACGAAACACCCAAGGCCCGTCCTCTAAGGGAACTTAGGTGCGAGCGTTTCCCGGGCGATTAGGGCAACTAAGACGTAGGTGACCTCTCCGCCCGCAGTATAAACAGAGACCCTCCCTTCTTCTGTACTGTCTCTCAGCCTCAGATAAGCGAGTATTACCTATTTGCATAGGTTCTGGTGGAGTAGGATTATAGGAGTCAGGGTTCTGAAATGAGGGAGCAAGTCTTACAGGAAGTCTAGTAACTCTTTCCCGAGTGTTCTGCCTCTGTCTCATGCGTTCATCTATTCTGGAAATGAAAGATACTAAATCCTCTAAATTTTCCGGAAGTTCTCTTGTGGCAATCTCATCTAGAATTTCATCAGACAACCCATTCAAGAATACATCAATAAAAGCTTGTTCGTTCCATTTCACTTCTGCTGCCAATGATCTAAACTCTAATGCATATTCTACAAGGGTCCTATTCTGTTGTTTAAGGCGTAACAGGGATCTGGCCGCATTAATCTTCCTTCCTGGGGGGTCAAAAGTCCTTCTAAATGCCGTGACAAAAGCAGTGTAGTTGTAGACTAGAGGATTGTCATTCTCCCAAAGGGGATTGGCCCATCTAAGTGCTTTATCTATTAGCAGAGTTATAATGAAGCCTACTTTAGCCCTGTCAGTAGGGTAAGCCCGGGGTTGAAGTTCAAAATGTATGCTTATCTGGTTTAAAAAACCACGACAAGTATCAGGCGAACCCCCATAACGTAACGGTGAAGTGACATGGGAAGATGCGCCTACAGTGGCTACTTCCAAACCAGTACTTAGTGGGAGGCTAGCAGTGGAACGTATTTCTTCTGACTGGGTGCTGGAACGTGTTAGCAAAGTTTGTAATGCTAAAGCCATTTGGTCCATTCTATGGTCCATGGCCTCAAATCTGGGGTCAGGAGGACTAGCACCTGCAGGATCCATTTGGCCCTGTCGTAATGTCAGGATACTGACAGGGATCCAATACGCAGAGTGCGGACAGAAGGAGGTACGTATACCGGACCTTAGAATGGCCGGACTAACGTATGGACAAAACAAGAATAGTCAAAAGGTAAGCCGAGGTCGAGGGAGCCGGAGGACAGGTAAGCGAGATACAAGCCGAGTCAAAGGATAGGAGAGGACAACAGGACAAAAGACAAGCAAGGTCAAAACCGAAAACACAAGAGAGAGAGAACGCGCTGAGTGACTAGCAAGATAGAACCACGACAGGGCAATGAGCAGTAGTAAAGGTTTCCTTTAAATACCCTGTCACCTTAATTGAGACCACGCCCCCAAAAGGTCCGGAATAGCGGTTCCCGGCACTTCACGTAATGCAGACGTCATGACGTCGACGCTAGCCGTCGCGTCATAAAAGGGGGAGGAGCTAGCGCGGCCGGCGCGAAAACGGCCGGAATTTGCCGAAATGCTAGGGGCAAGGAGCCCCTAAACAGAGAGGATGTCTTCCCTGGAGTCAGCACCAACAGGTACCCTGACAGTTACATGGCTCCCCTTTTGTGGAACACCCCAGCAGACCCGGATTGATCCTTTTTGGGTCAACTTGGGGCTGTCCGGATATCGGTTAAGGCAGAAGTTCAGTTTGTCTGGACAGTCCGTCTGCGTTCCCATTGAATTTGCCAGACCGATATTGAATGGAAAAGTTATATGGTTGTAGCGCCAAGCTCCATCGCAATAAACGGCCATTATCTCTGGCCACTCGATTCAACCATACTAGAGGGTTATGGTCAGTAATGAGTGTAAATTCCTGACCATACAAATATGGGGTAAGTTTCTTTAATGCCCAGACCAGGGCTAAACACTCCTTTTCCACTGCTGCGTAACTCACTTCTCTGGGTAACAATTTTCTACTTAGGTACGCAACAGGGTGTTCTCCTCCATCTTCCCCGATCTGGCTCAGAACTGCCCCCAGTCCGTACATGGATGCATCTGTATGGACGACAAATCTTTTGTTAGGGACTAGGGCAGAGAGCATAGGAGCGTTGATTAGTGCTTTCTTTAATGTCTGGTAAGCTGTTTCACAGGAAGAAGACCACAGGACTATTCTAGGGAAATTCTTTTTGGTCAAGTCTGTCAATGGCTTAGCGATGCTACTATAGTCGGGGACAAATTTTCTGTAGTATCCTGCTGTACCTAGGAAGGCCAATACCTGGGTCTTGGTGTGGGGTGTGGGCCAGTTGGCCACGGGCTCGACCTTGGCTGGTTCTGGCCGCTGTTTCCCACACCCTACCCGGTGTCCCAGGTACTGGACTTCGGCCATGCCAAAGTGGCATTTTTCTGGTTTCAGAGTGAGGCCTGCGGCCCGAATCTGGTACAGTATGGCCCCTACATGTTGGAGATGTTCTCCCCAGGTCTCGCTGTAGATCGCAATGTCATCCAGGTACGCACAGGCGAAGTCCTGGAAGCCATCAAGGAGTCTATCCACCAAGCGTTGGAAGGTAGCTGGGGCATTCTTCATCCCGAATGGCATGACCTTAAATTGGTACAAGCAAAATGGGGTGACGAATGCCGACTTGGGGACAACCTCCTTGGCTAGGGGAATCTGCCAGTATCCTTTACACAAGTCAATAGTGGTCAGATATCATCCCCTAGCAAAGCGATCTAGTAGTTTGTCTACTCGGGGCATGGGGTACACATCCGTCATTGTCCGGTCATTGAGGCATCTATAGTCGACGCAGAACCGTGTAGTCCCATCCTTTTTGGGCACTAGCACTACTGGTGAGGCCCAGGGGCTGTCTGAGGGTTCTATGACTCCTAACCTAAGCATTTCCTGTATTTCTTTTCTCATCTCTTCCTTAACTGCCTTCGGGATTCTGTAGGGGGTCTGTCTAAGAGGGTTCTGTCCCAGTGTCTCTATGTAGTGGGTAGCTAACGTGGTATATCCGGGTTCTTGGGAGAACGTTAATCCCTTTTCTGTTAACAGCTGCCTGATCTGTCCCTTTTTCCGCTGGGTTTAAGCGCTCCCCTAGTTGGACAGTACTGAGCAAGCTATTGGGTTCTGGGTGTGCTAGCTAGTCGGGGATAGGTAGACCGTCTGAGTCCTCTGTGACAGGACTGCAGATGGCCGCAATATCCTCTGGCCTTTCTTGATATTCCTTCAGCAGGTTAACATGGAAGAATCCAGTCATCCTTGTTACTGGTAATTACGTAGGTAGTGTCACAGATTTGTGCCACTACCTTGTAAGGGCCCTGCCAAGATGTCTGGAGCTTATTCCCTTTCACTGGTCTAAGCACCAGAACCTTCTGTCCTACCTGGAACGTTCTCTGTCGAGCGCCCCGATCATACCACCTCTTCTGTCGACCCTGGACCACATGGAGGTGATCCCGAGCCATCCGGGCTAACTGTTCCATGCGTCCTGCATCTCCAGAACATATGGTACAATGGGAACACCCTCATGTTCCATCTCTCCTTCCCAGTGCTCTCGGATGAGATCAAGGGGGCCCTGAACTCCTTCCATAGAGCAGCTCGAACGGAGAGAACCCAGTGGATTCCTGTGGCACCTCTCGATATGCAAACAAGAGGTGCGGCAAGAATCACTCCCAGTCCCTGTATTCCGCAGTAAAGGTCCGCAGTAACTGTTTCAGGGTACCATTAAAGCGCTCACAGAGACCGTTAGTCTGGGGGTGGTAGGGTGAGCTGAAGAGGGTCTTAATACCACAAACTTTCCATAATTGTTGGGTCAAGTCTGCGGTAAACTGTGTCCCTTGGTCAGACAATATCTCTTGCGGGAACCCTACTCTGGTGAATATCCCGACCAAAGCACTGGCGACAGTGTCAGCCTGAATATTCGTTAGCGCGACGGCTTCCGGGTAGCGGGTGGCATAATCCACCACGGTAAGAATGTATTTCTTACCGGAGGGACTGGGGTTAGGTAGGGGACCCACCAGATCGACTGCCACCCTACTAAATGGCTCTTCTATCACGGGCATGGGCGACAGTCACGCCTTCGGGTGGTCCCCTCGCTTCCCTACTCGTTGACAGACGTCACACGTGCTGCAGTAGCGCCGCACGTCCTTTGCGATCCCCTACCAAAAGAAGGTCTGGGTGATCCTGTAAGTAGTGCGGTTACCTCCCAAGTGTCCTGCTAAGGGGATATCATGGCCAATTCGGAGAAGTTCCAACCGGTACTTTCTGGGTACCACTAGATGGCGCTTCTGCGAAGGGATACAACCTCTCTTCCTACCTTCAGTTAGTCTGTACAGCCTTTCGTTATCCCATACAAAACGTTCTCGCTCATCCTCCCCACTATCTGCTAGTTCCCGGTACTCCCGGAGTGTTGGGTCCTCTCTAGTTTCCCTCCCATATGCTTCTGGGGTATCCCAAGCTATAGGTCTCTCTACGGTATCTGGTCTAAGGGTCGGTTCTGTTCCTACCTGGGTCTCCCGTCCTGGTGTGGGGTCATCTGTGGCACGAGTTTGTGAACGAGTAGTCACGGGGCAAGCAGCAGTGGTTGTGGGTAAGTAGGCTGAAGCCAGAGGCCCAATATCATTGCCTAACACGACTTCAGCAGGCAAGTTGTCCATGATGCCCACAGTGGTTTTCCCCGACCCGACCCCCCAGTCCAGGTGTACCCAGGCGGTAGGTAAGCGAAACACAGCTCCCCCTGCTACACGTACAGCCACAGTGCGGTTGGACAAATGTTCCGGCTTGACTAAATGTCTTTGCATTAAGGTGATGGTTGCACCGGTGTCCCTCAAGCCTTGAGCCACTTGACCGTTTACTTGTACCTCTTGGCGATGATGCTGCCGGTTATCTGGGGACGCTGCCTGTATTGGGTCTGCCTCATATAGAATGCCCAGGCATTCCTCCGGGCCCATCTCGGTCTCCAAGCAATAGGCGGCAGAGAGACGAGGTAAGGTGGTGCGAGGTGAAGCGGTCTCGGCATGTGGTGAGGTGCGCTTCCAATTGTTAGCTGCCGATCCCAAAGGGCAGTGACGGGCAAAGTGTCCGAGGTTTTTACAGCGATGGCACGCCATTCTGGACACATCTCGAGGGTAATTGTTAGCCCCCTGAGGCAGTGGTGTATCCTGGTTTTGTGCTGCCCTAGGCAGGACAAAACTCAGAAGCCCCCTCACACACACACACTAACAGACACACTCACACTCACTAACAGACACACACTCACTGACACACACACTCACAGGCAAACACACTCACACTAACAGACACACACACACACAGTCAGACACACACACTCACTAGCAGACACACACACACTCACTGACACACAGTCAGACACACACATGCAGACTAACAGACAAACACAGTCAGACACACACACTAACAGACACACACTCACTGACACACACACTCACAGGCAAACACACTCACACTAACAGACACACACTCACTGACACACACACTCACTAGCAGACACACACACACACTCACTGACACACAGTCAGACACACACATACACACTAACAAACACTCACTAGCAGACACACACACAAACTCACACACACACACACACACACACTAACAAACACACACACATTAACAGACACACACTAAGAGACACACACACACACACAAACACACACACACTCACAGGCAAACACACACTCACTGACACACAGTCAGACACACACTAACAGACACACACTCACTCACTAGCAGACACACACACTCACACAGTCAGACACACACACACACACTAACAGAACATACACACATTAACAGACACACACTCACTCACTCACTCACATTAACACATTTTTTTTTATTTACCCCCCCCTACCTTTGGGAGTGCTGGGGGGAGGGGTTCATTACCTCCCTGGTGGTCCAGTGGTTGCCGGGCTGGGCTGGCGGGCGGCTGGCGAGGGAGCACTTCCCCTGAGCGGTCTGCTCAGCTCCCTCGCGCACCGCAGAATGAGGCTGGGAGCCGGAATATGACGTCATCAACCCGGCTCCCAGCCTCACTCTGCGGCGCGCGATGGAGCTGAGCAGACCGCTCAGGGGAAGTGCTCCCTCGCCAGCCGCCCACCAGCCCAGCCCGGCAACCACTGGACCACCAGGGAGGTAATGAACCCCTCCCCCCTGCAAAGCCCAGCAGCCCACACGGCGGTGTTTTTTGCCTCCCCCTGAAAAATGCCGCCCAAGGCAAATGCCTTGTTTGGCTCGCGGCTAAAACGCCCCTGCCCTGAGGGCGAGGTGGTCCTGGAGGGACAGGAGCACGGAACTCCGGGCGAAAGTTACTAACTGGGGTACGGTGTTCTGTCCTGCTAGCTGGTCTGTGAGCATTCTGGTTAACTTTCCTTGTTTCAGCGTACTCATCTGCTAGCCGAGCCGCCTCGTTCAAGGTGTTGGGGTGACGGTCTCATACCCAGTCTTTTAAATCGGCCGACAAATCTTGAAAGAAGTGCTCCATTAAAAATAACTGTAGGACTTCTTCCCCGGTATTGGCGTTACATCTTCGAACCCAGTGTGATGCCACTCGTTGAAGCGGGTTGGCCCATTCCATGTGAGAGTCACAGCCTTTTTCTTGGACTTCCGGAAGCGGTGTCGGTAGGCCTCCGGCATATCTGGTCAAAAGGGCCTCTTTGACCCGCTGATATTTTAATATATCCTCCGCGGTGAGGGCCTGAAACGCCTCATTCGCTTTGCCTGTCAGTTTCCCTGATAAAATAGTGACCCATTGCTCTGGAGGCGCTTGCTGTAGCGAGCACTGTCTCTCGAAATCTGCCAAATATCCATCGATCTCCTCTTCGTTCTCCACAAATGCTTTAAACGCAGTGAAGGGCACTTTCTTTGTGGTGGTAGTTGGAGGGGGAGCAGGAACTGTCTGTGTAATGGGCTGTTGTGCTCTTACCAGTTCGATTTCGTGCCCCCTCCTTTCACGAATGTCTGCTTTTGTGTCGAGGAACAGCCACTCAATCAGCTCCACTGATGTCGTTGGGCGGGCGACCTCGTCGTCCTTGCTGCTTGGCGCAAGTGGCTCGGCCACTTCCATGGACCGATCCATTTCGTCCAACTCCAGCAGGTCTGCTATCAGCTCTCTCTGTGGCTTGTTACTGGCACTCCTTCCCCGACTCTCCAGTAGATCCTTTAGGGTAGGTCTCTTCAGTTTAGTGTACTGAGACTCCATCCAGCACCTGCGCTGTGGATGAAAGGACCATCCCACTGCTGCCACCAATGTAACTGCTACCCAGATAGAATGAGGGTATCAGCCATTGGGGATGTCCTTTTCTTCCCGGCAAGTCACTGTAGAGTGATGAAGTCGCTTATTCCCATCCGTTGGAACCAAGGCAGAAGTCAGGTAGAGCTCTGAAAAGAGTTAAGTGATTATGCTGCAGAATCCCCTTTCAAGAACGAGACAAGGCTACGTTTTGAAGGGTCAAGAAGAACTGGCTTTTAATGACAGGCACTCTCCTTTTATGTGATTCTGCCCATGCAAGGGAGACACCCACATAATTAACAGTACAACCAATAAACATAATATACATCCCACACATCTCCTCCCCTCAGATAACCAAATAACATAATTAAAAAGAACAAATTTTTCCCCAAAGTTCGGATGTACCCCAAATACTTGGGGTACAGGCATAAATCCGGTATCCCCAGATAGCCCTGTTCTGGGGGACCAACATCAGCTCATTCGGTTTAGCCGTTCGGGAGATATGAAGCTTGAAAGTTTTGACCGGCCTGTCGTTCGGTAGTTGTAGCACGATTTCTCGTTGTTATGGAGGTCTCAGCCGTGTTCAGCTACTCGAGTGTTTGATTTTAGTTCCAGACACTCGACGGCAAAACACAGCTGTTCGGGAATTAAGATGGCCGCGAACACGTGTAAGTCCCGAAATGGCGGCCATCCAGGCACTTCGCACAGCGTTCGTGGGTTTCTTTATACGAAAGTACTTGTGGATCAGGGAGGTAAATGATCTGTAATTATGAAGCAGGGTGGCCCGGTGTTCGGTAGTGTTTTGTATAGGGAATGCTTCAAATGTTCCGAACTGAATATTAGCACAAAGTCTCCATAAAGCAGGTTAGGCTCCTCCATTTGTTACACCAATGTCTCGATGGAGCTGTTATCTTGTGTATTAAGCATTTTAATAGCTCAGAGCTGTGTGAAATGGCATCCACTCGGGTGCGCTGGCAAGCTCTGCCCTCATAAACAAAGTAATTTAACTCCTAAGTGTCAGAGAATTGAGCAGTGAAAAAGCAGGGGCATGAATCTATACACCAAAACTGCTTTGTTAAAGGGACTCTATAGGCACCCAAACCAGCTCATTGTAGTTTTTTGGGTGCACTGTCCCAGGTCCCTTAACCCTGAGCAGGTAACTGCAATAATTACCTGCTATGGTTAACTACATCTCTAGTGGCTGTCTACCAGGCAGCCACTAGTCGGACTTCTGGGCTGTTAGGCGCCCGACTGACTGTTCGGCACCCGACTGGACATCCTTAAGCTATGCACGGTGACATCCAGCATCATCCAAAACCCCATAGGAAAGCATTGAATAATGCTTTCCTATGGGACTGTCCTAATTCGAGCCTGGCCATTGCTGCACATGCACGTTAGGCCTCTACCGCTGGCTGATGTTGGCGAGAGAGGAGAGAAGGCAGACCGGAGCCACCGCTGAGGGTTTTAAACCTCTTCTGCACCACGAGTGGGGCCAGGGGTGGAGGGTGTTGAAGTGATATAATAATCAGTTTCTTACTGTTACTATCTCTCTCTCTCTCTTTCACAGGTGTACCAGAGTAATGGCATCACAAAGCTTATTAGCCTTCTCCAGAGTCCAAATCAGAATGTGCAATTGGCAGGAGCTGGAGCCTTGAGGAATATTGTTTTTAAGAATACCCCAAATAAAATTGAAACAAGTCGTCAAGGAGGAGTGAAGGAAAGTGTCAGCCTACTAAGAAGGACCCCTAATTATGATATACAGAAGCAACTGACAGGTAAGTGCCACAGTAGATAACATTTAAATAAAGATAACTATAATATAAACAATATATTGCTGAGGACACAGGACTTTAATGCAAAGTATAAATGTATAGTATAGTTTGGGATTAATAGCAGAGTTTATAAATACAGATTTGTGTAATACTCTGAATTAATTGATGTTGTGTCATAAACTGATTCGTGGACAATGTTAGGGTTTTAAGGTGGGAAGTGAGTGGGCCTAATTCAGTATATCTAGGAAGTGCCATACAAATGCCTCTTGAGCGCAAACCCCTGGTCTTTTTGACACCCAGCAACACCATGGAGTATATTGTTAATACACAGTAATTTTTCAATGTAAATATGTTCCACAGGCCTACTCTGGAATCTGTCCTCCACAGACCAGCTGAAAGAAGAACTTGTTAGGGAAGCCCTTCCTGTCCTAAATGACTGTGTAGTTATCCCATTTTCTGGATGGTCAGATAATCCTACATCTGGTCAAAAGAGTGTGCTAGACCCTGAGGTATTCTTCAATGCCACTGGATGTTTAAGGTGAGATACCATAATAATTTAATTCCTGTGTTTAGAGCATGACTTCTTATTGATATCTACAGCTCATTTTTTTCATTTTATTCCTTTATTCATATGAATTGGTAGACTGAACAACTCAAACAAGGCAGAAATTGACGACTAAAATCCAATTTTAACTTATTTTTGAGTAAAAGTCAGTTCATCCAATCCTTTAGATTTGCTCAAAATATTGCATACCTGCCAACACTAAAACCAGGACTGAGGTGAAGAGGTATATCAGATATTCATTGTTGGAAAAGTTCATGTCATCCCAGTTCACGTTTGTCAGGTTGACAGGAAAGGCCCTGGAATTTATTTGTATGACCTCCAACCTGTTTAATATCTTGCTCAAGATGCTGTTTTTATGGACTTTTCTATAATTTACTGTCTCTGAGGTTGACAAATAATGGGACATACAAATACCCTGGAAATGTATATACCTAATGTTTAATTTTGCAATTTTGCAATAAAAAATGGTTGTGCACACAAATCAAATTTGCAAATTGTCCCCTTTGGGGACCCAGACAGCAGAGCCAGCACTACCATCTATGTTAAGCATTCCTACAGCTGCACAGTCCAGTGGGGAGATCTATAGATCTCCTTGACCCATCCTTCGCTGTTTTCAGAGCAGGTCTGCACCTCCGGCTAGATGCAGATTGCTACCAAACTTCCCTCCCATTCGGAGACCAGAAAAAAGCAATCAAAGGGATGTTACTCAGAAATAAAAGTTAAGATTCAAATTTAGTTTTTTTTCCACGTTTGTAACATATATATATATATATATATATATATATATATATATATGTATCGCTGCACAATACAGCAAGTATGAAGTACTCTGAGTGATCTAATACCAACTAATGGATCCCTGACAGGGTGTACTTGAAACATGGAAGCATAAATCGGTTTATTGTTTAATGGTTTTCAATATGATACATATGAGTTATGTGTTGGTGGAGGTTTATTTATCTTAAACCAAACTCTTTGATATATGGCAGTACAGCAGAGCTTGATGTTTGTTGAGCTAAGCTAGTAACGTTGGTTAGATCCTAATATATAAATGATTATATCCCAGTTCAAGCATTTTAGCTGTTTTTATAGGTAGGTTGCTCCACAGCTCTGGTGTCTAAGTTGTGTTTAGTATTCCTCTAACTGTCAGCTCTCCTGATAAATGAACTGACAATATCAATTAATTTGAAGCCTGTTTTATCAAAGAATATAGGGGTTCATATCTGCTGAAAAAAGCCAGATGTTTTTTTTTTATCCTTGTAATATTGCTTAGACATTGTGCTATATTAACTAACTGGAGTCTTCAACAGAATTATATATCGTATTATATGTCACTAATGCATTAAGTAAGACTGCTAACAGGTTGCACTGAACAGAAGTGATGTAGGACGCGGAGGGAGGAGCTCAGAGTGATGGACCGGTGTTCTATCAAATTCCCCTACCTCATGAAAATCCCCTACCCTCGTCACTTCCGGTGAGGGAAATCAGCTGGATCCTGTGCTGCACATGCGTGCTAGCACTCCTGCTACTCCTCTACAGCAAGGTCATGGAAGGTAAGTAAAGCTATTTTTACACTTTCATTATAGTTAGTGCATTCACTAAGCTTAGGCACATGGGACATTTAGGGTTAAGTGAGGGTTCAAATTAGGGATAGGTAAGTTATTTTAACCTCTCTCACACTCTATTCTTACCCTAACCCTTGGGGTAAGGGATAAAATAAAGTGTGAAAAATAACCATTTATAGTTATTCCCCTAGTTTGAAATATCACTAAATATAAACAAGTCCCTAATCCTAACCCTAATTTGAACCCTAACATTAACCCTTAATGTCCCATATCCTAAGCTTAGTGAATGCACTAACTATAATGAAAGTGTAAAACTAGCTTTACTTACCTTCCAGGACCTTGCTGTGGAGGAGTAGCAAGTAGTGCTAGCATGCATGTGCAGCACAGGATCCAGCTGATTTCCCTCACCGGAAGTGACGAGGGTATGGGATTTTTACGGGTAGGAAAATTTGATAGAACACTGGCATCCGGACCCCAGCTGTGCTGAATAGACCAACACGTTGCCTCAACACCTAAACTACTCTGCCTGGTGCCACCTTCGGGAGACCCGCTTACCACAAAGAATTTAGACTCCCCTAATGTGAAATCCAGGAGGAAGTCTACCAAGGATAACATGCCATTGAGCTCTCCCCACTTGATCTGCAGCTTGGGGACCCCCATTCAATATTAATACCACTGCAAAGGGGAGACTCCCTGCCCTCTTGTTTAGGGTTGTGTGATGGGTGAGGAATACCCTGAATTAAGGCAAAGAAGAAGTTGGAGCTGCTTTGGGCAAGGAACCATATTCTACAAACTGCGAATCTAGACCATAAAATACTCAGAGTCTGCAGAGTCTAGTTCTAGCTTTAGAGACTTTTGCTTTGTTTACAGGTAGCATCATAACTGTTACAGAATATTACAGAACTGTGAACCTGAACAACCAACAGTTTCAGTGCTGCTCTAATGGGATATGAACCTTGGTCTTTTGTGACACATGCCTAATAATCCCAGAGACTCTAAAATATTCCTCTAAAAGGCTTTATATAATTCAATCAAGTTCACTCACTAGAAGCCCGGGCGCAGGTTCTCATCATTTGTTTTGTTTTTTCATATTTTTCAAATCTATTTATTAATTCAGTTACGTATTTACTTATTTTGCTGCTAACATAAAGAGCTCGGTTTAACAGAAACAGAAGAGGAAAACTTCAATTTAAAAAGGCAAAAAGGGAAAGAAAAGAAAAAATGGAAAAGGAATGAAAAAAGGGAAAGAGAAGAAAGGGAAAAAAAATAACCAAACATCAAAGGAGTCTCTTATAAGAGAACAACATATTTTCAAACCTTTCCCTATTAAAAAACCTTATAAAACAAGGTAGGCGGAGTCTAGCCACAGGGTAAAGCAGACCTGTGGTGCCTGGACTCCCAAATCCTGGGTTGATTTTTGGCGATTTAACCAAGCTATTAAGCAGCTACACCCCACATAAGTTACCTCACAAGTTTGGGGTACACCTCTGTGTACATCAATACCTCACTCAAGGCGGCATCTTGACCTGAGGTGCCCTGATGTGGCATATTATAGAAGGAACTGAGGAGAGGTAGCCGATCTCCCTGGACTCCTTTCCTGTGACCTGTCGAGGACGCTCTCCTACCCCCCTTTGGCCTAAAGCCACCCAAGTCTTTGCCTCACCTCAACACCCATGTGTGCGGAGGATCCCATGCCGCCGCTGGCTTACACCAAACAGATCCCCCACATACCTCGGTCAGGGAAAGGAATTGGTCCCAGAGATGGCCAGCCAGAGTCCGCAAACTCATGATGCAGGTCCTCACACAGGCCTGGGGCCGGAAAAGTGCAATGTTCTGGCGTGGATATGCCGATCATCACCTGAACTCTGAGCTTCCCAACACTGGGAGTCGGCTGACTTTACCAACAGGCATACTGTTTTCGATCTGAATCATCACTGATTGAAGCACACGTGTTCTAAGTTACTTACCTACCTATTTCCTATACCAATTTGATTTCTTATCTTTTAATTTTATTTTTAATAGCCCACTCAGTCCAAGTGGCCTTATTATTGTCCTGTCTTATAGCATGTTTGACCTGCACTTATTATAAGCATAACAAAACATGAGATGTATCCTGCTATACCAGTTGCACATTTTATATGTTTTATGATGCATTCTGTACTTGCCTACCATGTGCTGGTATTCCTTGTCAATTCGTAATGCCTTAAAGTATCTCTTTACTCACTCCTACCAATGACCTGCATTTACACGTTCTCGTTCTTACTTTCTTTTCTTTTATTTCATTTCATTATAAAATAGGCTAATTTATTTCTGTCGTGACCTGCATTACCATATTGAACCAGCTCTGTATTATTGTGGATATCTGTATTTGATCCTGAACAATTATATTTGTTTGTCTAGTCCTGTCACAATGATACCGTTGCAAATCAAGTTACTGATATGCCTCAATAAAAACAAAGATTGACAAAAAAACCTTATAAAACAAGGAAATGATCCTCGCATGGCTATTTTGAGCCATGCAAAAAAGGCATCTATCTGTAAAACACTTATACTCTGAATATATCCCTGTTAAGAAAATAATCTACTCTTATATTCTCAAACTCAAATGGAATGTTTCCTAAAAATTATCACATCTTAAATGCTCTTTTCATAAAGAACATCCTATAAAAGAATATCTTAAATTGATATTCTTGAAAACAAGAGAAATCTCAATGTATCTTTTCTGGTAAAATATTTTATAAATAAAATATTTTATAAATAAATAAATTGGGAGAAACTATTCTTCAAATAGCTTCAAAAAAAGCTAATCATGGCAGCATATAACATGGGTTAGCTCCACCCCTTACAGCCGATAGGACAGGAAAAACACCAGAGGCTTTAAAAGGAGGCTCCATTCCTAAGGCCCTCACTCTTTTTCCTGTCCTACATCCCTTAGGATGTGAGCAATTTGCGCCCTTTACTTATGGACATGTATGTTTTTTCTCTTCATTGCTTTATTTGTTTTTGTTATTTTAGAGTGCCTATATACTGTGGTACATTATGCAGTAGTGCTTTTATACTGCGATGCATTTAAGCTGTGATGTCTTTAAACTGGTGCATTATACAGCTGTGCCTTATGCTGTAATATCTTTAAACTGTGGTGTATTATGCAGTTGTGCTTTTATACTGTAAGGCATTTAATCTGTGAGGCATTTAAACTTTGATGCATTTAAAACTGTGGCATTTAAAACTGTGTTGCTTTTAAGCTGTGGGGCATTATGCAGCTGTTCCTTATGCTGTAATGCCTTTATACTCTGATGCCTTTAAACTGTGGTACATTATGCAGCTGTGCCTTAGACTGTGATGTCTTTTAAACTATGATGCCTTTCTACTGTGGTGCCTTTAAACTTTGACCTTTACACCTTGTTGCCTTTTAACCACCTTGCAGGCACTCTTATGTTATGTCTTATGCTTCCCCCTTGGTCCCGGTGATTTATCCCCGGTTCCCTGGGTGTTCAGGGGCCATGTATGCTGCAGACTGAGCTCTCGCCCTGGTCTCTAAACAGCAAACACACTTGGCCCGCACATGTGCAGTTTGTGCCTTAACCCCTTAAGGACACATGACATGTGTGACATGTCATGATTCCCTTTTATTCCAGAAGTTTGGTCCTTAAGGGGTTAAAGGGCCCAATACAGATGACTTGCATTGTGGGAATACAAATTGCGGCAGCAATCTTGGATAAGGGCAATTGCCAGAAAGTACCTAATATGAAGGAAAAATTACAGTAAACATCCTAAACTTATTTGGTAAGTATTTGCAGGGTCTCCAGTCATTATTATTATTATTATTATTATTAACATTTATATAGCGCCAACAGATTCCGTAGCGCTTTACCATATTATGAGAGGGTGATTTAACATGGATAAGTGCTGTCTTCAGCCAGTTTTAAATCTGTTTGACTGGTTTCTTAATAGAATTTGACAGTGCACTTTTTTACTTTAGTACTTTGCCACAGGTAAAATTTCTTTTTTATTTATTATCTGATGTCTGAATCTACACATGTTCTGATTGTGATTGGAATGCAGTGGAAGGTTATGCATTGACCGTCTTCAGAAGGTAACCTCTTTAGCAGTGGCGTACTAAGGGGGGGGCGGAGGGGGCGGTCCGCCCCGGGTGCCAGCCGGGTGGGGGGTGCCATGGCCAGTCCCCCCCCCCCCATGCTGCAGCCGCCCGGGCAATGCTGCAGCCGCCTGAGGCTCTTTACAGAGCTGTGGAGGAGTAGCAAGTAGTGCTAGCATGCATGTGCAGCACAGGATCCAGATGATTTCCCTCACCGGAAGTGACGAGGGTAGGGGATTTTTAGAGCCATGAGGGCGGACCGCACCGCCTGGGCGCAGCCTGAGGAGAGGCTGACAGGAGGGAAACGCTCAGCGCACAGTGCTCCCTCCTGTCAGCTTCCTCTGTAGTGGCGTGGCCGAGCCCAGTATAGTCGGCGGGTACAGGGAGCAGCTGTCTCCTGTACCCGGCCGGACACTGAGGAAGTGCACACAGCTCAACCACACAGTGCATTCTCCTGTTGGGGTCCGGCCGGGTACAGAGACAGTTGCCCCCGTGCCCGCTGACTGTACTGGGCTCCGCCACGCCACAAGCTAAAAGGTAGGGGAGGGGGGAGGGGACAGAAAGAGAAGGGGGGTGATAAAGAAGGGGTGAGAAAGAGAAGGGGGTGAGAAAGAGAAGGGGGGTGGAGAAAGAGAAGGGGTGAGAAAGAGAGAAATGAGGAGGGTGAGAGAAATGAGGGGGGTGAGAAAGAGAAATGAGGGGGGTGATGGGGTGAGAGAGGAGAAAAGGGGGGTAGAAAGGAAAAAGGGGAAGAGAAGGGGTGAGAGAGAAATTAGGAGGGGGTGAGAAAGAGAAATTAGGAGGGGGGAGAGAAATTGAAATTAGGAGGGGGGAAAGAGAAATTAGGAGGGGGGGTGGGAAAGAGAAATTGGGAGGAGGAGAAGGAAATTGGAGCGGGAGGAGAGATTGACATTCATCACATACACACAATGCACCCCTTGCACACAGAAAAACACACAATGCATTACACACACAGACACACATACACAAGCAATGCAACCGTTACACACAATGCATCCCTTACACACACAGAAACACACAATGCATTCATTACACACATTCAATGCATCCCATACATACACAGAAACACACCTTGCAGCCCTTACACATACAAACACAATTTCACACAATGCATTCCTTACACACATATCAGGACATCCCTTACACACTCCACCCCCTGTGAACAAACTCATTGGTGGAACATGAAGGTGGACCCTGGGACCCAGACCTTGAGCTGTGTAAAGGACCCCCAAAAAATGGAGCTGCTTCCCGTTCTCCCAGAACATTGATTTTTGTGACCACAGTTACAAACCGCCTCCAGAGAGCCTGTTCTGCACCAGACCAGTGGAGCCAGACTGCAGCTAGAGCCCATCATCATCCTCATCTGGTTGTAAGTAGGCAATCTAGTATATTATTCGTGGCACTAAGCTCTAATTTACCTCACATTAAAGAAACACTATAGTCCCCAGAACCACTTCAGCTTAATGTAGTGGTTCTGGTGTCTATAGCCTGTCCCTGCAGGCCTTTTAATGTAAACACGGCGGCACTGCAGCACTGGCGTTAGTTAACATGGCAAATCATATGGGTGGGGCGGCAAACTTTACTTTTGCCTAGGGCGGCAAAAATCCTTGCACTGGCCCTGGCTGGAGGGGGCTGTGTGAGCTGTGGCCGCACAGTGTCCCATGATAGTTAGGGTGCCGTGCGGCCGCACGGAGGAAATGTGTATGTGTGACTGTCTGCCTGTGACTGTGTGTGACTGTCTGCCTGTAACTGAGTGTGTGACTGTCTGCCTGACTGTCTGCCTGTAAATGTGTGTGTGGGGCTGCAGGGATTTTGTAGAAGGGGGCGGGGGGTTTGCATTGGAGGACAGGAGTCTTTATAAGGGGGGATAAGCAGGGGATTTGTGGAAGTGGGTTGCGGGGGTTTTGTAGACGGGGCAGTACAAGATTTGTAGAAGGGGCAGGACAGAGGTTTTGTAGGAGGGGCGGGGCAGGACAAGGGTTTTGTAGGAGGGGCTGACAGCGGTTTTGCAAAATTTACAAATTGTAAAAAAAAAAGCAAACCTTTTTACAGGTTTTTTTGGGGGGGGACGGGGGGGGGTGCCAAGCACAGGATCTGCCCCGGGTGCCAAATGCTCTAGGTACGCCCCTGCTCTTTAGCATCATCTTTCAGCTCAGCCACAGGACATGTTGACATGGCATACAAAGGAAGTTGCAAGGTATTGTCTGAATCTACTCCATGTTCTGGTTATGATGGGAAAGCAGTGGAAGGAAAATAGTTTGTTATGCACTGACTGTCTCCAGAAGGTAGCCGCTTCAGCATAACTGATCCCTGTGCAGTTACATGACATGCGGACATGGCTTACAAAGGTACTTCAGAGGCCTTAAGGGTAAGAAAAAAGGCCATGATTTACCCTGTGGAGGAAGGTATTTCCAACCCCCGAACTACACCACCTAAGGTGCAAGCCTATGGATCAAAAGTGGACGCAGACCTGTCCAAATTTATACGCCTGCCAATGCAGGATGTCAGCCAGCTGTAGCTTTTACCGCTGTTTCTACATCCATGAAAAGTGTGATTAAAGATATAAAGGCTGCTATAGAGAGCGCTATTAAGAGCCAAGGTTGAAGATGCAGTCTGAAGTCTTCAGGTTACAACTGACTTCTTCACAGAAGCTTCCCTAGATGTAACTAGGATATTCTCTCGACCAAAGGGCTTTATCTATAGCATCTTTGGCAGCTAGGAAAGCATTATGGTTCTGTTTCTGGGATGATGACTCATCCTCCATGTCTGCCCTTTACACCATTCTATTGGAAGGGGAGGTGCTGTTTGAATGAATCCATTGAAAAGGCTATTGAGGGCTGCAAGGTATTTGTACCTCAGGACTGAAGTTCAAAGAATCCCAGACAGGAAAACCTCCAGAGACCAGCATTTCTAAGATACATGGAGTTACTGACCATGCAGGTAATACTCCAGAGGTAACTCATGGCAGTTGGTAAACCTGCCTTTCGAGGTTTTAATAGAGCTATGAAGCCATCATTTTGCTCTTCAGCAACGTGTCTCCTCCAGTATTAGGAGCCTCATTTTTTCTGATCAGACATACCTGAGCTTGTCACATTCTGGAGACTTGGGTGGTATGCCAAAAGCGCGCACAGATGGCCCGCACTTTTTGCAGCAGCTCTGATATATCTGGGTATACACCGTGTAGGTGGAAGTGGCAGTGGAGGAGGAGGAGGTAGCCAATACTGTTTTTTTATTTGTTAAGTGCACTTAAGTATAACAATGGCTGGGTGAGGCCGGTATAAATGTCTATTCTGCACAAGGTACAGACAAGTCTGGTGGGATCCATGCCTGGTTCATTTTAATAAACGTGAACTTGTCAGCATTGGCTGTGGACAGACGGCTGCGCTTGTCTGTGATAATGACAGCTGCTGTGCTAAACACACGTTCAGACAATACACTGGCTGCAGGGCAGGCCAGCACCTCCAAGGCATAAAGGGCAAGCTCAGGCCATGTGCCCAATTTGGAGACCCAGAAGCTGAATGGGGCAGACCCATCAGTCAGTACGTGTAGACGTGTGCACACGTACTGTTCCACCATGTTGCTGAAATGCTGCCTCGTGCTAAGACGTTCCATATCAGATGGTGGTGCTGGTTGTTGTGGCGTGCTGACAAAGCTTTTCCACATTTCGGCCATGCTAACCCTGCCTTCTGAGGTGCTGGCGGTGCCCCAGCTGCATTGGCGACCTCTTCCTCCTCCTCCTCTGCCTTTGCCTTGTGCTTCCACTGAGACTCCGGTGTCAGTTGGGAATGCCCTCAGCAGTGCGTCTACCACACATCGCACATCTTCTGATCATGCTCCAGTGATGGACTTAAGGACGGCACGTTGTCCTTGTAACTGGGATCCAGCAGGGTGGCCACCCAATAATCAGCACAAGTTAGAATGTGGGCAACTCGGCAGTCGTTGTGCAGGCACTGCAGCATATAGTTGCTCATGTGTGCCAGGCTGCCCAGAAGCAAGGACAAGCTGTCCTCTGTGGGAGGTGTATCGTCTGTGTCCTCCGTATCCCCCAGCCATGCTCCAGTGATGCCCATGTGTTGTGTTGGGTGCCACCCTGCTGTGAACACGGTTCCTCCTCCCATCCTCCAGAACTGTGCCCTGGCTGGACAATTGTGTACCTGGCCTATGCTGGTGCAGGAACCCATCCTCCAAGCCACTTGTGAATGAATGGCCTGATAACCGTGGAAATTACCCCTCTTCCTCCTCCTCTTGCTCCTGTGCCACATCTTCTTCCATCATCGCACAAAGCGTTTTTTCAAGGAGACATAAAAGCAGGATAGTAAGGCTGAGAACGGCATCATCTGCACTGGCCATGTTGGTGGAGTACTCAATACAGTGCAAAATGGTACACAGGTCTCGCATGGAGGCCCACTCATTGGTGGTGAAGTGGTGCTGTTCCGCAGAGCGACTGACCCGTGCATGCTGCATCTGAAACTCCACTATCGCCTGCTGCTGCTCGCACAGTCTCTCCAGCATGTGCAAGGTGGAGTTCCATATGCTGCAGCACAGACAGGTGAGCAGCAGCAGGGTGAGAACGCCGAAAGCGCACACAGATGGCCCACACTTTGTGCAGCAGCTCTGATATATCTGGGTAGTTTTTCAGGAATTTCTGCACCACCAAATTCAGCACATGCGCCAGGCAAGGGATGTGTGTCAAACCGGCTAGGCCCAGAGTTGCTACGAGATTTTGCCCATTATCGCACACCACCAGGCCGGGCTTGAGGCTCAGTGGCAACAACCACTCATCGGTCTGTTGTTCCATGTCAGTCCATAGCTCCTGCGCGGTGTGGGGTTTCCCCCCCAAACATATGAGTTTTAAAACAGCCTGCTGTCGTTTCCCCCTGGCTGTGCTGAAGTTGGTGGTGAAAGCGTTATGCTGCCTGGATGAGGTGGTGGTAGAGGAGGAGGAAGCAGAGTAGGAGGAGGAGGAGGCAAAGAGAAATGCCCTGCAATCCTCGGTGGCGGAAGGACATGCGCCAAACTGCTATCCGCCTCAGGCCCAGCCACCACTACATTTGCCCAGTGTGCAGTTAGGGAGATATAGCATCCCTGCCCGTGCTTACTGGTCCACGTATCTTTGATTATGTGGACCTTGCCACAGCACAATTCAGATGTACCTTGGTACATACGAGCCAACCTCTGCGGTACGAAGTACCACCTCATGACAATTTTACAGTACGCCTCCCACAGAGAGAGGCTTCTCAATGCTTTTTTTGTCATCGTCATGGCCTCGTACCACTGATCCATAGGAAACAGAGAGGCTTCTCGATGCTTTTTTTTGTCATGGTCATGGCCTCGTACCACTGTTCCATGGGAAACGTTGTTCCCAGTTCCTCTTCCCACTGATGCATATAAGACAGTTTTGTTTGAGCCGGACCGCCCAGGATGGCATTGTAGCAGAGAGATAGGGGCTTTGTTTGTTTAGGTGATAGTGCGAGAGTAAGGGTCAATGCTCCTGGGTTTTGGCCTGAAGCTGTGTGAATTTGGTTACTAGTATATTTTTTAACCTAAGGTATAAGAATAGGTTTCTTGGTGCTAGGGAATACTGCAGTTGGAGGGTCGGATATGCTTTTATATTATCTCTCTCCATTAGGTCCTGTACTGAGTGTACCCCTTTCTCTTTCCAAGTTTTTATAGCCAGATCTGGTGAGAGAGCCGTCAGGGACTCTATTAGGGCCGCCTGTAGTGTTTTGGTGGCTAGTATGCTCGGGTTCCAAGATACCCAGGAGGAAAGTAAGAACTTTGTACATTGTAACATGCATGCGCCCGCCGCCCTGGGGATCGTACTTACCCACAAGGAGTGAGTTATGTCATAGGGGTGCAGACAAGCGTTCTCTAGTGACAACCAGATAGGGGAGTGTCTCGTCTGTGGAGAGTTGAGGAGTCTTATCCCCTGTGCTAGTGCCGTAGCTCTGTAGTATGCTCTGATATCTGGAAGCCCCAGGCCCCCTTTTGTATAGGGGAGCCCCAGCTTGTGGCGTGCTACTCTGGGGGGGTTTCCTCTTCCAAATGTGTGCGTTTATCATGGTTTGGAATTTGTTCACCAGTTTGTTTGGAAGCGCTATGGGTAGTGTACAGAAGAGGTATAAAATCAATGGGAGGGTCAACATCTTTAGGAAGGTAATGCGGCCTAGCCATGAGACCTCCAAAGCAGCCCACTTCCCCAGGTCTTTCTCAATATGCTTTAATAGTGGTATGTGATTCTCATGAGGGAGAGATTGTATGGTTTTAGTCAGCTGTATGCCCAGGTAAGTCAGTGACTTTTTATGCCAGTCGAAGTGGAATAAGCCTTCTAGGTGTGTGATCATGTCGCGCGGTAGGTTAATTGGTAGCGCCTGGGTCTTGGCAGAGTTATTTTTGTAATAAGATATTAATCCGTATGCTCTCAGCATTTTTAGTAAGTGCAGGATAGATGATTAGTTTGGACAAGTTTGGACAAGTGGCCTCCTAGGGATATGGATGCGTCTTTGGGAGGTCTGTGCTGGGATCTGCTTATGTCCAGGTGCGGATCTGGGGAGCAGTTAAAGTTGTGCAGTGCACACCTGATTTTGTCCGCCAATTGGTTGTGCAGGGAAGGGATGGCTCGCCTGGAAAAGTAGTAGTGGCTGGGAACCACGTACTGTGGGACAGCCACCGCCATTAGGTTTTTAAAACTGTCTGTCTCCACCAAACGGAATGACAGCATTTCAAAGGCCAGGAATTTTCAAATGCTGGCATTCAGGGCCAGGGATCGCAGGTGGCTAGGGGGGTACTTCCTCTTTCTCTCCAGTGTGGAGATGCTTGGGGAGGGTGGCGGTTGTGGTGGCGTTGCTGCCACATCCTCTGTTTGCGGGGTGGTAGGTGTCACTGTGACTCCAGAGGTGGAGGAAGAGGCAGAGACAGCAGCAGAAGAGGAAGCAGGAGGAGCCTGAGTCCTTTCTTGGTTTTTGAGGTGCTTACTCCACTGCAGCTCGTGCTTTGCATGTAGATGCCTGGACATGCAGGTTGTGCTCAGGTTGAGCACGTTTATGCCTCGCTTCAGGCTCTGATTGCACAACGTGCAAACCACTCGTGTCTTGTCGTCAGCACATTGTCTGAAGAACTGCCACGCCAGGGAATTCCTTGGAGCTGGCTTTGGTGTGCTCGTCCCTGGGTGTGGTGGGCAGTAGCAGGTGTACCGTCTAGGGGACGGCTGCTCTGCTTTTGCACCCTGCTTCCTCTTATGCTGTGCTGGTGCCTCTGTGCAACCACCGCCTCTTCCTCCAAACTGGACACATCACTCGCATGACCTTCATTCCATGTGGGGTCTAGGACCTAATCATCCTCCACATCATCTTCCACTCACTCCTCAACCCTGCCCTCCTTGCCAGTCTACACACTGCCAAAAGCCACAGCAGTTGGCACCTGTGTTTTGTCATCATCAGAGACGTGCTGCGGTGGTCATTGCATGTCCACATCTTGACACATAAGTGGTTGTGCATCAGTGCACTCAATCTCTTCCACTTCTGGGGCAGGGCGAGGTGGATGGCCCACGGAAACCCCGCCAGCAGAGTCATCAAAAAGCATAAGAGACTGCTGCATGACTTGTGGCTCAGACTGCTTGGGTGATTTGCAAGGGGGTGAGGTGAATGACAGATGGCCATGGGCTGCAGGTGCCAACTCTGAGCTTTCAGCAGGGGACCAGGTGGGAGACAATGTGCAGGAACTGGAGGCACTGTCAACCATCCCATCTACTATCACCTGTACTTGTTCTTGCCTCACCATTCGTAGAGCGGCATTCTGGCCTACCAAATAATGCTGAAGGTTCTGTCGCGTACTCGCACATGAGGAAGGTGTTTCACTTGTGCGTATAGCTGGCACAGATCGACCATGTCCTCTCCTTGCAACAGGTGCTCCACCAACACCAGCAGCACCACAACCAGGGCCACGTCCCTTATTTGACGCTCTGCTCATTCTTTGCGTTCACCCACCAAACTAACAGATGTTTTATGTCAGGCGACAATGTAACCGCCAATAGGCAACAATTTTTATTGGACTGCAAGAAATGCACTGCAGGCTGCAAATGTACTATTTGGCACCAAAACAATTAGAATTTTTACTATTGCGTTGTAAGCGCAGTATTTGATGCTTCTATTTGACTTTCAGATATGAAGAGCACGCCCCAAATTTACTATTTAGCAGATTAGCACCCAGAAAATAAGAATGTTTCAAACTGCACTGTAACCGCACTTATTGACGCTTCTATTTGACTCTCAGATATGAAGTGCACCCCACTAATGTACTGTTTAGCAGTAAAACAATTAGAATGTTTACAACTGCACTGTAACCGCACTATTTGACGCTTCTATTTGACTCTCAGATATGAAGAACACGCCCAAAATTTATTATTAAGCAGATTAGCACCCAGAAAATAAGAATTTTTACAACTTTGAAGGCATTGTATGGTAGCTTGTGGGCCAGGGTGGTTGTGCTTCCCGGCGCCCTCTGCTCCCTTCTTCTTCATCTGGTTTCATGGAGGTCGCCCTCTGTCTATTGGCAAGGACATAGGCTTGCACCTCAAAAGGTCCTGCTTACAATCTCCTCTGAGGGTGGCTCTCGGTAATATGCCAGGCACCGTTCCACCTCCTTGCGCACTTCCTCCTCATCTCCAGACCCTGGCTGGGGTTCGTTGCCTCTCTGCGTGCCTGGTCGTCCTCCATGAGTGCAGCGGTCAATTTCGGCCTTGTTACACCCACCAGGCGTTATTCCTCTGGCTCCACACAAGTCCTGCAGTGTAGGTCGCTTTAGAGCACTGGAGTCAATGGGTCTGTTGGCAGGGACATGGGATCCTGCCGCTTGCCACCAATTTAAGCGGGACCTAGGTAACCGATGGTTATCCCCTTTGATTAGAATAGATCAGACCCATTTCCCCAGTAACCGGATGGGACACAATTCCAGGATACAACATTTGACAATCTTTATTTGGGTACACAGCTTTGCCTCCTGTTGCCTCCTCCTCCTACTCTGCTTCCTCCTTCTCTACCACCTCCTCATCCGGTCAGCGTAACACCTTCACCACCAACTTCAGCACAGCCAGGGGGAAACGACAGCAGGCTGTTTTAAAACTCATATGTTTGGGGGGGAAAACCCCACACCGCGCAGGAGCTATGGACTGACATGGAACAACAGACTGATGAATGGTTGTTGCCACTGAGCCTCAAGCCCGGCCTGGTGGTGTGCGATAATGGGCGAAATCTCGTAGCAGCTCTGGGCCTAGCCGGTTTGCCGCACATCCCTTGCCTGGCGCATGTGCTGAATTTGGTGGTGCAGAAATTCCTGAAAAACTACCCAGATATATCAGAGCTGCTGCAGAAAGTGCGTGCCGTCTGTGCACGCTTTCGGCATTCTCACCCTGCTGTTGCTCGCCTGTCTGCGCTGCAGCGTAACTTCGGCCTTCCCACTCACCGCCTCATATGCGACGTGCCCACAAGGTGGAACTCCACCTTGCACATGCTGGAGAGACTGTGCGAGCAGCAGCAGGCTATAGTGGAGTTTCAACAAAATATAAAAGAGGGCTGCGCCACAATAAATAAACAATGTCCAGTTCCAATAGTGGTAACAGATTTTAAAAGAAAAGTCCAACCTAAGTGTCCTCTCTGTCGTTCTTGGATACGGGAATAGAGTCTTCGGGTATAATATAGAAAATAAAAAGAGAGAACAGCCGATAGTGCAATATGTATAGCTCAGACGAAATAAAATTCAAGTAATGGTAGAGAACTCACAATTTGTAAGAGCTTCAGTCCAGCTCTAGGGTAAAGCACATACAGCTGTATAATCCCCGCTTATGGGATATATGGTGAGTACCTCTTCGTCAGGGATATCCAAAACTTAAAAAGAACAGAAACAACCAAATAGTGCTCTCTGTATAACTTACTTCATAAAAATTTGTTTAAAACATACTTACAAGTACAGAGCAGACCAACTGCTCTTTAAAGTCAGCGCTGGTGGAATAATCCCCACCTAGGATTTCTTGGGCTGCCAGGAGCTTCCAAAAGTGGTATTTAAAATCAAAATAAGATATATAAAATATAATAAAAAGCAAAATAAAAATAAAAAGCCAGGATAAGTTAAATATGTGTATAAAAAAAGGATAATTGGTACTAGTAAATGACCAAGAAAAACTTTAATTTGTAATACACAATATTAGATCAGCGCTGCGTGATCTAATGGGAGCTAAAGACAGGTGGAAAGCTGCAACCTATAAATATGAGGTTCCCTCTAAAATCCTCAAGGAAGAAATGGCAAAACAAAAATAATAGGTCGCGCTACAGGAAAAATAAATGCAAATGGAAAAAGATAAATATAATGTACTCACATACACTAAAAAACATAAATGAAAGTATAGTAGTATATAGATAATAGTCCAAATACTTGGTATGCTTCTTATGAGTTCCAATGGGTATATAAAGACTTTTATGAATGGTAGTCTCAATACTTTGTGTGTTTCTTACGAGTTATAATAGGTATATGAAGACTTTGATGAATGGTATATCCAATAGGAGACTGGATCCTCTAATATTGGGGGAGTCTTGACTCGGTGGTAAACATAGAAATAGGAAAACAGAGACGATCCAATAGTGTAGACTGTATACTAATAAATAAGAAAATTAAAGCTTTTCTTGGTCATTTACTAGTACCAATTATCATTTTATATACACATATTTAACTTATCCTGGCTTTTTATTTTTATTTTGCTTTTTATTTTGCTTTTTATTATTTTTTATATATCTTATTTTGATTTTAAATACCACTTTTGGAAGCTCCTGGCAGCCCAAGAAATTCTAGGTGGGGATTATTCCACCAGCGCTGACTTTAAAGAGCAGTTGGTCTGCTCTGTACTTGTAAGTATGTTTTAAACAAATTTTTATGAAGTAAGTTATACAGAGGGCACTATTTGGTTGTTTCTGTTCTTTTTGAGTTTTGGATATCCCTGACGAAGAGGTACTCACCATATATCCGGCTGTTCTCTCTTTTTATTTTCTATATTATACCCGAAGACTCTATTCCCGTATCCAAGAACGACAGAGAGGACACTTAGGTTGGACTTTTCTTTTACAATCTGTTACCATTATTGGAACTGAACATTGTTTATTTATTGTGGCACAGCCTTCTTTTATATTTTGTTTTTATCTTGTTCTATAGGGTTTTGGGGGGTTCCCTTTTTGGGGTTGCTGCCTACAGGTTGTTTGGCGCTGTCTCTTCTTCTTATTTATGATAGTGGAGTTTCAGCTGCAGCACGCATGGGTCAGTCGCTATGCGGAACAGCATCATTTCACCACCAATGAGTGGGCCTCAATGCGAGACCCATGTGCCATGTTGCACTGTTTCGAGTACTCCACCAACATGGCCAGTGCCGATGACGCCGTTCTCAGCCTTACTATCCCGCTTCTATGTCTCCTTGAAAAATGCTTCAGGCGATGATGGAAGAGGATGTTGCACAGGAGGAAGAGGAGGAGGAAGAGGGGTCATTTCCACGGTTATCAGGCCAGTCATTCACAAGTGTCGAAGTGCCGAAGCACAGTATTGCCTAAGTACTAATATACTTACCCAGTGAAAGAAGAAAAATTTTACATTGTATACAATTTTAAAGTATACAAACATAGCCAGGATTCAGCTGTAAGCATTTTGCAACACTTACAACAATCAAGTAACATACATTCATATAAAATGTAAGTTACTTAACCTGTCAATGTAATGATAGGAATGAATAAGTAGATAACTCCCTAATTCCCACGGTATTAGGGAGCTATCTACTAAAAGGCTTAAAGACTTAAATTGGTCTTTCAGCCAAATTTACTAATACTAAGTAAAGATTACGTATTAGTAAATTATGCCCCTACTCACTATACTGTGGGTAGGGGCATGTCTATTAAACAGTGAGCAGCCACAGATCCCCCCTCCCGAGCCCCCAGCCGCGACGCGGTTTGGGGACCCCTAGTCACCTGGGTGGGGGGAAATTATTTTTTTTAGGGCCCCCATCCGCCGCTCAGGGGTGGGGGCCAGGGGGGAGGACAATAGATCCCCCTATTGGTATTTAGGGCCCCCACCCGCCACTCAGGGGTGGGGTCCAGTGGGGAGGACATTAGGTGTCCCCCCCCCTATTCCAATTTAGGGCCCCCACCCGCCACTCAGGAGTGGGGGCCGGGGGAGAGGACATTAGGTCCCCCCTTATTTTACTGTAGGGCCCCCACCTGCCGCTCACGGGTGGTGGCTGGGGGGGGGCAATAGGTCCTTTAGTTTAAAAGCCCCCACTCGCATGTCGCTGGTACGGGCTCGGGAGGGGGGGACCCTATTTTTTTTTTTTTTTAAACAGTGAGCAGTCACAGGCCCTTTTTTACCCCTACTCGCGGTATAGCAAAATTTACTAATACTAAGTCATAGGCCTGGTACACAATTGTCCAGAATCTCCACACTGTCCCATGGAAGTGTTCAGCTGTCCATCTCCCAAACACTGGAGAAAAAGAGGAAGTACCCGCCTAGCCACCCGCGATCCCTGGCCCTGAATGCCAGCATTTCAAAATTCATGGCCTTTGAAATGCTGTCATTCCGTCTGGTGGAGACGGACAGTTTTTAAACCTGATGGCGTTATTGGACTGCAAGAAATGCACCGCAGGCCGCAAATATTTCTTTTTTTATGTCCCAATATTTATATATATAACAGTGTTGGCTAACTCCTCCTCCTCCATCGTTGCTTCCACCTACACCGCCACCTCAACCTATAGGTCACTTAGTATAAACTTTGTACACAATAGCAGAAGCTTGTGAAGGCCTTTTCTCCATGCACCAGGAGTTGAGCATTTCTACATGCATCAGGACTGCAAGAAATGCACTGCAAGCCACAAATGTTTCTTTTTTTATGTCCCAATATTTTGTGGGCTACCCCAATAAAAAAAATGAGATATATATATATATATATATATATATATATATATCAGTGTTGGCTACCTCCTCCTCCTCCACCGCTGCTTCCTCCTTCACCGCCTCCTCAACCTATAGGTCACTTAGTATAAACTATGTACACAATAGCAGAGGCTTGTGAAGGCCTTTTCTCCATACATCAGGAGTTGAGCTCAGTTTGAACAATGAAAGCGAATACCCTGCACTCCAACCCTCTCTCAAATGGATAATTCTGGTGATCCTCCTGACAGCCATGATTTTGATTTATGTTCTTCCAAAGCTAAAATCAAAGATTCCCTCTAGTGCTAATTTAAGGCTCAGCTGTATTTTTAATGTTTAGGTATTTTGTTATTTTAAGTGATTTCCCTATCCACATTTGTTTGCAGGGCTCTTGCCCTACTCTTACTCCCATTTTACTTCCTTTTGCAGCCCTCTAGCCCTTTCCAGGACTTTTTTTAGAGCCATTTTTGCCCAAAAGTTCAGGTTCCAATTGACTTCAATGGGGTTCGGGTTTGGGGTCTAATTCGGGGTCAAGTTCGATCCCGAACCCAGACTTTTTTCGAAGTTCAGCCGAACCCGCCGGACCCGAACATCCAGGTGTCCGCTCACCTCTACCCACGGACGTATCAGGTAAGTCCGTGGTCCTTAAGGACCATTTTTATTTATTACGTACCTGATACGTCCTTGGCCACTAAGGGGTTAAAAGCGCTTGTTCGTCATGGACTTATATTAATTGATCAATCTCTGGTTTTGTCTGTACCTCTGCAGTACTGGGGAGTCCAATTGAACACACATACACGTTGATGGTTCAATACGGCGACATTTTAATTTTAACAGACCTCAGTATATGAAATGAGCATTATCCTGTATATGAAATTAGAATTATACTATCCAATAGGGTACTAAAACACAGTTCTTAAAGGGGCTTGCAGGAAATGGGGGGTGGTGGGGTAGATAGAAACACACATTCTTGCAGCCTACAGGATATGGGGAAGGGGGGAGGGTAAATAAAATATAAAACAGATGGTCACTGCCATAGAAAAAAGGATACCAATATATAGGAATGTACAGCCAACGCCCTGTCTAAGAAGAACGGGACTTGTTAGTCTAGGGACTTATTCACTAACATGCTGAAAATTAAGGAGCATAAAAATAATATTCTATCAATTCCCTCCTTTGTTCACAATGTGAACAGAATAAGGACAGAAAAATACCTGGGTATGTTGCCATACCTCCAAAATTACCTGGCTTGCCCAATAATCTGGGGTCAGGAAATAAACAGATTTTATATATTTTTTTTTCTTACCAAAAATTGGAAACGTGAGTGAGAGCCGCGGCCGTGCAAGCCCTGCTCCACAGCACAGAGCAGCTGTCACTTATAAAATCCAGAGGGCTAAATATTGTCTATCAGGACTTAACCCCTTAACAACACAGCTTCAGAAGCTTGTCTTACGCTTAAGGACTCTGTAATGGATCGCCTGGCATGCTGACTGGGTACCTCCGCCAAAGGACCATTTCCTAGCTGGACCAAGGGACAAACCGTAGCACTTCTTGCCCTCAGTCGCCGTTGCTTGACTGGGGCCCTGGAACCACCACCTCCCTCCTGGAGCCAAAGGGGAAAATTAGCTCCGACACCTCCAGGCACTGGGAACTCTGGAACCAAATAGGGAATTAGCTCTAGTCCTCACAAGGACTTTGCCCGTTGACTCTCCTGCAAACTGGAACAGCAGACACAGGAGCAAATCTTCTTTCCCTCCAATAACTGGACGACACATAGTTTTGTGTCACACCCCCTGGACCTGATGGAGCACCAAATTACAAGATGTACAAACCAATAAAAACAATGTACAGTGTCTGACACTCCCACATAGAACAAACCATCCCTCCCCTCTGTCTGTGATAAAATTAAAGTAGTTAATACAATAATCTAATTATCCACAGGCAGAAACACATATTTTCCCCAAAGTATGAACAACACAGCAAAACATAACATATCCCCATAAACTACATCCCTGGATAGCCTTGATCTGGGTGAACAACATATCAAAAAATCACCCAGATCAGAGCAAGAGTTCAGGAAATTCCTAGAAGTCTCTTTTGACCGACCACACGCAGAATTTCATGCCCGAAACCGTTCCAGGGAATTAGGCTGTGTTCAGCGGTGTTCGTGCCGTTGCGTGTCCGATTTGAGTTCCATGAACTCAACGACAAAACTCAGCTAAACACGGTCGATTAAACAAGATGGCCGCTGCCACGTGTTCGACTATACGAATGGCAACCACCCAGCCGTTTGTCAATTTGGCTGTGGTTAACTACCAGCATGGGAGGTAAATAGGCTGCACACTCCACTTGTGTGTGGTCCGGCTGTTCGGTGGTTCGAAGTTCCACTTCGACCACTTCGAAAGTTTGAAGGGGCATTGTGCCAAGTCCCCAATAGGCACAAATAGTATTTTTAATCACAGTAAATGAAAGGGGCCATAGTCACAGGGCAACTGGCTGGCAAGTAGTCCCCTCCAAGAACTCGTGGCAAACTCCCTTGAAATGGGGAGTTTATCACAGACACAAGCCATTTTTGCTTTTTTTTGCGGCTTGTATTCAAACGCAATTTGCATCTGTCATTTATTGCACTAACACATTATATACCGTTTTTTAGAGGGCAAACAGGGCTTCAATTTGATGTCACATATACATAGATACATTCTCATTAATTAATTATATAAAAATAATAAAAAAAAAAAAAATACAAGGTTTATAGAGTACATCATACGTATAGGATTTCAGCTTATTTTGAAAGCTACAGGTCACAAAATAAAAGGACTAAAATAAAATTTCAATTTGCAAAAATTTTAGAAGTTGGTATGTTTGTCTTGTAGGTTTAGCAGCCATCACAGAAAACAAAATTTCCACACAAAAGTATATATTTATATAAAGTAGACATCACAGGCTATTTACCTAAGGTTAGTTTGACACTTTTTACGTAGCCATTTCATCGCTCTGCTAAATATTGGAGTAAAATTATGTTTTTTCTTTATTTTGGCATATACACATATAACAAGGTTTTTGTAATGTGTATTTCGTAAAGCTGGTGTGTGCTATTCCTGCATATAACCTCATATTGTGTTCAGCTACATCTGCTGAGTATAACGATACCCCCATTGTATGCCATATAAGAGACAAGCTATTTTTGTTTCTATAGTTAGAATTTTCGTAGATGGGTTTGAGGGTATTATAGCAGTGTGACTGTTCAAATAACCCCACAAAGGGCTTTCATGTGATAAAGCAGACACCCCATGGTATCTTATATGATGTATATTGTGCCTTAACTTGTCACCATTTTTTCACCAATTTATGTCAATGTTTGTGGTGAGGGGAGAGAATTGCATTTTTACATATATGTTGCATTTTTGCTTAGTATTTCTTACACTTACACTGACGTAAAAATCCCCAAATTATACTCGGTTACATCTTGTGAGTTAAACAATATGCCCAATGTTTGATATATGTATGTATATTTTGTGAAGTTACAGTGCTGTAAAAGAGACGTGAAGGTTTTTAAGTGTGAATTTTCATGGAGGGTTTTGATGCGTCTGTGTCCCACCTTGCAGCACTTGAGCAGGCTACATATTACAACTACACCATAAAGGCATACTATTTCTTAAAGAAGACGTCCCAGGGTATTTCAAAAAGTATATTTTGAACCATGGCGTGGGATCATTTTTCCGCTAGCTTGTACCAGGTGTAGCGGTAGTAAGCGTTTTTTCGGCCTTTTTGACACACAGTGAGTTTGCACAGTATATTTTGCAAACCTTGTGTGCTACGACTGTATAATACTACCTACGTTGCTCAGCTATGTCGTCTGAGTACAGCAATACCCCCGTATCCACATATATCCTTTGCCAGGTATATGTGGATGTTGAAGGGGAACATTTGAGACACAGCCATTGAGTTTTTTTTCTAACTTTGAAGTTTTACGCTGTGTCCATGTTACATTTTGGAGTACTTTAGATGGTTGGTTATTGAAACTTCCCCACAAACACATACTATTTATTAAAGAATACACCCTGGGGTAATTCAAAAGGCATATTTTGAACCTTGGCGTGGGATAATTTTTTTCTCTAGTTTGTTCCATGTGTAGTAGTAATGAGCATTTTTTTAATGTGTTTTTTTTTTTTTACTTTTTTAAACTTTTTTGCTTATTAATTTTTTTAAACTTTCCTAAACTTTCTTAAAACTTTTTTTTACAGATTTAACATTTTTAGAAGCTTTTTTTAACCGTTATCCCCTAATTAGCAGTAAGCAGCACTAACCGTAAATCCCTCAATTTCCCATAACTCTCACCGACCCCAGCTAGCAAAATATCATTTTAAAATATTTAAATTAATTAAATAAATTGAACCCCTGAGGGTTAAATATAAGTTAACCCTAAGAAGTTAAAAAAAACATTTGGATCACAGTATAATACTGTGATCTGTATTTTGATCACTGTAGGTAGTGATCAACTGGCAGGGAAGGGGTTCATTTTTATTAGGACTGGGTAAAGGAGGGTGGGATATTTTATTTATTTTTTTTTACTTTTTTAAAAACATTTTAAAACTTTTTTTAACGTTAACCCCTAGCTAGTCTAACACCAAATTCCACAATTCCCCACTTACTTCCACCCACCCCAGCTAGCTTAATATATAATTTTAATATATTTAAATTATTTAATTAAAAAAATGAACCCCTGAGGGTTACAAAAAATAAAAGTAAAAAAAAAAAATCAGATCACAGGAAAATGTAGTCCCTGCCAATTGATCACTGTAGTCAGTGATCAATTGGCAGGGAAGGGGTTAATTTTTATTTACAATGAATAAAGGGGGGTGGGATTTTTTTTTTTTTTGTATTTTTCATTTTTTTATACAGCGGAAGCAGATCATCACTGATCCGTCTCCCTGCACTTCACACACAACATGGAAGAGCAGGGAGGCGGATGGTGAGTCCCTGCATCACATGTGCTTGCGATCTGCTAACCAATTATCTAGTCCAAAGGTCCGATCAAACCCACTAAAAATGTTTTCATCTTGTTTCCTATATCTCTGCTGAACTTCCTCTAACTAATCTAACTCATGTGAAATGTATCCCTGATTGTCTGCAACATTGGTAAAGCATTGATCTCAAACTATTTGACATACTTCTACTTGTGCCGCTAAGAGATAATTTAGGGCCATTCTATTCTGAAAGGATACTAATCTTTTCAATTTCTGTTCTGCAGATAAAGCTGTAATGATGTGTAAGGTGAGGTTAAAAGCTTAATCTACGGCATCTACCAACAAATTTTATCGTATGCGTAGGGATAGAAATTGTCCATCAGAATCTAAAGCTGAGGTTTTAACCTTTCTCTTAATAGCAGTACACAAATGCCCAGCACAAGCACGCAAAACACAACTACTATAGCACCTATTAATATCTTCCTTCCAAGGGAACCTATTCAGCCTCCCAAACCAAAAGTTCAGTCAAACCCATCAAAGAACCTCCAGTCTTGTTTTATATCAACCACCACCCTCCTCATGTCATCTAGGTATTTATAATTGGGTTTTGAATAAACTGTAAGATTAAAACAGCACATCTCCTCAAAATTTTCACATCCATTATTCTCCTCCAGCCAGTCCTCCCAACCATTCACCTACTCCCAAAATCCAATCAAATCATCAAAAAGATGCAACCCAGTGGGGGTGATCAAAGTTGCATATTAAATGCTTTCTTTCTACACTCCGCATACATCAAAACACACATTCAACATCCATCCCTGGAACCGCTAACACTTCCTCTCTTGTACATTATAGGTTGTTTTCGATAGAATGGCTGATAGTAGCAAGACAGCTGACAATAAAACAATGTCAGGTTTCACATAGTTATTAGTATGTCCATTTGTTGCTGGATTTTCACCACAATGCTCACAATTTCAGCATTAGACAGCACTTCACTTTCCAGGTACTTGTGTACAAAGTTAATATCCTCATAAGTAAACATCTTGGTTTCTTCCGCCCACGTGAGTTTTAGTTGAACAGACATCATTGCAAATAGTCAATAGAGGGTCAGCCAGAGAGAGATTGGTGAGCAGGTCCCAATGATCAGGTAGCACAAGCACTCCAAAAAGGTCTCTACAATCACTAAAACACGCATCAGTATGACAACAACATACAAACAGACTTTCTCTACAATATTAAACCATATGTAAATTTAGTAAAAATTACCAGATCAGTACTTAATTACTTTGAATCCTGAGTATTGGGTTATACAATTAATAATTAAGCTCTTACAGCAAAAGCCTAACTTATGGCCTTAGTTCACATTGATAAACATTGCTAGGGAGAAATTACCTAAACAACACATTCACTTTGTTGAATGAGTATATTATTTATTCATTTCTATCCTCTTTTGGGTCATTTTGCTGAAACCTCTTCTAATAAGATCTTCCACCAAAATTATTCAGTTTACCAATATAATACACATAATACAGAGTTTCACAGACTATAATTCCCTCTTATAAACGGAACAATTTCAGTATACATTTAATGATTTGTTTTTTTTCCCTATAAAAATACAATTTCACTATTGCCCTTTGATCAATGAGGTACGCTTGATGAACCTTACATATGGGTAGACACATCATACTCCCCTCCCCTTGATAATCCAAGTCTTCTATAAAAGGCCACCCCCAACAAACTCAAGTGCCTTTACATTGAGAAGTTGTGTTCTGTGTTCTGAAATATCTACTGCTCCTGGCTCTTTTTAAAGAGAACCCGATTCATCCAAACATCCTTCTTTATTTCTATACTGGACTTTGTTTTCATATTAATTTCTTCCCAACCTGCCTGAATATTATAGACATGTATTATTATTTGCAAGTATCCTCAAACTCCCTGAAACTGCAGTACTGATTAGAAACCAAAGAGGCTGATCACCTCAATTGCTTCTTTAACATGTTTTACTCTATCCTTTATATTCCTGTTTAGTTTTATCAAATTATTTCCCTGTCTCCAGTAAACCCGTTTTGAGGCATATTGCCTAAACGTCTATTTTCATACTCCCCTATAATTCTGTTTCTAGATTCTGCTTTCACCCTTTGTCTTTATTATACCTTTTCTTTCTCCTGTTAGTCTTATTGTTACCTTTGTCTAACCATGTCTAATAATTCCAATAAAGTACCTGAAGCCAACCCCGGCATATGTCTCGTCTGACCTGATCAGAACCATGACAAGTACAGACACATATTGGATAACCAGCATAGGTGGCAAAACACCACATTCAGGGATGTGCAAATAAACCACAACTAATACAAAAAAAAGTTAATAAAATAATCAAATACATTTAACACTCTGTGTCCTTTAGAGGAAATATGGAACATTGCAATAAGACACAATTTAGGTTTCAATGCTTAAGGCATGTAGATTAAAACATGTAAATTAATCACACTGCAAATGAATACCTGCAGATGAACAAGAAATTAAAATATGATATGCAATCTGATATTGCAACCACAGTATCTGCTGCATTCTGTAGATTATACCACAGAGCTGTTAGAATGACTTAAACTCCCATTGCTCTAAGCAATAGTTAGTTAATAGGTTATTAGGCAAGGATTTCCATCTATAGATCTATTTTCCAGTTAAGCTGCACACCTCATCATGGGTATCCAAACCACACAAATTAACACAGTCACACCGTTACACACAGAAAATATGGGTAGCGACTTATAGAGTGTACCCTTTCATGTGATATCTAATATATATATATATATATATATATATATATATATATATATATATATATATGTATGATGTATGTATGTATGTATGTATGTATGTATGTATGTATGTATATATATATGTATGTATGTATGTATATATATATGTATGTATGTATGTATGTATATATATATGTATGTATGTATGTATATATATATATATATGTGTGTGTGTCACTCTGGCCAAGCAAAATCTGATATATATATATATATATATATATATATATATATATATATATATATATATATATATATATAACTTTTTACACTAGTCAAGTTTGAGATGTTAAAAAAGGATCTGCATTCTAGGCCATACATTTAGATTGTAGCAATGATGTTATAATTAGCCAATCCTAACAATATACACATTAAATACATAGTTGGACCAGATCGCACAGAACTTGTCATCTGCGTTCTTATGGACTCTTAGACATTCAACACTTTTTAAACTAGTGCCATTTAAAAAAAATATATATATTTATTTTTGCACTGATAGAAATGCGGTAGCACGACAGTATAGGCTTATGCAAAAGCCAATTCACAATACTTGTCATTTGGTTTACAGAAAGGAATGACATGTTAGTTAGAGCATGTAGCATTACACACATTGGTAATTGATTCATTTGCATTCCATCAGATTTTTACTTTTTTTTTTTTTTTTTAACAAAAACATTAATTGAACTATAAAAAGAAAAAAAGGGAAACAAACTAGAAGGAAAATGTATACCATGATAATGGCCCAAGGTGATGAATTTGGGAGGCCGTTCTTTTGGCCAGTGTGTAGATCGACTCGCTAGAATTGGTTCCTTGTTGTAAGTCAAGGTGTTTAGTTCGGAGACAGTTTGGTGTCTATCTGGTGTTGGCGAGGAGAGAGAGGGAATGGGGGTGCCATAAGGCTTTCTGAGCTTGTTGGACTCTAGCTCAGGCTCTTTTGTGGGCCAGTGGCAGTGACCTGGGCTAAAGTATTTTGGGTGTCTTCGTTGGGTCCATTATTTTCAGACTGCTGTGTTGAGGACTCGATCTCCCTCCTAGCTGGGTGGTGTGTTCCTGTGTTTTGTAGAGTGCGGTACCGCGAGCATTCAGTGCACTCTGTCAAGTTTTACTGGGCAGATGGGGGTAGACTAGGGGAGGTGGAAAGTGGGCTGTGTACTTGGTGGTTATAGAGGAGGATGCTCGAGTAGATGGTTGGTCTCTTCCCCCCCCTCGCATGTGGGTATCGTGGTAGCTGAGGATGTGGGGTGGTGCCAGTCAGTGTGTTGTGGTTATCAGGTTTGAATGTTTCTAGTTAAGACTCAGTTTGAGCCATGGGTCCCACATTTTGTAAAAGTAGTGAGATGTTTCGTGTATTTTTGCGGAGATCATTTGCTGAGACCATTTCCATTGCTTCCTTTGTTTTGCGAATGACTGTCTTTAGTGTAGGTATGTTTGTTGAACCCCAGAGCTCTGCTATAGCTCTTCTCATTGCCAGGGCTGTTCTGTTGGTTTGTTTTGGGCTCTGGTAAAGGAGTCCCATGGCTTGGAGAGGAGCCAAATCCACGGGTCTTGTGGGATGGTTGTTTGTAGGAGGTCCGAGACTAGCTTGGTGACCAGTTTGGGGCAGTGCCATCAGAGGTGGATATTTGTTCCCCTGCGCCCACATTGTTTCCAACAGAGGTCTGAGTCGACCTTCCGATCCGGTAGAGTCGTGTAGGTGTTAAGTACCATCGGAGCATGGTCTTGTAGGCCTGCTCCTTATGGTTCACGCATATAGAGATAGAAGCCGTGGCTTCCCAGATATCCTGCGAGTCAGACGCCTCATCCCGAGGTCCCAGGTCCCTCTCCCAGGTGACACATAGGCCAGTGTCCCCGAAGGCAGGCTAGTGATTAAAAGTGTGTAGTTCTCTGTGATCTGACCCTAGCAGACCGGGCTCTGGGTGCAAGCTTTTTTCATAGGTTGTGAATTTGGTGGCGGCTGCTGTCTTTTTTTCAGGGTGTTCTAGAAAGCTTTTTAGTTGGCGGTATCTGAAGAAGTCATGGGTGTTGTATGTCGTGGTAAGTCTTTATAAGGGATTATGCTTCCTCTCGCGAAGAAGTGGTACAGCCTATAAAGGTTGTTTTGTTTGTAGTTTGTATGTGCATATAAAAGTACTTATGATCATATATATACTGTGTGTGTGTGTAAATATATATATATATATATATATATATATATATATATATATATATATAGTATTTTCTGGCGTATAAGATGACTTTTTAACCCTGGAAAATCTTCTCCAAAGTCGGGGGTCGTCTTATACACCGGGTATAGGGTCTATATAGCTGCTGGGGGCACCCTGCGCCCCCATCGCCGGCCCTTCTATAGAAAGCGCTCAGACGGCTGCCGCACTGCCTCTCTTCTCACCTCCCCTTCCCTGTGCAGAGTGGGTGGCCGAGCTCCTCTTCGTCCTGTCAGTCCGGCCGGGTACCGCGTGGTACAGGAGATTCAGTTACCTGTTCCCGGCCGGACTGAAAGGAAGTGCACACTGAGTGCTCACTTCCTTTCAGTCGGGCCGGGAACAGGTAACTGAATCTCCTGTACCGCGCGGGAGGTGAGAAGAACTTAGGGAGGATTGGGGGGGGAGGGGGAGTAAAAAGAATGGAGGGGGGGAGTAAAAAGAATATATTGCAATTAGCCTCCTGTGTGCCAAACCAGCAGGCATGGATTATATGCCCAAACAGCCTGGCACATACCTGGGCTTTATATGCTATTTCAGATTATCATTATTTAATGTCTTGCTGTGTAGCTCTGTCTGCTCACTGTACATCATGGCTAATTTTTATTTGGTGTGCATTGGAAGAGGGGTAGTCTTATACGGCGAGTATATCCCAAACTCTACATTTTAACTGGAAAAGTTGGGGGTCGTCTTATACGCCCGGTCGTCTTATACGCCCAGTCGTCTTATACACCGGAAAATACGGTATATATATGATCTAAGTACTTTAATTTACCTTATGAAACTTTTTTTTAACTTTTACTTTTAACATTTTTTTTACAGGCAGCAAGGGGACAGCCTGAGAGTAGTAACATCAATGCAAATTTGTGATTTCTATGGGAAAAGTAAAAGCAGGTCTTATGGCATGACTGGTGTGCAGATTTTTGTTTAACATTGTAATATATATATATATATATATATATATATATATATATATATATATATATATATTTATATATATATATATATATTAAAGCTGCAAGAAAAGTGAAACTCTTGAATGATATGGATTTCTGCACAAATTGGTCATAAAATGTGATCTGATCATCATCTAAGTCACAACAATAGACAATCACAGTCTGCTTAAACTAATAACACACAAAGAATGAAATGTTGCCATGTTTTTATTGAACACACCATGTAAACATTCACAGTGCAGGTGGAAAGAGTATGTGAACCCTTGGATTTAATAACTGGTTGTACCTCCTTTGGCAGCAATAGCTTCAACCAAACGTTTCCTGTAGTTGCAGATAAGACGTGCACAACGGTCAGGAGTAATTCTTGACCATTCCTCTTTACAGAACCGTTTCAGTTCAGCAATATTCTTGGGATGTCTGGTGTGAATCGCTTTCTTGAGGTCATGCCACAGCATCTCAATCGGGTTGAGGTCAGGACTCTGACTGGGCCACTTCAGAAGGCGTATTTTCTTCTGTTTAAGCCATTCTGTTGTTGATTTACTTCTATGCTTTGGGTCATTGTCCTGTTGCAACACCATCTTCTGTTGAGCTTCAGCTGGTAGACAGATGGCCTTAAGTTCTCCTGCAAAATGTCTTGATAAACTTGGGAATTCATTTTTCCTTCGATGATAGCAATCCGTCCAGGCCCTGACACAGCAAAGCAGCCCCAAACCATGATGCCCCCACCACCATACTTCACAGTTGGGATGAGGTTTTGATGTTGGTGTGCTGTGCCTTTTTTTCGCCACACATAGTGTTGTGTGTTTCTTCCAAACAACTCAACTTTGGTTTCATCTGTCCACAGAATATTTTGCCAGTACTGCTGTGGAACATCCAGGTGCTCTTGTGCAAACTGTAAACGTGCAGCAATGTTTTGTTTGGACAGCAGTGGCTTCCTCTGTGGTATCCTCCCATGAAATCCATTCTTGTTTAGTGTTTTACGTATTGTAGATTCGTTAACAGGGATGTTAGCATTTGCCAGTGACTTTTGTAAGTCTTTAGCTGACACTCTAGGATTCTTCTTCACCTCATTGAGCAGTCTGCGCTGTGCTCTTGCAGTCATCTTTACAGGACAGCCACTCCTAGGGAGAGTAGCAGCAGTGCTGAACTTTCTCCATTTATAGACAATTTGTCTTACCGTGGACTGATGAACAGCAAGGCTTTTGGAGATACTTTTATAACCCTTTCCAACTTTATGCAAGTCAACAATTCTTAATCGTAGGTCTTCTGAGAGCTCTTTTGTGCGAGGCATCATTCACATCAGGCAATGCTTCTTGTGAAAAGCAAAACCAAGAACTGGTGTGTGTTTTTTATAGGGCAGGGCAGCTGTAACCAACACCTCCAATCTCATCTCATTGATTGGACTCCAGTTGGCTGACATCTCACTCCAATTAGCTCTTGGAGATGTCATTAGTCTAGGGGTTCACATACTTTTTCCACCTGCACTGTGAATGTTTACATGGTGTGTTCAATAAAAACATGGCAACATTCTTTGTGTGTTATTAGTTTAAGCAGACTGTGATTGTCTATTGTTGTGACTTAAATGATGATCAGATCACATTTTATGACCAATTTGTCCATATCATTCTGTCAGAATTACTGTTTGATCCAGCACGTAGAACTGTACAGCACGGATGACAAATAAGTAACGTCCTTAGAATGGCCGGATTTAACGTACAAAGAATAGTCAAAAATACTAGCCGAGGTCAGGGAACACAGAAAGGGACACAGCGATGAGGAAAGCCAGGAGTCAGGATACCAGAATATAGAGAAGTCAATAAACAAAGCCAAAGTCAAAAACCAGGTAGAAAACTATAAACAGGAACGCGCTCTCAGACAACCACAAGGGAAACCACGACAGGGCACTGAGCAGGCTGAGAACTGGGCCTAAATACCCCTCCTTTAGTTCTGATAGGCTGTAACCGGCCTTTGACCCCAAAGTCAGTTACCAGGTTTCATTTGCATAATTGCTGCTCAGCATTAACCCTTCTGTGGATTAGGTTGCTGCTCGGCACAGCTTTTCCTGTGTGGACAGTAAATGTCATTAACCACTTTTCTATAAGCGGATGAATACATGACACCAGGTTTCATTTGCACAATTACTGCTCAGCATTAACCCTTCTGTGGATTAGGTTGCTGCTCGGCACAACTTTTCCTGTGTGGACAGTAAATGTCATTAACCACATTACTATAAGCGGATGAATACGTGACACATTCCAAAGGGTTCACATACTTTTTCTTGCAACTGTAAAATCATAGTGATACCGGAGAAACTGACGGAAGCAAAGTACAGAGAGATGGACACAGGTTTCTTCAGGAAGGAGGAGATTCTTTATTGGATCACCGATCGGGACTCAGAGGGACTAATGTCACCAAAAATACAGCAAGTTCTGAGCCCTGAACAATAGTGCAGGCTCCCTATATAGGCACATAACTCCTCCCATTAATAGCTACACCCACATATACCTTTAACCAATCAATGAGCAGAATATAGACTTGTACATCTAGTCAAACCACATGGCCCATCCAAGACAAAGGAAATAAGTGCAATTTCAGTTCCTGCATTCCTGCACATGCTCAGTACACTGATGACAGTATCCTAGCTACATGTAGCTAACCAACTGACACAACATACACATATGCCACATGGAGATTTTGGCCTACTAAATTTATTTTTACCGAGATTCCACCACATTCCCCCCTTTGATGCCTCTTGATATTTTACAATTACTTGAGGCATCACTTAACCTTGGTTTGCATACACCACAAGTTACCTTTGAACCAGACCAGACTTATCCTATGATGTGAATCTTCAACACTCGTCTTCCTGCATTGGTTCTCCCTGATCTAGAGCCTTATATTTATAAATTGCCATTATCTGTGCAGCAGCCTTCCTCTCTGCTATATTTTCTATCAGGCTTTGCACAGACCTAACTACTAAGGGTATAAGACACGGCAGGAGTAGACACAACATTAAAATCAGTAGGACTCCACCTACCACTGCCTTAAGCCCTCCAAACCACTCATACCAGCTACCAAACCAACTACTTGGATTGTACCCTTTCCATACCTGAGTAGGCACATGCGCTAGTTTAACCATGTGGCTTGTAAGTTCAGCTATTGCTTGCCCTTCGTCATCTATTTGAAGACAGCAATTGCTCAGGTTAAACTTCCCACATACACCTCCCTCTACTGCCAAAAGATAATCCAAGGCTAATCTATTTTGGTAAACTGCTGTCCTCATCCTGGTATTATGCTTCGCTAGAAGATTGAGCGCTTGTGATATCTCGTTAGTAATGATCTCAACCACCGCCTGTAACCTTATAATGCGGTTGAGCATATAAATAGGGGTTCTATAACCAAAGGTACCATCCTCTGCCCACGTGGCTGGCCCATAATAATCTATAATACGCTGGGGAGGCCATTCATTATCTTCCCAGGCACCTATCTCTATGGGTCCCCTTTTCTTCCTATGATTCACATCATACACTTTAACACCTAAAGTCTCACCTGTTTCAATAGGCAACAAGAAGAAAGATGGCTTTGGCATACCTAATACACATGCCCCTTCCCAATCTTGTGGTAACTCCGAATAAGTTTTCTTACCACAAATCCAGTGTAAATTTGCTGGGGCTTTCCAGTTAGATGTGATGGATAGATCAAACCATACGTCCTTTAAATTGGCATATCTTGCAAACGGGTTAGATGGTTCTGAGACATTTGAAGCTGACCACCAAGTAGTATTTTTAGTATTAACATTATAGGCTTTTTGTCCCAAGCAAGTTAGCTCACCTACAGACGTGTTATACATTGTCCCTTTCCTGGCTATACAAACATGACCTATAATGGAGGTTTTTAACCACCATTCCAATTTACTTCTAGTACTTACTTGATGATCAGACTGGAAAGGTATCTGTTGTTCATATGTCTCAGAGCCAGGGTACCATATTTCCTTTGCCTCCCATGGCCACTGGTCTCCCATATTAGTACCTCCACACACATAGCAATTAGTTACATTAAGACTACCTGCAATACCCTCAGCCAAATCAATAAATAGGTTGTTAACATTATGGGGAATTTTATCCTCAATACTCATCTCCTCATAGAAGGAATGAGAAACCTGATGAGTTTGAGTTGCCACTGTCTCAGTTTCAAGACCTACATATATTATTGTTCCTGAATCTACTCCTGTGCCATATATTTGAACCCAAACAGACCTCCAAACCTGTCAATAAAGTATTGCAGATTGGAAATGGTCATGTGAACGGGGTTACACACATAGTTTTACAGTATGGTGTGGTAGGCAACCTTTGGATAATCATATCTTGATCCACTGTTTTTCCCAGGTTGCCCAACCTACACATGACCAATAGGGGCAGAAGTTAGTCTCTATTTGGGCAATCAGGATCAGTAGATCTTTTACTGGGACATAAGTATTTATCATTAAACCCATAAGTTCGTTCCCATTTAAGATTACCACATACATTCCAAAGTCTTCCACTACCCGAAATCGCCTTACATGCATCAAATAGTAGAATACCCGCGGAATGTATGGTGCTTATCACAGTCCTATTTAGTAATGTCCCCTGGGAGTTACTATTCCGAATTACCAACCAAATTGTACGGGGTTGGAAATGGGGATCAAAACATTTAGACTCTCCTGATATTGGCTTGCACACACTATAATCAATATCCAAATATCTACATTTAGATACAGATCCCTTACATTCATACTGTGAGTGCCAGATGAGAGTTTGGGATATTTGGTTACCTGTTTTAGTAGTCTTAATGCAACTATCGCAATTCGGTATGTCTGTACTCCTACCTTCCTGAAAAATCATAAAAATACTAAGACACAATAAAACACATTATTCCTGAAATCCTCATTTTTCTTCGACCGTGCGATGGCCTCTCAGCTTCCCGATTGTGAGGGCTGCAAGGATGTTGTTCTTCTGATCCTCACTTTCCTTCACAGAGATCCCTTCAAGATACTCTGGCTATGACACGTAGGCAGGTGGTCAGGCTTTATTATGGCCGTCAAAACACCTACTTGATGATCTTTGTAGACTTTTAATTAGAATGTCTCGCTATCCCCTCGTCACTCCGACTGAGTTGCACGCTTCAACCGGGTCCTGCAAGGATTCTCAGGATCTGGAGTAGCTTGCCAAGAGTCTGCTGCTGGTTTAACCTTAGAATGATGAATCCAAGGAGTCACTTCCGCCACCTTTACAGCTGTTGGGGTAGATAAAAGAACAACATACAAAGGCTAACAGGATACACCCCGAGCTTTAACTCAATATGTATTGGTGGGATATTACGAGCAAGTCCTGGAGGATTATTTTCTTCCCATACTCCTGGAATGTCAAGTAAGGATTCATCACTCTTAGGGTTAACACTTGTCACTATGGAATAGAAGCGTCATTCTTCTTCCCTTGGCACCGATATCACCATTATGCCTGGTAATCCCTTAAACTTCAGAGATGTTAATCCATTAGGTAAAAGGTTATCTGAGTTTAAAGCTTCGATAATAGATCTCGTCCTAAAAGTTGAATCGGACACTCTGGCATATATAGGAACTAATGCTTCACCACATGGCCTCCCAGAATACAAGTGCGACTCTTAAGAACCGGTCTAGCTGCACTTCTCCCAGTAGCTCCTATCACAGTTATAGTCTTCCCCGAAGGCGGAGCCACCATCTTAGTCACCACAGAATGTTCAGCACCTGTGTCGATCATGAAAGAACTTCTCTTTCCCCCTATTGCTACATCGACCATAGGCTCCGCTCGACCAAGTGGGATGGAGCCCAGTCGGTATCAATAGTCTTCCATGATGGTGTCAGCCAGACCCACAAAATCTCTATCCTCTCTTTCTCTAGGTCTCTGCGTGGGTGGATAGTATCTGTCTCCTTGAACACTTCCTCTACTATTCCCACCATTCCCTCTAAAACTTCCTCTTACTCTATAACTACCACTATAACCTCCTCGTACCCTTCTCTCTCCTTGTCTATCACCTTCATACTGCTCTCTCTGTGGACACTCACTCTTCCAATGTCCCTCCTTTCTACAATACGCACATTAATTCCTACTTAAAGTCCCTTGCTCAGCCTATTCTCGTCTCCTCTATTCACTTCCCTGTCTTTCTACACTTAAGATAGCTACCGCTAGCATATCTGCCTTTTTCCTCATTTTACGTTCTTCCTCCATCTCCCTATTCATATATACTGTATTTGCAATCTCCATTAGCTGTATTATGGACATCCCTGCAAATCCCTCTAATTTTCTTTAATTTCCTTTTACTATCACCTTGGGCCTGGCTGACAAATGCTGAGTCTATCATTCGGAAGTTTTCAGGGGCCTCTGGATTAAAGGGAGTATACAACCTATTTGACTCAAGCAGTGTCTAATATGGGACTTCGGCAAGGCTGCTCAATAATAGGTTCCAGTCTAGGAGTAGTAAGATAATTTTATTAGTCAGCATTTGGTGGATGAAAAAACGTTTTTTTTTTGTTTTTTTTTTAAAGTGTTAAACCAAAAACCTACCAGTAGGTGTCACCAGAGGGTAATTGTATCAAAATAATCTTTATGGGTCTAATAAGAAAACTCAACTTTTAATATATTTATACATAAAATAAAACCTTATAGCAATAAATATATTAAAATAGGGTAAGCAATCCTACATCTATCTGTTATAAACAATGTATTATCAATGTAACTCCCGAAGATGGCCAGTAGGTGGCTTAGAGTGCCTCCCTAAAGTCAAATGAAACAAATAGACTTTAATTAATTATGTCCTATTTTATTATTACTTATTTTAATCAATGTTTTTTTTTTGTTGTTTTTTGTTGTTTTTTTAAAGTGTTAAACCAAAAACCTACCAGTAGGTGTCACCAGAGGGTAATTGTATCAAAATAATCTTTATGGGTCTAATAAGAAAACTCAACTTTTAATATATTTATACATAAAATAAAACCTTATAGCAATAAATATATTAAAATAGGGTAAGCAATCCTACATCTATCTGTTATAAACAATGTATTATCAATGTAACTCCCGAAGATGGCCAGTAGGTGGCTTAGAGTGCCTCCCTAAAGTCAAATGAAACAAATAGACTTTAATTAATTATGTCCTATTTTATTATTACTTATTTTAATCAATGTCCACCCTGCTAGCTAGGCTTGATTAAATCTTTAGTTCTAAGGTAAATTAAACATTTCAGTTTGTAGTTTAGTAAAAGGGGACATTTTGGACAAAGCTGGGAGGGGCCCATCCAGTAACTAAAAAAACCAATATACCATTTGATACCATTGATCATTGATTAGGGGGAGGGGTAGTACAGAAATACAAGAGTTTGAAACACAGGAACAGATAGGTATGTGGGTAGGCGGGGACAGTAGAGCAGGGGGAGTGCAAATACTGATTATACCAGCCAGAAATGGGCGTGGCTACTCTGGCTCTGGAGGATGTTTGGGGGGTTGGTAATCAGATGCCAGGGGGGGGAGGGGATGTCCAAAGCAGTTGTAATTAAGTCCTTAGTTCTGACCACCATGTGGCTACATTGTTTCCCATATGACACAGTTTAATTCACCAAGGCAACAATCAGTTTCCAACAGTCAATATATAGAAACTGATCATAGAATTCCAGCCTACTAGTTACAGCCACATGTACACTCTGCACTAAATTTAAGTGAAGACTGCTACATGGAGGCCATGCGGCCACCAGGACAAGCTACTCCCTACTTTTTTTTTTTTTTTTTAAACATACAAGACAAAAGACTAACAGCCAAGTGAATCAGATTATTTCAACAGAACGTCTGATTCAAAAAGCTGTACAAATATACACACAGTTTCAACAGTCACACCAATCTCCTTATCACCAGCAACACATTGCGCAGTCACTAGGCCCAAACACACACACAGGATCCTCACATGCTCAACAATATCACGACGTCGCACACACGAAATTAAATCAAAAACCCACCAAAGACTATACACTTATCAATGTAACTATTATTCAAACCATACAACTATCCACGCTATTAATCCATATAAACTAACCGATCACATAACATTTCAACAAATTCATCTCTACAATTATCTGTACTATAAATCAACTTTTGACTAACCAACTATATCACATTCTAGTAACCTCATCTTTACAGTCAGTGGTTATGGTACAGTTAGTAAGTGGTTATAATACAGTTTTAAAGTCACAGATCAGTTAGTAACAGTTATGGTATTATACATATAACATAAAACAGCAATTGTTAGTAATTTTTACACAATGTCAGTGGTTATGGTACATGTCAGTAGTTATGGTACCGTGCGCTATTTTACAGTTATACACACAATTTACACTCCCACTAGACAGCAGAGCTCTAACTTTCTAGTAGGACATACAAGTTAACCAATTCACCAACTACAATATATTTAACAACATTTACAATAATCCCAACTAAACTATTGGCCAGTACCTTGAATAGACTACCTAAAACTATATACACCCGTTTTGGTTAGCCACACTGCCCAAGCACCACATATAGCGAACTAGAGGGCGGAAATTGCCCTTCTAGTCTATTTACTCTATCAAAAGTCTAGTGGGTTCCAAATTTACACGCCTTCCCACTTAGCCAAGATAGGTTGAGAGCTAGCGAACCGAATTTACACAGGCGCCGCTTAGTCTCCCGGTCCCTCCGACCTAGCGAACGTAATATACACCCTAGAACGCTAGTCTAGACAAGACACCGGTGTCCGGCTAGGGCTATTTACACAGGACCCCGCCTGACTAACCAGATCAAACGGTCTTACTAAAGAGCGTTCGATCGAGCGGTGCGCCTTCGCTCCTTCCCTCCGACAGAGGGGGCAGATTCCATACACAGATTTAAACCCCTTTTGGGCCTACCGCACAATCGGTATACCCCTAGTGGGTCTGCCGTCTAAAACAGCAGTTGTCTTACCTCCTCGTTCCTGAACCTGAGTTCACACTCATCGACGGGGACACCCCAGCACTTCTTACGTAGAGGCCGATGATCTCCTGGACAACAGACCAGTGGCGCCGAGACGAAGGGAGGTCCACGCAGAAGTTCAGGGGTGCAGCCGTAGAGAACGTGGGCAAAGATAGACCGTCTCACGCCTCTGCCTCTCAGCTACCGTTGAACGATGAGTTTCCCGGCCAATGCACCAAATGATACCGGAGAAACTGACGGAAGCAAAGCACAGAGAGATGGACACAGGTTTCTTCAGGAAGGAGGAGATTCTTTATTGGATCACCGATCGGGACTCAGAGGGACTAATGTCACCAAAAATACAGCAAGTTCTGAGCCCTGAACAATAGTGCAGGCTCCCTATATAGGCACATAACTCCTCCCATTAATAGCTACACCCACATATACCTTTAACCAATCAATGAGCAGAATATAGACTTGTACATCTAGTCAAACCACATGGCCCATCCAAGACAAAGGAAATAAGTGCAATTTCAGTTCCTGCATTCCTGCACATGCTCAGTACACTGATGACAGTATCCTAGCTACATGTAGCTAACCAACTGACACAACATACACATATGCCACATGGAGATTTTGGCCTACTAAATTTATTTTTACCGAGATTCCACCACAATAGTTAATGCAATGTTAAACACAAAAACACACCAGTCAAGCCAAAAGACTTGCTTTTACCACAGAAATCTCACTTTAACAGTGCTCTCACTACTGCAAGGGATTCTGGGTAGGTGTATGCAAATGAGCTCAACAATATATATTTGGTGTGTATATATATATATATATATATATATATATATATATATATATATATATATTTGTGGTCGGGGCCATTTCAGTATAGTATGAAATAGCTAGTGAGTATGCTTAACACAATAATCAAAAAGTCGGTAGAGGTGTGCCGAAACCGACGTGTGTGGTAGGCCTGTAAATAAGTGGGCCTACCTTAAATAGTATTGAATAGAGTATTGCATAGAGGGAGAGGAGGGTGGGCCAAAAGTACGTCTGGACCAGTAGGTAAGTTAGGTAGGAGGGGGAGTCCCTTTTAAAGGGACATAGCCCCTCCCACAACTCCAGGCCCCACCTTCCAATTTGTGGTCGGGGCCATTTCAGTATAGTATGAAATAGCTAGTGAGTATGCTTAACACAATAGTCAAAAAGTCGGTAGAGGTGTGCCAAAACCGACGTGTGTGGTAGGCCTGTAAATAAGTGGGCAAAAAGGAATACCCATATAGTGTAATCAAAGATGTTTATTACGAAAACACAAGACATGGAGTTAGCGTATTACGGTGACATTACCCAAATGCATTCCTTAATTCCTGTATCGGCTGAGGTATGTGTTGTTGGTGGGTTTGTGCTTAATAAGTACCTCGTGACCCTACTGGCTGATCTTAGTTGATGGTAAGTTAATACGTAGTGATCCTGTATGTGTAAAGGTTTTAGAATACCGTAGGCAAAGCTTGGAATCGTGTTGCCCTATGATGGTAAATTCTCTGGTCGTGGGAAACCATGAAAGCCAAGTATATGGCGGTTTGAGCATGGTGTTTGTAACTGAAAACATGTGGTTTTGAATGCCCAGGAGATATAACTTAATGGTGTTGTGACATTTGTTTTGATGTGGCAAAAAATGGCAAAGACCCCGCCACGTTGTATTCTATTCTTGAACCAGTTTGTAAGGTGGTGGTCTGACATGATCTTTGATATATGCCGTAAGCTCTGTCATGCAGTGTGCATATTCTTTGAGGGCCAACTGTGTGAATTCCTGCTGTGTTTTAGCCACTTTACTATTCCATAGGTAATGCTTGGAGCTGGGGAGCGATCATGTCCATAGGTGAGGCAGTTGTTAGGGACCTCCTGAATGACTAGATAAGTGGTCAGCAGCTGTATTGTAAGTGCCTGTTATGTGGTAATATACCAGATAAAAATTTGGTGACAGGCTTCCCCTCCGTTAGTCGTCTAAATAATTCGTAATAATGGATACCGGACCAGACTGGTTTATGACGTGGCCAACTGACAAATTGTCAGAGACCTCGAACCAGTCTGCTTGCCCATGAATGACCCCATGTTGCTGCTGCGGCTATGATGGAATATACCTTGAAGCGTGCAGAGTTCTTGTGGAACCTTTGATCTGGGTTACTTCGTCTGCCACATACTTCATAGCTAATTGTCCCCTGAGGTTGCAGCAAGCTCTGTGTAAGCCGTTGCATCGGGGCGACTACATATGTGGATGAACCGGTTTAACGACATATGTATAGGGAAGAAACACCTAAATATATTGAGCCTAGGTGAGTTCCCGCTGGGCGTCTTTCTGTTAGAAGAACCTAAAATGTGTATGAAGTATGTGGGACATTTCTAGTTTACCAGCAGGAACTAATATTGGAGATTGCGTAAGTGTTTGTGACTGGAGTTGTCAATGCCGAGAAAGGTCCATATAGGGAGGATTTGAGCGGTCTAACGTGACCTTGGTCGTATTTAACTGCCCAACTGTGGGGCCGAATTGAGTCGTAGTGGATTTCCCGCAGTGGGTCTTCTGTAACGTGAGAGTGAGAGCCACATGTAGAGGCATGCTGTGGTAGGTTGTGACAAAGTGCAAACTTATGTCAAATTGTAATTCCAATGCCATATGTAATAGCCCACATGGGGGGCCGACATCATGCTAAAGTGGATAGCCCTTTGGCGGGACATATGTAATGTGTAAAGAGTGTGGTTGTGAATAAAAGTTGGCCGTGGTATGATAAGGTAATGCTTGACCCTGTAAGCTGTAATTACTTAAAAGCCTGGATGTTGGGTAAGGCCGTACAATAGGCATTGAACTTGCCTGGCTAATGTGGTAACTCGTACCATGGTTGCCCGAGCAGTCAAATAGCCAGGGAAGCGGGAAGGAAAGTATACATATCCTGTATATGAGCTGGTCTAATATGCTGCAGTGACGTGAAATAGTTCAGTATGGAACGGCTATGTAAGCACGATGGCGGCTGACTAGTAAGGTCGACCCAGGGAAACTTAACTGCCCCACATGATAATTCAGTACGAATCATAATGTATGTGGCATGTTGCTCGCGTGGTAAATTGACAATATGTTAGACTGAAGTAGTAAAATAAGAGAGGCCAGGAGAATGTCTGTTACGAGGGAATTATTACATTCTGTGCTTTTTTTTGGAGTATGCCGTGTAGGTAGGGTCGTGAGGAGAGCTACTGTGTGGCCGTATGTGGACCGTGCAAGATATAGCAGATGTATAATACTATAAGACGTTGCTTATGGTAGAAGCTGTAAGATAGCTGAACTTTACGTATATATTTCAAACCAGATGGTATGTGTACTTAGTGCCCCAATGAGGGGTTGAAAATAAGACGTAGTTGTCCACCAAGGTTACCTGAAGTATGTTGCCAAGGCCCATAGATGGCTATGATTGAGGACTATGCATAAGAGGTTGAGAAAGGCCCAATGTAGTTCCTGTGGTATTGGAAGTTAACGTAAGTCTGAGTGGAATTTAATGGGGTGAGGTTGTTAGTTCATGTAAGTTAAAGATCAGCTAAAAGTTACTGGTTATGACAGAGTAGCCATAAGTGAACTATGGTCACACTGACATCGTACAGCAACTTTCAGCGTACCATATGATCGTTGTATGGTCTACATGGGGAACATGATAGAGGTGCTGAAATTCCATAACTAAATATACTATATACCTGCTGAGTCCAATTACCTGAGGGTAGACGTACCGGACACAATTGCTAGGAATATAGGCTGTGGAATGCAGTAGCGTCTGTACTGCCACAAGATCAAGAAGGTTATGACTATCCTGATGAATAATTTCAATCTAGTGTCTCTGGCCTTAAGGACCACTGAGATATCGCCCAAGGGGCATGAGCGGTATGCTGTGACATCCTGGGCGGCAATGAGAAGCCAGACGAGATCAACGTCCTTGCCCTCCAGAATGTCCTTAATGAGGATTGCTGGCACATATGGTTGGAGTAATGACTTGATACCCTAAGATAATGGGCGTATTAGAATTACCGGGTTGTGAATGGGAATGGGCCGGAATATCCGTTGCGAGTGGTTTTTGTGTCGCGACTGGACAGCTACGGGCTTCCTGTGTTTCTAGTCTATTGTTAATCTGTCCCATGGATGTTACTCTAGAGGCAAACCTGGTATGCAGGTGGCATTGCTTGTGCCACTTGTGCCTTACCCCGTGTCTGATGTATTAGTATTAGCTCATTTTGCCTGAATGGTTCTACTTTGCTGGCAGTAGTTGTCAAGGGTGTGCTGCCCTGCGTAATTCGGCCGTGATTCATGTGATAGTCAATGATCTAATGGAAGATGTACTGCCGGTGTCCCCTATTTATGTAGGGTTGGCAGTCCTAGGTGTAGTACTTGGAATATAAATGTCATCTCCTTCTTCTGGAACTTGGGACAACTGAAATATATATATATATATATATGTCGGAATCATGCGTTCTTCTTGAGGGTGTATGCAGTTGTTTTAACCAGTACAGAAGTGGCGAAACAATTCATTAGACTAGTGACAGGTGAGTCCCTACTAGTTGCCAAGTGACTGGGTCGGTTCTACCTATGGTTGGCGCGAGGGGTTGATCTGCTGGATGTGGGCTTATCAGGGATGAGTCTTTGATCTGTGTGACGGGTGATTCCCTTGCTATACAACATGCGAGGCGTCTAGCTATGATTTGGCCCTTGGGGCGTTATAACCTCTTTCGTGGAGGATGGGTGTTGGCCTCGCAGGACCTCTATCCCTAAGGCATGAGGTGCCTGGGAAAAATACCTAGTTGGCCATATCAATACGTCTCTGTGGAATGAAACTTTATACAAAACTGTGTGTAAGGAACCTGGAGCCCACGTACTTGTATTAACAATGTATGTTCGGTGTTCTGCACTCGTCTGAGATTATGTTAAAAGGGAGTGGGGGGAGGCTTGAACTGGCTGATGGATGATAGCATGGAAAGCTTTAGGTACCTGTGAGGTTGTACTGACATGTTGTTGCAGAAAAAACCCCATGATTGTATTGCTTGCTTGCCCTCTGGACACCTACCAATATGTTGGATGACGTAAGCAATATTCTGGTATGTCACATATACGTTGTAACCTGATGAGCCTAGTCAGTTTAGGCTTGGCGTGTTGAGTCTGTAACTTATGTCAGAATAAGTCATGGTAGTATAGTAAATGTCTGCTCTATACAGTTAGTACCCAGCGTACATTTTCCTGTGCCCTGAGAGCCGTATCATGTCTGAGTAACGAAACCTGTTAAAAGAAACACTTCTTGCATAGTAACTTGGTCTATAACCACGAGCGTAGACCTGTATAATAATTGATAAAATAGGGGCATAAGCATACCCTTGAGCCTGCCCTGGAATTAATTTTCATACTATCCCAAGTGCTAACAGTTGTACAGACATTTGTGAAGATAATAGTAATGGAATTCACCTATATGGGAAAACAGTGATTTATAACAGAGGCTATGTGCAACAAGGCCACCAGGTGGCATGTGCTGCTTAAGGGGACACCCGTGTGTATAAAACAGTGTTGTAACAATGACTATGAATTATGACAATAAGAAATAACATAGTACACATAATATTTGTCATAAGGTGCTTATGTAATGAACCATTCAGAAGTATGGAAGTTTCAGAGTGTGGAAAACTTGCCTCCCCCTGCCAGAGTATCACTCACTCAATGAGGCCTGGATGGCTGAGAGTGGTGTGCTTTGTGCTGCCTACTAGCTCCTGCCCCTCTGCCGGTAAATGAGCTAGGCGGAGCTTCAGCTGTGACTGCTAATAGCTGGTAAAAATTGACCGGCTTCGGCTATTGAGGGAGTGTGCCCTGTGAACTCCTCCCCCGTGAGGAATTAGTGTATCGGCTGTAGTTGCCGGTAAGGTTCCCCTCCGTGCCCATGAGTTGGTGGGGAGGGGAGGGGAGGAGAGGGGGGGGTTTTACTGCTGGAAACCCTATCGGGTTGTGTGATACAGACAGTGTACCGGAGCACCCGTCTGTTCTTAGCGGTACCTGAGGCTAACGGGCAGCGGGGAATATTGCCGACCCCCGTGTGAGTTTGTGGGAGGTCTGAGGTATGTGCGGCAAAAACGTGTAACCCGCAGCCGGGGACCATGCTGGGTCAGATTTAAAGGGGGGCGGGGGACGAGCTCCGGTGTGAAAGCCTTAGAACCTCTGGGCCCCTAGCGAAATGTGGTGGGGGTGGGGGAGAGCTGTTGGTAGCCGGCAAGTAACATGCAGTGTCTGGTTAAGAGCCGGCTGTACCCGGTAAGACGGTGTATAATAACCCTCTGCTATCACTGTGATCATGAGCAGGGAAAAGGGGGGAGTCTGGAGCGGGGAACAAAAGACCTTGGCGGGTCGCCTCAAAGCCATGCTTCCTATGTGAGATACAGACGGTGTACCACTGTACCCGTCTGTACTCACTGTTCTGCGGCGGCTTGGCTGACAGCCTGATTTACCAGCCGGTAAAGTTCCGTTTGAAGAAGTAATGCTTCCCACGCTTTTTTCGAACGGAATGAATCACCCGCAGTCTGTGTCTGATTCTGGAGACAAAAGTACATCTGGACCGGTAAGTTAGGTAGGAGGGGGAGTCCCTTTTAAAGGGACATAGCCCCTCCCACAACTTCAGGCCCCGCCTTCCTATATATATATATATATATATATATATATATATATATATATAGTTCAAGTAGAGATTGTAGCCGTATTAGTCAAGTGATGTAGATGTAAAAAGAGAGAGAATGTGTATCTTGTATTACCTTTTTTATTGGACTAACAGAATTTTCGTTTTCGAGAGAACCTCCATTATGTGTAGACCTATGCTTTCCCATACTCTTATGCATGTATGCTTATATATGTGACTGTGCATTTATTTTTGTGTATATAAGTTCATCTGTATGTATGTTTGTGTGTGTGTGTGTGTGTCTATGTATAAAGTGTACCATTTTCTCCACTGTCTGCTTGTTTGCTTTTTCTCCCTCTCCACCCTCACTCTGATCTTCAGAAAGATATTTATTAGACGATATTGGACGATGTTGTCTACTTTCTATCAAACCTGTATCTTATTTTCACTCGTGTCACCCGGTTCGGCTCTTTCTACGTTCATAGACGCTTATTTTTATTCAAATGACAGAATATAAGAAACAAAGTGGGAAGTACTGAAATAAAATAGAAAAATCTTATACTTAAATCTGATTTTCCAATGACCAACAGGAATGGTAAGTCTGTATAGAAGACAAAAGCAGGGATGCTCGCATAGTGAAATATAGTTTATAAATAAACATTTATGACAAGCTCCGCTTAGAACTACTCACATTTGCCAGAGCCACTTATAGCAGGCTCCTGCTGTGTCAGCATATAAGAGGGATGTATCTGGTTTGTCCTGTTACCCTGCAGATCAAATAAAGAGTTGCCAGGATGTAGTAGGTAAAATATACAGGATACTTTATTCCTCTAAAATTGTTAAAAGCACAAAACACAACGCGTTTCGACGGTAGCCGTCTTTCTCAAGTGTATAATATTTCGCACTGCATGCTTCCACATTTATACATCAGTTTCTGGCATACAGCAGTTCCGGGATTGTGGGTGGTTACTCATGCGTTCCAAAATCCTCTTCCAGTCTTGTGTTCCACCTGTTACTTCCGGGTTAATTAACTCTTGGTCCCGTCGATTTTATATACTTGGTTGCAGATGGAAATTTGTTGAATCGTCCATTTGTATGAGTGAAAGTTACATGTATGTACATAAATCATACATAACAAATAAAATAATGAATGGAACAATGTTATTATTTAGTTTCACTTTGCAGAAAAGAAAAGTGATCTTCACTAATCATCATTCAAATAAAAGGAAAAAAAAATGTCACTGGTAAAAAGCACATTGAAAATAAAATAGTCTGTTTCCAAATTTTAAATATATAATAAAAATATATAAAAACTCCAATTGAGTCAAGATAAAAAATATAAATACTTAAAATTAAATTAATGAGACAGACTCCCAATCAATGTTAAGACTCTTTTGGGTCATACTGTCCAAATTTTAAAAAAATAATTTCATTTCATTCTTGTTTAAACTGGATGGGATATTAGTCCCTCTCCAATGTCCTAAAATATGTTGAACACCAAAGAATAGCAAAGAATCTGGATTTTTGTCATGGTGCGATTAGCAAATCCCCCTTCTAATGTTGTATATATGTTCTCATATCCTGATCTTAAAGGGTCTAGATGTCTTCCTCACATATTGCAGGTCACACTGGTATACGAGAACATGCACAACTTTATTGGTATGGCATGTAATAAAATTAAAAAATTTCTCTTATTGGTAAGAGTGAAAGTGGTCAATTCTTTCTGTGTTCTTTCTCATCTTACACCCCATACAGTCACCACAATAAAATAAATCCTTTTGTGTGCTCCTAATTTTAGATAGAAAGCCCCCTTGTTCTTTTTCTAAAGTTAGAATCTGTTTAAGATTTTGAGCACTCCTAAAGATAATTTTCGGTTTTACACCTACATATTTTTTCAGGTCATTATCCTGTTGCAGAATATGCCAATTTTTATCAAGGATTTTTCTCAAACCTCCTGCATTAGTATTCTAGTCAAAGATTATCGGGACTTCTTCATTTTTAGCTGATTTCTAATTTGGTCTTATAGTCAAGGAGAGAAGCTCTATCACAATTCCTAATTTTAGTGATGTCATTCGTCAGGGCATTCTTGTTATATCCCTTATTAAAAAAACGATTTCTTAAAATTCCGGCTTGTTCATCAAAATCTTTAATATGCATACAGTTCCTCTGGAGTCTTAAAAATTGTCCCTTGGGGATATTATCCAGCCAAGGTCTGACGTGACCGGTACTTCTATGAATGTAGCTGTTCACATCAATTTGTTTAAAAAAAGTTTTTGTTTTAATTTGCCCTTCTGATATAAAGATGTTCAGGTCCAAGAAGTTAATATTAGTATTGTTAAATTCATGGGTAAGTTGGATATTCCAATCATTAGAATTCAAAAAATAGATAACATCCGCTGCCAAATCATAAAGATGTCATCAATATATCTCTAATAGAGAACCAGGTTCTTCCCCCAGCCATGTCCAGAGTGTAATGGCACCCCCAGACATAAAAGGGTTAAACCGCCGTTTAGTGGATCTTCCCTTCCAGAGACACAGGCACAGCTACTGCAGAACACCAATCCGCTGAACAGGAAACCATATGAATGCCGTAAACAGCCGAATAGGAAAAACCATATGAATAGGTTTACACTCCTAGCAGTCAAACTGGAACAGCATACAATAAATCCCACCAAGAACGAGACAAGGCTTCGTGTTGAGGGTCAAGCAGGAACAGACAGAGCTGTGGGTTTTGTTCTTATATACACATCAGTACCACCCACAGGGTTTTGGAAAACAACCAATAAACACATACAATACACTCAGACACTCCCACACAAAATCCTCCCCTCTGCCTGTGAAACAATTACCTTACACAATGGGTAATGCAATTATCACAGCCAGAGAAATACAGTTTTTCCACATTATTCATAACTTGAAAAGTATGCATCACATTCACATAACACTTACATTTTCAGAATCATCATACTCCAAATACAAACATGTCAAAATCATCCAAATTGGTCCATTGGTTCAAAAGATAGATCGAAGTCCTTTGTGATCAAATGAAGCATGGCTTTTCTGCCCAAAACCAGTTCCACAGAGTCTTCTATCCTGGAGATAATTGTAAAGTAATCCAATTATCTCCAAGGACAGAGGCAAAACTCCATTAAGCACATGGCAGTAAAAAGACAGTAAAATGCAATAAAATACACACGGTTACATTTATGACATAAAATACAGACATGCAACATGTCCCCAGATAGCTTAGGTCTGAGCACACATTATTACTGAATGGTGCTCAGACCACACACATACAGTTCAATTGCCATGGAGCCAAAGTCTTTCCCATAGTCTTTCATTATACGAATGGGCTCCATGGCATAGCTATCTGGGGTATCACTGCTCGAACAGGGCAAGCACCGAATGACCCGGCTTTCATGTCTTCGCAGGGGAAAATCACGCGTTTCAACATGGGGCCATAGTCTAAAGGCAACAGGCGAGCAACCAGGCTTCTCCAGTGCAATGTGTCGAGATTGGTCTCGTCACACAGAGTATATAAAAGACTCCTCCCAATGGGCCATAAATAAATTGGCATAGCTGGGGGCGAACCTGGTTCCCATCACCGTGCCTCTGCATTGGAGAAAATCATCAACCTCGAACCAAAAAAAGTTATTCGAAAGTATAATATGAAAACCCTAAAAAATAAACTATATTTGTTATCTGGGAAAATGTTAGACTTTGTTAGGAAGAAGCGTACAGCATCTATTCCTTTTTCATGTAAAATGCTGGTATATAAACTATTAACATCACATGTTAAGAGTAATAGTCCTTCATCCCAGCAAAAAGATTCCAGAATTTTTAACAAACTCATTGTGTCTTTCAAGTATGACGGACATTTTTTAACTAAATCCTGCAGCTGGATATCTATATATTTGGACAAGGGTGATTGAACCCCGGAGACTATAGCTCTCCCTGGTGGGTGTGTGGGATCTTTGTGTATTTTTGGCAATATGTATAACACTGAAATTCTTGGGGAATCTAAAATAAGAAATTTATACTCTTGATGGGGCTTATTTTTATTCGTATGCATTCATACGAATCATGTGATGTATTGCGGTAGAAACAGGCGAACACGATTCTTCCAGATTGCCTGTCTCCAGCATTTTATGTTTGCACATTTGTCTGTTACTTCGAGATGGGAGCCCCCTACTGGTTAAAACTAGATATTACAGTTAGATTATAATTATCTTGTGGTTATTCCTATTCAGACAAATAGTAATTTTACTTGTGGTGTATAAAGCCTTCTATTTAGCTGGCATCTCTTATCTTTTTGATGTTTTACCCGCAGGTGAATTACAGAGGTATTAGTGAGAGGAATTGTTTCTGTCAACTTCCCTATACTGTCATTTTAGGTTGGTAAATTGGTATAAACTCGTTTTATTTCTATAATCCCTCCTGGTTTCGTTAGTATCTTGATATTTCTGTAGGTGTCAATTTAGACAAGACTGTTGTCTTTACACAAGGTTTTCCAGTCATGGCACATTTGCTAAATTCTCCCCTCGCTCCGAGGATTGGTTGGGTCCACAATCTGGCCCATACATAGGTCTATATACATATCTCACATACTCAGATACTGTATTATGTTTCATTTTTAGGTTTACTTAAGTATCCACTCCTATCCTCCTTCCCCTAATTTCTACTAAGAATCATCATTTCTGACTCTAACCTTCACAGGTATGACATTTACATTCCCTATTTTTAGCCCCTGTTAGCACTGTGCTGGCTATCAAGGATTAGGTTTCCCATCTAGGTTATGTTTCTGGCCTCCGGCCATAGGCTAGTGACCCCGCGAGGCCAACACCCATCCTCATACTCTAATGTTTTCGCCCATTGGTCCAAAACATAACAATTCGCCTCGCATGGTTGCGTAGAGGGCCTCGTCTGTCACTCCCATACTATCTTCTGCTTTAATTGTCACCGAGAGTCCAACACCCCGCCGCAACATTTCAGTGGCCTCAGATCCCCTCAGGCCAACACATAGCTAGAACCTCTCAAGCCATTTGGTACTTAGTAGGGCCTCACCTGTCACAATTGTGTTAGTTAATCCTTCACTGCTTGGCATTAGCTAGACCTGATTTTCACTTATTACTGATGGTAATCATATATATATAAATATATATACATACACATTTCAGGATGTCTCATGTTTCTGATACACCAGATGAACTATCCCATCCTTGCACCCCGCTAGGTCCGATACCCTGCCCAGGGTACTGATACGGCTAGTCCAACTTCTTGAAAGTAATGGACTATCCCTTGTCTCACTGTTGAACTCCGTAAATGATGTATTCCTTTCCCAGCTACTGCCAGGAAAGCGGAGCACTTCAAACTTCTTAATACAAATACCGACAACTAGGTGGCAGGGGAGGGGGCCTAGCGGATCCCAGTTACCGGATGTTCATGCTATGCTCACCACACGTATGTCTTCCATTGGACTGATTAGCGATAGACTGGAAAAATTGGAAGCAGTCTGTTCATCTAACATGCCACTATCACAGTGTGTGGTGGTCCACCTGCCACGCTGGGTAACTCTCATGTCCCATCTCAAATTCCAGAGAATATAAACCCAGCGCATATGGTCCCGGCCAATCTCAAGAAAGATATCCTGAAGGGCAAGGATGTTAACCTAGTCCAACTCCTAATAGCCTCCCAGGATGTCCTTGAGAACAGGACAAATGTGAATGGTATCAGTGCTACTGAGGGCTAGAGATCCTAGGTTAAATAAAAAATTGTCCATACCCGAATTTGTTTTAGGTTTTGGCATATATAAGGATGTGTACTGCTCAGTTTATCCAGCAAAAAGGGAAGAGTTAGAGGTATACTTGCACAAGCTTGTGGACATGGGCTTAGGAACCCAAAAAAATATACTCGCCGGGTATATTCTTATTCCGTAAACTATGAGTTGTTTATCCCATTGCACAGCGCTACGGAATTTGCAGTTGCTATATAAATGATTAATTTTAAAGGGTCACTACAGGGAAGGGATTTTACTTACCTGGATACAGCGCCGGGATCCTCCTGATGCTTCGCCCCCTATTTCGTCAAAATAACGAAATAGGAGGGTCAAAGCAGCGAGCAATAAAACGCTTCTATTCAGAAGCGTAATTTCTCTCTGGTGCGTATGCGCAGCTTTGCTGCACATGCGCAGATACTTCATAGGGCGGCATTCATGTCTCGACTAGGAAGCACCAGTAGTGGCCATCTGAGTGTCCACTGGAGGTATTCCTCATCAGTAATGTAAATACTGCCTTTTTACAAAATGGCTGTGCTTACATTAAAAAGCCTGCAAAAACATGTTATAGACACCAGAACTACTATGTTTAGCTGTTGTGGTTCTGGTGACTATAGTGTCCCTTGAATATAGAGAGGAAAAAAGAATCATCACAAATGTAAGAAATAAAATGTCTCTATCATTATTCTAATTTTTATTTTTTTTTTAAAGTAAAAAAATATGCACATTCCTAGCTTAATTTTTAGCACGACATATGACACAAACATTTTGTACTTTGCAGATTACTTTTTATATTTTTTTATACATATACAGATTGTGTAATACTGCCCCTGACTTAGGGTGACCACATTTCCTAACTGCCATTCAGTCTCCCCCTCTCTCCCTCCCTTGTCACTTTCTCCCCCTCCCTCCCTTGTCACTTTCTCCCCCTCCCTCCCTCCCTTGTCACTTTCTCCCCCTCCCTCCCTCCCTTGTGACTTTCTCCCCCTCCCTCCCTTGACTCCCCCTCCCTCCCTTGTCACTCTTCTCCCCTCCCTCCCTTGTCCTCTCTCCCTCCCTCCCTTGTCACTTTCTCTCCCCTTCCCTTGTCACTTTCTCCCCCCACCTCGTCACTCTTCTCCCCCTCCCCCCCACCTCAGTTGTAGCGTGGCCGAGCCCAGTATAGTCCACGGGTACAGGTAGCTTTTGTTTCCTGTACCCGGCCGGACTAACAGGAAGTACACACTCAGTGTACACTTCCTGTTAGTCCGGCCGGGTACAGGAGACAGATGCTCCCTGTACCAGCGGACTATACTGGGCTCGGCCACGCTACAGGGAGGGAGTGACAGGAGGGAGCACTGAGCGCTTCCCTCCTGTCAGCCCCTCTCCTCAGGCTGCGCCCGGGCGGTGCGGTCCGCCCTCATGGACGCACCGCCCGGGCAAAGCTGCAGCCGCCTGAGGCTCTCTACAGAGTGCTCGGGTGGCTGCAGCATGGGGGGTCCAGCGGGGCTGGGGGGATTTCCCATAACCTGTCCCCCCCCGCATGATTTGCTGGGGGGATGCGTCTCCCCAACCCCCCGGTTCCTACGCCCATGCTTGTGGATCTGGGGCATAAATATGGTGGTTAAGCCTATGACTACCACCTTTCCTTCTCTGCAAAGGTGGCCGCAGCTCTGGCTCAGTTTAACTACAGTATCAACTGGAGCCGATTAAATACCGAGCTATTCTGCAGGCATTTTGCAGGCCTCAGGTCCCCTGGTTTGTGCGATTTGTGCATCCACGGCACACACCACCAATCTATGCCCTAATTCAGCTGAAGTGGAACATGGTCACTCAATCCCTAACTCTGCAAGGCCAAATAAAGGTTTGAAGAATAAACATGGTAGAGATATTGTTTTTCTGGGCAAATCTCAGATTTGAAATAATTTAAATGCAGGATCTTGTGGGTTTAGTTCCTGTAGACTGCTACACGTCTGTGCCTGCTGTTTTCAGGCACATGCAAAAACCATGTGCCCTAATAAACTATTCCCTAAACCTTACATCACTTGCATCAATGTCACATCATTTACTATTTTACTATAACACCACCCCTCACAACACTTGGTTAGATTTCTCACCGAAGGGTTGTCTATTGGGTTTCATGCGGGCATTATCCACTTACCATCTGGTACGCTCGAGTGCAATAATTTGCAGACAACGATAGCAGACCCAGAGTTGTTTGATCTTATCAACACTGAATTAGGACAGGGATATGTGCTAGGGCCTTTCAATCCCCCTCATTTCTCTACATGGAGGATCAGCCCCATTGGGATCGTCACGGGCAAGACATCACATAAAAACAGACTAGTCATTGACTTATCAGCACCACATTCATCCACAGTACCCAATCTAAATTCAGTCATACCCTCTGACGAATTTTCACTGCAATATTACATAACTGACAATGGGCCATTTTGGGCCATTTTGGCTGCTGGGACAGGAGCATGGATCAGTAAAAAGGACATTGTCAATGCTTTCAAATTACTTGCCATTCACCTTTCACTTTGGCATCTGCACGGCATTAAGTGGCGAGGGCTATATTATTTCTTCTCCCGGCTCACCTTCGGCTCTAAAAGCAGCCCCAAAACATTTTATATTTTTGCCGAAACCTTGTGTTGGTTACTACTTAATGTCTGCAGATGTCCGACTGTAATTAACTATTTGGATGATTTTCTCACTATAGAAAACAACTCACTGCCCCCTGCCAGCCTGACAAAAATGTTGACTCTTTTTGAATCTCTGGGTATACCAGTTTCCCCTAAAAAAAAAGGACACAGTCATACTGAGACAAACTACCCTTCACTTTTGGATAGGGCTTTTGGATACGGCTTTTGGAGGGGCATGATTGCCAGCCTCTTGACCCAGGACTATGGCCCATGTCTAAAACTTTGTCCCAAGACTGTGAAAAGGCATGTTTGTACCTTTTCCCTATGTGGTTTGGTAAATGGGGTTTACTGAACAAACTGTCGAACAGCCTGGACCACCCGCAAGTGGAGTGTGCTGCTTGTTTACCCCCCAGAAGCGGTGGTTGAACACGTGGCGGCGGCCATCTTGTTTAGTTGAACGCGTTCATCAGTGTTTGGTCATCGAGAACACCACTGAACTTTACCTTCTCTAGAACTTCGACGCTTCAACTGGAGTCGAACAGCGTTCAACAATTCGAACGCCACTTTAACATTGGCTATTTGCACGAACGGCCCCCGTTTGTGCATTCGAACGGAACTTAGCATTGGAAATAGACTGGCCGCACAGCCTAAATCTGTGGAACTATTTTGGGCATGAAAGCCATGCTTGCGGTCGGTCAAAAGAGACTTCCATAAAACTTTTGTACCCCTGCTCTGATCTGGGTGATTTTTGGATTGTTGTTCACCCAGATCAGGGCAATCCAGGTATTTTTGGGGATATGTTGTAGTTTTGGGGTGTTTCTGTACTTTGGGTAAAAGTGTGTGCTTTCTGACTGTGGGTAATTGAGTTAGTCTATTGTCTTTGTTATTGTATCACAGGCAGAGGGGAGGGTTTGTGTACAGTAACTGGGAGTGTTCAAATGTAAAACTCTGTTTTCATTGGATTGTGCATTTCATGTCCTGTGCCCCACAAGGTCCACCTGGGCGGTAACATTGTGGGGAAATACTGTATAAAAGAAGCAGCTGTACCATTAAACCTTCAATTCTACTTGACCCTCAACTCGCAGCCTCGTCTCGTGTTTGGAGGGGACAGCTATAATCACTACAAGGATTGCTATACTCTGTATACTCCCTTAGCCTCACTAAGCTCTTGTAAGAGCTGTTTCTGCTTCACTCTTTGAAGGAAGAGAGGTTCACCCACTGGAGCCTGGAGCCTTGTTGTAGGTCCAGGGTGGGTAGGAGACGACGAGACCCCAACAAAGCTGCGGCGGTTCATGGGGTCTGCAGTGCTTATGGTGTCTGGTGCGGTGCTGATGGTCTTTGGTAAGCACTAGGAGCATCCTTCGACGGTCCAACCCTCAGCTAGCCTGGGGCAACCGTAACACATACATTTTCTGGGGATTCAACTTGACTCAGTTCACAGGCAGGCAAGTCTTCCCCAGGATAAGATTGGGTGCACCCTAGCATACATTGAATTATACTTACAGCTAGGTTCAATCCCTGCTGGGGTCGCTCAATTTTGCAATGAGGATCATTCCTCAAGGTAGATCTTTTATCTCAGTTACTTTCTTTATTCCCGAACCTCCCCTCAGATGACTCACGCACCATGTTAGACACACACACGCAATGGCGATTTACGTATGTGACACACTTTTCTCACCTCCTAGAACGGGCACGCCATGTTCATAACCCCAATCACAGACAATTCCCATACACTCTGGAAAGATGCGGCGGCCAACACTGGTTTTGCTGCTTTCTGGGGTAACTAGTAGATGTGGGGCCCATGGCCTAGAGAAGTTAGTTCTCTTGCTGGCTTATCCACTACATCTGCTTTATTTGAATTGTACCCAATCATGGCCGCTGCTATCGTTTGGCCTGCCCACTCTGTTCCCCAATCTGTCAGATGTTGTTTTGACAACCTGGCCAATTGCCATATCGTAAATAAAGGCCGGTCTTCCTCACTGGTAAATATGAGGTTTTTAAGGTGACTCACCTGGGTGGCGGCAACCAGACAATTTTTCATCACCTATATTCACGTTCCGGGTGTCACGAATATAGCTGCTGATCACTTATCTCGTTTTCACTCTCAGGCCTTCCTCCAGTCTCTACCCACCAATTCCAGTCAGGCTACCCTTGCCCCTCCTTTCCAGGACATGATTCTGGATTAAGCGTGCTATTGACTCATGCACGTAACCTTTCCCACCAGGCACTTTCGGTTAGCTCCAGGTAGTCCTATGATAGGGCCTTTTACATTTTCACTAAGTTCTTGGCGGAATTTCACATACAGGACACTTTTGCTTTGGAGGCCATGTTTGGGTTCACTTCTTTTTGTCACATTAATTTAAAGTTATCTTTCAACACTATAAAACTGTATTTAACGGGCATTCAACACCACATGTTAATACAACACCCAAACAAAACAGAATTCCTTTTGGCATACCAGATCAAAACACTGCTGAAGGGAATCCAAAAATCAGACACACACCTACCCCATAAAAGACTACCCATTCACAACAAAATTTTCCAGTCATTATCTGACCTGTTAGATACGGCTCTGTTCAAACATACTACCAATATGGTGCTTAAAACAGCAATATATCTTGGCTTTTATGGATTCTTACGTTCAAGGGAATTTACCTCCATCAATGTCACAACCACAAACCACCTTAAAATGGCCGATATCCACATATCTATAGACCATTACATTCTTTCCCTTCACCATTCCAAAACCAACCAAATATCTCATGATTGGCATACCCCTTTTCCCTACCTCTAATAAATGGTGCCCGGTTAAAGTTTTCAGCACCTTTCACAAACTTTCAAATCAACCACTATTTCATGGTTCCACTCTTACCACCACTAAATTTATGCTTTATGTACATATACTATTGACAAGACTAGGCTTAAACGCAAGACTAGACCTTCTTTCTGCATAGGGGCAGCATCATCTGCTTCCTCCAACCAAATTCCAGCTCATATAATCAAAACCATGGGATGCTGGAAATCTTATGCTTTCACCATAGCGTACTGGATGAAGCAATATACCAGAACTAGCAAGTGAGGTTAGGTTAAAACTGAAATAGTTAAAATAGTGACAGAATGAATAGCCCCGCCTATGTTAAAAGTAGTAGGTTCTAGGTTCTTGGGAGTGTGTCGAGAGAGGGCTCTATGGGAAAGCCTTGCATAGGCCTAACAAGGCCAAGTATAATAATGGAATGTAGTACGAAAGGTTGTATTTTTTTTTTTTTGACCCTTCGTATATAAGGAAATTGACGTATGTAATTGTCCAAATAAGGGGCGGACATTTTCATAGTTGTTGCCCCTGGAGGGCTGTGTGTAATCGTATGGAGTGAGAGCCGTGTGTAGAGGTATCGTAGCAGAAGGCAGAGTGCTCAAGGTCAGTCCTGAGCTGCTGGTTTGAGAAATAGGGCTGAATGAGGGCTACGGATGTATGGGACGAACAAAAGGATAAGCATTCCAAGGTTGTGAAACGGCCAATAGTGATGTCCTGGTGTTTGGTCCAGTCCATTAGTAAAGGTATGAAGAGTAGTTAGGCTTGAAGGGTGGTAGCATGGCATGCAATGGAGGGCTGAGTAGAAGACAAATGCCAAATGATGACAAGTATACAACCAACACAATAGATTATACTGTGTCTCGATGTAGGTGACTTGAGACATATAATGTTGCTAACTCTGTGCAAGAATGAAGTGACAGTATGTAAAGTAAGGATACAATTTCTAAACAATACCAGCAAGTTTTTGCAGGCTGAGTTAGGGCTGTATAGGCTGGTTGGTTTAGGCCTAGTAAGACTAAGTGGTGTAATAAAACGTTTGAAAAGAAAAAGTGGTGTGTGTGTGTGTATGTATATGTGTATATATATACACACACACACATACATACACACACACACACCACTTTTTCTTTTCGATAGATATATGTGTGTGTATTATATGTATGTATATGTATGTATGTGTATGGCACATTTAGAGGAACATATGATTATAATATAATGAAAGTTTAATAAGAACAAAGTCGGTTGAGGTGTGCCGAAACCGAAGTGAGGTTAGACCTGAAAAAGAGGGCAAAAAGTTAAGAAAACTATTTCTTTAGTCAGACATTTTATTTAGCAAGACATTATTTAGACATTTCATGGAAAGCTAATCTGATTTCTTTTTCTGGATTAGGGATGTACCTGTTGTATGTAGAAGATTTCCAACGTCCCATGTTTTTAATATGTATTGGTACGTGATTACCGGAAGCTGCTGTGGCCGCCCCAATACGGAATGAATGGCCAGAGAATGAATGCGGGTTGTGTCCCAGCCTGAGTAACCATGTGCGCATGTATAGCATGAACTGTTTGGTGGTTAGGGGTTTCCCTTGAATGGCTAATAGTGGGGTTTGGGGTCAGTTGTAAGCTGTGTCTTGACTAGATTATCCAATATGTGAATTGGACACCACTTGGTAGAGGTAGGGTAATAATTAATCTCTACCAGTCTGGCTCATTGTGGTATGAAAGACTGACAAAATATAGTGGTCGTTAGGTGTTTCCTCTTAAGGCATGACTTAAAGTCAGTCTCAGGAAACCGTAAAAGGCTACGTAGGCTGCGGATTTGATTATCATATTAGTGACAGTCTCAAATGGGGTCTCGTCTAGTAGATCGGAGATGTTCCTAAATAGGTTACTATATATTGGAAGTCTTTTAATGGGATTATGAACTGTTAGTCTCTGAACGCCTCTAAGTACACTTTTGACTGGGTAAGATGCTAGGAATGGAGCTTTGTTTGGATAAATAGTTAACATGCAGTGTTGTATGCCTGTTAAGTTTGATTGTATTGTATGCTAATTTTAGAGATATGTGTCCAAAAGTTGTGAATGCGAACAATGGTTTCTATGGAAAAGACATTTATTACACAGTAATCTCGTACAAAACTTTTGAACAAATCATATTCTCTGGTATAGGCTTTCTTAGTATTGAATGACAAACCAGCCTGTGCAAGCAACCTACTGTGACTTAACAGGGTATTTAGAGCATTACTAGGTCTGTGAACTTTGGAGGTTCTTTGGGTTGTAAATTTGCTGTCGGATGGACTCTTAAAAATTCCCGCAAATTAGAATGTGAGAGTGCGTCACCTGCGTTATTCTGAATGCCTGGAACGTGAATACAGAACTGTAGATTTGCCGCTACGCTTAACCAGGTAAGTTTCCTTTCTAAGTACGTGATAGTAAGGGACTGAACGCGGCCTTTATTAATGATGTTACATGCTGACAAGTTGTCTGAAAAATTTCAAATAGTGCTGAGGTGGTGGTGAAAATTTTCTAGTGAGGTATTCTCTGGTGGCCAAGAGTCGTATACCCAGTCATTGCCAAAAATCGCTGCATAACCTATGGCACCTGATGCGTCAGTCCAAATTACCGGGGAATCGTCCAAGATGGGGGGAATGAATAATGACCTGCCATTCCAAGAGGATAGAAATAGATGCCACATTTTTAAATTGGCTCTAGCTGATTCGTCTAGTTAGTTCTGGAATTGTCGTCGGGGAGACCGTGTAAGAGAGAGAATTCTGGAAATAAATTACCTCCCCTGTGGAATTATCTTCATCGCGAAATTGAGTGACCCCAGAAGTGACTGTAGCTCTTTCCTGGTGCAAGACCCTTGTGAGGTAAAGATATCGATGTATGCTAGAATTCTATCTAACTTTGCTTGGGAATGCATTGAAACTGAATTAAGTGTTATCCCTAGGAACGTAATCTCGTAAAACCTTTTGTTTTGTCCAGGGCTACTGGAACTCCTAAATCCTCAAACAGTGACCGCATGTGATGTAGGCTGCTTGGTATGGAGTGGTGTGGTTCAATAGAGAGAAAATTGTCCAAATATTGAATGATTACTGGACATCTGCATTTGTTAAGTAGGAGCCAGGTCAAAGTTTCAGCGAAAATATCAAAGATCTTGGGGCTACTTTCGGAGCCGAAAGTTAGTCTGGTTGCAAAATAGTACTTGCCTTCCCACTTAACGCCATGCAGGTGCCAGAGTGACTGATGGATTGGTAGTAGTTTGAATGCATTTGTGATAACTGTTTTACTTAACCACGCTGCCTTGCCGGAGTTAATGATAGCTTGTATGGCATTGTCTATTCTTGCGCATTGTAGAGAGAAATCCTTGGATGGTATCAGTGCATTTAAGCTAGGTGTCCTGGAAGAGTGAGGTGCTGAAAATTCAGTTATGAGTCTTTTTTTTAATTGTTAAACTTCCCTGTAGCTATGCCTAGAGGGTTCGTTCTCCAGGAGGTGAAAGGTAGGGTTGTAAAAGGCCCTATCATGAAACCATTGTTGATTTCTTTATGGTGGAGTTCCTGTAGACTACTAGGGTCATTGAGCACTGACTGTAGGTTGGGGCATTCCAGAATTCCTGTGGAGAGTGCAATGAAACCTGTGTGAAACCCATTAGAGAAACCAGATGTAAGAAATTCTACCAGATCTAAGGAAGGATAATTAGATAGGTAATGTTGCAAATTAGGAATGTTTATTGGTGTAGATGATCTTTTAGGGTACAATCTGTTTGGGCACATTGTTTTAGCATGTGCTCTGTAACAAAGTGAGCATATGTGAAGGAGTATGCAAGCACTGTAACTACAACCTCCAGCATTGAAGTTGTTACAGACTTGAGCCTTTCCAAGAAAAACGATTGGCCTGCCTAGTTTATTTCTCAATTCTCTTTGGGCCATGTTGGGTTGATACTCGGGGTTGGCATTGCTAGTGGCGGGAATTGCTACGTTGCTGGGACAAAAGTTAACAGTATGAGCTGCTGAGGAACATATTGCGCAAGAAGGTGTTTTGAGACCCGCAAAATGTCTGCAAAATAATTCAGTGTCTAACTGGCCCCAGTTGGTAGGTGTATTATATTAGGCCAGTGACGCAGCTGATCTGGATGCGAAGGACTTGTGGTAGTTATAAAAGGCGTAGCCTCCGTATTTATTCATCAAGTCAATTATCTTATGTAAATATAAATAAAGTTCCTCTCTACGGAGGGGGAAAGCAGAACAAATTACGTTCCTGTAAAGGCCAAAAAGCCAGTACAAATTCAGGGATATTTAACTTTCTGTTCAGTCTTGGGTCTCTCGATTACATAACTACTGACAAATCATCGAACGTGTATGATCTGTTCTCAATTACGTCTTGAGAAGCTATGAATAAAAAAGCCAGATTGATGTATTTCCCCTCTATTATGTCTTGTTTTAATTTTTGTAAGATTAGATGAATTGGGTTTATTATGTTGGTACTTTTAGCAGGTTAGCGTTACCTCCTGGGTTAGGCTCTGGCTGGGCTATAGGTACTGGAGTCTCCGGAATGGTTGGTCTGTTATTTGATTCCAAATTATCCAACCTTTTATTTATTGTGGCTACGGAAGACACTAGGGAGGCCATCATGTTGTGCAGTTCTGACAGGCTATTTTGAATATTATATTCAGAACTAGTGTCGGGTCTTTCATTGTCCTCATTTGCATTTAAAGTTCGGCTTTCCTGGCTGTGGCTGGGAAGGGAATATTTTTCTTTTTAAGTTCAGCAGTAATTTTTGGTATTGTCCAGGATCTATAGCGGAACGCTGGGCTGGCCAGTACGGTTTGCCTTGTCTGCGAGCCTGGTTTGGTCGGGGTGCTGGTAACCAACAGGTCATCTCCTTGTAATGAAGCGTTAGACATGCTATGGGTGTGAGGCAGATAACTTAGTTAATATGGTATTTGTGTGGATATGAAGTAACCCAGTTTACTAGTTTAGTGCCCTAATTATATTATTCTCACTATCTTAGGTGACGGATGACGCCCTTACAACTTGCCAAGTTGCTCTACCTATGATTTGACTCATGGGGCCTTTGTGCCACTGAGGTGGGTGGCGGGGTGTTGGCCTCTCAGTGACACATATAAGATTTTAATATTGATTGGCTGTGATGAGTGAGGCTTTAACTATGATGCAAGGCGATAACTATGCGTTGGGCCAATTGGGCTTGTACCTCCGACCATAGGAATGGGTGTTGGCCTTGCGGGACAACTCAAGTAAAGGCGAAGAGGCCTATGGAATTTTACTTAATTGGTAATTGTTAACCTTACGTTCCTACCTATCTGGGTTTTTGTTTTTTTTCACACATACCTGCTGTTGGCCTGTAGGATGTAGTCAGTAAGAATGACCCCTACTTGTTCCTAAAACATGTCATAATGATTGAGTTATAACCTAAACCCCCCTGAAATATGAAAAAATGAAAATGGCAAACCTAGGAATGAAACTAGATACTAACCGTATATAATTGAAATAGAGTTGGGGAAGCTTGAACTTGTCCTGGAAGGGCGGTCACTTTAACTAATGTTTGGAGAGACAAACCGTGACTTGTTTTAATTTACAGTCTTGGTTATACCAGGAAGGACTATATGGGAAAATACTGGTAGGTAGGTATTTATTTAGAGGCCTACCTCTTTAAATAATGCTAAGTTGTATTTTATAAAGATGTAAGCGCTGCAACCAATGTCAGTAATTGTAGTATCTTTATTAAAATAGGAGGGAAAAATAGAACGTAATTGCTAGCTAACTTATATACTTGCATAACTGGCATAGACCCAAGAACCAAATGAAAATACATGAATTGCATTAGGGGAATGTGACCGTAAATGTGCCGAGATGCAGAAGACAGAAATAAAAGCTGGGGCGTAAATACAGTCTCCTTATTATCCTATTTAGCATTTTTTTATAGTACTATGCAAGATGCACTAGCTCCAGCTTTAAGGGAATGAGCCTGCAGGATTTTAGCTGAACGTGTTTACAATAATAGTAATTTAGTGATTAAGCAAACGTAAAAGCCTTCAATATGTATACAGTATATTAGAGGTATTTATTTGCCGTTCATCTAATTCTGCACAAATTACAATGTAAGTGTGGTAATGGAGCTAATTGAATGACCGGGGAAAACAGACAAATGTTGAAGCGAAATGCAGCACTAATGAACGAAATGGTTTTTCACATGACAGTTTAAACGAACTGAACTATTAAATGATATTGTATGAATTAAATTGTGAGTGTGGAAACAGACAAAAGTTTACACGAAATGCAGCGGTATTTGAACGAACGGTTTTACATGACAGTTTCAGACGAACGGAATTTAATTGATATTTTACGAATGAAACTGTGAGCATGGAAACAGATAAACGCTTATACGAAATGCAAGTTAACACAAAATACAGCAGTATTTGAATGAACGGTTTTACATGATTTCAGACGAACAGAATTTGAAATGAACGTGTGTGATTTAACAAAGGTGAGTTCGTGCAATTGAGTATAACTTACAGTTAGCCGTTCGTATGCTGGCTTCCTCTGTTATACTCACGAAAATCAGTACGAAAGAAAGTTTGAACGAACTGCTGGCGTGCGGGAAAACTGACGTCAGGGTTCTGTGAATTGGAAGTAAACAGAAGAACTTCCGAGATCGTCAACGACAGGTAAGCAGGGGCTCACTGGGTTTAAATAGGACTAATAGTTCCCCCACAATTACAGGCCAAGCTACCTCTCTCTCTCTCTCTCTCTCTCTATACATATATATATATATATATATATATATATATATATATATATCCATATCCCCCATGAAGCAGGAAGGTACTTATGCAAAGCCCAAATCAGGGGCTGATTGGTCATACTAGGCCACCCACAGTGGGCCATCCACAGTGGGCCATATGATGGAAATGTAATGAAGGCTTAGTACGGTCGCATGTGAAGGCATGCATGCATGCATGACCAAAAAAGTTATGGTGGGAAAAAAATTGTAAATGAAAACCCCTTCCACCAGAAAATATGCGATAGTAACATCGCTGCAAATTTGTGATTTTTGTGGGAAAAGCAAGTCTTATGGCTTGGTGCAGATTTTTGTTTAACATTGTATCGACAATGTTCCACAGACTTCTGGTGGAAGGGTTTTTCAATCACAATTTTTGTCCCCACCATAACCTTTTTGATTTTTGCTTCCCTAGCCTCAATAGCAAACCAGTAACCAACCTCGTGCTGATGAAGTTGTGTTTCAAAGCTTTTGTATACAGCAAACACAGACTCAAATGAAGCCATGTTAAAAATGGAATGAGGCAAAAATGTGATTCTCTGTTAAACTAATTTGCATATGCCCACCCAGAATCCTTACAGGAATGTAACATCACTGCAAATTTGTGATTTCTGTGGGAAAAGCTAGTCTTATGGCTTGACAGATGTGCAGATTTTTGTTTATAGAACCTCAGCCTGGTATTGACTAAATGCGCTATCTATTAATACTCATCAATCCTATGGCAGGGCCTTCTCATTATACATGAGTTTCTTCATGGACCATGACATACATAATGTTGGTTATTATATCTCTGGTAGCTTTCGCAAATTTTTGCCACTTTTAAATTTTAGGCTATCTCACTATACCATCAAGTTACATCTGACTGGCATCCAACATCACATGTTCTCTACTTTACAACAATGCCACTTCATCCAATCCAATCAAGACTATACTCAAGGGTATCCTACCACTCACGAAAGGCTGCCAGTCCATAAGCAATTATTAATTGACATATCCCCCTTATTTATCTCAGATGGGGGCAGATTTACAACACCCAGCCAGACATTCTAGTACACATCACTTAAGTCACTGGGTCAACGGATGTTATAAGCCTATTCATGGTATACATCACAACCATATAGGAAATGTGGAGTGTTTTTGTTTTATATGTCAGCATAAGGTAATTACATTGCATTATGTTCGTTGTCGCGATACATTTACACAACTTGGTAATTCTTTCTTTTTGCCCACTTTTATCTACAGGCCTACCGCATTATCGTCGGTTTCCAGCACATCTCAACCGACTTTTTCCTATAACAGGTTACGCCACAAAACAGTCTTGCACTAACCATAACAATGTGGCCCCGAGCACAAATGTTAAGGCTTTGCCTGGAGTTGTGGTAGAACCTTGTGTGACCTATAAAGGGAGTCTCCCCTTTCCTACCCTACCGTCAATGGTCTGGTGATATGCATGCTCCTCCCTCCACACCCTTTATTCATTTTATTCTACCAGGGTAGGCCCACTTTTATCTACAGGCCTACCGCATCATTGTTGGTTTCCGGCACATCTCAACCAACTTTTTCCTATAACAGGGTACGCCACAACACAGTCTTGCACTAACCATAACGATGTGGCCTGAGCACAAATAAATAAATTAAAATATATATATATATATATATATATATATATATATATACTTGACTGGGGTCCTTCTGGAGCTCTTCCACCCAGGGTCCTTCTGCAGCACTCCTTCCAGGCAGGTATCATCCCCTCTGCCTATTGCTCTGCTTACATTGTTTGCTGTTGCCTTTACAAAGGCACTTGCGGCTCTCAGGCCTTAGTCTCTTGATTTATCCCAGGGCTAGAGGGATCCTGCAGCCAGCAAACGGGCCCAAAGACTGTCACTAGGATCACTAAAAATCCACAAAGGACATAAGTTCCAGAAGGATCTAACATACAATACTTTATTTTACTTGGGACTAGCCCATATGTTCGTTACATCAACCTTGCTGTGACAAACTCAATAAAATACAATTAACCAAATCATATCAGAAAACATACAGGAACTTATAATAACATAACCACATCTTTATAAAGGGGTGGGGAGGACAATAATAAACAGAAAACATCTCTCCTGCCTACAGAATTCACAATAAGCAAGTCTACCTGAATATGGAAACTAGCAACCCTTGCTATTCATGTAGTGCATACAACTGTTGCTAGATCCTTGCAACCAACAGGTGCCACTGTACAGGTTCCACGGCCAAATCCACCTACCTGGTAATAAGCATCAGCAGGACAGGAGAGCACCCACAACATATAACAAAACAATAATATACACCCTGCACCTATAATGGGTACAGGTTGACTAAAACATAAGAATAGTCCAGGGACTTACATACATAGTCTGTCTGAAGCTCCAGGTGATGGTGACTACTGTCACAGTACTCTTAACACTGAATTGGTGGTCAGGAAATAAGGCTGAGAAAAGTCAGATGTGGTCAAAGTTGGTTGTAGTGTGCAAAAAACAACATTCAGGTATGCCTGTGTAGCAGAACGCCAATATTAAATCCACGAATTCCGCTGGTTCAGGAAGTAATCCACAGTCAAGCACTGGAAAAAGCAAGGCAATATCCCAAATCTCCCAGTAACCGGACGAAACACAGTTCTGAGAGTCAACTGAGGTCTTTATTTTCAGCTTCACAATTTATACAAGTCCCCATGCAAGGGGTTTCCTGAGTCCCCTCCCAGGGGCATTCCCAGAGGGGACTACATGGGGGACTTACCATACACGACATTTCTCCCATCAGGCACTGTTGCACGAGAGGGATCCTCCCACAGGAATGTACCGTTAAGTGGATTATCCCTCCGTGCAGCAGAACCAACAATTTATATTAAAATGCATAACTGTTTGAATATACGGTCTATTTGCACGAATGGACGTCCGGTAGATAGCTGGGGTCTGAGCGCATCATTCGTGATCCCAGCTAAAACAACCGAACACCGCACGAAAAACACATTCATTAAAACACATGTTCAAAAGACCGATTGCATGCTAGGGAACAAGATACCGAACGGCCCGGAACTCCCAAACTGCCTGGAAGCTCAGCGGTGTTCACGCCGTCGAGTAGCTGTTTTTAGTACCATGCGCTCGACGACCAAACACCGCTGAGGGAACAAAGGATCCAAGATGGCCGACCGCCGCATGGTCGGTAGTCGAACGACGGCCACCTTGGAGAGCCTCTAATTACCGATTGCAACATTGTTGCAATCGGTTAACAAGCGCCACACGTCTCTTAGTGTGTGGGCTATTAAACGATAGTTCATTCGGTTCACGAACGGCCCGCAAAGGTGCCGTTCGTGAAACAAAAGGAAATCAGCTATCTGCTTTCGGCAGATAGCCAATGCAGGCAATACAGTGTTACACAATCACATTACATTATACTCTGGAACACACATATCCCGAAAATCATACAGGCAACCCTTAAAGCGACAGTACTTAAATATGTCCAAGTGGCTAGGTTTGCCACAATGCTCCCCCAGAACCAAGCCAGCATACACAGTCTGATCCCAACGGATCGGCTTGGGGATGTCCGGTGGAGGGCTCACAGATCACTTTTCCAAGTCAGTTTGTCGAGATAACCCGTCGGCGTTATCGTTTTGTTTCCCGGGGCGATAATGAATAGTAAAGTCAAAAGGCTGCAGCGCCAAACTCCAGCGCAGTAGCCTGGCATTGTCTCCAGCCACACGGTTCAGCCACACCAACGGGTTGTGATCTGTGAGCAAGGAAAAGGGTTGCCCGTAGAGGTAAGGTTGCAATTTTTTCAGGGCCCACACCACGGCCAGGCATTCTTTTTTGATGGCGGCGTAGCTCACCTCCCGGGGTAACAGTTTCCGGCTTAAATACGCTACGGGGTGTTCTCCACCATCTGCTCCAACTTGGCTCAGTACTGCTCCCAATCCAAACATTGAAGTGTCTGTGTGGACAAGAAAGCGTTTAGTTGGATCAGGAGCAGCGAGTACAGGTGCATTAGTCAGAGCCGTCTTAAGTTGAGTAAATGCCTGTTCACACTCTGGGACCCAGATAACTTGTCTGGGTAGGTTCTTACGCGTCAGGTCGGTCAGGGGTTTGGCCAGGGCACTGTAGTTGGGTACAAATTTCCTGTAGTGCCCGGCGGTACCCAGGAATGCGAGGACTTGGGTCTTAGTCCTAGGGGTGGGCCACTGCGCTACGGCTTCAATTTTTGCTGGCTCAGGCTTTTGTTGCCCACTTTCTACCCGGTGGCCCAAATATTGCACCTCCGCCATCCCTATGTGGCATTCACTAGGCTTCAGGGTTAACCCTGCCTCTCCGATGCGATCTATTACAGCCCCTATGTGGTGTAGGTGCTCGTCCCAGGTCTGGCTATAAATGGCGATATCATCCAGGTATGCACATGCATAATCCTGGAATCCATCTAGTAGCCAATCTACCATCCGCTGAAATTTTGCGGGGGCTTTCTTCATCCCGAATGGCATGACTCTAAACTGGTACAAGCCAAACGGGGTGGCAAACGCCGACTTGGGGATGGCATCCTCGGCTAGTGGGATTTGCCAGTATCCCTTACACAAATCTATCGTAGTAAGAAACTGGCTTCTGGCCATCCTATCCAGCAGCTCGTCTATCCGGGGCATCGGGTAGGCGTCAGACACTGTTTTGTCGTTCAGCCTCCGGTAGTCCACACAGAATCGGGTCGTACCATCCTTTTTGGGGACCAGGACTACCGGTGATGCCCAGGGGCTATCTGAGTGCTCGATAACCCCTAACTGCAACATCTCCTTAATCTCCTTCCTCATATGTTCCCGTACGGATTCCAGAATCCGATATGGGGTCTGACGCATCGGTAGCTGTCCAGGAGTTTCTACTCGGTGAGTGGCTAGCGGAGTGTACCCAGGTAAGTTGGAGAAAGTGGTGCCTTACGCCACTATCGGCTCCTGTACCTGGGTTTGCTCTTGAGAGCTTAGCCGCTCCCCCAGTTGAACCCCCTTGGAGTGCTCTTCCTGCTCTAGCAGATCAGGGAGGGGCAGATTCTCCTGAACTTCCGAGGCGTGCGTGCATATGGCAGCCACGTCCTCGGTCCGCTCGTGGTACGGTTTGAGCATGTTCACATGGAGCATGCGTCACTTCCCTACCCCGCAGCATGGGCCGATCACATAGGTGGTGTCACATCTCTGCTCTACCACCTGGTATAGGCCCTGCCAGACGGCTTGCAGTTTGTCTGTGCGGACAGGTTTGAGGATCAACACCTTTTGTCCCACTTGAAAACTACGGTCTCTAGCCCCCCTATCATACAGCGGCGCCGCCGTTGTTGGGCGGCCTGGAGGTTAGCGCGTACTGCCTGGGTCAATACCTCCAGGCGGTCCCTGTACGTCAGCACATATGGCACAATAGGGGTTCCATCTGCACTACTCTCTCCCTCCCAATGCTCTCTAATCAGGTCCAACGGTTCCCGTACCCGTCTCCCAAACAACAGCTCAAATGGAGAAAAGCCAGTAGATTCCTAGGGTACTTCTCTATAAGCAAACAACAAATGGAGAAGGAATCGTTCCCAGTCCTTATGGGTGTCTCCGAACGTACAGAGCATCTGTTTTAGGGTACCGTTGAATCTTTCACATAAGCCGTTGGATTGGAGATGATAAGCGGAGTTTGATTGGCTTAATGCCACATATCTTCCATAATTGCTGAGTGACCTCCGCTGTAAATTGGGTCCCCCTATCAGAGATTATCTCCTGAGGAAATCCTACCCTAGAGAAGATTTTCATCAGGGCCTCCGCTACTGTTTCAGCATGTATATTAGATAGGGCGATAGCTTCCGGGTACTGGGTGGCGTATTCCACCACGGTTAGGATATACCGCTTCCCAGAGGGACTAGGCTTAGGTAGCGGCCCCACTATGTCTACGGCCACACGGCTAAAAGGTTCCTAAATAATGGGAAGGGGGCACAGTTTCGCTTTGTGGTGGTCCCCCCTCTTACCTACTCGCTGACACACGTCGCAGGAGGTACAGTAGTGCCTCACGTCCTTGGAAATTCCTGGCCAGAAAAAGGTGTGTGTCAGCCGGTACCGGGTACGGGTCATACCTAAATGGCCAGAGAGGGGAATATCATGAGCTATCCTCAACAGCTCCAGTCTATATTTTTGGGGAACTACGAACTGCTTGGTCTTCACTGTGACAGAGCCCCCTATCACCCTCTCGGCTATCCTGTACAATAGCTTTTTCTCCCAAATGTACCGCTCCCCCTCCAGCCCGGCCTGATCATTACTTACTCTATCCCTGTATACCTGTAACGTGGGGTCTGTCTGGACCTCGGCTTCAAAGGCGGTTGGGGTGTTCCAGGTCATATAGGTCAGGGGTGAGTCACTGTCTCTTACCTGAGCCTCAGAGTGTGTTGGTGGAACCATGGTGCGAGCCTGTTGTCGAGTAGTCACAGGATGCGCCTCTTGCAGAGGGGCCTGAGGTACAAATGCAGACGTCATTCGGCCCAAGTCATTCCCCAATACGACATCCGCGGGTAATTTTTTCATAATAGCCACTTCCACAACTCCCTCCCCAGCACCCCAGTTCAAATGTACCTTCTCAGTGGGTAGGCGGTACATGGCTCCCCCCGCCACCCGGACTGCCACAGACCCGCCAGTGTGCGCGGTATCTGGTACCAAATGAGGGGCCACCAGGGTCAAGGTAGCTCCCGAGTCCCGTAGTCCCTGTACTTCTTTCCCCACCACAAACACAACTTGGCGATGATGCTGCCGGTTGTCGGTGGCTTGGACGGACATCACTTCATATAAAACGCCCAGGGGTTCCTCGGTCTGAAGACTCAGCAACTCTTGGGTGTCAGGTTCCACCTGGTAGTGATGTGCCGCTGCCCTTGGGGTGGTGTTCTGCCTCACTTGGTTCCACGCTTGTCTGCTCCAGTTCTGGGTGCACTCTCGGGACATATGCCCCCACTGCTGGCAGGTATGGCACTGAATATTTGATCTGCCATTGTAGCGAGAGGAGGGTGGCGGGTTCCCTTGTGCTGGCCTAAACGGAGTGGAGTTAACTGGTGCGGAGGGGATCGCCAATCTAGCGGCTTCCGGTAGGGTGAGAGGTTTGCGGTCCCTCACCCATTCTTGCGCTTCTGGGGATAGTCCATTAACAAATTGTTCTAATAGCATAAGTTGGCGCAGTTCCTCCATGGTGGTGACTTGGCTTGCCTGAATCCACCCCTGCGAGGCTTGGTCCAACTTGTGCGCCCATTCTGCGTGGGAATCCTTCTCGGGTTTGCGTAATCCACGAAATTTGCATCGATACGCTTCGGGCGTGATGGCATACCTCTCCAGTATAGCCCTTTTTACTTTAAAATAGTCTTTACTGTCCTCCCTGGGGACAGCGCGATAAGCCTCTGCTGCCCGCCCTGCCTACTTTCCCGCTAGCAGGGGCACCCATACTGCCTGCTCTAGGTCGTGCAGGTCACACAGCCGCTCAAAGTCCTGTAAGTATCCATCAATTTCGTCCTTCTCCTCACAGAACGCTTTGAATGCATGATACGGTATTTTCGGTTTTACCTGACCGCAGATGGAGGCAGTAATGGATTCTGCCCTGGATGGCGCTCCTTGGTGGTGTTGTGCCATCATATATTCCTGCACGTCAGCCATCAGGACCGTCAGGATATCCAGGGGTACTGGCTGGGGTAAAAATTCCAGACGGGTTCTCGCTCCCTTTGGTATGGGGTTTCTTCCCTGGCAGGTGGGGGTGTGCTGTTGTGAGCTCGGTCGCCCTCCATCAGTTCAGCGATCAGCACGGCTTTAGATTTATTGCTGGTGCTCTTTCCTCTCGCTTCCAGCAGTTCCTTAAGCGTCTGCCTTTTCAACATAGTGTAATCAGTCTCCATTCACTGAACTCTTTCGTCTGTTTGCTGCATACGAATTGCCATTCCCTTTTTCCGTTCAGTTGTTTCTTTCATTCAAATGCGCTGTTTCGGCTGTAGAGTTGGATCCCGTCGCTTGCCACCAATTGTAGCGGAACGCCAATATTAAATCCACGAATTCCGCTGGTTCAGGAAGTAATCCACAGTCAAGCGCTGGAAAAAGCAAGGCAATATCCCAAATCTCCCAGTAACCGGACGAAACACAGTTCTGAGAGTCAACTGAGGTCTTTATTTTCAGCTTCACAATTTATACAAGTCCCCATGCAAGGGGTTTCCTGAGTCCCCTCCCAGGGGCATTCCCAGAGGGGACTACATGGGGGACTTACTGTACAAGACATTTCTCCCATCAGGCACTGCTGCACGAGAGGGATCCTCCCACAGGAATGTACCGTTAAGTGGATTATCCCTCCGTGCAGCAGAACCGACAATTTATATTAAAATGCATAACTGTTTGAAATATTTGCACGAATGGACGTTCGGTAGATAGCTGGGGTCTGAGCGCATCATTCGTGAGATTACCGCTCAGATCCCAGCTAAAACAACCGAACGCCGCACGAAAAACACATTCATTAAAACACATGTTCAAAAGACCGATTGCATGTTAGGGAACAAGATACCGAACGGCCCGGAACTCCCAAACGGCCTGGAAGCTCAGCGGTGTTCGCGCCGTCGAGTAGCTGTTTTTAGTACCATGCGCTCGACGACCAAACACCGCTGAGGGAACAAAGGATCCAAGATGGCCGACCGCCGCATGGTCGGTAGTCAAAAGACGGCCACCTTGGAGAGCCTCTAATTACCGATTGCAACATTGGTTTATCAAAGCAACACTTTAATACATATCACATTACATAACCAAATCTTAAAGCTTGTCATTTCTCTCTCAGGTTGAGGGATATATCTGTTATATGCGGCATTTTTCAATTGTTCTAATCTTTTATTTATTTGTACTGGGACATTTTTACTAGATGCTGCTAAAGCCCCTATTCTAAATGAATAACTTGAAAACGATAAAAAGTCAAAGCCAAGTCTTACAAAAAGTATCCTGATGTACAAGATTAATTTTGATATTGTTAGTGGGTTACCATGTAACCTACAGAGGTGTGTATTCCTAAAATGACCAGTGAGTGAAAGGCAAAATTGATAGCATATTTTTACTGGGGACCATTTATTTTCGGTCGGATATAGGTGTATGTCTATAGGTGGCCCCATTTGATTTGTCTTAGAATGTTGCAGGGTAAGTGTATCGGACCCCGAGTAACCGACCAGTTACCTCCGCTATTATCTTACTTCAGCCGCTGAGGAACCACTTTAGAATATACAGAGACCCATTTGCCCCAGTAACTGGACGACACACGGTTCTGGAGGTACGACACAATTTTATTGCCACACGCGGCTTTTATGCATATCCCCATGCAAGGGGTCTTTCGCACACATAAACAGGGGTTATTCCAGGATCCTCTATGCTTGGGGGGTCGCTGTTCCTTTGTCTCCCAAATATGGAAAGCCCGCCACTCTGGCGAGGGGATCTCCCACCCAGGAAGACAGGGGGCTCTTCCTCCCATAAGCCTCTGTGCCTGGGAGCCAAGGCGCGGGGAAAGAGACTGTCCCTTTGTCTCCCAAGCACAGAAAAGCCTGCCAAACCAGCCAGTGCCCCAAAAGTGTCCCCACCAACCTCAGGCGAACTCATACTGGCAGATTCTCAGAGCAATCTCCATTTGCAAGATTCCTGTGCTGAGACCTGCAAAGAAAGCATCTCGTTTCAGGGTACCAATGCCCCCCCTGGTTGGCGTTTGTCTATACGAAATGGTGGCCACCCAGGGGAGAACTCATTAATTACTTCCTTGCGGTTTCACACTTATGTTGCCAGTGCGAACGTTGTGGTTTCAAATTTATCAGAAAACAATAGAAGGAAAGGTGGCGCTAAAAATACAATAAAATGTACAATGTAGAACCCAGTGCAGCTAAAAACAACACCCAAGTGTTTAGTCACTAAAAACACTTACATACAAATAATTAGCTACCGGAATAGGGTGATTGCACACAAGGGTAGATGTTTTTTCTTGCTAAAATCACAAGATACCTAGATACTGCAAACATAAAAAGCCATCATAGGACAGTACGTATGTACACAGTGGCGTACTAAGGGGGTCCGCCCTGGGTGCCACCAGGGTGGGGGGGTGCCATGACCAGCCCCTCCGCCCCCCCCCCCATGCTGCAGCCGCCCGAGCGCTCTGTAAAGAGCCTCAGGCGGCTGCAGCTTTGCCCGGGCGGTGCATCCATGAGGGCGGACCGCACCGCCCGGGCGCAGCCTGAGGAGAGGGGCTGACAGGAGGGAAGCGCTCAGCGCTCCCTCCTGTCACTCCCTCTATTGGTCGCGGGTACAGGGAGCATCTGTCTCCTGTACCCGGCCGGACTCTTTGGTGCACTTCCTGTTAGTCCCGGGCTGCAGAGGCTCCTGTACTCCTGACCTACTGAGTCGGCCACGCTACAGCAAAAGGTGAAAGAGGAGAGGAAAGGGGGGGTGAGAAAGAGGAGAAAGGGGGGGTGAGAAAGAGGAGGGGGGTGAGAAAGAGGAGAAGTGAGAAAGAGGAGAAGGGGTGAGAAAGGAGAAGGGGGGTGAGAAAGAGAGGAGAAAGGGGAGTGAGAAAAGAGGAGAAAGGGGGTGAGAAAGAGGAGAAAGGGGGTGAGAAGAGGAGAAAAGGGGGGGTGAAAGAGAGAAAAGGGGGTGAAAAGAGGAGAAGGAAATTGGAAAGGAGAAAGGGGGGGGTGAGAGAGATTGACATTCATCACATACACACAATGCACCCCTTGCACACAGAAAAACACACAATGCATTACACACACACACACATACACATACACAAGCAATGCAACCGTTACACACAATGCATCCCTTACACACATAGAAACACACAATGCATTCATTACACACACTCAATGCACCCCTTACACACACTCAATGCATCCCGTACATACACAGAAACACACCTTGCAGCTCTTACACATACAAACACAATTTCACACAATGCATTCCTTACACACATATCAGGACATGCCCTACACACTCCACCCCCTGTGAACAAACTCATTGGTGGAACATAAAGGTGGACCCTGGGACCCAGACCTTGAGCTGTGTAAAGGACCCCCAAAAAATGGAGCTGCTTCCCGTTCTCCCAGAATATTGATTTTTGTGACCACAGTTACAAACCGCCTCCAGAGAGCCTGTTCTGCACCAGACCAGTGGAGCCAGACTGCAGCTAGAGCCCATCATCATCCCTCATCTGGTTGTAAGTAGGCAATCTAGTATATTATTCGTGGCACTAAGCTCTAATTTACCTCACATTAAAGAAACACTATAGTCCCCAGAACCACTTCAGCTTAATGTAGTGGTTCTGGTGTCTATAGCCTGTCCCTGCAGGCCTTTTAATGTAAACACGGTGGCACTGCAGCACTGGCGTTAGTTAACATGGCAAATCATATGGGTGGGGCATTGTGATGTCACATGGGGGGGCAGCAAACTTTACTTTTGCCTAGGGCGGCAAAAATCCTTGCACCGGCCCTGGCTGGAGGGGGCTGTGTGAGCTGTGGCCGCACAGTGTCCCATGGTAGTTAGGGTGCCGTGCGGCCAGTACAGCTCACACAAGCAAACAGCTGATAAACTGGCACGGAGGAAATGTGTATGTGTGACTGTCTGCCTGTGACTGTGTGTGACTGTCTGCCTGTAACTGAGTGTGTGACTGTCTGTCTGTAACTGAGTGTGTGACTGCCTGTAAATGTGTGTGTGGGGCTGCAGGGATTTTGTAGAAGGGGGTGGGGGTTTTGTATTGGGACAGGAGTCTTTATAAGGGGGGATAAGCAGGGGATTTGTGGAAGGTGGTTGTGGGGGTTTTGTAGACGGGGCAGAACAGGATTTGTAGAAGAGCAGGGGATTTGTAGAAGGGGCAGGACAGAGGTTTTGTAGGACAGAGGTTTTGTAGGACGGGCGGGGCAGGACAAGGGTTTTGTAGGAAGGGCTGACAGCAGTTTTGCAAAGTTTACAAATTGTAAAAAAAAAGAGAGAAAACCTTTAACATTTTTTACAGGTTTTTTTTTTGGGGGTGCCAAGCACAGGATCCGCCCCGGGTGACAAATGCTCTAGGTATGCCCCTGTATGTACAGAATAAAATATAAAAGGTAACTTGGAACAATCACAATATTTAGAGCCCTTATAAGTCAGCTCCAAACTGTAATAGTGGTTTAATCAATCAGATGCAAGTGTAGAGATAAATTCAGGTCCCCTAGAAGATGATATTCCTCTGAGTAGAAATTCAGGAACCAAATGCCAAATAGGTAAGTAACTTTTATTGGAATAAAAAGTAATAAAAAGCAAGCATGTGTTTCAACTTTTTGAAAAAGGTCTTCCACAGGTACGTATAACATAACAACTGAACATAACATACTTATATATTGTGACAGAACCATCTGTCTGCTGGATTTTTGCCCGTTCGTCTGTTTGTCCCCGTTCGTATGAATGGCTGGTTTCTATAGCCCAGCCATTCGAATGACTCTTTTTCCCGAACAAAACCGCAGAACGAACGGCCACCCAAGTGAGGAGTGTGCTGCAGGTTAACGAAGTGATCACCATTATAACGTTGTGGTTAACCGCAGACACTTCTCAATTAAACCGAACTCAGGGTGGTCGTCGTTCGTATGTCGACCACGAGGCAGCGGCCATTTTAAATCATGCGAACGCTCAGCGGTGTTTGGCTCTATTTCTATGGAACTGAAAACGGACACTTTTTCTGCCGAACACCGCTGAAACAAGGGAACGCCTGGCTGCCTCCACGAAAGCATGCGAACACCGGCCGTTCGGGAGATTGAGAACATACGAAAGACTTAACCCAGATAGCCCTCCCATGGAGTCATTCGTATACCGAAAGACTGTAAGAACTTTGACTCCATGGCGATTGAACTATGTGTGTGGGATCTGAGCGCTATTCGCTAATAATATGCACTCAGATCCAGGCTATCTGGGGACATGTAATACGAATGGGAAATGTTCAGTTTTCATGTAGTTATGCATTTTTATGTCTTTTATTATTTTATGTTTAAAATGGCGACTGTCCTTGTTCTGGAGTTAATTGAGTTACCTGGTAATTAACTCCAGGACAGAGGGGAGGGAATCAGAATGCACTGTGGGTAAGAGATGTGACTGTGTGTCAGAAATGTCCTTCTATCTGTCTGTAATTTAAGTCTTCCATCTGGTCCACTAGGGGAGTGTCCACCAGGTGGGAGACCTGCATAAATACGGGCAGGTAGCCCACAGTAAAACCAGATCTTATTTGACCCTCAATGCGGAGCTTCTGTCTCGTTATTGGGGGGATTTCTTCTTCACGGTTAGAGACTGCTGGATGGAACGAAAGCCGCTTTGGGGATATTAGTGTTCGACGGTTCATAGCAGTTCGTATATTGCCGTTCGGGAGTTTGGAGCCGTTCGTGGATTTCGATCGGGAGATTGTCGCTTCCCCTGCATTTCGTTCGTGGATTATAGAGTAAGCGAACAGAGACGGTACTGCAGCCGGGGAAGGTTTACTAAACGGCGGTTTGACTTAAAGACACGGGAGGTGTCTTAACATATATCATAAACAATTAATGAAAATCGACACACATGCAATAGTAAAATCAAACCCAACCCCCTTGTCCATTGGTTTGATATATAGTCAAGGTATAGGAATCATTAAAAGCAACATTCTAAACAGATAAATCCATTTGAGTAGTACGTAGGACTTTAAAATATTTACTCTTCCCCACCAAGTAACTTCTATGCGACTCCATTCTTTGAGATCTTTATTTGTTTCTCTTAGTAGGTGTATAAAATTATTTTCTTATTCTATCTAAATTCCCACATTTTAATTCCCAAATATGTAAAACCTTTATGAAGTAGAAAGTTAAATTCCTGCTGAATTTTATTTATTTCAGCCTTCTCAGTATTTTTAAATAATGCAAGTGATTTAGACCTATTCAGCTTATAATTAGAAATCTTAGTATATGCTTCTAGTTCATTCATTCATTACTTGAGTGAGAGAGAGGGCAGGATCAAATATGTACATGAGTATATCATCTGTATATCAGGAAAGATGTATGCCACTCCAGGGGGTCATATCATCTTCCTCTACTTTATTTCTTATTTTTGCTGCAAGTACTTTGATGGTAAAATATATTGGAGACAAGGGACAACTTGTCTCATCCCATTTTTTAGCTCAAACCACATTGCACATATTTAGGGCCAATAGTTCTGGCCATTGGAGCTTTATATAATGACATGATCGCCTTATGAAACCAGCCTGACAAACCAAAGACCTCCACACTTTCCATGAAGCCCCAGCTGACCCTGTCGTAGGCCTTTTCTGCATCCAATGACAGAATCAGCAGGGGCCTCTTTTTCTGGTCTTTCAAGTTGATAAAATCAATTATCCTTCTCGTATTATTACTAGCCAATCTTTCTGGTTCAAAGCCAATCTGGTCAAGATGGATTAGATCCAATAAAACCATTCTGATTCGCTCAGCAATGATAGAAGCAAACAATTTCACATCGACATTGATAAGGGAGATAGGTCGATAACTTTTGACGTCTGATGATTCTTTTCCTTGTATTAAAATAGGTAGTATATTGGCATTCAACATCTCCTGAGGAAACCTTCCTTTCTTTACAGCATTGTTAAAAGTTTTAACCAGATGTACTGATATAATATATTTTGTAGAAGCCATTCCCTAATCCATCTGGGCCTGGGGTTTTAATTTGGGCTAATTTATCTATGGCCTTAACAACTGCTACATCTGTGATTTCTTTATTAAGTATAGCCAGCTGCCATGCAGAGATTTTTGATAAATTCAAATTTAAGATATATTCATCAATATCATTTGCCTGTTCAATCTCTGGTAAGTTATACAGCTCCTGATAAAAACAATTAAAAGCATCGCCTATTTTTCCTCGAGCGACGTACATCTCCTCTCCCTGAACTATTTTGTCAACATGATTATTTGATCCTTTTTTTTTCTTTTTTTTTTTTTATTGATTACCGGCAGTTAAAATTTGATCCGCTCTATTATATCTGTAATAGTAGCTAGTTTTCATTTTAAGCATATTATCTATTCTTTTTAATTAATTTAATTTCAATTTTATTTTTAATCTCTGCTAATTTAAGTTGATTTTTTTTTTTTACTCAAATTTATCTTCAGTTCATTTGATGTCTTATATAACTGAATGTGTAACTCTTGGAGACTAGATCCTGTTGTTTTTTGTTTTTTTTTATCTTCATTAATTTAATGCAATGGCCTCTGATTACCGCTTTGTATTTACACAATATCATCTTCAACATCTGGAGTTCGATTTTCACTAAAGAAACAGGATGACATTTTCTCTAAATACTCTCTATTCTCTTTATTTTGTAGAAATGATTCATCTAATTTCCATGTGGTATTAGGATATCTCTTTTTAGTATCATCCAAATCCATTAAAACAATATCATGGTCAGACCAGATCAAAGGTCTGATTTGAATCCTACTCGCTCTCTCCAATAATTTCTGTTCTCCCAGAATTAAGTCTATTCTTGATTGAGAATCATGGAGCCAATAATAAAAAGAATATTCTCATAAATAGGGGTTGTGTACCCGTCAGATATTGAATAGTGCATTCTTTTTTACCAACTTGTTGAATATTTTTGCATAGTTAAAACTTTATACCTATAATTCCATTTTTTTTATCAGGTCTATCTTTTTCAACATCTGGCAATTGAAGTCTCTTGCTATTATTTGAGTGCCCATAACAACTCTTTCAGCTCATTTTATGACAAAATTCAAAAGGCTTAGGTAGATAAACATTAATGAGGGTAAATACTTTGTCATTTATAGTGCAAACTACTATGAGGAATCTTCCCTCAGGATCTCGATCTTGATGTCTTATTTTAATTTGTAAGAACTTTGAAAAAAAAATGGCCACTCCACCTTTTTTTTCTTTAGGTCTTGAAGCCCTAATTACTGTGGGAAATTGTCTTCCATGCCATCTTTTCTCATCTATGCGTCTCTTGGACAAAGGCTATTTGAATTTTCTCTTTTTTTAAATACTCAGCAAAACCCATCTTTTTTGTGGGATATTAAGACCCTGAGTATTTATAGAGGCTATCCTACTCATACCAACTTCTCTTTTTTTCCAGTATGGGCCTGGGGACTAGTGATGTCGCGAACACGAAATTTTCGGTTCGCGAACGGCGAACGCGAACTTCCGCAAATGTTCGCGAACCAGCGAACCAGGCGAACAGCCATAGACTTCAATGGGCAGGTGAATTTTAAGACACACAGGGACTCTTTCTGGCCACAATAGTGATGGAAAAGTTGTTTCAAGGGGACTAACACCTTGACTGTGGCATGCCGGAGGGGGATCCATGGCAAAACTCCCATGGAAAATTACACAGTTGATGCAGAGTCTGGTCTTAATCCATAAAGGGCATAAATCACCTAACATTCCTAAATCACAATGGATATGGATTGACACCTGACATATGACATATTGACACCTTGACATATGGATTGACACCTGTCCTCAGAGACCCTGATAAACACTGACACAGAGCAGAATAGGGACTGTTCCCCCTACATAAGGTCACTTGGCAGATATGGATTGACACCTATCCTAAGGATCCCTGATAAACACTGACACAGAGCTGAATAGGGACTGTTCCCCCTACATAGGGTGACTTGGCAGATATGGATTGACACCTATCCTAAGGATCCCTGATACACACTGACACAGAGCAGAATAGGGAATATTCACTAAATGCCAAACATTGTTATACAGGGGAATATTCAGTAAATAAGGATAAGGGGGTACCTACTGTCCCCCCCCCCCCCCGGCCCCCACCCCTGCATGGTGGGTGGGGGCCATAAATCTCAATGGGGGGGGGGAACCTACTGTCCTCCCGCACGCCCCCACAAGTGAGCGGTGGGTGGGAGCCATAAAAATAATGAGGGGGGGGACCTACTGTATGATGTTGTATCGATCAGGTAGTGTAAGGGTTACTCCCGCTTCACAGTGACAGACCAAACTCCCTGTTTAACGCACCGCAAACAACTGCAAACAGTCCATTTGCACAACCGCAAACTCCCCATTTGCACAAGGTTGGATACTAAGCTAGCCATGTCCCATTCCTTGTCCTCACTGATGTCATTGAAGGTCTCTTCCTCCACCCAGCCACGTACAACAACAAGGGTCCCCGAAAGGTGACAACAAGCCCCCTGGGACGCCTGCTGTGTTTGGTCTTCCACCTCCTCAAAGCCACCTTCCTCCTCTGACTCCTCTTCTCCAGACTCCTCTCTCTGCGTTGCCTCTCTCTGCATTATTATAAGGTGTGTTAAGTAGTATTATTCTTCGCAGGGCATGCTCCAGGAAGAAAACAAATGGTATGATGTCGCTGATGGTGCCTTCGGAGCGACTGACTAGGTTTGTCACCTCCTCCAAAGGGCGCATGAGCATCCAGTAACGTGGATCTGTTATGTGCCTTTTTTTTGGTTTGGTTTTTGAAACCACAGTGCAGCACCAGAGGCCCGAAAAATTAGGCATGTACACATGCCTGAAAAATTAGGTATTGTTGCAGCCGCTGCTGTAGCAGCGGCCAGAAGAATTGATGTTTGTTTCCCAGGCCGAAAGTGCCCTAAAACAGTGTTCCCCAAACCCCGAGCCGCGGACCGTTATGTGGATCAAACGGTACAGGGCCGCCCGAGGAACTTTAATTTCACTGTGGCGGCCGAGGCGCAGAGCATTGCGCCCTCCCGAGCCCATCCATTGTGTGACAATAGCGAATGAAAATTCCCTATTGTTACACTGATCCTCTTCCTGGGTCCTCCCGCTTCCTGATTGGCCGTAAGGCAAACCCCACGCCATTGGCTGAACTCAATCTGGGCCTTCAGGGGAAAATGACAACTGTTTTCAAGTTGTCAGACAAAGTAGCTGCATTTAGAGCCAAACTGGAGTTGTGGGGACGGCGCGTGAACAGAGGCATTTTGGACATGTTTCAGACATTAGCGGGGATTTTAGGCGAGACTGAGCTTGAACATTCATTCTGCCAGTTGGTGCACGATCACCTGTCTTTGCTTTTAAAAGAGTTTGAGCGCTACTTCCCAACCACAAAAGACCCACGAACTGGTAAGGAATGGATCCGCGACCCATTTGCCAACAAATCAGGCGAATCTAGCATGTCTATGCAAGAAGAAGAACTGCTGGAGATTGCAAATGACGGTGGCCTTAAAACTATGTTCTAGACAACAACTCTGCCGGTGTTCTGGATTAAAGTCATGGCGGAATACCCTGAGATTGCCACCACAGCACTTAAATCCCTATTGCCATTTCCGACAACCTATCTGTGTGAAGCTGGGTTTTCTGCAGTGACAGCAACCAAAACAAAACAGCGGAATAAACTGGACATAAGCAACACACTTCGGGTGTCATTGTCTCCTATTACCCCCAGATGGAACCGTCTCGTTGCGAAGAAACAAGCTCAGGGTTCTCATTGATTTGGCATTCTAGTGAGTTAAATAAAATAAATCACTTCATATTCATTTTTTGGTGTAGCTGTATTTTATTTTGAAGGCATGTTTAAATACAATTAAATTAAAATTATTAAATCAAAACAAGCGGGCCACGGAAAAATTATCAAATGTTTACCGGTCCGCGGCGATAAAAAGGTTGGGGAGCACTGCCCTAAAACATTGCGGCTTGAACCCTAGTTGGTGGCGGATAAGTCACGCAAGTCAACCGGCATTCAGAGCTAAAATACAGCAGCGTGTGGACCATTTTTAGCCCAAGGCAGCTCATCTCATCAGGCCTTTTTTAGTCGAATGTATCGCCCACTGTCAGTCCCGTCGGGATCCATCCCTCATTCATCTTAATAAAGGTGAGGTAATCTAGACTTTTTTGACCTAGGTGACTTCTCTTCTCAGTGACAATACCTCCTGCTGCACTGAAGGTCCTTTCTGACAGGACACTTGAAGCGGGGCAGGCCAGAAGTTCTATCGCAAATTGGGATAGCTCAGGCCACAGGTCAAGCCTGCACACCCAGTAGTGAAGGGGTTCATCGCTCCTCAGTGTCGATATCTGCAGTTAAGGCGAGGTAGTCTGCTACCTGTAGGTCGAGTCGTTCTCTGAGGGTGGATCCCGAAGGGCTGTGGCGATTCGTAGGACTTCAATGCCGCCAACAAATTTGTTCCGTTGTCACAAACCACTTTGCCGATCTCCAGTTGCTGCGCAGTCAGCCACTTTTCCACCTGTGTGTTCAAGGCGGACAGGAGTGCTTGTCCGGTGTGACTCTCTGCTTTCAAGCAAGTCAAACCCAAGACGGCGTGACACTGCCGTATCCGGGATGTGGAATAGTACCTGGGGAGTTTGGGGGGTGCCGTTGATATGGAGCAAGACGCAGAAGCAGAAGAGGACTCAGCCGAGGAGGTTATGGAAGAGGATGGAGTAGGAGGAGTAGAGGAGGTGGCAGCAGGCCTGCCTGCAAGTCGTGGCGGTGTCACCAACTCCTCTGCTGAGCCACGCATTCCATGCTTGGCAGCCGTCAGCAGGTTTACCCAATGCGCAGTGTAGGTGATATACCTGCCCTGACCATGATTTGCAGACCAGGTATCAGTGGTCAGATGGACCCTTGCCCCAATACTGTGTGCCAGACATGCCATTACTTCCTTTTGCACAATCGAGTACAGGTTGGGGATTGCCTTTTGTGAAAAGAAATTTCGTCCGGGTACCTTCCACTGCGGTGTTCCAATAGCTACAAATGTTTTGAACGCCTCAGACTTCACCAGCTTGTATGGTAAAAGCTGGCGGGCTAATAGTACAGACAAGCCAGCTGTCAGACGCCGGGCAAGGGGGTGACTTTCTGACATTGGCTTCTTACTCTCAAACATGTCCTTGACAGACACCTGACTGTGGGCAGATGAGCAGGAACTGCTCAAGGCGAGAGACGGAGTGGCGGATGCTTGAGAGGGGCAAGGAGGACAGCAGTGGTTGACATGGCTGAAGATGCTGGACCAGGAGGAGGATGGCGGCTTTGAGTTTGTGTGCTGCTTGTACTCATGTGTTGATCCCATAGGCGTTTGTGATGTGCGATCATGTGCCTACGCAAAGCAGTTGTACCTAGGTGGGTGTTGGACTTCCCACCACTCAGTTTCTTTTGGCACAGGTTGCAAATGGCATCGCTGTTGTCAGAGGCAGACACACAAAAAAATGACACACTGCTGAGCTCTGCAATGACGGCATTCTGGTGGTGGACACAGCATGCGTTGATTGGCGTGCTGTCGGGCTGACCCCGGGTGCCAATGCATGCTGTCTGACTGTGCCACTAGCTCCTTGCGACTACCTCCCCCTGCTTCCAACTCGTCTCCTCCTCCTCTCTGTCTCCCCATCTGAACTTTCGCCCTGTTCTTCTTCTTGCCGAGCGGGCACCCACGTGACATCCATGGACGGATCGTCATCATCAACTGCTTCACTTGTATCTGACAACTCAGCAAAGGAAGCAGCAGCGGGTACAACATCATCATCATCATCATCACACCGTACATGTGTAATGCTGCCTGACTGAGACATATCCCTGTTATCTACATCCTCTGTCAATAATGGTTGCGCATCACTCATTTCTTCAAAGAGATGTGTAAATAACTCCTCTGACATACCAAGTGAAGCGGCTGTGGTGCTAGTGTTGGTGGTGGCAGCAGGCGGGTGAGTGGTATCTTGAGAGGTGCCCGAAGCTAAGCTGGAGGAGAATGTTGCGTCAAGGTTCCGAGCAGAAGCTGTAGAAGATTGGGTGTCCTGTGTTAGCCAGTCAACTATGTCCTCAGAACTTTTCAAGTTCAGGGTACCTGGCCTCTGAAAACTGGGCATTATTCTAGGGCAAAAGGGAATCACAGCACCACGACCACGACGGCCCCTGCGGGGTGGCCTGCCTCTGCCAGTCATTTTTTTTTTGATTAGTGGTACTATGCGTGCAAGCTACTGTGACACCAGATATGAGTGGCACTGTGAACTGGCAGAGAACACGCTGTAGGCCTGACACACCCGCTTGAAGACAACTAACTGCTATTCAATCTATAACAGTGAAAAAAGTTTTTGGGTTTTTAAATGCACGCTATTGTGACACAAGATATGAGCGGCACTTTGAACTGGCAAAGGTTGGCAGAGTACACGTTGTAGGCCTGACAGACCCGCTTGAAGACAACTAACTGCTAATCAATCTATAACAGTGAAAAAAGTTTTTTGGTTTTTAAATGCACGCTATTGTGACACCAGATACGAGTGGCACTTTGAACTGGCAAAGGTTGGCAGAGTACACGTTGTAGGCCTGACACACCCGCTTGAAGACAACTAACTGCTATTCAATCTATAACAGTGAAAAAAGTTTTTTGTTTTTAAATGCAAGCTATTGTGACACCAGATATGAGTGGCACTGTGAACTGGCAGAGTACACGCTGTAGGCCTGACACACCGCTTGAAGACAACTAACTGCTATTCAATCTATAACAGTGAAAAATGTTTTTGGGTTTTTAAATGCATGCTATTGTGACACCAGTGAGTGAGTGGTGGCACTGGGCGAGTGGGCACAGTATACGCTGTGAGCCTGACACAGAAGCTGGCAGACAACTAACTGCTATTCAGTCTATTACAGTGAAATACATTTTTTTTTTTAAATGCAAGCTATTGTGACACCAGTGAGTGAGTGGTGGCACTGGGCAAGTGGGCACAGTATCCACTGTGAGCCTGACACACAGGCTGGCAGGCAGGCAACTGCAATTACATTACAGAAAAAAAAAGAAGACTGATGTTCTAGCCCTAAAAAGGGCTTTTTGGGGTGCTGTCCTTACAGCAGAGATCAGATGAGTCCTTCAGGACTGTAGTGGACACTGTATACACTAACCTAGCTATCCATTTCCCTATCAAATCAACAGCAGCTACACTTTCCCTCCTCTCACTAAGCATGCAGCTTGAGAATGAATCTAAAATGGATGCTGTCCAGTAGGTGGGAGGGTTTGCTAGGGAGGGTGTGCTGCTAATTGGCTGGAATGTGTCTGCTGACTGTGAGGTACAGGGTCAAAGTTTACTCAATGATGACGAATAGGGGGCGGATCGAACCGCGCATATGTTTGCCTGCCGTGGCGAACGCGAACACGCTATGTTCGCCAGGAACTATTCGCCAGCGAAACGTTCGGTACATCACTACTGGGGACTTCCGCAGATCGATCCATTAAAGCATATTGTAACACAAAATCATAGACTAACATAGTACACTACTCTCATACCGAAAGCACTAACTAAAGGCCTTCTCTTCATCTTCTCTAAGTGTGTTGCAATTATACACACACTCTAACTAGAACTTAAGGAGGAATTATTTAGGATGGCTATTAGTATTCCTTGTTCTTTTAACTTCAATACACTGTGTATTATTAATTTTCCCCTCTTTTCTCTTCCTTTCCCTTCCATTTTGGGAAAAAAGAGGAGACACCAGGGGTAAAAAAGGAGTCATTTAATACCTGGGAGGTAAGGAGGGGAGAGGAGAAAAAAAAAATGAGATATTTCAATTCCTTATGTTTGCTCAATGGATTTCAACTTATTTTGTGTTCAAACCACACGACCAAATTAGTTCTCTATTCATATCCTATCCTCTCCAATTCTATATATTTACTTCTGTAAACCTGAAATCCACTCTAGTGTATCTGTTGACATATAAGTTTAATATTAGAAGGAAGGAAGAACCAAACTTCCTAAATATAATTATTGTGTTTAAATATAAATTTCCTCCTACAGCAAACCAAACCTGTGGTAACATCATCACACCCCTATGTGTACTGTTTCTTGTGAACTTGTCAAAAAAAAAAAAAAAAAATTATATATGGGAATTATTTAAATTCCTTGTATTTCCTCTGTGGATTTAAATTTCTTTTGTGCTTAAACAACTCGACCTAATTGATTCTCTATTCGTCTCCCTTCCCCTCCAATTCCATGTATTAACTCGTATAAACCGTCATTCCACTCTAATGTATCTATTAACATATCAATTTGATATTAAGTAATAAATCTTTGTGATTCAATATAGATTCCATAGTACAACACCCAAACCTATGGTGGCATGATCACATCCCTCTGTTAACTGTCTCTACTCTCTATCTTTCCTCTCAGTGATACACATCTATTTTTGAAAGGGAAAAAATAAATAAAAAATAGTGCCAAAAATTATTCCTATATTACTCTCTAGCATCCATTTTGGTCCCGGTCTATGATTGACCTTATAGTCTGTTATATGACACCATTACATTACCTCTACTATACCCAAACAGCATTTAAAATTTTATTTTACAATTGAGAAAGAATCGGACTTCTCAATACTAACCATTGTTAGGAATAAATACAAATTTTATACGCCATCTAACAGTGGCTATAATGAATATCAGTTACCCTTACTTATACATTTTTTTTTATAATCTTTCAAAAAAAGTTTAGAAAGTAACCATTTAGTGAAGTAGGTGAGAAAAAATAAAAGCAAACAAAAAACAAATTTTTCTCAGATCTACAACTATCCATTCTGTAGTGACTGATGAAAATCTTGTAAGAAAATTAAGATATGAAATTCTTCTTCTTTAGACTGAATTAATCTGCTTGTGCGTAATATGATTTCCTTGAATTGAAAGAACAGAAAATTAAAAATTATGTCCCTTGGTAGGTTGTTTGGAATAGATTTCGGTCTGAAGAATCGATGATTTCTTTCAATATTACTGTTGAACTTTAAGTCAGTCTCCCATGCCAGCCACAATTTATTTAAGAACTCCAAGATTTTGTCTTGAGTAATTGATTCTCGGACATTTCTCATGCGCAGATTGTTTCTACGTGCACTCTTTCATATCTCCCATCTTTATTTAAACATTTTTTTAGTTGTTTAATCAATGAAGAATTCTGTTCTTTCAGCCAGTTATCTTGGAATTCTAAATTGTCTACCTTTTCTTCCACTGTATTGACTGTCAGCAAGGTCACCAATCTGTTTTATATCTTCATGGTGTTTATTTATTTGTTTGGTTATAGCCTCCAGTTGTTCCTCTAGATGTTTTTTTAAGAAGTCTGCAGTAATATGTGTATCGCTAGAGCTGAATTCAGTATTAGACTCTTCCATCTTGTTTTTTTATTTTCTTTAGTAGGTTTATGAGCAGGGGAAAAGAAGTTGGAGACTCCTTTAGGTTCTTTTTTTTTAAATCTTTTGTTACAGTTTGTTTTTCTTAGATGGCATATTTCAGACATCCAGTTTTTCGCTTTGTCACACTTTATCCTTCTCTCGCCTTTTTTTCTCCCCTTCTTTATCTTGGCCTCCTGTTTTGTATGCTATATCCAGTTATTTTCAGCTGTGGTTTCATACATTGAATTTAGGGGGTTGTCGGGTCTAGAGAGAGGAGGGTAAAGAGCTCTTTTTCTTTTTCCTCCCCTTTCCCTTTTCACTTCTTTCCCCTTTTTATTCTCCCCCTTTTCTTTTTTTCTTATCCTCCTCCTTTCTCCTCCCCTCCCTTTCTCCTGTCTTAAACTTTATAACACTCAACGCCGGCAAATATTGACATTTATTAGCTTGATTGGAGTAAAAGTTTAATTACACAAGAGGGACTATTCAAGATCTGGAGAGCAACCTGGGTTATGACAATTCTTTCTGCCCAACCACTAGGGCTCTTCATTCTGTATTTCCACTTTTCTATTCTGTTCTGAACCCCTTCTCTCAGAAGCTATCTTGGTTATTGACTTAGTTTCTGGCTGCACCATCAAAGCACTTCTCTCAGTGCTCACCCACTTATTCAGAGCCCAGCTACTGTTCCCCTCCACAGGAATATATTACAATTATAGTGCACCTGGCTCTTCAGGGTTTGCCTTTCCTCCAGTTTACAGATCTCATCCCAGCTCTCTCGTACATTTTACGGAACCTTTTACTCCTTGTCCCAATCGGTGTAATTTTAAATTATTTAGCCGTTTTAGCTGCACTGTATCTCTCCATCCATGAGCATACAATATTGCAGCGTTCGTGGCTTTCTCCCCGCCGACCCTCCACAATTCAGCCCCTGGATGCAAGCGTGAAGAGTCACCTACATCATCCCCTCCTCCCACATCGACAACGTTCTACTTGAACATTCTAACTAGCGTTCTAAATGGTATATCGGCGTGGTCCCCATTCGGGAGATGAGCGCGTTTCTTTCGTATGAACTCTCCCAAACGGGAAACAGGATACAATATACAAAAGGCAGGGAAAAAACACACAATTCAAATGGAATGCACCCAAACAAGCAATGGTTTTGCCACAGTAAGCACAAATAATAGAAAGCAAGGTAAGCGCTAAAAGGCAACTACATGTAGAATTGTAAGCAGGCAACACACACTGGTATTAAGGGATACCCTCAACCCCTTACTGATAAATATAGAGCAAGCTAATATAAAATATATCTACAGGTTGCGCCAAAATAAAAAGTCCAATAGAATATGACATGCCTGGAGTATTCTTTACTTGTAAACCATTCAGGCTTCTGATGGTGGCAGATATATGTAATAAAGCAGAAAGATAACCGGAAATGCTGCAGAGTATCTAGTACCAAGTGCAGAACAAACCACAAAGAAGTCTATAATGTAGTAGTCACATTTAGTAAAGCTATAAAACCAGCTCTGAGTATAACAGTGTGCAGCAGTACAATCCCCACTGACAGTTATGTTGTTCTAGGAGTCAGTCACTTGGCATGTAGGTGGATCTATACAAAGATACAAAAGGCAAAAAATAGTGTTCTCTGTAAAAGCATTACACTAATAAGTATAAATATAAAATGTATCTACTTACATTTAATTTAGCAATATACACTTGCTCAGGTATTAATGCTTGGGTAGTACAATCCCCACCAGGGATGTAACGTAGAGTAGCTTGTTTTATTCAATTCCATTGCAATATTAAAAAATTTAAATATACTTATACCTAGGTGGTTCTTGATATTGAGTTACTAGATACAGTGGTAAGCTGGCAAAACAAAGTGTGATCAGGGCCAGATTAAGAGCCCAGTTGGCCTGGTGCTGACAATTATGATGAGCCTAATTACAACATCTTATTGACAAAAAACACCAAAACAGTCCTACCTCCCAAGCATCATGTATCTGATGGTGCTGGAGGAAAACTCATAGGATGCAGCTATGAGAAAACACATACCCTATGCTAATCTCACGCTTTCATCTTTCAAGTAAATCCATATCTCCTAACAGCAGTGTCCAGTAAAGCAGGAAGTCTATGGATGGGTTAAAAGGGTGGTCTACTGACGCAAATCACATAACCAGAACTGCCAAAAGGGGCACGTCTGTGTCCCCATGTCTCCCAGTCCCTTAGTGTCTGTGTCCCCATGTCACTGGGAGACATTGGGACACTGGGAGACATGGGGACACTGAGATACTAGGAGACACTGGGAGACATGGGAACACAGTGATTTTGAGACACGAGGGAACACTGGGAGAAATGGGGCATGAGACACTGTGATACATAGGGGACACTGTGATATATAGGGGACACGGTAGACTTGATAAAGACCTGGGTACAGGTCAAAACGTTGCGGTGTCCAATAAACCTGCTTAAATCTATCACAGTGAGTGCCTGAGATTGTTTTCTTTTATACTAGGGGACACTGAGACACTTGGGGGCACTGTAAGAAATGGGGACTCTGGGAGACTAGGTGACACTGAAACACTAAGCACACTCAGACATGCAAAAAGTAAGTGAATGATAAATCTTGAACGTGCATTAGCCTTTATCCAAAGACAACATCCAGTTTTTGACAAATCTCCAATTCCTGTCATGTAAATTGGTTCAGAAGTGGATATTAGTGATTTTCTGAAAGCATCTGAACAAATTTTACAGAATTGGTCAGAATAACAGAATTTTGATTTTTTTCATGGTATTTTGTCCATTCGGCCAAATCCGTTTAGTAAATAGCCCTGTTAACACATTTAGAATCTATATATCATTATAGAATATGTCACCATACCATAAAAGTAGATGCATCAAGCCTTTAAAAGGCTTATTAGATGCATTATGCATTGAAAAGGCTACCCCCTTTAATTGCCATTTTGACAGATAATCACTCTATATGATGTAGCCAACACTATACAGCACTCATGCATGCAGATTTGTTTAACAGCAGGGCTGCCATTAGAATGCCTGGATCCCTTGCAAAGCCATATGGGAACACATACTGTTAATTTTTATTTTTTTTACTAGTTTGTACATAACATTAACATGAATCCAAATATGACCATACTCTGATTTTGATAACCCTTTTCTCACTCCAATCATGTTCCCATCACTACTCCCATTAGCTTACTCCCTAAACTGGAAGCACTACAAGCCTGGTGTTCTGATTTACAAACCATAAATCATTGTGCTCTTGTAATCAGACTCTACCATTGCAATACATGGGTATTCATGCTTTAGAAATGACAGAGCAAAGAAAGGAAGAGACATTGTTTTTTTATGTTGACATGTCCATAAAAGTTCACCCCTTTACAAAACTATTGCTCCCCTGATTTCCTTTCATGTACTATTGAGATCCTGTTCAGTAAACTGATCATTGTTGTTGGAATCTATCACCCACCTAGCTCTCCAGGGTATTACCTTTCTGACATAACCCAACTCCTTAGTGAAACCGTAGCTCAAAACCAAAAAAGTGAACTGTTGGTTTTTGGAGATTTTAATATTGATTGGTTGAAGCCTAAAAATAATAAATCATGTTCGCTGTGTGTCATGAACTTACCTGTGCCTGGGGCCACACGGGCAGAACGCACCGCGTGGCCGCATTCCATCAGTTCTCAGGGCCGCGTGGCCCAAATGCTCCATGGAGCCGCGGGGCCTGAAATGATATGGCTTACCTTCGGTCCTGCGAATGGCTCCCTCTGCTGGTTCGCCGTATGAACTGCAGCCCCTATAAATAAAATATTAAGCCATGACGTCATGACCTTAAAGGGACCACATCATCTTGGCTGTTTAGAGTTGCAGAGATGACGTGGACCAATGGGAACTCTTTTGAGCCTTTTTAAGGCTAGTTTTAGCCTTCATTTATTGCCCTATCATTGTTTCTTGTTAGATACTCGTTTAGTGCTCCTAGAGATGAAGTTTGGAATTTGCATGCCCAGCTGTGTGAAGGGCACATCTGCCTTGGGTTACAACTGACCTAATTCAAATGTACCAGTTTAGAGACTCATTGTGGTGAAAGTGTACTGGCTCCATGAACAATTATTGTACTTACAGAAAATGGCAAAATGCATGCAAAAAACAAACAAAAATAGCAAAGACCCATGTTTCAATAACATTTTTAATAACCTCTCAAACCCAAGAAACGTTTGAAAAATCACAAGTAACATACAAACCCCCCACAATCCACTCCCAATCCTCCACTATCAAAATAGACAGCCAAGCCCTGCAACACCCTCTAGAGATAGCAAATGCCTTTAATCATTATTTTGTCAGATGTGCCACTACACTGATTGCTAAGCTAATGAGTGATACACGTTCTAGAACAACAAATGCAGGTCAGGCCCCGCTAAATTTGCAAAGACTCCATGTAGAAAAAATACATTTTAGACCTGTGCCTGTTAGTATCATAAACACCTAATAATCAAGAAATGAAAAACCAGTGTGGACCATATTAAATCTCAGCAATGCTGCTGAAGTTCAGTGCACCTGCAAATGTTAAACCCATTGCAACCCTGATCAATGAATCCTTGGTATCTTTATGCATACCCAAACTTTGGAAGCCTGCAAGAGTCCTATCTATAAACGTGGCGACAATACTTTGGTATCTAACTGCCGTCCAATATCATTGCTCCCTGTATTGTCAAAAATCTTGAAAAAATCCGTTCACATGCAACTATGTGAGAATTAGTAATATTCAAACTATCTAACATCAGATCAATCAGGCTTTTGTCCAAATTACTCAAGTGTAACTGCCTTTTTTAAAAGTTCGCAATAACATCTAAACCTACATGGAATAAGGAGAGGTAACTGAAGCCCTTTTCCTTGATTTTGCCAAGGCCTTTGACACGGTAGACCACGGCATTCTAATACAAAAATGTAAAAACTCAGGTATTGATGAACATGCGCTAACCTGGTTTCAATCATATGTATCAGATCTATTGTAGTAATCAGAATCAGAATGAAATGATAAGCGTAAAGAAACCTTCCGACGATAAGAATGCCTTTATATGAACATATATACGTCATTTCCCGACGTACAGGAGGACACGTCCACGTGAAACACTGGAACGCACGATTCGTTCCATGAGAGAAACACACCAGAAGTGACAAACAGGAACTGAATGGAAAGTGGCAAATTTAAAGAGAGGGAGATCTGGAAGAGAATTATAATGAACTGAAGAAGCCCCTTTGTTGGGGCAAAATGGGTTTTAGACTATTAGGACTAACCAGTGAACTTACCATTTGGTATTTATGCCTTGTATACATTTTTTATTTGTTTATTTGCTTTGACCTACCAAATAAAGGACCCTTTGGACGAAACCTTTGGTATCTCGTGTGTAAAATTGACAGAGCTGCACATAGAGGATGGGAGAGAAAAAGGAGTTGGACATCTTATTAAGTGTCCATCCACGCTTACCATCCGAGCCATATGATGCTAATTGGCTCCTCACTTGTAAGTGATACTGTTAATCTTACAGACCCAAAAATTATCTGTTCTGGCAATACTGCACTATTCTCTTTTATTTTTGTATTTTTACAGATTTATGTAACATTCTACTCAAATAGCTCCGCCTTATATATGTATATTTTACATACTCTGCCCCTACTAGTCACATTTTTTTTATAAATGATCTGCCTGTGAGAAACACTGCTTCCCACAACGTTTGCCATGAACTCCCAGAGGAGTGTGGAGGCTGGACTCCTGCCCAACGACTATGGTTTAGGTCAGGACCGCGTTAGGGAGTTACCCTGCCCAGCCACCATTAGCAACTTTCCCTCAGTGCTACTGGTTTGGCACTTTTCCTTCATTTGAATGGAAACGAACCCTAGCTCCCTGACGGCCGCATACACCAAACCTATGAATGGTCATCAGCGGTACTTAGCCGCGACTGCTATGGAACTAATTTCGGCATTAGGACTTTGTGGTTCCCGATCACCTCAGTGGTACTTAGCCGCAAATGTTATAGAACTGTTTTTAGCATGAGCTGATGGTCTGGGTTTTTGAGTCACTTTGCGACTCGCCAGGAGAGCGCTTTTTGGAGGGAAGGTGCCTGAGACTTAAGGGAACAAACACTCCCTGAGATCCAGGTGGAGCACACCATATTGCAGCCGCAGGAGCTCCTGAAAGTTGACCGGCCGAAGAACTATTTTGGGCTTAGGACCACGTGTGCGGCTGGTCAGAACTTTGACAATGTGGCGTTTCCCCTATACTACATGCTTCTGAGCGCTAATTGGATGACTTGGGTGCTCAGATCAGGGCTATTTGGGGATGTAGGACATGTGAGGTTATTGTATGTATTTATTATGTTTTGGGGTACTTTTATGTTTTTGTGTTTGGCTCTCTGTTCCTGGGATATAATTAGCTTGCCGGTCTTAAACTCAATTATCTCCCAGGCCCAGAGATTCCTGAGAGGGGCTTGCATTGTATTGTCTGCTAGGGTCTGTACATAAAAGGCTGAGTTCGGTTCATTAAAATCAGTTGTACTCCCAGAACTATGTGTTGTCTAGTTACTGGGAGGGCAAAGGGCTAATCACTGCTCAGCACCTCGTTCCAGCTCGTGGAGAATTCAGCAGGGAAGGTCCTTGTAAGGACTAGAGCTCCCAGGACTGTGTGTCATCCAGTCCCTGGAAGAGAATAGAGCTAGTCCCCTATCCTGTTCCAGGACGGAGAGGCTCCAGTAGGACCCCAGTCAAGCCATGGTTACTGGGGCCAAAGCACTAAGGTTTTCCCTGGTTCCAGCTAGGAAGTGATCCTTGGCGGAGATACCCAGTCAGGGTACTGGCAGCTTCGCTACACTGCCCAACGTCTGCAAAGCCTCAACTGTACACATTTACGCAGATGACTCAAACCAAATTTACCGCAACATGAGGCTGAGCTCCAAGACCAGTTCACAGAGGTAGAAAAGTAGATCACAGATAATAAACTCTTCCTAAACACTGACAAAACTGTCACAATGATTTTTGGAGCAGTAAATAAATTACATCAATGACAAAATTCCCATCAGAAGAAATTCAAGTAACACACTCACCACAGTCTGTTCTTTCAAATATCTTTTAAAACTTTATCCAAAACTAGGTGCCCTGTACAGAAACATATTCTGCCCAAGGCCCCACAGTAAGGAAGCAGATTGTACAACAAATATTAATGCCAGTTATTAACCCCTTAAGGACCAAACTTCCGGAATAAAAGGGAATCATGACATCATGGTTAAGGACACATGACATGTGTGACATGTCATGATTCCCTTTTATTTCAGAAGTTTGGTCCTTAAGGGGTTAAGGGGTTAAATATGGAAATGTAGTGATGCACCTGTGCCATTAACCCACCTCCATAAACATAAAAATACGCTGTTTATTCTGCAGCTTTGTGCTACATTGTAATTGCATGATCCAACATTGTGACATGTTAAAAGAGCTAAATTGGCCATTGTTGGAATCAAGACGCACCCTTTCTCTCTCCAGCCTTGTGCTTTAGAGCTTTTCTGGCAAGTTCCTGTCCTACCTTAGTAGAATGCTCTAAGCAGCTATTCTCACCTCCTATAACCTTCGATCCAGTACCAGCACATCATTTAGCATACTGTAATACAAAAATAAAGTGGCTAGATCCTCATTTTCATACAGAACACTCCAATTATGGAATAACCTCACAGACAATTAAATCTTCCTCCAATCTAAAATCCTTTAAGAGATCTATGGCAACTTTTCTTAAATGATCACTATAGGGTCAGGAACACAAACATGTATTCCTGACCCTATAGTGTTAAAGCCACCATCTAGCCCCACTGGGCCCCTCATGCCTCCATAACTATAGCAAAATCTTACTGTATTCAAGATTGAAGCTGTAGATCTGCATGGTGTTTGCCTAAAAAAAAAAACAAGCAGTCTGCTGACATCAGAAGTGGTAACCTGATCCAATCACAATGCTTCCCCATAGGATTGGCTGAGACTGACAAAGAGGCAGATCAGGGACAGAGCCAGCATGATTCAAACACAGCCCTGGCCAATCAGCATCTCCTCATAGAGATACATTAAATCAATTAATCTCTATGAGGAAAGTTCAATGTCTGCATACAGAGGGAGGAGATACTGAATGTTAAGACCTGCAGTGGTTATGGTGCTGTGGTCTTCTGTTCCCTTTCCCAACAGCTGAGCCTGAGTGATTATAGCTGCAGCAGGGAGTAGAGGAATAAGGTAGATGAAATGCAGTTCCAAGGTGATTCTTCCCAGCAAGTAGAATATCCCCCAAACATGAGCCTAGACTTCATGAAGGGTGTAACAGGAATGAATTTTATTGACACACAGGCTTTTATGAGAAATCCTCCTGCAAGAGGACCTCCCACAGCAAACAAAGACAACAGCCAATCAACGTACAGATTTACAGAAATACACGCCTCCTCTCTGCCTGGGAGATATTGAGATAAGTTAAGGAATAAACCAATTATCTCCTGGCAGAGAGCACACAATTTCCCCAAAACGTAGAACACTCCTTTCCCCACAAGGTATTCCCACAAATTACATATCCCCTGATAGCCCCGATCTGGGGGACAAACATATCCAAATTTCACCCAGATCGCTTCAGGGGTTCTGAAAAAGTGTGGAGGGTCCCTTTTACCGACCACACACGCGGCTCCTGCCCAAAACAGTTCCATGAATTCAGCGTGTGCGGTCGGTCAATTCACAAATCTGTAAAAAACGAACAAAAGTCCTGAATGGATCCCCCTGGTTCATAGCAGCGATTGCTCCCCTTGTCCGTTCGCATAGAACTACCGAACGACACTTCCCTGGCTTTTCGGGAAATACAAGAAGCCGGCGTTCGGTAGTTTCAGCGGTAGTTCGCGAGGTTGAGCATCCGATTTTAGTTCCAGACACTCGATGACCAAATCCTGCTGACTCCCCTCGTGCGAACAAGATGGCCGCTGTTTTCTATTCCACGTGGCGTTCAGCTATACGAACAGCGGCCACCCAGGGAGCACTTAATAGCTGGTTCCTTTGTAGTTAATAAGCCAGGAGGGTGGTCGGCATTCGGTAGTTTCAAACTAACGAACTAATATATTCACTATACAGGTAGTAACACAGAAAAAATACAGAATAAAGAAGAAAATGTCAATTAAAAGTGCATTTTCTTCACACTGAATATTTGGATGCATTTTAGGCAGCCATGACCCAGGAAGGATCTCTAACAGCTATCTGATGAGGGGCCAGTGAAGTTATCACTAGGCTGTAATGTAAACACTGCATTTTCTCTGAAAAGACAGTGTTTACAGCAAAAAGCCTGAAGGTAATGATTCTACTCACCAGAAAAAAATTAAATAAGCTGTAGTTGTTCTGGTGACTATAGTGTCCCTTTAATACACAATGCACTTGTAATAATGGTTGGCTAGATTTCTTACATGCTCTGTGTTATTTTGTTTTAATATAATTTTGTAATTTTAATGTTATATTACACCCTTTTGTAACAATGCAATGTTTCTGGGGCCAGGACATACTTTAAAATGAGAGAAAGCTCAATGTATCCTTCCTGGCAAAATATTGGAGAAATAAATATGATTTTCCGACAGCTTCCGAACAAATCTTGCAAATTACCAATGTGGTCAGATTTCTGCCATCTTCACTGGATTTTGTCCATTCTCACAAAACCCCTTGTTTCATGAATAACCCTGATAATTATTTCAGTTGATTGTATTTACATTATTAAAGTATAAGTTAAGTGCAACCAACTTTTCTATGCTTGCATTTATTTATATTATATTGTTACTGCATAAGTTAATTGAATCAACTTGCTGCATGTTGGTCATGTTGCATGAATGAAAATTTTTTGGTAAATTTACTTCACAGCATACAACATCTAAACAAATTGTTTAACTGACCCTTCTACTAAGCCACATTGTTTTTAATTTGCTTTAAAATTTGTTTCCCAATTGTATTGGCTGTATTGAGAATTGTTCTTTTGTAGAATTTGTTTAAAGATATATATCCTCTGTGCTCTAGCCGGTAAATAGTTCCTGCCAGTCCATTTGTTGTCAAGATGCCCTCATCCTATTCAAATTAAACATTTTCAAAAACCCATATAAATTAGTTTTTTTTTTTTTTTTAGCTGATCTCAGTTTCCATATCATGATCACTACTTCCCAGGTGCTCCCTAATTTTAATGTTTGAAAATAGGTCAACTTGATTAGTTATTACAAAATCCAGAGGAGAAAAATAACCTCGGCGCATTAGAGAGCATAGAAGGCATAGTCGTTCATCTCCAAATCCCCCCAGAGGTATACCCACAATAGTAATATTAACTTGTGAGGCCCAGGAATAGTAGTGTAACAAAAAGTAAAAAAATATCTTTATTAAATTATATTTGACTCTATGGACTCATTTACACAAAACCAAAAAGAAAGGAAAAAGAAAAACGTACAAGTGATTTAAAAAGGACAGATTCTTGTAGCCTGTATAGATATTTAAGCGTACATGAATCGTTCTAAAGTAAATAGTATGAGCTAAATTATATAAGTAGAATACTATTCACGTAACATCCACTTAGGAACCACAGGCAAATATGATTATAAATATAATCAAAAAAGGTTAGGACATGAAGATATTGTATATTCATATAAATCGTTCCTAATGTATTACATATGATAACATATAGATATAGAAGTAAACATATAAAATTACTCAGTGACCGCTAAAAGCTGTGGAGTATATGTTAGGGATTGATGTCTTAGGTAACCACAACTTGATTGGCAGGGGGAAGAGAAGAAATAGCCACCTAATATATTATGCTCTGTTTGTAAACTTAGTATCGAAACATAAGCAAAAAAAAAAAAAATAGATGAAATAAATAAAAAAATATATAAATAAAAAATAATAAATAAATGAGCAGCTTGCTTATACCAGTATTGGGGTAATAGCTCATACAATTTACTTTAGAACTATTCATGTATGCTTAAATATCTATACAGGCTACAAGAGTCTGTCCTTTTTAAATCACTTGCATGTTTTTTCTTTTTCCTTTTTTTGGTTTTGTGTAAATGAGTCCATAGACTCAAATATAATTTAATAAAGATCGTTTTTTTACTTTTATTTATACTACTATTCCTGGGCCTCATGAGTTAATATTACTATTGTGGGTATACCTCTGGGGGGATTTGGTCTGTTCTTCATTTCTTCCTATCTGCTCTAGTTTTCTTTAAAACATAAGACAAAGTAGGGACTATTTTGTCTTATGTATTTTTCCCACTCTTGACTCATTTTTAACAAGGGGAGGAGCAAAGTCTGCTCCATTTCCTGTGGTCATAGCAATTTTCCCATAATTCTCACCTCCTGCTGCTTCATTCGGCGTTCAAACCCTGGCCAAACTACCAAATTTTGTCCTATCAGAATGAGAACAGTTTCTCCATTCATGTTAGGATGCAATTTGAGACTTTGTTTGGATCGGCATTTCATTCAAAAATAGATGAGGGGGGGACAAAGTGTCCTAAACTAAATGGAGGACCTAGTGTCCTCCCTCGGCCATGTGCGGTGGGTAGGGGCCCCAAGATACAATATGGGGGAACCCACTGACTTTCCACCAGTCCCCACCCATGCTCAGCAGGCCCCAAGATACCATGGGGGGGGGACCTACTGTCCTGTGCCCCCCTGACCCCCACCCAGGAGCGGCGGGTGGAGGCAATAAGTTACAATAGGGGTGGACCTATTTACCCCCCAGCCCCCACCCATGTGCGGCGGGTGGGGATCCTAAAATACAATTAGGGGGGAGGACCTACTGTTAAAAAGGCAGGCTTATGGTTCCAAAAAAAAATGGTTGTGCAAAAACTATATACATTTGCACATGCAAATGATACAGCATATTATTGAGACCAAAACGTATCAACTGCATTACAATTGTATAGGTGCCTGGACTGTCCCATTAATGAACACCTCATGTTTCCTCATATGAAAATTTCATCCTGTACATTCATGTGTATCATCGCTTACCATTTTTTAACACTTGGTTTCAGGTTTGATATATAAACATGCCCCTCACCCCTTTTTTTTCTATTCTTCTTAAATAATACATAACCATTTAAGTTAATATCCCAATTCAGTGTTAAACACTTGTGTTTTAAAATGGGAACACCCATATTAATACGATCTATATAGAAAAGGATGCACATAATGCCAGGGGGTTTTTTTTGTTTGTTTTTTTAAATATGGTTTTATTTATTCCGTTTAAGTGAATTATGTCTTTAGTTTCTAATACCAGTGGAATACATCACTCCATGTTGTTAAAAGATAACAAGTATCTATTAGGATTTTTGAATTTATAAACATTCTTCTTTGTACCAGGCAGCACATATTTTCAAATGATGTGGTTTGGATATTATTTTCATTGCTCTATTTTTCTCTCCATGTTTTCAATTTGACAGAAACTTAAGCTCTGCTGATGTTGGCCGTCAGGCTATGCGTAACTACCCAGGGCTCGTGGACTCATTAATGCATTATATCCAGCGGTGTGTAGTCAGTAATTGCCCAGATGACAAGGTAATTTTCAATTTTGTGTATATTGCAATTCCCTTTTCATTGCATCCCTGTTCTTTTTTAGCATGTCTATAATAGATAAGTTATTATATTAATACATTATTAATAAACAATGACTTGTTAATCCAAGAAGAGATTTTCACATTGAAGTTATGGAATTGTTCCATCATTTTCAATCAAGAAAGAGGTCTTGTGTGATTCTGATACCCTTCCATTGTTAGCCCTGGATCTCCTGTAAGAATGTGAGATGCAAGAAATTGAACCTTTTACACTAAGATTATTTTTAGCCTAAATTACTATGTGACTATGATTTTTGAGATTTATTTTAAATCTATACTATATTTCCTACTTTTATAGTCAGTGGAAAACTGTGCTTGCATTCTGCACAATCTGTCGTACCACTTGGATTCGGAAGTACCCAATAAATACTCCCAAATGAATGAGCACATCTCCCGCAACCAACAAACGGAAAAGACCTCCACAGGTTGCTTCAGCAACAAGAATGATAAAACGCAGGTGACTTTTAGTTTTCCCTTGATCTAGTTTTAATTCATATTTTTTCTCTCTTATTCTGACTCTGCTCTGTTTCTTCTTTGGTCATTTACATTTTCCCTTTTCTAGAATAATAACTTGGAGCTGCCCCTGCCAGAGGAAGATGCTAATCCTAAAGGAGCCAGCCTCCTGTCCCACTCCAGTGCTATAAAAACATACCTGGCCCTTTTAGGTCATAGCAAAAAGGAATCAACATTGGAAGCATGTGCAGGAGCACTTCAAAATCTGACTGCCAGCAAGGGACAGGTAAAGTTCATGTCTAGGATATACATAGAAGGGTACTAGAAATATTATTGTGTGAAGACAGTCTGAAGTTTGTTTATAATACCAACCTAGTTTGAGACCAACAGGGTTATTTGCTAATGTGAGCATTCAAAGTGAATTACAAGTCTAAGGTCAAAATAGCTGAAATAGAAACATTTTCTAAATGTGCTATGCTGTCTATTCAACTACTGAAATACTAGTAATGTACATCATGCTCTGATATATTACAGAGCCCACAGTAATGCAATGTGTACTAGGATATTACAGAGCCCCCTCTCTCCCAACTACTCAAATACTAGTAATGTACATCGTGCTCTGATATATTACAGAGCCACCCAGTAATGTGCAGTGTGCACTGGGATATTTCAGACCCCCAGTTATGTACAGTATATATAGGCATATTACTGAGGCCTCAGTGATGTGCAGTGTATAAAGGCATATTACCAAGGCCTCAGTAATGTGCAGTGTATTTGGTGTTTATGTAAAAGAGAATTTTCGAGAGAATTTGAGATAGCTGAAATAGAAACATTTTCTAAATGTGCTATGCTGTCTATTCAACCACTCAACTACTAGTGATGTATATCGTGCTCTGATATAATACAGAGCCCACAGTAATGCAATGTGTACTGGGATATTACAGAGCACCCCATAAGGTGCATTGCGTGCCCCAGTACAAACTACAGATTGCGGGGAGTTTTGTAATTTTTCCAATATTGCAGAACCCCTAGTAATATGCAGCATGTACTGGTTATTATAGAGCCCCCAGTATTGTGCAGGTTGTATTGGGATATTACAGAGAAACCAGTAAAGTGCAGTGTGTACAGGGATATTACAGAGCCCTTAGTATTGCACAGTGTGTACTGGAATCTTAGAGTCTCCTGTAGTGTGCAGGGTGTGTAATAGGGTATTACAGAGGAAAGTGCAGTGTGTTCTTAATATTCCAGAGTAATGTTCAATATATAGTGGGTGTTACAGAACCCCCAGTAATGTGCAATATGTGCTGTAATATTACAGAGTTTCCAGTAATATTCAGGAGGCACTGGGATATTACAGAGACCCCAGAAATATATATTGTATTGGGATATTACAGAGGTCACATTAATGTGGAACATGTACTGGGATGTCTCAGAGCAACAGTAATGTGCAGGGTGTAATGGGATGTTACAGAGTCCCAGTAATGTGCAGGGTCTATTGGGATATTACAGAGGACTATGTATTTGGTAGTGTGTACTGGGATATTACAGAGCCCCCAGTGATGTGCAATGTGTATTTGGATATTACAGAGGACCTAGTATTTTTGCAGTGTGTACTTGGATATTACAGAGCCACCCAGTAATGTGCAGTGTGTACTGAGATATTACAGAGCCACCCAGTAATGTGCAGTGTGTACTGAGATATTACAGAGCTCCCAGTAATGTGCAGTGTGCACTGGAATATTGCAGACCCCCAGTAATGTGCAGTGAGGCAGGTGTATACCAGTAAATATGGTGTTTTTGTAAAAGAGAGTTTGAGAGAGACTTGTGCAAAAGGAAAGGCCAGAGTAAAAGAAACTGGAAATGGAGACCGGTGAAAAGAAAGATGGTAAAATAAAATGACATTTCTACAGCTTTACTGGGGTCCTTATGGAACTTTTCCACCCAACTAGGCTGCAGCTCTCCTTCTTGGCAGGTATCGTCCCCTCTGCCTATTCCGTTGCAACCCTTCTTCCAGGCAGGTATCATCCCCTCTGTCTATTCTGCTGCAGTCCTTCTTCCAGGCAGGTATCAACGCCTCTGCCTGCAATGTGATTTATATTGCCTTTCCAAAGGCACTTGCAGCTCTCAGGCCTAGCTCTTTTGATTTATACCAGAGCTAGAGGGATTGTGCAGCTAGCCAAAACAAATCCCTAAAAATCCACACAGGGCACCCAGTTCCAAGTGGAACTAACATGCAAAGCTTTATATTTACTTGGGTACTAGCCCATATGATTATTACATGAAGATAGCTGTGATAAACTTAATAAAATACAAATAACCAAAATATGTCAGAAAACATACAGGGAATTATAATAACATTTATAAAAGGGTGGGGTAGACAATATTAAATACAAAATATATCTCCTACCTGCAGAATTAGCAATACGCAAATCTACCCAAATTTGCAAATTAGCAAGCCTTGCTATTTGGGTAGTGCATATAGCGGTTGCAAGATCCTTGCAACCAATAGGTGGCGCTGTACAGGCTCCACAGCCAAATCCACCTAGTTGATTGCAAGCATTAGCAAGACAGGAGAGCACACAAAACATTTAACCACAACCAATCACATTTATTTATTTTATTTATTTATAAAATATTTTACAATGAAGAATACATTGAAATTTCTCTTATTTTGTTTGTCCTGGGTCCACAAAACATTGCATTGATACAATAGCGTACGATAAAATACATAAACAATATTAATACACAATATATACAACATTTAACATAGAACAGGTAGGAAATATATATTCAACCATGACAGGTGTATTCTGTTTTGAGATATGCAAAAGAGGGATCTCTTAAAGGACTTTAGGCTTGGGGAAGATTTGAAAGTGTGCGGGAGGTCGTTCCATAATTATATTGCTCTGTAGGAAAGGATGCTTTCTTTTAGTATTTAGGTAGACTAAATAAAGTGCTGATACTGGATCGGAGGTTATAGGAGGTGGGAACAGTCACAATCAGCCTCCCACACGGGAGCACCAGGACAATCCTCTCACTTCCACTACCTTAGCCAGACTGCCAAAAGCTTGACTTCGCTCACTCATTGAGAGCGATCAGCTGAGCTAACGCAGCATTGCAGGACATTGGTGCTTGGAGTATTCCTTTAATATACTTTTGTCATTGGACCCATCAAAAAGTTGCGCTCCAGGCTGTTGAAACCCCTAATCTAGCCCTGCCCACATTCCACAATTATAGTTACATAGCTTAAAAGAGACTTGTGTCCATCAAGTTCAGCCTTCCTTACCTTTGTTTTTTGCTGTTGATCCAAAAGAAGGCAAAAAAAAACCCCAGTTTGAAGCACTTCCAATTTTGCAACAAGCTAGGAAAAAAAATAATTCTTTACCCCAGAATGGCAGTCAGATTTATCCTTGGATCAAGCAGTTATTACCCTACATTGAAAGATTATATCCTTGAATATTCTGTTTTTGCAAGTACGCATCTAGTAGCTGTTTGAACATCTGTATGGACTCTGATAAAACCACTTCTTCAGGCAGAGAATTCCACATCCTGATTGTTCTTACGGTAAAAAAACCTTTCCTTTGCCTTAGATGAAATCTTCTTTCTTGCAGTCTAAACGCATGGCCTCGTGTCCTATGTAAAGTCCGGTTTGTGAATAGATTTCCACACAATGGCTTGTACTGGCCCTGAATATATTTGTATAATGTGATCATATCCCCTCTCAGGCGACGTTTTTCTAAACTAAATAAGTTTACATTTGTTAACCTTTCTTCATAGCTATGTTCCATTCCTTTTATTAATTTTGTAGCCCGTCTCTGCACTTTTTCTAGTGCCATAATATCCTTCTTTACAACAGGTGCCCAAAATTGCACAGCATATTCAATATGTGGTCTTACCAGTGATTTATAAAGAGGCACAATTATATTCTCGTCTCGAGAATGAATGCCCTTTTTCATGCATGACAATACCTTACTGGCCTTGGCGTAAAGAACATTGCACATTGTTGCATAGTTTGTTGTCTATAACAATTCCCAAGTCCTTTTCGTGTGTTGTTATCCCTAATTCGCTTCCATTAAGGGTATACGTTGCTTGTGTATTCTTTACGCAAAAACTTTGCATTTTTCAACATTAAATTTCATCTGCCATTTGAGTGCCCAGTCCCCCAGTCTATCTAAATCCCTCTGCAGCAAAGTTATATCTTGCTCACATTGTATTATTTTACAGAGTTTTGTGTCATCTGCAAACACTGAAAAATGACTTTCAATGCTTTCTTCAAGATCATTTATAAACATGTTAAATAGAAGGGGTCCCAGAACAGACCCCTGAGGGACACCACTTGCCACCTCTGTCCAGCTTGAAAATTTACCATTAATGACAACTCTTTGTACTCTATTTTTAAGCCAATGTTCTACCCAAGAACAAGCATTTTCATCTAGACCGATTTCCTTGAGTTTGAACACTAATCTGTATCAAATGCCTTGGCAAAATCCAAATAGATCACATCCACTGCAACACCCTGATCTATACTTCTACTTACTTCTTCGTAGAATGCAATCAAGTTAGTTTGACATGAACTGTGCTTCATAAAACCATGCCGATTTTTGCTGATAACCATGTTCTTCTCAAGGAATTCTTGAATATTATCCTTTAATTAACCTTTCAAATATTTTCCCAGCCACAGAAGTTAAGCTCACAGGTCTATAATTTCCAGGCAAGGATTTTGAACCCTTTTTGAATATAGGAACCACATCTGCCTTCCTCCAATACTCCGGAAAACTTCCTGAAAGAAAAGAATCTTGAAAGATTAAAAACAGAGGTTCACTTATTTCTACACTTAGTTCCTTAAGTACTCGTGGATGGATACCATCAGGCCCTGGAGCTTTATTTATATTAACTTTCTTTAGTTGCTGCAGCACCTTGTCTTGGCTCTCTTTAGCTATCATGTTTTCATTTTGAAGTTTAGCAAATCTAATTGCCTTTTTGAACGCATTATTGGCTTCCTTATATCTTTTATAAGATGCATCTGATTTGTCCGATTTAAATGCTTTAAATGCCCGTTTCTTATTTTTTATCTCTTGTTTTACTTCTCTACTAAGCCACATTGGTTTTAATTTTTTTTTATATATATATATTTATTACCCAATGGTACCCAATGTACCTTTCTAATATTTGTTGGAAGATGTTCCATTTATCCTCAGTGTTCTTTTCACTAAAGAGTTTATGCCAGTCAATATATTGTAAAGCTGCCCTTAACGTATAGAAATTGGCATTTTTAATATTATATGTTTTAGTATACCCCATGTGCTTTTGTTTTTTTGAGTTTATTTCAAAGGACACTATTATGTCATCACTATTTCCCAAGTGCTCACCTACTTGAATGTTGGTCAAAAGATTAAAACCAGGTCCTTTCTAGTTGGTGCTTGTACAAGTTGTGACACGAAGGTGCCATTTAACAAGTTTAAAAACCTAATTCCCTTTGCTGAGCTACTAGTCCCTCTGTCCCAATTTATTTCCGGATAATTAAAATCTCCAATAATTAATGTGTTGCCTAGATTTGCAGCTTTCTCAATTTGCTCAAACAGCTGTTGTACCTCGTCAATAGTGATGTCGCGAACACAAAATTTTCGGTTCGCGAACGCGAACTTCCGCAAATGTTCGCGAACCGGGCGAACCGCCATAGACTTCAATGGGCAGGCGAATTTTAAAACACACAGGGACTCTTTCTGGCCACAATAGTGATGGGAAAGTTGTTTCAAGGGGACTAACACCTGGACTGTGGCATGCCGGAGGGGGATCCATGGCAAAACTCCCATGGAAAATTACACAGTTGATGCAGAGTCTGGTTTTAATCCATAAAGGGCAGAAATCACCTAACATTCCTAAATCACAATGAATATGGATTGACACCTGACATATGACATATTGACACCTTGACATATGGATTGACACCTGTCCTCAGAGCCCCTGATGCACTCGGACACAGAGCAGAATCGGGACTGGTCCCCCTACATAGGGTCACTTGGCAGATATGGATTGACACCTGTCCTAAGGATCCCTGATACACACTGACACAGAGCAGAATAGGGACTGTTCCTCCTACATAGGGTCACTTGGCAGATATGGATTGGCACCTGTCCTAGGGATCCCTGATACACACTGACACAGAGCAGAATAGGGACTGTTCCCCCTACATAGGGTCACTTGGCAGATATGGATTGACACCTGTCATAGGGATCCCTGATACACACTGACACAGAGCAGAATAGAGACTGTTCCCCCTACATAGGGTCACTTGGCAGACATGGATTGACACCTGTCCTCAGAGACCAAGATACACACTGACACAGAGCAGAATAGAGACTGTTCCCCCTGCATAGGGTCACTTGGCAGATATGGATTGACACCTGTCCTAAGGATCCCTGATACACACTGACACAGAGCAGAATAGGGACTGTTCCTCCTACATAGGGTCACTTGGCAGATATGGATTGACACCTGTTCTCAGAGCCCCTGATACACACTGACACAGATCAGAATAGGGACTGTTATCCCTACATAGGGTCACTTGGCAGATATGGATTGACACCTGTCCTCAGAGACCATGATACACACTGACACAGAGCAGAATAGAGACTGTTCCCCCTACATAGGGTCACTTGGCAGATATGGATTGACAGCTGTCCTCAGAGCCCCTGATACACACTGACACAGAGCAGAATAGAGACTGTTCCCCTACATAGGGTCACTTGGCAGATATGGATTGACACCTTGTTACAAACTGCTATTTGTAACTGGCCCTTTAAATGGCAAATTGCCCTGCTTCCCTGGGTTGTGGAGAAGCCTATTTGCCAGCCTCCTCCCGCATGACTATGGCCCCTGGGAGATTGTGAAAATGTATGCACTTTTATTTGGTGTGTATGGCCCTTTAAGACTGTCGGTGGGCATATTGGGGCTTATGGACTCTTTATGTGACTGGTGCTGGCCCTTTAAACACCTTTTTTGGGACATCAGGAAGATTGGGACACTGCCCCTTTAAGGCCGTGTCCCCAGACTTGTTGGGGACACTGCCCCGGTAAGACGGTGTCCCCTGTGTCCCCAGACCTGGTGCAAACCCTTTGTGCCTGCCTGGCTATTTCCCACTTGGTTCAGTAAATGGGGCTTACTGAACCAAGTACCACACAGGCAGACCACCCAGAAGTGGAAGTGTGCAGGCAATTTACCTCCCAGAAGCTGCGGTTAACTGCAGCTTAATTGACAATGCTGGGAGGTCTTTGTTCGTTTGCCGAACACGTGGCGGCGGCCATCTTTGATCATTCGACGAGGTCAGCGGTATGTGTAGCCAAATTCATGGAACTAAAATCGGCTACACATTTCCGCGAACACCGCTGAGCTCTACCTTCTCCCCTACTGGTTTTACAGCTGCAGAGACTAAGTCCCATTCGGCGATGGGACTTAGTCGTTTTTTCAGCCTGAAATAGACTGACCGCACAGCCCAAATCTATGGAACTGTTTTGGGCAGGAAAATGTGCTTGCGGTCAGTCATAAAGGGACCTCCAGCTAACTTTTTAACCCCTGGATGGATTTGGCTGATTTTTGATTATGTTTATGTTTTAAGTGTGCTGATTCCAAATATGTAATTGTTATGAAGATGGGATGTGTAGTTTTAAAGTTACAGTGTATGGCTAAAAACTGTATTTTACTGCCTGTGTTTAATTATGTTAATCTCTTCCCAAACGTCATTTCGTTCAAAGTGGAGAGAATGTTAAAAAAATATATTTTTGTTCGGAGTGTGAGAAATGCTTTTCAGCCGCTTCTAATCTTAAGCATCATTTGAGGAGCCATACAGTAGAGACACCTTATTTGTGGTGTGTTTAGTATTGTTCTGATCAGTTTAATACCTTTCGCGTCTCCTATCAGTGGACGTGTATATGGCAGCCATTTTAGGAACCGCACACCTGGGAACTGAGCAAGGTCACCTCGTTCAACAGGCGACAACATTTGTCCCTGGAAAACTATCCTGGACATTCTGTACAATTTGTATGGATATGACAGTGATTTCTGTAACAGGGAGATGGAAGAAGATGCTTGGTCGGTCCTCTTACTGCAAATTTTGGGCACTGCGCGGTCAAGCTAATGTGACACCAGATAGGAGTGGTGTGTTTAGTACTATTTCTATCAGTTTAATACCTTCCGCGTCTCTATCAGTGGACATGTATATGGCAGTGATTTCTGTAACAGGGAGATGGAAGAAGATGCTTGGTCGGTCCTCCTAACTGGAGACTGTGTTGCTGTACGGGTGGCAGGTGGAGCCATTTATAAAGTACCCACTGCTTTGCAGACCAGGTATCAGTGGTCAGATGGACCCTTGCCCTAACACTGTGTGCCAGACATGCCATTACTTCCTTTTGCACAGTCGAGTACAGGTTGGGGATTGCCTTTTGCGCAAAGAAATTTTGGCCGGGTACCTTCCACTGCGGTGTCCCAATAGCTACAAATTTTTGGAATGCCTCAGACTCCACCAGCTTGTATGGTAAAAGCTGGCGGGCTAATAGTTCGGACAAGCCAGCTGTCAGACGCTGGGCAAGGGGCTGACTTTCTGACATTGGCTTCTTACGCTCAAACATGTCCTTGACAGACACATGACTGTGGGCAGATGAGCGGGAACTGCTCAAGGCGGGAGACGGAGTGGCAGATGGTTGAGAGGGGGCAAGGAGGACAGCAGTGGTTGACGTGGCTGAAGATGCTGGACCAGGAGGAGGATGGCGGCTTAGAGTAGGCGTGCTGCTTGTACTCATGTGTTGATCCCATAAGCGTTTGTGATGTGAGATCATGTGCCTACGCAAAGCAGTTGTACCTAGGTGGGTGTTGGACTTCCCACGACTCAGTTTCTTTTGGCACAGGTTGCAAATGGCATCGCTGTTGTCAGAGGTAGACACACAAAAAAAATTCCACACTGCTGAGCTCTGCAATGACGGCATTCTGGTGGTGGACACAGCATGCGTTGATTGGCGTGCTGTCGGGCTGACCCCGGGTGCCGCTGCATGCTGTCTGACTGTGCCACTAGCTCCTTGCGACGACCTCCCCCTGCTTCCAACTCGTCTCCTCCTCCTCCCTGTCTCCCCATCTGAACTTTCGCCCTGTTCTTCTTCTTGACGAGCGGGCACCCACGCGACATCCATGGACGCATCGTCATCATCAACCGCTTCACTTGTATCTGACAACTCAGCAAAGGAAGCAGCAGCGGGTACAACATCATCACCATCATCACACCGTACGTCCATGTGTGTAATGCTGCCTGCCTGAGACATATCCCTGTTATCTACATCCTCTGGCAATAATGGTTGCGCATCACTAATTTCTTCAAACGGATGTGTGAATAACTCCTCTGACATACCAAGTGAAGCGGCTGTGGTGCTAGTTTTGGTGGTGGCGGCAGGCGGGTGAGTGGTATCTTGAGAGGTGCCTGAAGCTAAGCTGGAGGAGGATGGTGCGTCAAGGTTCTGAGCGGAGGCTGTAGAAGATTGGGTGTCCTGTGTTAGCTAGTCAACTATGTCCTCAGAACTTTTCAAGTTCAGGGTACGTGGCCTCTGAAAACTGGGCATTATTCTAGGGCCAAAGGGAATCACAGCACCACGACCACGATGGCCCCTGCGGGGTGGCCTGCCTCTGCCTGTCATTTTTGTTGGGATTAGTGGTACTATGCGTGCAAGCTACTGTGAGACCAGATATGAGTGGCAATGTGCACTGGCACAGTTGTGCAGGGCACAGGCTGTAGGCCTGACACCCGCTTGAAGATAACTAACTGCTATTCAATCTATAACAGTGAAAAAAGTTTTTCGTTTTTTTAAATCCAAGCTATTGTGACACCAGATCTAATTGGTGGCACTGGTCAGCGTATCCACTGTTAGCGTAACACACCCGCTTAAGGACACTGACTGCTATTCAATCTATAACAGTAAAAAAAGTTTTTTGTTTTTAAATCCAAGCTATTGTGACACCAGATGTAATTGGTGGCACTGACTGGGGAAATGGGCACAGTATGCACTGTGAGCCTGACACAGAAGCTGGCAGCAGTGGCAGACAATTGACTGCTATTCAATCTATAACAGTGAAAAAAGTTTTTTGTTTTTAAATGCAAGCTATTGTGACACCAGTGAGTGGTGGCACTGGGCACCGTATCCAATGTGAGCTTAACACACCCGCTTTAAGGACACTGACTGCTATTCAATCTATAACAGTGAAAAAAGTTTTTTGTTTTTAAATGCAAGCTAATATGACACCAGATATGAGTGGCACTGTAAACTGGCAGAGTACACGCTGTAGGGCTGACACACCCGCTTTAAGGACACTGACTGCTATTCAATCTATAACAGTGAAAAAAGTTTTTTGTTTTTAAATGCAAGCTATTGTGACACCAGATATGAGTGGTGGCACTGACTGGGCAAATGGGCACAGTATCCACTGTGAGCCTGACACAGAAGCTCGCAGCAGTGGCAGACAACTAACTGCAATTACATTACACAGAAAAAAAAAGCATACCCTAACCCTAACCTAGCTATGCATTTCCCTATCTAATCAACAGCAGCTACACTTTCCCTCCTCTCACTAAGCATGCAGCTTGAGAATGAATGTGAAATGGATGCCTTCCAGTAGGTGGGAGGGTCTGCTAGGGAGGGTGTGCTGCTAATTGGCTGGAATGTGTCTGCTGACTGTGAGCTACAGGGTCAAAGTTTACTCAATGATGACGAATAGGGGGCGGATCGAACCGCGCATGCGTTCGCCGTCCGCGGCGGACGCGAACACGCTATGTTCGCCAGGAACTGTTCGTCAGCAAACCGTTCGGTGCATCACTACTCGTCAATATTAACATTAGGTGGTTTATAACATATCACAACCAATAGTTGATTTCTCTTCTTTTCCCCAAGCAGATATTTACCCATAAAGCTTCCACATTTTCCTCATCACATTCCACTTGCTTGTTTTTCCTATCCTTCCTAAATAACATGTACCCATTTAAGGTAACTGTCCAGTCATGTGTCTCATCCCACCATGTTTCAGTTATGCCTATTATATCATATTGTTTAGTGTATGCTACTGCCTCGAGTTCCCCCATTTTGTTATTTAGGCTTCTTGCATTAGTAAGCATACATTTAATATCACGAGTCACTTATACTTTTTGTGAATTAGCAACATTACATACCTTCTCTTTTCTGAGCTTGCCCCTCCCCCTGTCTCCACCCCCCTTATACTGAGCTAAAGCCCATCTCCTTTCTGTCCTATCACCATTTTGTAGATTGCTCTGACCCTCCCACCCACTACTAGTTTAAAATCTCCTCCAACCTTCTAGCCATCCTATCCCCCAGCACTGCAGACCCTCTCCCCTTTAGGTGCAACCCATCACTACTATAAAGGTTGTACCCAAGCGCAAAGTTGGCCCAGTGCTCTAAAAACCCCAAGCCCTCCTTCCTGCACCAAGACTTCAGCCATGCCTTGACCTCTCTAATCTCCTGCAGCCTTCCACTGTAGCGTGTGGCACAGGTAATATCTCAGAGAATACCACCTTGGAGGTTCTTTTCTTAAGTTTGCTACATAATTCCCTGAAATCATTCTTTAGGACCTTCCATCTTCCTTTTACTTTGTCATTGGTACCAACATGGACCATGAGCCCCTTCCAATAATACATACACTCTGTCAGCAACATGCCGGACCCGAGCACCCGGGAGACAGCAAACTGTCCGGTTGAGCCGATCAGAGCGGCAGATTGCCCTATCTACTCTCCTAATGATAGAGTCCCCTACCACCACAACCTGTCTTGCCTTCCTTACATTTTGATCCCCACCCGTACTAGAGGGGCTGTTAGCTCGACTGTTAGAAGTAACAGCTTCCTCTAATACAGCTACTCCTGAGCTGATGCTCCCAACATCTTCACTCAAACGGGCAAATCTGCTAGGTTGCACTAAATCAGGACTAGCTAGCCCTTTCCTCTTCCCTCCCCCCGCTTCCTTACCCTGCTGTCACCCAGCTACGTGACTGTTCCCCATCTGTCTTATCTCCTCCCTCTCCACTACCTGTCCCCACTAAACTCTGTTCAGTGAGCTGCAGACTCATCTCAAGATTGTCGATCTCCCTCAATGTTGCGATTTGCTTCTCGAGATCTCCAATCCGAGCTTTCAGAAAAGCCACTCGCACACAACAGTCAGAGGTATGGACCCTGGATGGGTACATCCAGGCATCCATACATGCAACAAGATGTGCATTGAGTCAAACCACCAATCATTTCCCCAGATACAGAACAATAAAATATAGTGGGATAGGCATAAGGCTATCCTAACTATAAGATAAGACTAGGGAGTAATGAAAGTATTTAGAAAATTGGGCGGACTAGATGGGCCGAATGGTTCTTATCTGCCGTCACATTCTATGTTTCTAAAACAATTACCTTGTTAGCTTAAACCCCTTGTTTTTTTAACATCTGGTTTTCTAACTCCTACTTGAGTCTACTTAATAGAGTCTGCTTTCAAGCAATGTGAGCAAGCTCAGTGAGTTAGGGGTGTGTCTTTACAACCCCACACAGGTGCAATTAATGAAAATTCTCCCTATCAATCAAGCAGCAGCACAAAAGAGGGGGAAAAAACAGAACACAGTTATTATTACCAACGTATTGCTCTGGAGGGAAATCCAAGAATGTTTTAATTTGTCTTTAGATATTTGTCCCCTGCACCCCATTTCATACAATACTCTTTATTGTAGATATATATATATATATATATATATATATATATATATATATATATATATATATATATATATATATATATATATATATATATATATATATAACAAAAATAGTAATGCACTCCACCTTCCTTGATGTACTTGCCCGGTGCTTATCAGCAAACAAAATAAAAATCAACGTTTCAGTCTGTATCCTGATGAAAGTCTGTGATACAGACTGAAACGTTGATTTTTATTTTGAGCTAATAAAAGCTAAGTTTTATTCATTCAACTTGGAAGTCCCTGGAGTGCTATCTTGTACTTTTGGCTGTATCTGTTTGCTGATAAGCACCGGGCAAGTACATCAAGGAAGGTGGAGTGCATTACTATTTTTGTTTATATATATATATATATATATATATATATATATATATATATATATATATATATATATATATATATATATATATATATATATATCACAAATAATGGCACTCACCCTTACTAATATAATAAATAGTAGAAGTGCCCTGGTGCAATCTCACGCTAATAAATAATTATATTGAAAAAAGATGCACTCTTCGGTCTTTTTGAAAATACTAACCGTTTTTAATCCATAGAAAGGTTCCAGTATAAGCGTAGGATATTATAAGAAAGCAAGTCGGTTGTGGTGTGCCAGAACCGACGATACAGTAGGCCTGTAAATAAAGAGGGCCCACCAAGGTGGAAGAAAAGAAAAGGAGAAAAAGTGTTGAGAATGTGGAGTGGTGGGTGGGTCATTCAAACACTGACTTCAAACAGTATGGAGCCAGGTAAGGTGTGTTACTTAAATAGGTAAGTGTATAATAATAAGCTCCTCCCACAATTACAGGCCAAACGGCCTTAATACTTGTGTTAGGGGCACATAGCCGTATATGGAGTAAGGTTCCAGTATAGGCGTAGGATAGTATAAGAGAGGAAGTCGGTTGTGGTGTGCCGGGACCGACGATACGGTAGGTCTGTAATTAAAGAGGGCAAAAGTGAATAATCAAAGATTTAAATCAGTCAACAAATTCATACAAATTAACCAGACATTTCCTTAAATGCATATCGTATTTCTTGTAATGGCTTGGGTATGTACCGTGTATGAGCAGAAGATTTGTATGTTGGCAATGGAGGCTGTGGAGGCCACCCCTAGATGGAAGGAATGACCCCAGTAGATAGAAGGGCTGCGGCCCAGCTAGGTTAACAGAGATCTGACATATCTCATGAATGTAGCGGTAGTAAGCCCTGCAATACAAATTACGGTTGTGATGGTTGGGATTTTAGGGTTTTGAAGATGTGAATCTAAGACCGCAACTGGCACCATTTTGTGGTTAGGACAGTATGTTATCTCTACTGGTGGTGCGTGTTGTCTAGTTAGGAATGTGGTAGAGCCAATATGTAGTGATCCATGTGTTTACGTAGGTGGGATCGTTGAAGACAATGATCTGTCTGAGTGGTGGTGATGGTAGTAAACTCTCTTGGCCTGAGAAAGCCGTAGAAGGCTATGTACCTGGCCGTTAATAACAGAGTTGGTAGTAGAATTAAATGGTTGTAGATCTAATAGGTCAGATAAGGATTGGAAAAGTTGGTTGGCTATTGGTAAGCTATGAGAGGTGTATGTATATGTATATGTATATATATATATATATATATATATATATATATATATATATATACAAAAAAATCTGATACAATTTGTATCTTGTAATACCTTTTTTTATTGGACTAACAGAATTTTTTTAATGACGAGCTTTCAGGAGGACTTCCCTTTCTCAAGTCTAAAGCATTTCTGAGCAAGACGACACATAGAATTCAAAGTTGAGTTGTGATACCGGGGTTAAAGCAACATGAGTGCAGATAAGACACAGGTTTAATAGAAATCATTTTCACAGAGGGTTGTAAATATCTTGTGTGAAGATCATAGAGTGAGGTGGGAAAGATAGAGAAAAAAAATGCAAACAGTGCAGAGGATGGGGCTACAAAGGGAGAGTAAGAACAAAAGAATTACTTATTTTAAGAATGCATGAATTCCCATCTAAGAGTTACAAGACTTGCTTTTCCCACAGTGTTCTCACTACTACAAGGGATTCTGGGTAGGCGTATGTAAATTAGCTCAACAAAGAAGCACATTTTTGCATCATAATTCCGCTTTATAGATGGATTCCTTGGAGTATGTGTCTATGTACAACAGCTTTGAAACACAACTCAGGAAGAGGTGCAAAGCCAGTGAACCACTTATGGACAGCTGTTTCGTTGCTAATGCAACTCATGAGCATGAGGTTGATTACTGGCTTGCTATGGAGGCTTGGTGTTACTTTAAAGAACACCAAAAGAGTTGTGGTGGGGAAAAAGGTGTGGATGAAAACCCCTTCCACCTGAAGTAAGTGGATAGTTAATACATTGCTTAACACAAATAGACACACCAGTCAAGCCATGTAAAAAGTGTAATTATGAGGCAAAAATGTGGTTCTTTGTTGAGCTCATTTGCATACGCCTACCCAGAATCCCTTGCAGTAGTAAGAGCACTGTTAAAGTGAGATTTCTGTGGGAAAAGCAAGTCTTATGACTTGACTTGTGTGTTTTTGTGTTTAGCAATGTATTAACTATCCACTTCAGGTGGAAGGGGTTTTCATCCACACGTGTGTGTGTGTGTGTGTGTGTATATATATATATATATATATATATATATATATATATATATATATATATATACATACACACACACACACACACAGGTGCGCACAGTGGGCGTGTGTGTTTGTATATATGTTAAGACTTTGCCTGGAGTTGTGGGAGAGGCTTATGGGACCTATATGAGGGACTCCCCCCTTGCCTACCCTACCGTAATTGGTCTGGCGATCTGCATGCTGCTACTTCCGGTGCATACAGACCACCATCTCGCTGCTCCTGTTCGGGAATCATTCTGTCTCCTGCTGTCTGGATTCCCCTTCACCCCCGACAGCCTCCCGTATGGCGTGATGACCTGGAAGCTCCTGTTGGCTGATAGTCGCGCTGGCACCTTCAGTTGGCGTCATTACGGTTTGGCTTGTTTTTTTCCCCCTCTTCCCCCCCTTATGCTTTCGTATAATGCTACTCAATGAGCTGCTTTAGTGGTATCTATCATTCACAGCAAGCCTCCCCATTCGGCTCTCTTTTATACCAATGGATTATTTCACTTAGTCACGCGGATTATTTTAGGTGTTTAGGCGGGCACGAACGGCTCTATGGCCGTATAGAGTGCTTGTGTCTTTATTCTCATTTTGCATAGTATGGGGGGTTCAGCAGGGATTTTGCTTGTTAATAAAATCGAACCTCCACTAAGGGTCATAATCCAAATCAATACTAATAGTACTATTACCTTTCACATCCTTATTCTCATGAACACTGGTCGCATAGCTCTCCTTACATTACTATTTTTTTTCTGGTTCACACACACAGCTTAGATTGATTTGTTTGTGGCCCTCTAGGGTTTAAATCCTGGTATTTGCTGTAGATAGAGGCTTAACAATCTGTTTTATATGTACAGGTATCTATTACACATATATTTGTTGTTTAAGGACTATAGATCTACACTATTTTAAAGTTGGTTTATTGCATAGGTTTCTATTGATCAGGTTTTTATGATGCTGCAAAGTAGCATATTTGGATAGGTTATACGTTTGATGAAAAGCTTTAGGTTACACTGTTTAGATGTTATGCATGCATTTTCAATACAGAGTTCGAGTTTATCAATTTAGAGCTGCATTTGCTCTTCAGACCTCTAAATCCTATTTCCAGTAGGTAGGTAGGTGGCTTGTTCATTATGTGGTTACTATATTTAGGTTTTCCTTACCTTATATGCATGTTGATTCATGTACACGTCTTTTGATGTTACTAGCTATAGGACACTCCTTCCCGTCTCTACCTTCTTTAGTGGGATTCACAGATTTCTGTGTCAGGTGAGTATATAAAAAAAAAAAAAAAAATCATACTTTAGTGATTTCCTTTTATATGTACAGTTGGAGGCCATGGCCCCCTTTCATTCCTGTATCCTCTCTACAACTTGTCCCATTCATTTTCAATAGGATACAACTATATTTTCAGACATAACACGCACGAGGGTTGAATTCAGGTATGTTTTGTCAAGTTGGCTCCACAGTGTCCCACCTTTTTAGTAGGTTTTACTGGCTTATAGGGTCTAGATGGCCAGTAGAGGTAATGTTTCTGGCATCTCTGCCTTTGCTACAATGGTCCCGAAAGGCCAACACCCATCCGCCACGCTTGAGGTATTTTCGCCCCTCAGCCAACTCATAGCTAGCCACCTTGCACAGTTAAATAGAGAGGGCTTCACTTGTCACTCCCAACCTATCTTTTGCTTTAATTGTCACAGAGAGTCCAAAACCCCGCCACAACGTACAGTGGCCAAGAAACCCCTTGTGCCAACTCATAGGTAAAGTCTCTCTAGCCGCTTGGCAATTAGCAGGGCCTCACCTGTCACTACCTTAGTAGAATCGTTTCACCACTTGGCACTAGTTATCCAGCCAGTAAAACGACCCCTTTGTTCTAAATTATGCTTGCTATATTTTTCAGTATGTTTTAGATCCCTGACGAAGCTGATGACTTGTTAATCCCCAGTACTCCTCTCCATTACACCTACTTGTAAAGGTGATACCGGTAACCCTGCATCTATTAGGCAATGGACTAATCCCCGCACTACAGCGTTACTTCATAGACGCATCATCACTTTCCCAGCAACGGCCAGGAAAGCGGAACTGTTTAGGCTTATGCAGACCAATACAGACAACGCAGAGGCAGGTGAAGGAATGAGTGGCTCCTGCAACTCCACGCCATGATATCCTGACTCGTTGCCTCTATGGGAAAAATTTATGATAGGCTGGATAGAATAGAGGCATGTTATCTTCCTATTTCATCAACTAGGTCCCTCGCTGTTGAACTTCTAGGTTCATCCCAGTTACAATCTGGTAATAGTGTACCCTTTAGGGTCGGGAACCCATGTCATTAACCCTTCCCATATGGTACCTGCAAATCTCAAAAAAGTTATCCTGGAAGGCAAAGATGTTAATCGTCTCTCCCCTGATTGCCTCTCAGGATATCGTGGAGAATCGCACATACGCATGCGGCGAAATACCTGTTGTATTGAAATCTAGAGATCCAAGACTTAGTAAAAGATTGTCTATTTTGGATTTTGTCATTGCCTTTGGGATTTATAAAGATGTCATATGCTCCGTTCACCCTCACAGGAGAGAGGTGTTGGATCTCTTTTTGCACAAGCTGGTGGACTTGGGAAATAAATATGGTGGTAGGTCATTCTATGATTACCACCGGTCCTTTTCAGCGAATGCGTCTGCAATACTTGCCCTGTTCAATATTAAAACAGATTGTGTCCAACTGGAAACTGAACTTGTTTGCAGGCACCAGCTTGTGCAATCCGTGCATCCACTACACATGCCACGCACTATTGTCCAATCTCACCCGATATCACTGTTAAGACACCTCCAGTGTCTTTAGGCAAAACCGCCGTTTAGTAGACCTTCCCCGTCTGCAGTAACAGTAACTCCATTCGCCTAACCTGTAGTACACGAACCAAATGCAGGGGAAGCGGCAATCTCCCGACCGGGATCCGTGAACGGCTCGAAACTCCCGAATGGCAATACACGAACTGCTGCTAGCCGCCAAACAACAATATCCACCAAGCGGCTTTCGCTTCCATCCAGCAGTCTCTAAACGTGAAGAAGAAATCCCCCCAATAACGAGACAGAAGCTCCGCATTGAGGGTCAAACAGGATCTGGCTTTACTGTGGGCTACCTGCCCGTATTTATGCAGGTCTCCCACTTGGTGGACACTCCCCTAGGGGACCAAATGGGAAACATAAATGACAGACAGATATGGGGACATTCCAGACACACAGTCACAGATTTTACCCACAGTGCATTATGATTCCCTCCCCTCTGCCCTGGAGATAATTACCAAGTAACTCAATTATCTCCAGGACAAAGCCAGTCGCCATTTTAAATATAAAATCATAAAAGACATAAAAATGTATAACTTTCAAATAACCGAACATTTCCCATTCGTATCACATATCCCCAGATAGCCTGGATCTGAGTGCATATTATTAGCGAATAGCGCTCAGATCCCACACACACATAGTTCAATCGCCATGGAGTCAAAGTTCTTACAGTCTTTCGGTATACGAATGACTCCATGGGAAGGCTATCTGGGTTAAGTCTTTTCGTATGCTCCAAACCTCCCGAACGGCCGGTATTCGTATGCTTTCGTGGAGACAGCCAGGCGTTCCATTGTTTCAGCGGTGTTCGGCAGAAAAAGTGTCCGTTTTTTGTTCCATAGAAATAGAGCCAAACACCGCTGGGCTTTCGCGTGGTTTAAAATGGCCGCTGCCTCGTGGTCGACATACGAACGACGACCACCCTGAATTCGGTTTAATTGAGAAGTTTCTGCGGTTAACCACAACGTTCTAATTGGGATCAATAGGTTAACCAGCAGCACACTTCTCTCCTGGGTGGCCGTCCGTTCGGCAGGTTTGTTCAGGAAAAAGAGTCATTCGAATGGCTGGGCTATAGAAAACAGCCATTCATACGAACAGGATACAAACAGACGAATACAACTAAAATAAGCAGACAGATGGTTCTGTCACAATCACTTCTACAATGGCTTTCCCTGGTACCAAAGTTAAGTTTGACAAACTGGTTAAGGATAAGCTTGTTCGATCAATTGTACTGCAGGTTTGTAACAATTTCAATTAAGGTACCTGCGGATATAGTGCCTGATGCTTGTTGCATGTATGTTCTCACTGCTTTAGGGCACATGCGAAGTCCATGTGCCCCAATAAAATTAATTCCAAAGCTTATCTGACCTGGCTAGCTCTTTAGCTACTCACCCATCCTAACACTTGGTCAATTTCTTAATTACGGGTTAATTACGGATTTCATGCAAGGTTTTCATACTGGTATTATTCATATGCCAGCAGGTATTGTGGAATGCAACAACCTCCAATCAGCTATGGCTGATGCTGTTGATACTTTGTTGCAACAAGAACTGGGTGAAGGGTTTTTATGAGGACCTTTTATGGAACATCCATTCTCGAACTGGAGGACTAACCCTACTGGTTTGGTCACCGGGAAAACCTCAGCAAAAACAAAGATAGACCTCTCCGCACCTCACTAAATCCCCTTGGAGGAATTTTCACTTCAGTATTCGACAATAGACAAGGCGATAGACGCAATCATTGCAGCAGGGATTGGGGCCTGGCTCAGTAAGACCGACAATGTTAATGCTTTTAAATTGTTACCCATTCAACCATCTCTGGCATCTGCATGGTATTAAATGGAAAGGTCTAAACTATTTTTTTCACAAGACTCACCTTCGGTTCGAAAAGCAGGCCCAACATTTTTAACACTTTCGCTGAGACCTTGTGTTGGCTATTAAATATGTGCCATTGCCATACAGTAATCCACTATCTGGTCGATTTTCTGTTCATGGAGAACCATTTCTCCCCCCCAGGCAATTTAAATAAAGCCATTAAGTATTTCATTTCTTTGGTGTACAGGTCTTGCCCCCAAAAAACAAAGGGCCTGACACCATTGTCAGTTTCTTGGGTATTCACCACTGGTCATAGAAGCCAGTCTCCCGCTGGACAAAATTGGTAGTATCCTACAAATCATCAACCAATACATCCAAATTGGTTCCTGTAACCGCAAGGAGTTACAATTTCTGTTGGGCTCCCTGAATTTTGCCATAAGAATCATGCTGCAAGGTAGAGCCTTTATCTCTAGACTCCTTAGCCTACTTCCCAAATTTTATGGCAGCAGTCATATCTCCCTCAACCCAGAAGTTACCACTGACCTTCTCACTTAGCGTAAATTCCTGTTACCCTGGAACGGGAAGAGTATGTTTCTCCCACAGTTGTCTATTAACTCCCCCGTCATCTGGACGGATGCAGCAGCTAGCACCAGTTTTGCAGTCATATTTGGTAACTATTAGCTCTGGGGTAGTTGGCCAGAGGAGGTGCAGGATATTGAAGGTTTCTCTCACAACTCTGCATTATTCAAGGTGTGTGTCTTATTGTGGCTGTGGCAGTGGCCCGAGAATCAGCAAAAAAACTGTCTCACTGACTTTGTGATTGCTTTCAGGATTTACAGTGATGTGCTGTATTCTGTGTACCCACACAGAAGAGAGGAGCTAGACCTATGCACAAGCTGGTGGATTGGGGCAACACATACGGTGGTTTGTCGTTTTACGACTACCACCTTTCATTTGCAACGACATCATCAGCAGCTCTGACTCAGTACAATGTAAGGATGGATTGGAGTCAAATGGATACAGAGCTGTTCCCTAGACACTTCCTTGGGCTAAGAACCCCAGCTTGTGCAATATTTGCAGCGACCACACGTGCGGCAATCCTCTGCCCTATTACACTGGACACTACCCCAGCCACTGCCATCCCAGGCACCTCAAGGGCATATAAGCAAGGCAGGGATAAACTTGGGTATCCAATTTGTGTATCTAGGCAAGTCCCAAATTTGTAACAACGTTTAATGTGGGGGCTTGTGCTTATAGTGCATGTCGTCTTTTGCATGTATGCTCTCATTGCTTCAGGGCACACGCAAAAACCATGTGCCCGAATAAAATGCATATGAAACATTACCTGACATCAGGAAACATTGACGATCTGACAGAGCTACGGTCCACTCACCCATCTAAGCATCTGGTGGAGTATTTAATCACAGGGTTTTTCTCAAGGGTTCCACACGGGTCTTATCTACATACCGGGAGGGACTTGGGAGTCTAACAATTTACAGTTGCCTTGGCCAACACAGACACAGTAGAGACCTTGCTATCGATCGAGCAAGAACAAGGGTTTGTACTATGACCATTCACAGAACCCCCCTTCTCTAGCTAGAGGACTAACCCTATTGGTTTGGTCACAGGGAAAAACACAAGCAGAGATTGATGATAGAACTCTCTGTGCCACATTCTTCGGTAGTTCCTAGTCTTAATTCTCTGATCCTCTCACTACAGTACGCTACCGTCGATGACTCTATAACTGCTATCATATCTGCAGGCATAGGTGCCTGGCTTAGCAAGATAGACATTGTGAATGCATTCTAGTTACTACCCATTCACCCATCGTTATGGCACCTGCATGGCATTAAGTGGAAGGGTCTATACTATTTTACAAGGCTCACTTTCGGCTCAAGAGTAGCCCAAAGTTTTTCGAGACCTGTGGAGACCTTGTGTTGGCTTCTCTTAAATAAAAGCAGGTACCATAGCGTCATCCATTACCTGGATGATTCTCTGTTCATAGAAAATAATGCATCACCCCACGCAGTCTAAACAAGGCAGTACAATTATTTGACTCACCAGGGGTACCAGTGTCTCCTTAAAAGACAGAAGGACCAGACACCATATACATTTTCTGGGGATACAACTTGACTCTGTAGCCATGGAAGCCAGCCTATCACAGGACAATAAAGCAACAGTATCCGACATGACAAGTACCACTACTTACAGTTCCTTCCTGTTACAGGCTCATGTAACAGGAAGGAACTGCAGTCACTGATTGTCTCATTAATTTCACCACGTGTATAATACCTCAAGGCAGAGCTTTCATTTCAAGGCTCTTGTGCCTCCTCCCCACATTCCCTGATGACTACAGCCATATCCCCCTTGACCATCAGGCCACTGCAGATCTCCATATGTGGAACATGTTTCTCGCAAATGGGAACGGGAGAAGCATGTTCCTCCCTCAGGTATCCGTAGATTCCCCCAACATTTGGACGGACGCAGCAGCATCCACTGGTTTTGCGGCCATTTTCGGGAACAAACGGCTCTGGGGTAGTTGGCCACACGAAGTACAACATTACACTCTTCAAGGTTTACCCCATAGTAACCGCAGTGGTTATGGGCAGGGAGACTGGTACAATGTTTTTCAGATAACTTGGCAATCCGCCATTATAAACAATGGCCAATCTTCCTCACTAATGATATTGAAGTTTATCAGGAGACTGATGTGGTTGGCAGCTTGTCACCAGTTTTATCCGGTATGCTACCATGTCCCAGACATTTTAACACGGCTGCTGACCAGTTATCTCATGTTAAAATTTCAGGTATTCAGGAGGTCCTTACCAACTGCCTCACCACTGGCCACGACCACCCCCCTGCTCCAAGATCTGATTATGGATTAGAAGACTTAATACAATTTAGCAAATGGTTGGCATATACTTGCATTATTAAAAACACATATATGCATAGTGATATGACAGGGCGTTCTTGTTGTATAAAGGTTCATGACAGTGCACCACCTGGCCAACAGGTTCGACACTACAACCTTGGTGGCTTTCTCCACTTTTTGCCACCTCAAATTGAAGCTGTCACATAAAAGTTATACCTCACAGGCACCCAACACCACATGTTCTCAACTTTTTCCAACAACTCAAGCTTCCTCACATCCTACCCCACTAAGCCATTCTTAGCGGCATATCCAAGGCAAACTGTTCTACTCCACAACGTAGGTTACCAATTGACATACAGTTGTTCAAACGTATGCCTGGCTTACTGGATACAGCACCATTTTAACCTCATACAAACTCCGTCATCAAGACAGCCATATACTCGGCTTTCTCAGACCACGAGAATTAACTATCAGGGGACAAAATAATGGTCAAAGTTACCTTCGCACCTCATACCTTAACAAACAACAAGACCAGTACGTTCTTAGCCTACCCACGACTAAGACTAGTCAGATGGGTCAACCCGTTCTTATCCATTACTACCCCACCGACAATTTATGGTGCCCAGTGAAGTTTTTAATGCATACCTACTTTCTGTACCCACTCACACTTCACTCCCTCACTGTCACTTCACGGGGCTACCCTCACCACTTCTACATTTATGGTGTATGTACGTCTATTGCTGACACAACTCGGCTTGAATGCCAACAAATATTCTGGACACTCATTCAGGATAGGGGCAGCATCTATTGCCTCAAGCCAAGACATTCCAGAACAAGTTATCAAAACTGTGATAACCGCTGAAAGTAGTCAGCTTATGCAGTTATATACCCCAACCGGTACAGGAAATATGAAGGGCATTCGTAAGATCTCCTCATAAATATGTATATACTATGACATGTGGTTTCGTTATAAATATCTTGTGAGCAAGATTGGTATTCCTTTTGCCCACCTTATTTATAGACCTACGACCTATGCCGGTATCGGCATACCTCAACCGACTTTGCTTATTAAAGGTAGATAACTCTATTCATTTCATTACTGAAATGGCCCCGAACACAAATATATAAATATATATATATACAGAAGACTTGGCCTGTAATTGTGGGAGGTACATTGTTCCCTATTTAAACTCAGTGAGCCCCTGCTTACCTGTCATCGATGTTCCCGGAAGTGCATCTGTTTACATTATTATTATTATTATTATTATTATTTTATTATTTATATAGCGCCAACAAATTCCGTAGCGCTGTACAATGGGTGGACTAACAGACACATCATTGAGATCAGACCACTGACGTACAGGAACAGAGGGGGTTGAGGGCCCTGCTTGATGAGCTTACATGCTAGAGGGAGTGGGGTATAGTGACACAAAGGGTTAAAGTAGGGGAATTAAATAGTTTGTTACAGAAGGGTTTATTGAGTGCTTGGTAGGTCATTTTTGACAGGTGAAGGAACGGAGTCATGGGGTGGGGGATGAGAAACCTGCTGACAGTTTAATTGATACGCTTTAAGAAGTGAGTTTTCAAAGACCCTAACGTTATTTTCCCGCCCGCCAGCAGTCCATCTTTCAATAGTCTCTCAGTGTCCCCATGTCTCCTAGCCAGTGTCGCTAGTGTCTCAGTGTCCCCATGTCTCTCAATGTCCCTAGTGTCTGTGTCCTTAGTCTACCAGAGTCCCCTAGTATCTCTCAGTGTCCCAATGTCTCTAAGTGTCACCTATTGTCCTAGTGACATAGGACCACTTTGAGACATGGGGACACAGACTCTAAGGGACACTGGGAAACATGGGGATACAAACACTAGGGGACACTGGGTGACATGGGGACACTGAGAGACACAGGGAAACATGGGGCACTCCCAGTGTCCCTTGTATCTCAGTATCCCAATGTCTCCCAGTGTCCCTGGTGTCTCTCAATGTCCGTAGTGTGCCAGTGTCCCTAGTGTCTCAGTGTTTCCTAGTCTCCCAAAGTCCCCTAGTCTCCCAGTCCCAATGTCTCCCAGTGTTGCCATGTCTCCTAGTGTCTCAGTGTCCCCTAGTATAAAAGAAAAAAATCTCAGGCACTCACTGTGATAGATTTAAGCAGGTTTATTGGACACAACAACTTTTCGACCTGTACCCATGTCTTTATCAAGTCTCCAGTGTCCCCTATGTATCACAGTGTCCCCTATGTATCGGAGTGTCTCAGTGCTCCATGTCTCCCATTGTCTCTGGTGTCTCCCAGTGTCTCTGGTGTCTCCCAGTGTCCCCTAGTCTCCCAGTGTCCCCTAGTCTCCCAGTGTCCCCTAGTCTCCACTTGACATGGGGACACTGGGATACATGGGGACACAGACATGCCCCCTTTTTGTGTATGTTCGCCCCTTTCGGCAGTTCTGGTTATGTGATTTGTGTCAGTGGCCCACCCTTTTACTCCATCCATAGGCTTCATGATTTACTAGACACTGCTGTTAGGGGTTTACTTGAAAGATGAAAGCGTGAGATTAGCATAGGGTATGTGTTTTCTCATAGCTGCATCCTATGAGTTTCCCTCCAGCACCATCTCCATCAGATACATGGCACTTAGGAGGTAGGACTGTTTTAGTGGTTTTGGTCGATAAAATTTTGTAATTAGGCCTATCATAATTGTAAGCACCAGGCCCACTGAGCTCTTAATCTGGCCCTGCATACAAGCAATCATTCATTCTGGGAAGGCTGCTTGGTTAAGTAAATCTGACATTACTAACACCTTTAAATTACTTCCCATTCTTCAGTCACAATGGCATCTGGATGGAGTTAAATGGCAAGACAGCTACTATTTCGCTACCAGACTTACTTTCGGATCCAAAAGTAGCCCTAAGTTATTCGATATATTCGCCAAAACTTTAACCTGGCTCCTACTGAACTTTTGCAGACGTCCAGTAGTCATACACTACTTACACGACTTCCTCACCATTGAACCACACCAATACATGCCTCACAGACTTAATCACATGCTCACTCTGTTCAAAGATTTAGGAGTCCCTGTAGCCCAGGACAAAACAGAAGGTCCCAACACGGAGATTACTTTCCTGGGAATTACGCTCAATTCTGTCTCTATGCAGGCCAGCCTGCCTCAAGAGAAAGACAGGATTCTTTCTTACATAAACATCTGCACGTCACAAGGCACTTGCACCAGGAAACAGCTACAGTCACTACTCAGTTCACTCAATTTTGCAATGAGAATAATTCCTCAGGGTAGGTCTTTCATTTCCAGAATCCTCTCACTGTTGCATGGTCTCCCCGATGACGACGACTCCACAACTCCATAGACGAGTCAGCTAGAGCTGATCTAAAAATGTGGCAGCTGTTCCTATTATGTTGGAATGGCAGGTCGCTATTTGTTCCACCCATTTCTGATGATTCCACTGTAGTTTGGACCGATGCTTCAGGTGCCGTAGGGTATGCAGCTATTTTCGGTGATGAATGGCTATACGTCTCTTAGCCAGTTGAGACGACCTCGCTCGAAAATTTCAATACCACCTCAGCTCTATTTGAAATTTACCTTATAGTAGCAGCTTTCTCCACTGAAAATTCTTTGGGTCTCAAGAAACCATAGAAGGTTAAGTAAGCTGCGGACTTGATAATTAGGTTTGTGGTGTGTTCAAAAGCGGACGTGTCGAGTACATCGGAGATACTCTTGAAGAGCATATTGTCTATGGGAAGTTTCTTAATAGGATTGTGTACTGTTAATCTGCACAAGTCTGGGGTAAAGAATGGTGTGGGAAGTCAGTCAGATGCTTTTCTGATAACTTTTAATATAGTTAACAAAGACCGCTCTCAGTCCCTCACGATTATGAACTTAATAAGGAGACTGACCTGGCTAGCGGCTAATCTTCAATTCTGTATAACCTGTATTCACATTCCGGGTGTTCAAAATACTGCTGCTGATGCTCTCTCACGCTTGAATTTGCAGGAATTTTCAGGCTTCATCCATCAGCGAACTCGCAGCCCAGGGAACCTCCAAGCTTCACAGACCTAGTTATGCTTTAAGTTCTCTATTACAACATAGTAGGTCACTCGCACAGGCAGGCTTGTCCCTTAATACAAGGAAAGCCTATTCCAGAGCATACGAGTTGTTTAAAAAATTTGTTCGGGATTATTGTATAATGTTTTTTCCATTGGAACTGTGGTTGCATTTACAACTTTTTGCCACATCTCTCTTAATTTCGACTACAACACTATCAAACTATACTTAACGGGTATACAGCTGTTAAAAGTGTCCTCAAGGGTGTCCAGAGATTAACAGTACACAATCCTATTAAGAAACTTCCCATAGACAATATGCTCTTCAAGAGTATCTGTGATGTACTCGACACGTCCCCTTTTGAACACACCACAAACCTAATTATCAAGTCTGCAGCTTACTTAACCTTCTATGGTTTCTTGAGACCCAAAGAATTTTCAGTGGAGAAAGCATCTGACACAAAGTCATGCCTCCAGAAGAAATACCTTATTAAAAAACAGGACCGCTACATCTATTACTCATACCAAAACAAGCCAAACAGGTCCTCCGGTAGAAATTAAATACTATCCTACCTCTACCAAATGGTGTCCTATCCTAGTTTTAGATAAACTAGTGTTGTCTCAAATCACTTCCAACCCTGATTGCCCACTGTTAGCTATTCAAGGGAAACCCCTAACCACTAAACAATTTATGCTTTACATTCGTACATTATTACTCCGGCTAGGACATAACCCACACGCCTTCTCGGGCCATTCCTTCCGCATTGGAGCAGCCTCAGCTGCCTCAGGTAATCACGTACCAACTCACATCATTAAAAATATGGGTAGGTGGAAATCATCCGCATACAACAGATACATTCCCGATCCTGAGAAACAGATAAGAATGGCTTTCTGTGACATGTCTAAATAATGTATTGCTTAATAAACTTATATGAATTTTGAGAAATCGCTTCTTATATTTTTTGCCCTCTTTTACAGGTCTAACCTCACGTCAGTTTGGGCAAACCTCAACTGACTTTGCTCTTACTAATACTGCTTCTTTTTCATTGTTTCCTTACGTCCTCGAAATGTGCCGTACAAAAATAGAAGGCTTGGCCTGTAATTGTGGGAGGTACATTGTTCCCTATTTAAACTCAGTGAGCCCCTGCTTACCTGTCGTCGACGTTCCTGAAAGTGCCCCTCCCACCCTCAATTTATTATCATTTCACCTAGGTGGGCCCTCTTTTACAGGTCTAACCTCACGTCAGTTTCGGCACACCTCAACTGACTTTGCCCTTACTAATACGGCTTTTTTTTCATTATTGTTTCCTTACTTCCTCAATATGTCCCGTACACCAATACATACACACACTGCTCAAAAAAATAAAGGGAACACAAAAATAACACATCCTAGATCTGAATGAATTAAATATTTTTCTGAAATACTTTGTTCTTTGCATAGTTGAATGTTCTGACAACAAAATCACACAAAAATTTAAAAATGGAAATCAAATTTTTCAACCCTTGGAGGTCTGGATTTGGAGTCACACTCAAAATTAAAGTGGAAAAACACACTACAGGCTGATCCAACTTTGATGTAATGTCCTTAAAACAAGTCAAAATGAGGCTAAGTAGTATGTGTGGCCTCCACGTGCACCTGTGCATGCTCCTGATGAGGTGGTGAATGATCTCCTCCCAGACTTGGCCTACAGCATCTGTCAACTCCTGGACAGTCTGTTGTGCAACGTGACATTGGTGGATGGAGCAAGACATGATGTCCCAGATGTGCTCAGTTGGATTCAGATCTGGGGAACGGGCGGGCCAGTCCATGGCATCAATGCCTTCATCTTGCAGGAACTGCTGACACACTCCAGCCACATGAGGTCTAGCATTGTCTTGCATTAGGAGGAACCCAAGGCCAACCGCACCAGCATATGGTCTCACAAGGGGTCTGAGGATCTCATCTCTGTACCTAATGGCAGTCAGGCTACCTCTGGTGAGCACATGGAGGGCTGTGTGGCCCCCCAAAGAAATGCCACCCCACACCATTACTGACCCACTGCCAAACCGGTCATGCTGGAGGATGTTGCAGGCAGCAGAACGTTCTCCACGGCATCTCCAGACTCGTCTGTCACGTCTGTCACGTGCTCAGTGTGAACCTGCTTTCATCTGTGAAGAGCACAGGGTGCCAGTGGCGAATTTGCCAATCTTGGTGTTCTCTGGCAAATTCCAAACGTCCTGCACGGTGTTGGGCTGTAAGCACAACCCCCACCTGTGGACGTAGGGCCCTCATACCACCCTCATGGAGTCTGTTTCTGACCGTTTGAGCAGACACATGCACATTTGTGGCCTGCTGGAGGTCATTTTGCAGGACTCTGGCAGTGCTCCTTCTGTTCCTTCTTGCACAAAGACGGAGGTAGCGGTCCTGCTGCTGGGTTGTTGCCTCCTACGGCCTCCTCCATGTCTCCTGATGTACTGGCCTGTCTCCTGGTAGCGCCTCCATGCTCTGGACACTACGCTGACAGACACAGCATTACATTGTGTTGTTTAAGTGTTCCCTTTATTTTTTTGAGCAGTATATATATATTAATATACACACATGCAAATATATATATATATATATATATATATATATATGTGTGTGTGTGTATTTATTATATAGTTACATAGCTGAAAAGAGACTTGCGTCCATTAAGTTCAGCCTTTCTCACATTTGTTTTTTGCCGATGATCCCAAAAATAAAAAATAGTTTGAAGCACTTCCATTTTTGCAACAAACTAGGGAAAAAAATCCTTCTTAACCCCAGAATGGCAGTCAGATTAATCCTTGGATCAAGAAGCTATAACCCTACATTGAAAAATTATATCCTTGAATATTCTGTTTTTGCAAGTATGCATCTAGTTGTAACGATACCTTACCTTTACCCTCCGGACCCACGCAGTGCGGCGTTCTCCACTGCTGCTTCTGGGAGGCGGCACAGTCTGTCTGACGCTGGCCGCTCACGGCACGCCTCTTCTTATGACGCGGTGCATGCGCGCCGACGTCATCAGAATATTGCCGTGGAAATTCAACCTTTTGGGGGCGTGGCTTTAAAGTAAAAGTCTATAAAAGGGCGTCCCTGTCCTTCCTTCAGCGCCCTAATGTGGTTCTTGTATGTTCCCTCTAGTGCTCTTGAGATTTTTGTCTGTTTTCTGGTATATTGACCCTTGGCTTTCCTTACTGACTACTCTCCTCTCTGGTTCCCCGATTATTGGCTTGGTTATTTCTTGTGTATTCCGATTTCTGTACTCCCTCGACCTCTGGCTATTCCTTTGACTATTCTTTGACGTTGAGCCCGGCCACCCTAAGGTCCGGTATACGTCTCCTTCTGGGTTACTCTCTACGTGAAGGGGTCACTGTCGTGACACTAGTTGCTGTTTGAACATCTGTATGGACTCTGATAAAACCACTTCTTCAGGCAGAGAATTCCACATCCTTATTGTTCTTACAGTAAAAATACCTTCTTTGCCTTAGACGAGATCTTCTTTCTTCCAGTTTAAATGCATGGCCTCGTGTCCTATGTAAAGTCCGGTTTGTGAATAGATTTCCACACAATGGTGTGTATTGGTACTGGATATATTTATATAATGTTATCATATCCCCTCTCAGGCGACGTTTTTCTAAACTAAAGAGGTTTAAATTTGTTAACCTTTCTTCATAGCCGAAATGTTCCATTCCTTTTGTTAATTTTGTAGCCCTGTGCACTTTTTCTAGTGCCATAATATCCTTCTTTCGAACAGGTGCCCAAAATTGCACAGCATATTCAAGATGTGGTTTAACCAGTGATTTATAAAAAGGCAAAATGATATTCTCATCCCGAGAATGAATGCCCTTTTTCATACATGACAATACCTGACTGGCCTTAGCCACTGCTGATTGACATTGCACACTGTTGCATAGTTTGTTGAGTTAATACAATGTTAAACAAAAATATGCACACCTGTTAAGCTTTAAGACTTGCTTTTCCCACAGAAATCACACACTTGCAGTGCTGTTACTACCACAAAGGATTCTGGGTGGGCATATGCAAATTAGTTCAACGAAGAGTCACATTTTTGCCTCGTTTGATTTTAAACATGGATTTCTTTGAGTCTGTGTTTGCTGTATACAACAGCTTTGAAACACAACTTGGGAAAATATGCAAAGCCAGTGAACCACTCATGGACAGCTGTTTCAATGGTAATGCAAATTAGCATGAGGTTGGTTACTGACTAGCTACTGAGGATTGGAGGTACTTGCAAAGCAACAACCAAAAATGTTATGGTAGGGAAAGAAATAGCCAGTAACCAACCTCATGCTGATGAGTTGCATTAACAACGAAACAGCTGTCCATGAGTGGTTCACTGGCTTTTCTCCTCTTCCTGAGTTGTGTTTCAAAGCTGTTGTATACAGCAGACACATACTCCAGAGTGGAATTATGAGGCAAAAATGTGGTCCTTGAGCTCATTTGCATATGCCTACCCAGAATCCCTTGCAGTAGTGAGAGCACTGTTCAAGTGAGATATCTGTGGGAAAAGCAAGTCTTATGGCTTGACTGGTGTATGTATTTGTGTTTAGCAATGTATTAACCCCTACTACAGATGGAAGGGGTTTTCATCCACACTTTTTTCCCTACCACAACTCTTTGGTATATATTTGTGTTTGGGGCATAAAAGCCGTAATGAGAGCATATTATAAGTAGTTTTGTAAGGTCCTTATGTAAGACATACTGTAAAATGAAAAAGACGGTCATTAGAGTATTGCCGTGTAAAACTAGTAGAGGTTGATCAGGGGAACCTTGAACAGAGGTTAGGTAGTTATCTATAATTTTGATGGGGCAGCATTGTTGGTAGGGTAATAGGGGATTTTTATGAACTGTCCCCTCTGGCTAGTTTTGGTATGGCTGAGGGATAGTACATAGTGGTTTTGTATCTTTGTGAGGTGAGATCTCTTAATGTAGTCTGGGGAAGTGAGGTTTATGGAAGTTTTAATTTGATAGGATGACAGAAAACTGTGTCTGTTAGGTCGTAGGGTGAGTATGGGTGTTGTATACTGGTTTAATATTATTTATTTATAAAATATTTTACCAGGAAAGATACATTGAGATTTCTCTCGTTTTCAAGTATGTCCTGGGTCCACAAAACATTGCATTGTTACATTAGGTATAACAAAATACAAAAACAATATTAATACACAATATATACAAAATTTAACATAGAACAGGCAGGAAATATATAATCAATATAATTTAATAGTGTTAAGACAATTTTTAGTGAAGATGGCAAAAATAAGTAAAAGCTACCATTGTAGCCATAGAAAACTTGTTTACAATATTAAATTCTAGCAAGAACCGGCTACAGCTCTGCAGAATTCGTTGCCACTTTATAAATGATAATATCCTGTGACAGACTGCCTGGCACCCAGATCGGGTACCTCCGTCAATCGCTGCTTCCTAGTCGCCTTGAGTACCGCAAGCACCGCACCGGACATCATCAGCACCGTAAACCCCACAATCCGCCGCAGCTTGGTTGGGGTCTCTCCGTCCTCCACCCACCCTGGACCCAAGACCAGGATCCAGCTTCCAGTGGGTAGACCTCTCCAAGTCCAGAGAGCGAAGCAGGAATAGCTCTTATAAGAGCTAGTGATTATGCAATCCATCCTCCCTGCTCGGGAGATAATTGGATCAGTAACTGTACTAATTCTAATCCAATTATCTCCAAGCACAGAAAAACATACTTTTTTAAAACTCCCCAAAAGTACCCTGTGACGAAACGCCTTTTGTCACCGGATTTTCCCCTGGCTGTTGGAGGAGCCTGATTGCCAGCCTCTTGCCTCATGACTATGGCCCTGGGTTATTTGGCCCTTCAAGTACAATATTTGGGCATATTGGATTTGTATGGTGCTGCTGCTGGCCCTTTAAAAACCATCCCTGGACATATTATGACTTTTAGGAACAATGTCCCTTTAAGACTGTGTAGCAGATTGCATTCAGGCGGTCTGCAATATTATATATGCTATTATGTGTTCGGTAAATTGTAAATGTGTAGGTTCTATGTGATAAATGTAACAGTATGTATTTTTATGTCTTTTGGTGTCCTTTGTCTGCCATGTGGCTAATGGAGTTTTGCCTCTGTCCTTGGAGATAATTGCATTACTTCTCAATTATCTCCATGATAGAAGACTCTGAAACCAGTTTGGGCCAGATAGCCATGCTGCCAGCCAGGCCCCAAAAGATACTTGTGCTAACTTCTGAACCCCCTGGTCTGATTCATGCCATTTTGTAATATGTTGTTCCCTTTAATGGATTGATTGTGAATATGTAATTTTATGTGAATGTGATGTATAGTTTTAGAGTTATGAAAGTTGGGTAAAAAGTATGTTTTAACTGTATGTGTAATTGAGTTTCCTCTCAGGATAAGGGGAGGGGATATGTGGGATATAACGGATATGTGATTGGTTGTTTTATACCTCCCTGTGGGCGGTCCTGTATTTGCAAAGACTGTAATAAAAACCAGGCTGGGTGTGCCAGCACCTGAGTTCCTGTTTTAACCCTCAAAGTGAAGTGTTGTCTCATTGTTAGGGGGAAGGATTTATTGTATGCTGTTCCAGTTTGACTGCTAGGAGAGTAAACCTATCCGTATGGTTCCTATTCAGCTGTATACAACATTCATATGCTAGAGAGGATTCCTATGCTTCTCAGATTCGGTGGTTGTGGTGTCTGCTGCAGTGCTTGAAGTCCTCAGAAAGCGCTAGGAGCATCCGTCAGCGGAAGTTACCCGGTCGGGGTGCCAGCGGTTCCGTTACATACCCTAAAAATACATAATACATACATAAGGGTAGGAGGCTGGCACAGATAGCATGCCATATTATAATTAAACTAAGAGTAGTTACAGAGTAGTTACAGAGGTTTCAGTAGAAGTTGCTAACAGCAACTAAAGAACTTTACTACCGCTGGGTACTCATCATATTAGAGTAAGTGAGGGGAAGCACGGAAGTCCCTGCTTTGCCAACAAGACCAGATGAGTATAGACAGATCCATAGACTGCAGTCTTTATCCAACTCCACAGGTGGCCATGTTAGGTAAACTGCATCCATGAGAGGTAGGGTGCCTCCATAAGCCCCAAAGTGCCCCTAGTATCTGTACTTTTTGCTGGAAATCTGCAGGAGGTTTGCAGTGCCAGGCTTCTTCACACCCTAGAGCCCAGGCTTTAGAGAGAGCCGCGGCTGTATGTCCAACGATCCTCTGTCTTAGTTCGGTGGGATCTCATGCCCAAGGTAGCTCTGATTTCCAGGCTACTCTTTGGATGCTTATGAGCCTGGTCAGTTTTGGGCCACCTGCGTGGGATGCAGGCTTTGCAGGTGGAGTGTACAGTAGCTTGCGGCACTGGAAGCGCTCTCAGAACTCCTGACAGAGCTTGACGAAGTGAGTTTCAAAGCTCTCTCTTCATGCTCAAACTGTGGAGCTCTCTTGGCATCGTGTATGCTAAAGTGCAGCTGCCATCTTGAGTGTACCATGCGGAGATCGATGTGGCAAGAGGTTTTGTTGCGTCGGAGAGGTGAGTTTCCCGAGTGGGGACCGGGATAACCCCCAAAGGGGGTGGTTGCGGGGCAGTGAGCTTAACTTCATGCTTGGAATGTAGCCCTGGGTCAGGAGATCTTCTGCTTCCCCCGGTCACCAGATATACTAGGCCACATGTTCGGACTGCAAGAAAGCACAGAGGAACAACATAAATTACGCTTCGATGTGTTACAGGTCGTTGCTGGGCAAGTAACAGCTTGAGTGGGGCTTCAGCCAGTGTAGTTTTGTGCTGTAAATGCTTTTGTTAAGTTCAGGCGAGCTGGAGCCATCTGAGCTGCCAGGCCCCGCCCCCTCTTTTTTGTACTTTGAATAAATTTTTTCTTGTGAAATTACCTGGAGTCCTGCATCCTGTCTTTGAGAGGAGATACTGTAGCCATTAGACAGAGCCTGGTATGGCTGTTGGTCATGTGAATGGAATTTTAACCATTACAGTTCACACTATGTTGTTGCTTTCTGGCTCTTTTTTTTTTTTTTTTTTAGCTATTATTACTGTTCAGTTGCACCTGTATATACTGGACTGTGGATTATTAAGTATACATATACATATTTTACTCACTTTTTATTGTGTACACCTATTCTGTGTCTCTCCTTCACCCTCACACTTTTGTTCATACTTTCTTGGACAAAAGTTTACTTTTCTCTCCTTCCACCAATTGCTTACACTTGTCCTTTCTATACTAGGCTGCTCACTTGTCTTGACTTCCATCATGCTCCAAACTTGTCATGTCTACCAATTTAATGTCATGCAATTGTCCTTCCATCCACCCCAAGGCTTGGAGTAGTAGGTGTGATCTATGTCTGTGTAAGACACCTTTGGGTGGAGGCAAGGGGCAAAGCACTGTTGGTACTGTAGAATACCCTCAACACTCCATGGTGGTGGTCTAGTGGAAGACTGTGAGGTCTGCATCACCGATGGGTTTAAGACACAGTCATCGCTGCTCCTAGACCACAACAATGCTGAGTGTGCACTAGGATCATGAGGGAGGTTACAGTGTACTGTCTACAAACTCCCCTGCGGCAGATATAGTACACAGAGCCGGTTAGGAAGATATATTGAACTTATTAGGAGTTTTTTTCCTTTGAATGCAAAGCGTCCTCACAACAAATATTGATTTCATCTTTGGTTTTTAATCTGTTCACTCACTTAGAATTTTGTTCATTTGTAAAAATAAATCACCATTTCTATTTTTAAAACTACATTTTCCAGGTATCAAACTACTTGCATTATGTGCATTATACGCAAGGGAAGATGTTTGGGCATGGTACTTTTTCTCAATTAAGTTTTTTACACACCTTTATGTCTTATCCTCAGATGTCCAATGGCATGAGTCAGATCATTGGATTAAAGGAAAAAGGACTTCCTCAGATTGCCCGCCTCCTCCAGTCGGAAAATGTGGATGTGGTGAAAACAGGAACTTCCTTGCTCAGTAACATGTCCCGTCATCCAGCACTTCACAAGAGCATGGGTTAAAAGATATTACATATATTCTTGTCTATATGACTCTGTGGATTCCTAATTCATCATATCATTCCTAGCTAAGACTCTAAATACTTTGCTTATTTATTTATTATTTTAAATTTAGGTTCGCAAGTCCTTCCGGATGTTTCCCGTCTGTTATCCCAAACGTCTGGGGGATCATCAAACTCTGAAGACATCTTGTCCTCAGCCTGTTATACAATGAGAAATCTTGTGATGGCTGAGCCTCATCTAGCAAAGCAGAGCCTCTCAGGGAATTTGCTTGGAAACTTGGTTAACATGTGCAAGAGTGGGTGAGTTACTCCATGCATAGCTTAACATAATTTCCACTCTTGTGTTCATTCAATAAAATGAGCATTCATAGTGAATTTCACATTTTAGAGACCAGTTCCACTGTCCTGGGTTGGTTCCCTGGTGTCCCGCTTTTGGGGACACCATTGACCTATCCCCAGAAAGCAAGGATGATTTTGTTACATAATTAAGTAATTTTATTGCTTACAATTTGAGGAACATGCCTGACATCCCAGGTAGAAAGTCCAGAAAACTAAATTTGCTAGCACTATATTTAACCCTGAAACTTTCCAAGACACCCTAAAACCTGTACATGAGGGGTACTGATTAACTTGGGAGAGTTTGTTGAATACAAATATTAGTAATACAAAACAGTCAAATGTACAACAATGATAATATTGTCAGTGAAAGTGACGCTTTTTTCTATTTTTCACACACAAACGGCACTTTGATATCATTGTTGCGATATGTTTTACTGTTTTGAAATATAAGGTTTGCATTTCCTTTTTTCCACATTGAAATTTAATGCATTGGTTATGTTGCCTTTGAGAGTGTGGTATGTTCTGAGGATGGTGTAAGTGGATTATTTGAGCCTAGGTGCCAGAGCAATTTCCTAAGCAGCCATTTTGCTAAGTGATTGGCCACGCCCACTCATATGTAATTTTTATAGTGATCAATGCCATTTAAAGTTAGCATTGGTCACTTGAAACTAAAAAAATTCGGGGGCGGAGCTTGACCACCAGCCTGAACAGACTCCATGTTTGCAAGATCCTCCGAACAAACTAACAAAAACTTAAATAAATCGAAAGCCCAGCCAGACCCCAAAAGCTGCCAGCTACAACCTTCAACGTCCCCCGAGGTGATAGATGCCTTTTTTTCAATCAAGGGTGCTTCCCTGCCGAGCCTGGAAGCACCCTTTCTGCAGCAGGTGAACAGCAACTCTCCCCAGGCATCACCCGACGCCCTAGCCCACATGCCAGCTATGAGCCGCCGCTCGCAGAAGACAACGGCAGCCTGTTTCTCCCTTCTTCTCCCTTCCTCTCCCATATCCTATTCTTATGATTTTGCACTTGTTTAACCCACACAAGCAACAGGGCAAAGCAAATACTCAGGCACAACACTTCAGGTCGAGGACACAGCTATAGCTCCATCTCCCGTAACAGGGACCGCTAACACCCCACCGCACATAGAATCAGGGACAACCCCTGCTTCTCTCACTCACACCCCCCCCTGCTACTCCCATGGTTAGGAGCCACCAAGCATAATACGTGGTGTGGGACGGGACACCGCTTGACCTCCCGAATCTAACACACCCTCGGGTGGAACACACAGCAACACGGCCCACACGTCATGTATCCGACGATGCCACACTCCACGCTTTCACACAAGCACACAAGCTGAATGCTCCAGCTTCAGTACCCCCAGCGGACAACCTCAGCACACTGACTCTCACCCATGGGCAAGCTAGGATGCACCCGACCAACCCAGAATATAAGGGTGACACAGTAGCTGCCAAGGCTTCAACTAACATGTTTTAATAAAAAGTTAATTAGTGCAAGAATCTACTGCGAACCTGCTTACACACTAATTGCTGAACACCCACTATGTGTCAAACGCTAAAATGTTTTTGCTTTGCACTGAAAAAGAAAGAATTAAAAAAATAATTATATCCAACATTATTATGTTATTTATATAGCGCCAAGAAATTCCGCAGCGCTTTACAGTGGGTGGATGAACAAACATGTAGTTATAACAAGACAAGTTGGACACACAGCAACAGAGGGGTTGAGGGCCCTGCTCAATGAGCTTACATGCCAGAGGGAGTGGGGTAAGGATAGTATTAGACTAATGACAGTTGCAAGAGGGAATCAGTCAGGAGCTATTAACAGTTTAATACGCTTTTAGGAAAAAGTGGGTTTTAAATCATATTTTGTAATTTGAGATTTCCCCATAGTTTGTTAGTTCTTTTATTATATTGGGCAGTGACATTTGAGGATTAGTTACATAAAAAAGACATGGGGGGCAGAGCCTAGTGGTCGAAGAGACAAGATGCAAGTATGAAGAGCTCCGGGCAAACCCACTCAAAAAGAGCATATTTGGGCAAATGTTCTGAACCTATCACTGAGCAAACACAAGCCTTCATGGGTCGCAAGTCCAAAAATCCAAGGTCAGACAAGCCCAGGCAGGGCATGACAATCGGCAACCTCTTTTCAGGGCAGGGCGCGAATGGGGCCCAAAATGGCTGCGGACTTTGAAGAATCATCAGACTATTTAGAGGAGTATTTCCTAGGCAGAGGACCGGACTCTCAGCCGGTCACAACAGAAACACTGTGGAAACTTTTGTCAAACATCCAAAGCACACTGCAAGCGGACATGGCATCCCTATGGTCTGACATTACAGGTTTGGTAAACAGACTGCGTACAGTCAAGGCCTTTAGCAGACACACATGCTGTGAAGATCACCTCCCTTGAACAGGAAGTGCAGGCCCTGAAACCTAAGCAGGAGGCCTCAGACCGGAGATTTGCGACCTTGGAGGATGTGAGACGCCGTAAAAATGTGAAAATCAGTGGCATCTCGGAGTACGTCCCAGCGACGGAGCATCCGCATCTCCTTGTTGTCTTTTGCTGTCGAGTTTATGGAACTAAAATCGGATACTCAATGGCACAAACACCGCTGAAGCTTTAACCGTCTTTTGGAACTTTTACATTTCTAGTCGAACGGCATTCAACACTTCGTGCATTCGAATGGCATTTGAACTGTGATGAATAGACCGGCCTCACAGCTCAAATCTCTGTAACTGTTTTGGGCATGAAAACTTGCGTGCGGTCGGTCAAAATGGGACTTCCAGCTATCTCCCGAAGGGCTAAACGTATTTGCATGATTTTTGGATATGGTTTTTTCCCTAATTATGCCGTTTCTAAAAATGTAAGTTTTATGTGAATGTGATGTGTAATTTTAAAGTTATGGAAAATGTGTAAAGTTTTTCGCTTGGAGATAATTGAGCTGATACAGTAATTAGCCCAATTATCTCCCAAGCAGAGGGGAGGATTTCACTGTAATGAATGGGAGTGTTTAACTGTGTGTCTGTATATGATTGGTTGTTACGTTTGTGCTTTCAGTGCCCGACAAGGTCCAAGTGGGTGGTAACCTTGTTGGAAAATGTGTATAAAAGAAGCAATAAAGTCTAGTGCATTCTGTTCCTGTTTGATCCTCAACACGTAGTCTTGTCTCGTGATTGGAGGGGAACTGCTTTATTCACACTGGGGATTGCTATACTTTGTATACTCCCCTGAGCTTTAATCACTTAGCTCTTTTAAGAGCTGTTCCGGATACACTCTCCTCCAGGAGAGGTCTTTCCCACACGGTCCTGGAGGACAGAGGCTGATCCAGAGTGGAAGGAAGATGGCGAGACTCCAGTTAAGCTACGGCGGTTGTGGAGTCTGCGGTGGTGGTGGTGTCTGGTGCGGTGCTTGTGGTCCTCGGCGCAAGCTAGGAAGTGTCAATCAACAGAAGGTACTCGGTCGGAATACAGGTGATCCGTTACAGTGGTGGCAGCGGTGGGATGGCTTTCTAGCGTGAGGAGCAGCACCCTGGCTACAGCGAGCAAGCATGGAGCAGTCCAGTATAGTTTGACACTATACTGAAGAGGCAGTTGGCTCTTTACGGGCCCAACCCAATGGAGAAACGTGTACAGACCATGAGGAAACAGCTGGCCGAGGATCTGCAAAAGGAAGCAGAATGGCGGGCAGAGATGGCAAAGTATTCCATCCCTGCACCTCAGCAACAGCGTGTCCTTCAGGGAGAGGAGACAACCGGTCTCTCTCCCCAGCAGCAGTGTACCCTGCAGGGAGAGGACGCAACTGGCCTCTCTCCCCAGTGGCAGTGTTCCCTACAGGGAGTACCCCAACACCAGATACACCATCACTCTCCCATGCATGGGATCCAGAAAGAACTGTTCCATTCATTCCCAGAAGAAAGATGAGGCAGGAAGCAGTGACCTGAACACACCACATAATGACAATACAAGTTCTTATGTTTTTGTTCTCTCCTTACTGAGTTAACTCTGTTTTTTCTTTTTACTTCATGTTTGGCTTGTTTCCCTTTAACGGGCCATGGCAAATCCCCCTCCCGTGACCCTCTTAGGTTAGGGGTCGACATTAGTCATCATTTCACAAACTGACTACCAAGCACATGCCCTAATAGAGATCTTGGGATTCAACAGTGATACGAAAGCTAACATTCACCATGGTAAGCAATAAAGGCACCCTCCCACTATATGCCCTCACCAAGTGAAAGAGGGTGTGAAACCCACCAACCCACAGAAACATAAAACATGAAAGCACACACGTCATTAAAATCCTGACCCCCGCATGGGTATCCATAAAATAGGCAGACTTGCCTCTTTACAAAATATAAAAAAAGTGCATAACTACTTCTTCTGTTCTAAGCGTTGACTGCTTTTCAGTATTACATGCTGATTCTTCCTACTATTGACTCTTCAGCCTAACAGCTAGACACTATCAACTCGCTTGTTTATTCTTACATCTACCTACCCTTTATACAAATGTGAAACATTAATACATGCCATGACTTGTGTTGTTATAGATCCAGTTGAATGCCTGTTTATGCTGTTGTATGCATGTTACCTACCTATATGCACTGAAAAATAAAGAATTTAAAAAAATAATATCCTTCCAGATAAACCTATTATTTTTAGAGGCACCCCAAATGCAAAAATTTGCTTTATTAAAAACAGCACTGGGACATTCTTAGATAAAAAAAAGTTTTTTATAAAAGGTACAGCTTGTATAGCCACAGACAAACATAACATACACACAGTGAAATGTAAATCTAACGATCTAAAAAAAAAAAAAAAAAAAATTTAAAATATTTTATTACTTGCAATTCTAAAAATGTTATTTATTTATTAAAATGCCCTTGTGGTCTATAATACATAGGCATGACCACTAGTAATTTAAAAACTAGGTTAGTGGAACACTATTAGATCGTTTCTAGGGGTCTACCAACCACACAGTATCAAAAAACTTTTTAATTCACAATAGAGACCCTAAATTTCTACAATTCTGTGCAAGAGAAACACTACCCCTGCCCCCATGACGAGGTGGCAATATGGTAAAAATGTTGGGTAAAAGAGAAGTGAGGTGGGTGTTTGTTCTAGACACACTAACCCCCATAGGTTAAATGCTGACTTTAATCTTTTTAATTCCTATAATATATTGCTGCTATTCTTTTAGATCATGATTTAATGTGCTCACTCTCTATTATATCTATATAACATTTTTATATTATATATTTTTCCCCCAATTAGTGTTTCCCCATGTTTAATTTTTACAGATTATAAGTATATTTCCCTTATACGTGTGTACTTTATTTTATATTGCATATATTTTTATACCTTTATATATACCTTTTATTTTGAGTTTTATTATTATATTGCCCATTTTTTTTTCTTATTTTCTTATATCCATTCTCTTTTTATTAAATTTGTCACATTTTACATCCACTTTTTACACCCTCTAATCATATGACTTTTATTTTGACACTGGTGCCATTTGTTGGAACTGCTTCCTATTTTTTCTTGTGGTGCATCTAGCATTATCTTTCCTTGTTTCAGTCTCTTTTTCCTCTTTGCCTGTTCTGTGTGTTCAGTGTATTTTTTTGTTTTGTTAATTGCACAGATCGCAGCTACGCGAGTAACATCATCTGTGACATGGATCCATTTTGTTTCTACCTCTTATTATACAATATATTATTTTAACATCAAATAAACAGTTATTTACATTTATCAATGCAAGATCCATAATGTCTGGAATATCTGTATATTTGTCCATTGATAATTGTATATTTGTCCATTGTATTATTTAACCCCTTAAGGACCTCGGACGTATCTCGTAACCTGATACGTTCAACGGGAATTAGAGCGCTGGAAGCAATCAAGATCGCTTCCAGCAGCTCTAATGGTATTGCAACGATGCCTCGATGTTGAGGCATCGCCGCAATACCACCCTCACTGCTGGTGGCCCCTGGAGAGATCACATGGAGCCCGGCAGTGAGACAGAGCAACGGAAGCCTTCAGGCAGGCTTCTGATGCTCTGCCTGTACTGAGTGCCTCGATGGGTAGGTGTTAAAACCTAGTAGAGGTTAGAAAAAAAAATAGTTAAATAATAAAAAAAATTAACCCCTACCCCCACCGGCGATCGGTCTCCTTAGGGGGGCGGGGCTGTCTGGGCTAAGCCCAGAGAGTCCCCTTTCTGCAAAAAAAAAGGTAATAAATGTATAAAAAATTTATGTAAAAAAATATACGCGTGTGTATATATATATCATATACAACATCATACTAAATGTATTTTTTATTAATATATACATATAAAGTTAAATTACGCACGTGTGTATATATATATATATATAATAACTATTATATATATTATAAAAAATAATTAAAATAAATTTATATATATAATTTTATTCTGATTGTATTTTGATATTAATATATATATATATATATATATATATTAATATCAAAATACACAGTGAAATTATATATATATATATCTATGTATATCCCCTTGGACATTGGACTTTCTACGTACGTCCGACAAAAAAAAGCGGACGTACCGAGTACGACTGCGGCAGATAGGAGCCCTGGACTTACCTGGACCAGCGATCTGCGTCGATTACGGTCGGGGGGACTGCCGGAGACCCCAGCAGTCCCCCCATGCTGCAGCTCCAGCCTCCCCGGCCCTCCAGGACCATGTGATCACCATGATCACATCGATGCCAGCAGGGGGACTGTCTGAGCTGTCAGGCAGTCCACCAGGCTGCTAAAATGTATTTAAAAAAAATATTATATATATATATATATATATATATATATATATATACATACAATATGTGTGTATATAACACACACACACTTTTATTTCCTATATATGTATAATATATTATAAAATAAAGCATTTTATAATATAGTATACATATATAATGCATATATGTGATTTCATTATAAGTGTACTTTGAGATATATACAAATATATATTAAAATACACTTAAAATGAAATCATATATATATTCATTATATATGTATAATATATTATAAAATTATTTAAATATAATATATTATACATATATAGGAAATAAAAGTGTGTGTGTGTATATATAATATATACACACACACACGTATTATATACACACATATTTTATGTATATGTTTATATAGATACATACACATGTATTATGTGTGTGTGCATATAGATATATATATAGATACAGTGGGACCTCGGTTTACGAATTTAATGCGTTCTCCTGGACGTTTCGTAATGCGAAACATTTGTAAACCGAAGCGCGGTTTCCCATAGGAATGCATTGAAAACCAATTCGTTCCGGAGGTCAGAAAAAAGTCAAAATGAGCTGGCATGGAAACCAACCCACAATGCAGAACCCACAATAAAAGGCATGCAAATGACGAAGCTCAGTTTCCCTATCTTTCCACCGCTTGAGAAATGCACCAAAAAGTCCCATAACAACTGCAAACAATTTCCAGAATGGCTCCAAAACTCAATGCAAAAACCGCTCCAACACCTCCACACTCGACACCACGTACTTCCCACAGGCTCCAGCATGCAGGGGGCAGTGCTGTAAACCTCCCAGGTGCAATGCATCCTGGGGAAATTTGCTTTGTATTGTGAAAAAAATTTGTAAACCGAGACATTATTTTCAATGGATTTTCATTTGTAAACCGAAAATTATGTTAACCGAGGCATTTGTAAACCGAGGTCCCAATGTGTATACAGTTGCAAGAAAAAGTATGTAAACCCTTTGGAATGCTATGGATTTCTGCACAAATTGGTCATAAAATGTGATCTGATCATCATCTTACTCACAACAATAGACAATCAGTCTGCTTAAACTAATAACACACAAAGAATGAAATGTTGCCATGTTTTTATTGAACACACCATGTAAACATTCACAGTGCAGGTGGAAAAAGTATGTGAACCCCATAGACTAATGACATCTTCAAGAGCTAAATGGAGTGAGATGTCAGCCAACCGGAGTCCAATCAATTAGATGAGATTGGAGGTGTTGGTTACAGCTGGCCTGCCCTATAAAAAACACGCACCAGTTCTGGGTTTGCTTTTCACAAGAAGCATTACCTGATGTGAATGATGCCTTGCACAAAAGAGCTCTCAGAAGACCTACGCTTAAGAATTGTTGACTTGCATAATGCTGGAAAGGGTTATAAAAGTATCTCCAAAAGCCTTGCTGGTCATCAGTCCACGGTAAGACAAATTGTCTATAAATGGAGAAAGTTCAGCACTGCTGCTACTCTCCCTAGGAGTGGCCGTCTTGTAAAGATGACTGCAAGAGCACAGTGCAGACTGCTCAGTGAGGTGAAGAAGAATCCTAGAGTGTCAGCTAAAGACTTACAAAAGTCACTGGCAAATGCTAACATCCCTGTTAGCGAATCTACAATACGTAAAACACTAAAGAAGAATGGATTTCATGGGAGGATACCACAGAGGAAGCCACTGCTGTCCAGTTTTCCCAAGAGCACCTGGATGTTCTACAGCAGTACTGGCAAAATATTCTGTGGACAGATGAAACCAAAATTGAGTTGTTTGGAAGAAACACACAACACTATGTGTGGTGAAAAAAAGGCACAGCACACCAACATCAAAACCTCATCCCAACTGTGAAGTATGGTGGTGAGGGCATCATGGTTTGGGGCTGCTTTGCTGCGTCAGAGCCTGGACGGATTGCCATCATCAAAGGAAAAATGAATTCACAAGTTTATCAAAACATTTTGCAGGAGAACTTAGGGCCATCTGTCTACCAGCTGAAGCTCAACAGAAGATGGACAATGACCCAAAGCATAGAAGTAAATCAACAACAGAATGGCTTAAACAGAAGAAAATACGCCTTCTGAAGTGGCCTAGTCAGAGTCCTGACCTCAACCCGATTGAGATGCTATGGCATGACCTCAAGAAAGCGATTCATACCAGACATCCCAAGAATATTGCTGAACTGAAACCGTTCTGTAAAGAGGAATGGTCAAGAATTACTCCTGACCGTTGTGCACGTCTGGTCTGCAACTACAGGAAACGTTTGGTTGAGGTTATTGCTGCCAAAGGAGATTCAACCAGTTATTAAATCCAAGGTTTTACATACTTTTTCCACCTGCACTGTGAATGTTTACATGGTGTGTTCAATAAAAACATGGCAACATTTCATTATTTGTGTGTTTAGTTTAAGCAGACTGCAATTGTCTATTGTTGTGACTTAGATGATGATCAGATTACATTTTATGACCAATTTGTGCAGAAATTCATATCATTTCAAAGGGTTTACATACTTTTTCTTGCAACTGTATATTATTTAATTTTATATATATACACACACACACAGGAGAAAGTCATGATGCAGACTCAGGTCTTTAAATCAGTGCAATGTGATTTAATCAATAATCAGGCATACAGCAAATAGAATCAACGTTTTGACCCCAGCGAGTTTTTTTCAATCTTGAAAAAGACCCGCTGGGGTCGAAACGTAAATTCTATTTGCTGTATGCCTGATTATTGATTCAATCACATTGCACTGATTTAAAGACCTGAGTCTGCATCATGACTTTCTCCTGTTTACAGTATATATTGGACGCAAGATTTTTTATTTAATTGTTTTTACAAATTAAAACACTAACTTTGGCCAGCATTTGTGACTAAGTGGCTACTACAAAAGACTTGAAATACCCCATTTGGAATACCCTGGGTTGTCTACGTTTGAAAATGGTATGCCATAATGGGGTTATTTCACATATGGTCTCAAAAGGCAACACAGACCCAGCAAACCAATCTGGCAAACTTCAATATGCAAACATGGAAAAGGGGAAAGCCCTATATTTGACCCCTGTAAATTTGCAAAAACCCATACAACCTGTACACTGTTGAACTCCGGAGATGTTGCTGAACAAATATTGGGGTGTTCTTTGTCAGTAACACATAACAGGAACTGAAAATCTATGCCTAAAGTACAATGTGAGAGAAAAATAACACAAAAAAAGACTACCCAAAAGTTTTACAAAGACTGGTGGTAGAATTAGTGCATGGAAAGTGTTAAAATAACACCATTTGAAATACCCTAGGGCAGTGATGGCGAACCTATGGCACACGTGCCACAGGTGGCACTCCGTGCCCTCTCTGTCGGCACGCGGCCATAGGTTCGCCATCAATGCAGAGTAGGCACCTGCCTGCCCGAAACGGCAGGCGCCTACTATGCTTCCGTGTCGGGAGGCAGGGGGAGGGATCTGTGAAGCAGCTCCCCTGCCCTCCCGCGAGCAAGCTATGTGGAGCGTTGTCGCGCGTTACCATGGCAATGCTTCACACAGCATCGCGCGGGAGGACAGGGGAGCTGCTCCCTACAGAACTTACCACCACCGGACCACCAGGGATGCTGTGCCTCCCCCCTCCTTTATTAATGGTAAGAAGGAGGGAGGGGGCATACTGATGTAGCATAATTTTTTTTTGAACACCTTTACCCCCCCACACAATACCCCTAACCCTCACACAGTACCCCTAAGCCTCACACAGTACCCCTAAGCCCCACACAGCACCCCTACCCCCACACAGCACCCCTACCCCCACACAGCACCCCTACCCCCACACAGCACCCCTACCCCTCACAAAGTACCCCTACCCCCACACAGTACCCCTACCCCATACACAGTACCCCTAACCCTCAATCAGTACCCTACCCCCACACAGCACCCCTACCCCCACACAGCACCCATCCCCTCCACAAGCACCCCTACTCCCCACACATAGTACCCCTACCCCCACACACAGTACCTCTACCCCCCACACACAGCACCCCTACCCCCACAACAAACACACAGCACCCCTTCCTCCCCCACACAGCACAGCACCCCTACCCCCCCACACAGCACAGCACCCCTCACACACACACACACACACACACACACAGCAACCCTCAGACACACAGCACCCCACACACAAACACATACACTGCACCCCTCATTGCAGTATGTGTGTGTGTGTGTATTCAGCAGACTGTGTGTCTGTATTCAGCGGTCTGCCTGTGTGTGTGTGTGTGTGTGTATTCAGCAGACTGTGTGTGTATATTCAGCGGTCTGTCTGTGTGTGTGTATTCAGTGGACTGTGTGTGTGTGTGTATTCAGCGGTCTGTGTGTGGGTATTCAGCAGTCTGTCTGTATGTGTATTCAGCAGACTGTGTGTGTATTCGTCAGTCTCTGTATTCAGCAGTCTTGTGTGTGTGTGTATTCAGCAGACTGTGTGTATGTATTCAGCAGTTCAGTTCTTTTAAAACAAAAGTTGTTAATTAGTTCGGACGACAGTACGAGTTGTTTTTTCTAAACTTAATCCTCAGTATTCAGGTTTAATTGCCGTGTTGGCACTTTGAGGGAAAAAAAAATTGGCATGTATCGCTGTTTGTGCACTCAAGCTCAAAATGGTTCGCCATCACTGCCCTAGGATGTCTACTTTTCAAAAATATATTAGGTTTGATGGAGATTGTGATGGACTGTCCGCCAATCGATGCTCCTAGCTCTTACCAAGGACCATCAGAACCGCACCGGAAACCGTAGCCACCGCAAATTCCACGAACCGCCGTAGCTTGGTTGGGGTCTCGCCGTCTCCTCCATGAGAGTATAGCTGTTGGAAGGACCTCTCCTCCAAGAGAGTATAGCTGTGGAAAGGACATCTCCTCCAGGAGGGTATAGCTGTATAGTTGAAGAGAGCTCTTACAAGAGCTAGCAGTGATATAGTAGTTATAGCTGTTCCCTACAACATGAGATGAGGCTGCAAGTTGAGGGTAAAAAGGTCTAGTTTAATGAGCACAAAGGCATTTCTTTTATACACATTTTCAGGCACACCCCCTGGACCTGATGGAACACAGGGACACAAACCAATAGGAACAATAATTATCACAGTAACACTCCCACATACAGTCAACAAGCCCTCCCCTCTGCCTGTGATACAATTAACAAAGACAATGGACTAACTCAATCAACTTTAGCAGAAAAAACATACATTTTTACAAACAACAAAATACAACATATCCCCATAAAAGTCCCCTGATAGCCTCGATCTGGGTGAACAACATATCCAAAAATCACCCAGATCAGTTAAGGGTTTCAGGAATTCCCTGGAAGTTTTATTTTTGCCCCACCGTGCACATGGTCCCATGCCCAGAACAGTTCCATACACGCGACTACAAAACACTGCTGGACAATTTAAGATGGCCGCCGCCACCACATGTTTGAATCTGTTCCAGGAAAAAAGTCCAAGGGGCAGAAACAGTACTTCTGAACATGGCTTATCACAGGGCCCATAGTTCCAGGGTAGGAGGCTGGAAGTCAGGCCCCTCCAAAAGCTAGTGGCAAAATGTAATTCGTCACAGGGATAAATTACATTGGCCGGCTTCAAAAATGTCCCAAATACATGGGTGCATGATGACTAGCTGAGAAAATTCCAAGTTGGAAAACTGGAATGCACAACCTCTAAATAAGGTCTTTTTAACCCCCAGAGAACCTGACACACCTGTACATTGGTTTTTACATAGTTTAAATATTTATATAGCTGAAAAGAGACTTACGTCCATCAAGTTCAGTCTTCCTTACATATGTTTTTGCTGTTGATCCAAAAGAAGGCAAAAAACCTAGTCTGAAGCGCCTCCAATTTTGCAACAAACTAGGAAAAAATTCCTTCTTGACCCCAAAATAGCAGCCAGATATCTCCTTGGATCAAGCAGCTGTTACCCCACTTATTAAAACTTTATATACCTGTATGTTATGTTTTTGAATTCCATATCCTTATTGCTCTTACTGTAAAATAACTTTTCTTAGATGAAATCTCCTTTCTTCTAGGCTAAATGTGTAACCTTGTATCCTATGTATAGCCCTGTTTATGAATAGATTTCCAGATAATGGTTTGTACTGGCCCTAAATATATTTGTATAAAGTTTTCATATCCCCTCTAAGGTGCTGTTTTTCCAAACTAAAGAGATTCCAATTTTTTAACCTTTCTTCATAACTAAAGTGCTCCATTCTTTTGATCAATTTTGTAGCTCGTCCATTCCTTTTATCAATTTTGTATAGTGGTATCACTGTACTCAGGAGATTTTGCTGAACATATATTGGGGTGTTCTTTGGCAGTAATACATAACAGGAGCTGATTATTGATGCCTAAAGTACAAACTGTGTGAAAAATAACACAAAAAAATTACTACCTAAAAGGTTGACAAAGACTGGTGGTAGAATTAGTGCATGGAGAGTGTTAAAATACCACCATTTGAAATACCCTAGGGTGTCTACTTTTCAAATGTATATGGTTTGATGGGGGTAAATTACCAAATTGGATGTGGGTGCATGATGACCAGCTGAGAAAATTCCAAGTTGGAAAACTGGAATGGGCACCCTCCAAAATAAGGTATTTTCGTCCCCAGAAAACCCAACACACCTGTACATGGGTGATATCACTGTACTCAGGAGATGTTGCTGAAAACATATTGGGGTGTTCTTTGGCAGTAAAGTTCTCTGTACATGTATTCTTAATTTCCTATGTGTGTCAAAAAAAATCACCAATTATTTTTTTAATTCTTTTTTTTATTTGGCATAGATTGGTAGTAAAATGGTTGCATAAAATAGTCAAAATTCCCCAAGTTATGCCTTAGGTTGTCTTCTTTTAAAAAACATATACATGTAAAGGGTTATTCAGGAATTCCTGACATATCAGTGTTCCAATGTAACTTGCGTTAATTTTGAAAATAAATGGTTTGGAAATAGCAAAGTGCTGCTTGTACTTATAGCCTTATAACTTTAAAAAAAAAAAGCTAAGAGCATGTTAACATTGGGCATTTCTAATCTCAGGACAAAATTTAGAAACTATTTAGCATGGGTGTTTTATGGCGGTTGTAGATGCGCAACAGATTTTGGGGGTCAAAGTTCGAAAAGTGTGTTTTTTTTTTACATTTTTTCATCACATTTTAAAATAATTTTATGAATACTAAATTATGATATGATGAAAATAATGGTATTTTTAGAAAGACCATTTAATAGGAAGAAAAACTGTATATAATGTGTGGGTACGGTCAATGTCACTAGGACACTAGGGGACACTGGGAGACATGGGGACACTGAGATACTAGGGAACACTGGGACACCTGGGGACACTGGGTGACTTTGAGACATGAGGGGACACTGGGAGACATGGGACACTGTGATACATAGGGGACACTGTAGACTTGATAAAAACCTGGGTGCAGGTCAAAACGTTGTGGTGTGCAATAAACCTGCTTAAATCTATCACAGTGAGTGCCTGAGATTTCTTTCTTTTATACTAGGGGACACTGAGACACTTGGGGGCACTGTGAGACATGGGGACACTGGGAGACTAGGGGAATCTGAGACACAACGGACACTGAGAGACACCAGGGACACTGGGAGACATGGAGCACTGGGACACTCTGATACATAGAGGACACTGTGATACATAGGGGACACTGGAGACTTGATAAAGACATGGGTACAGGTCGAAACGTTGCGGTGTCCAATAAACCTGCTTAAACCTATCACAGTGAGTGCCTGAGATTTTTTCTTTTATACTAGGGGACACTGAGACACTAGGAGACATGGCGACACTGGGAGACATTGGGACACTGAGACACTGGGAGACTAGGGGACTTTGGGAGACTAGGAAACACTGGGACACTAGGGACACTGGGAGACATTGGGATACTGAGATACTAGGGACACTGGGAGTGTCCCATGTCTCCCTGTGTCTCTCAGTGTCCCCATGTCTCTGTGTCCCCTAGTGTCTCAGTGTCCTCATGTTGCCCTAGTGTTTGTATACCCATATCTCCCAGTTTCCCCAAGAGTCTGTGCCCCCATGTCTCAAAGTGGTCCTATGTCACTAGGACAATAGGTGACACTTACAGACATTGGGACACTGAGAGATACTAGGGGACTCTGGGAGACTATGGGAGACTAAGGACACAGACACTAGGGACATTGAGAGACACCATGGACACTGAGACACTTGCGACACTGGCTGGAAGACATGGGGACACAGAGACTAGGGGCCACTGGGAGACATGGGGCCACTGTGTCCCTAGTGCCTCAGGGTGCCCATGTTCCCCAGTGTCCCAATGTCTCAGCGTCCCCTAGTCTCTTACCGTCCCCATGTCTCGCAGGCTCGAAGCTGCTGTCTAGACTCTCTGTGCAGAGCTGCTCCCTCGTAAATCAGTGTGTAAAGAGAGGCAAGGAGGGAGATGCTGTAACTGTTTATCCCTGCCTCTCTCCACACAAACAGCGACCCCTACTGGCCGGCGCTGGTATTGCAGAATAATCTCTGTTTATACTGAGACAGACATTTGTATTGCTGGTATTACTGCAATACCTGCACCTGCCTCAAATACCTGACAAATACTTCTGATAAATACCTGGCAACCATAAGAAATACATGAGAAATACCTGGCAACCGTAAGAGTAGTATGTAAAAAAAAAAAAGTTTTAAAAAAATCAATGGGCCTGGAGCTGCAGCTCCATCAGCCACTATGTTAATCCGGCCCTGATTCCCCCGCTATCTGCTTCATGGCATCTGTGGGCATATGGAGTTTAAAACTTTTTTTTTTAAACTCTCCAGACTTTTTAATGAATTTATTTTACTTTAATGTGGTGGCTGGCTAGAAAGCACTGGTCAGCTCTGGTCTGCCTAACAGTTAATCCTCGCACTGCCAATGCTTTTTAACTATTTGCTTGCTGGCTACTAGCATTGCTTGTGGACAAATAGTTTGAATTATTCTAAAATACAAGCTAAAATTAAAGCATCCAGGCACAAATTTGATGCTTTCAGGTTGGAGTCTCACCAGTCCAGCAGCATTCAGTCTGGCTAAAATCCAGACATAATCCTGGCCCATTCGGTGCCTGAATTGCAAAATGCAGACATTGTTAAATAGTGTGAACAATGTCCAGATTGTGTAATCCAAATGGCCTCACATACAGCCAGAAGACTTTGCACTGTGCCTCTATCCTCATTGTACTCTCACGTCTGATGCTCACCTTCAAAATTTCTTTAGCTGCACCCATCCTGTGGAACTCCCTTACCTGCTCTGTTAGCCTCAACTAATCTCCATTTCTTCAAAAATAATTGAAAACTCACTCTTTCAGGAAAACCTATTAATAAAATTGTTAATAGCATTCCTTCCCCAAATCTTTCTTCCTCTTTTGCAACTGTGCTATGAAAAAAAAAAAAAATAAGCCCTCATTGAAAACCATTATAGCAACATATTTTTCTACCTTACCCTTACCTTTTGTGTCACTTTACACAAAACCATTATAGCAACCTACTTTTCTACCCTACCATTACCACTCCTAGGGGTGGCCCTGTATGTGAAGGATAGCATAAAATCTAGCCTAATAAAAGTAAGTGAGGCGAACATAGAGTCCATTTGGGTTACGTTAGAATTTGGTGATCATGTAGGTGTGATTTATAGGCCCCCAGGACAAATAGAAGCGTTAGATAATCTACTAGTTGAGGAAATCTCTAAAATGACAATGAAGGGGGAAGTTATCATTGTGGTAAATTACCAAACTCTATAAATTATTATGTACGCATACACATATAAACTCTGGTCCGTCTACTTTAACCCCTTAAGGACCGAGGACGGTTCAGGACCGTCATCGGCATTTTTGCGTTGCCGACCGATGACGGTCCTGAACCGTCCAAACGGTCTGGGGCTACTTACCTGATCGCCGTCGTTCCCCCGGCGGCGATCAGTGTTCCTCCGGTTGTGGGGAGACTGTCTGCAGCCCAGACAGTCTCCCCACGGCAGATTAGGACCCCCTGTGGCCATGTGATCACTTAACACAGCGATCACATGGTCACAATAGGTGTCCATAGTGCTGCCTGCAGGGGGACTGTCTGTGCTGACAGGCAGTCTCCCTGCTAGTGTAAAATCAAAAAATAAATTAAAGTTAATGGTAATAAAAAAAATAATAATAATTATATATGTATAAATATGATATATAGACATATATTATATCTATATAATATATGTCTATATATCATATATATAATGCCATACTAAGTGTATTTTTATATTAATATGTACTTATATTAATATAAAAATACACTTATAATTAAATTACACACGTATATATATAATATATATAATAACTATATATATTGTATATATATATATTATAAAATATAAATAATAAGTAATTTAAATTAAATAATTTTTTTTTAAATAATAATAAAAATTTAAAAAAATTATATAGCTATATGAAATTTTATTCTAACTGTATTTTAAAATTAATATATATATATTTATATCAAAATACACTTAGAATGAATTTGTATATATATCTATGTATATAAAAATAAATAAAAATAATAAGAAAATATACATATGTCCATATACAAAATTACATAAATAATTATATAAATATACACGTAGACTTCAAATATATAAATATGCATATATTTAAATTCTACGTGCGTATTTATGTAATATTTTTACATAATTCAGTAATTTTATTGATTGCAATTTGAGGGACCTGCCTGCCAACCCAGGCCGAAATTCCAGAGAATTTAATTTGCTAGCACTGTAATTTACCCTGTAACGTTTATTTAATATACTTTGTGTTCCCTCAATATGGTAATAGTTTACTGGGAGATTGTTGAACACAAATATTAGTGATTCAAAAACAGTAAAACATATCACAGCGATGATATTGTCAGTGAAAGTGACTTTTTTTGCATTTTTCACACACAAACAGCACTTTTACTGATGATATAATTGTTGTGATACGTTTTCCAGTTTTTAAACACTAATATTTGTGTTCAGCGATGTCTCCCGAGTAAAACAGTACCCCCCATGTACAGGTTTTATAGCATTTTTGAAAGTTACAAGGTCAAATATATGGGTCAAATATTTTTACATTGAAAATGGCCAGGTTGGTTACGTTGCCTTTGAGAGCATATGGTAGCCCAGGAATGAGAATTACCCCCATGATGGCATACCATTTGCAAAGAAGACAACCCAAGGTATTGCAAATGGGGTATGTCCAGTCTTTTTTAGTAACCACTTGGTCACAAACACTGGCCAAAATTAGCGTTCAATTTAGTTTTTTTACTTTTTCACACACACAAACAAATATGAATGCTTACTTTGGCCAGTGTTTTCGACTAAGTGGCTACTAAAAAAGACTGGACATACCCCATATTGAATACCCTGGGTTGTCTACTTTAAAAAAAATATGTACATGTGGGGTGTTATTCAGAGATTTATGACAGATAATAGTGTTACAATGTCACTATTGATAAATTTTAAAAATGTATGTTTTTAAACCGCAATATCCTACTTGTACCTATAGCCCTATAACATGCAAAAAAAAGCAAAAAAGCACGTAAACACTAGGTATTTTTAAACTCAGGACAAAATTTTGAATCTATTTAGCAGTTTTTTTCATTCGCTTTTGTAGATGAGTAAAAGATTTTTCAAGTAAAAGTCAAAAAACATGTATTTTTTTCAATTTTTCATCAGATTTTTGTATTTTTTTTAAATTAAAATACATGAGATTATATAAATAATGGTATGTAAAGAAAGCCCATTTTGTCCTGAAAAAAACAATATATAATTTGTATGGGAACAGTAAATGAGAAAGCGGAAAATTACAGCCAAACACAAACACCAGAAAAGTGTAAAAATATTCCTGGTCGCAAATGTACAACATCGCAAAAACAGTCCAGTCCTTAAGGGGTTAACAAATATTTATTCAGAGACAAAACAACAACAACATACAAATAATGACACACAATCTAACTAACTATACCACCAACAACAGCAACAACAACCTAACTAACAATAACAACTACATCTTATAAAATCCCACTCACAGTTGACCATGATAGAACTTAGGCCATGTCTGCTTAAGGGACTGCTCAGTAGCACAGCCAAGAAGGAACAGGGAGGAATGGAGATAGGGGGAAGTGGTTACTTCTTTCCCGACTTGTAAAGGTATTGAATTACCCAATTACCATATCAAAAGGTAAAGCTTATCCCACTGTAAGAAAGGCATACATGAGCTTGGTCACATGATCCCTGGTCACCATATTCGTTTGATAAAAGAATGTCACCACAATCATCATGGGTGATTTTATTCTTCCTGATGTGAATTGGAAAAACAAAATAGCTGCTTGTGTCAAGAGCACACATATTCTAAACTCCCTACTGACTCCCTAATGACTAAAACAAGTCATTGAGGAGCCAACTCGTTAAGAGGCCATACTAGATTTAATGTTAACAAATGGAGATTTGGTATCATATATTACTGTAAGTGAAAATTTAAGATCCAGTGATCATCAGTCAGTTTGGTTTAATATAAGAACATTAAAGTAATAGAGGTCCAGGCACTCCTTGGTTCAAGACAGGTACTTTATTAGGAACCACAACAGCAACGTTTCGACCCCAAAAGGTCTTTGTCAGCAGACCTTTTGTGGTTTAAACGTTGCTGTTGTGGTTCCTCTTAAAGTACCTCTCTTGAACCAAGGAGTGCCTGGACCTCTATTACTTTATTAATTTTTGGAAATCTGGTGTTTGATTCCAGTTCAGCAAGCACCCTGGCTCAGATTTATGGGAGTGAGTGCAGTTCCACACAAAACAAATGTTTTAGACTTTAGAAAAACAGACTTTTCTAAAATTAGAATATGTGTAAAGGAGTCATTATCAGACTGGAGCAATTTAAATGGAGTCCAAGAGAAATGGGGTTATTTAAAAGTTGCACTGCTGAAGGCAACAAAAAGTTGCATTAGGCTTGTGACGAGACCAATCTCGCCACTGTGCTTTGGAGGAGCCTGGTCATTCGGTGCTTGCCCCGCCTGCTGCCTTTAAACTATGGCCCCGTGTTGAAACGCTTGATTTTCCCCTGCAAAGACACGAAAGCCGGGTCATTCAGTGCTTGCCCTGTTTGAGCGGTGATACCCCAGATAGCTATGCCATGGAGCCCATTCGTATAATGAAAGACTATGGGAAAGTCTTTGGCTCCATGGCAATTGAACTGTATGTGTGTGATCTGGGCGCCATTCAGTAATAATGTGCGCTCAGATCTGAGCTATCTGGGGATATGTTGAATGTACCTGTTTTATGCAATGGCTGCACAGTTATATATTTTTATGAATTTTATTGTCTTTTGCTGCCATGTGTTCAATGGAGTTTTGCCTCTGTCCTTGGAGATAATTGGATTACTTCCCAATTATCTCCAGGATAGAAGACTCTATGGAACTGGTTTTGGGCAGAAAAGCCATGCTTCATTTGGTCACAAAGGACTGCGGTCTATCTTTTGAACCACTGGACCAATTTTAATTTTAACGTATGTTTGTATTTGGAGTATGCTGATTCTGAAAATGTAAGTTTTATGTGAATGTGATGCATACTTTTCAAGTTATGAATAATGTGGAAAAACTGTATTTCTCTGTCTGTGATAATTACATTACCCATTGTGTAAGGTAATTGTTTCACAGGCAGAGGGGAGGATTTTGTGTGGGAGTGTGAGTGTATTGTACGTGTTTATTGGTTGTTTTCCAAAACCCTGTGGGTAGTACTAATGTGTAAGAATGTGTATATAAGAACAATAAACCCACAGCTCTGTCTGTTCCTTCTTGACCCTCAAAACGAAGCCTTTTCTCGTTCTTGGGGGGGATTTATTGTATGCTGTTCCAGTTTGACTGCTAGGAGTGTAAACCTATTCATATGGTTTTTCCTATTCGGCTGTTTATGGCATTCATATGCTTCTCCGGTTCGGTGGATTGGTGTCTACGGTAGCTGCCTGTATATCTGGAAGGGAATATCTCCTAAAGGGCTTTTAACCCCTTTTATGCCGGGGTGCCGTTACAAGGCTTGTCAGTAAAAGCAAAAAATTCAAGAAACCACTGTGGTACTCCACAGATGTGGCCAAAGTAGTAAAAAACTAAAAGTGAGCATTTAGTAATTATAAAAAAAAAATCCAGAGGGAAGGAGACAGAATGATCTTTAAGATTAGGCAGAAAGAGGCTAAGCAAGTTATAAGAGCTTTCAAATCACACACAGAAGAGAAAATAGCAGTAAAAAAAAAAAAAGGGACAAAATATTTTTTAGATACATAAATGAGAAAAGGAAAGTAAAACAAGGATTGGTTAGATTAAAGGATCACTATAGTGTCAGGAAAACAAACTCGTTTTCCTGACACCATAGCATCTTTAGGACCCTCCCACCCTCAGGGTCCCCCTCCCTTGGTGCTGAAGGGGTTAAAACCCCTTCAGTTATTTACTTAGTTACTTTAATCCACCGCCGGGCTCCCTCTGTGCTGGTGACCTCTCCTCCCATGCCGACGTCAGCTCCTGAGTGGAGCGGAATGCACATGCGTGGCAAGAGCCGCGTGCGCATTCAAACAGTCCATAGGAAAGCATTTCTCAATGCTTTCCTATGGATGTTCTGCACGCTGGATGCGAATTTAACATAAGTGCCTCTAGCAGCTACCAGGAAGACAGCTACTAGAGGCTGGATTAAACCTGCAATGTAAACATAACTGTTTCTCTGAAACTGCTATGTTTACATCTGAAGGGTTAAAACCTGGCACCTGGGGGACCTGGCACCCAGAACAATTCATTAAACTTAAGTTCATGGCACCCAGAACAATTCATTAAACTGAAGTGGTCTGGGTGACTATAGTGTCCCTTCAAAAACAAAAGAAGGAAGGTACATAGAAGAGGATGATACCGGAGAAACTGACGGAAGCAAAGCACAGAGAGATGGACACAGGTTTCTTCAGGAAGGAAGAGATTCTTTATTGGATCACCGATCGGGACTCAGAGGGACTAATGTCACCAAAAATACAGCAAGTTCTGAGCCCTGAACAATAGTGCAGGCTCCCTATATAGGCACATAACTCCTCCCATATTAAGCTCCACCCGCACATTCTCTTGACCAATCATACAAATAAGAATTAACTTCCTGCTTGACCGCATGGCTTGTCCAGCACAATGGAGGAGGGGAATACTACATCCTGTATTCTTGCACATGCTCCGTACACTACTGATCGTATCTTGCCTTGTGCAACCAACTGATCGATACGTCAGCATATGCACGTACACATGCCACGTGGTAATCTCGGCCTACTAAATTTATTTTTACCGAGATTCCACCACATTCCCCCCTTTGATGCCTCTTGATATTTTACAATTACTTGAGGCATCACTTAACCTTGGTTTGCATACACCACAAGTTACCTTTGAACCAGACCAGACTTATCCTATGATGTGAATCTTCAACACTCGTCTTCCTGCATTGGTTCTCCCTGATCTAGAGCCTTATATTTATAAATTGCCATTATCTGTGCAGCAGCCTTCCTCTCTGCTATATTTTCTATCAGGCTTTGCACAGACCTAACTACTAAGGGTATAAGACACGGCAGGAGTAGACACAACATTAAAATCAGTAGGACTCCACCTACCACTGCCTTAAGCCCTCCAAACCACTCATACCAGCTACCAAACCAACTACTTGGATTGTACCCTTTCCATACCTGAGTAGGCACATGCGCTAGTTTAACCATATGGCTAGTAAGCTCAGCTATTGCTTGCCCTTCGTCATCTATTTGAAGACAGCAATTGCTCAGGTTAAACTTCCCACATACACCTCCCTCTACTGCCAAAAGATAATCCAAGGCTAATCTATTTTGGTAAACTGCTGTCCTCATCCTGGTATTATGCTTCGCTAGAAGATTGAGCGCTTGTGATGTCTCGTTAGTAATGATCTCAACCACCGCCTGTAACCTTATAATGCGGTTGAGCATATAAATAGGGGTTCTATAACCAAAGGTACCATCCTCTGCCCACGTGGCTGGCCCATAATAGTCTATAATACGCTGGGGAGGCCATTCATTATCTTCCCAGGCACCTATCTCTATGGGTCCCCTTTTCTTCCTATGATTCACATCATACACTTTAACACCTAAAGTCTCACCTGTTTCAATAGGCAACAAGAAGAAGGATGGTTTTAACATACCCAACACACATGCCCCTTCCCAGTCCTGTGGTAACTCCGAATAGGCCTTCTTACCACAGATCCAGTACAAATTCGCTGGGGCTCTCCAGTTAGATGTGATGGATAGATCAAACCATACGTCCTTTAAATTGGCATATCTTGCAAACGGGTTAGATGGTTCTGAGACATTTGAAGCCGACCACCAAGTTGTATTCTTTGTATCATCATCATAAGCTTTTTGCCCTAGACAAGTTAATTCTCCTACAGAAGTATTATACATCATTCCTTTCCTCGCTATGTAAACATAACCTATGATGGAGGTCTTCAATCTCCACTCAGATTTACCTCTAACACTCATATGATAGTCGGCTTGTGTAGATATTAATTGGTCAACTGCCTCAGAACCGGACATTACCTCCTTTGCTTCCCAAGGCCATTGGTCTCCCATGTTAGTACCTCCACACACATAGCAGTTGGTAACATTAAGACTACCGGCAATACTCTCGGCTAAATCAATGAACAAGTTTTAGCATTATGGGGGATCTTATTATCTATGCTCATCTCTTCATAAAAGGAATGGTATACTTGATGAGTTTGGGAGGTTACCGTATCAGTCTCTATCCTTATAAACAATATTGTCCCAGGGTCTAAACCCGTCCCATATATTTGAAACCCAAATAAATTACCATATTTATCTAAGAACTTGTCAGGGTTATTTATAAGTATATGGATTGGATTGCATTCCATAGACTTACAATATGGATCAGTAGGCAACTTAGTCACAATCATGTCCTTGTCTGCTGTCTGTCCCCAAGTCGCCCACCCCACACAAGACCAATATGGGCAGAAGTTATAATCTCTATTTGGGCATCTTGGGCTTACATATTTATTTTTACTACTGGGACAAATATACTTATCGTTAGACCCATACGTCCTCTCCCATCTAAGATCCCCACATACATTCCACGGCTTTCTACCACTTGATATTGCTTTACACGCATCAAATAGCAGAGCACCTGAAGAATATACGGATTTTAATACCGTCTTATTAATTAGGGTCCCCTGAGAATCTCCATTTCTGAGAGTCAACCAAATTGTACGGGGTTGATACTCAGGACTGAAGCACTTAGGTTCTCCTACTCCTAAATGACACACACTATATTCTATATTTAAGTATCTACATCTTGATACATCTCCTTTACACTCATATTGCGAATGCCAAATTAGGGTCTGGGATATATGGTTACCTGTTCTTGTAGTCTTAATGCATACCTCACGCTAGGAGTGTTGGTACCTCTACCTTCCTGAATATAAAAATACACATAAATAAACATTATTAAAAATACATCTTTCGTCGTCATCCTCAGTCTTCGTCCGTGTGAAGGCACCTCAGCTTCCAGGATGTAAGGACTGCAGGGAATGGAGTTCTGCTCGTCTTCACAGGGGTCCCCTCAAGACTTTCCCTGACTTATACACTCGTTGGTGAGTGGACAGGCTTTATTATGGCCTTCTCACTCACTTACCAAGTCTCTGAAACAATAACATTTGTAATCCACAAAGTTCCTCGTCACTCCGACTGAGTCGTGCGTTTTAACCGGATCTTGCAGGGATTCTCTGGATTTGTTGTAACTTGCCAGGAATCGGCTGCTGCTGGTTTAACCCTGGAGTGATGTATCCACGGAGCCACTTCGGCTACTTTTATCGCTGTAGGGGTAGACAGAATAACAACATAAGGACCTCTCCACTTGGGCCCTAACGGCACATTATTCCACTCTTTAATCCACACTTGGTCGCCTGGGTGGTAACTATGAATTGGGGGATAAATATTCACAGGTAATCTATCTTGTACCCATTTCTGTACCTCCTCCATAGTCTTACCCAACTCTACAACCTGCTGCCGGGTAATTCCTTCTCCCAACTGACTCAAATCCCCCCTTAAGTTACCAAGCACGGGAGGTGGTCGCCCGTACATGATTTCAAAAGGAGAGAGGCCCATCCTTCTGGTAGGTGTACTACGGATTCGCAATAGAGCTATGGGCAAGAGAACGTTCCACTTAAGTTGGGTTTCCTGACACATTTTAGCCAACTGATTCTTAATAGTTCTATTCATTCTCTCTACCTTACCAGAACTCTGGGGTCTATATGCCGTATGAAGCCTCCACTTTATACCAAGCATATGAGTCAATTGTTGTAGGCACTGATGAACAAAGCTGGACCATTGTCCGATCCTATAGAGCAGGGTAGTCCATATCGGGGTATTATTTCTCGTAGCAGGAATCTCACGACTTCTCCTGCTTTCTCTGTACGAGTAGGACATGCTTCTACCCAGCCTGAATAGGTGCACACCACTACCAGAAGGTAGCGATGTCCACCCGATTTAGGCATCACTGTATAGTCAATTTGTAAATCGGACATGGGAAGTCCCCCATAAACTGGACTCCTGGTGGCTTTACTGGTCCTTGTCTTGCATTATTTTTAGCACACGTTACACATCTACGTACAATGGCCTGAGTCAAGTTGGACAATCTTGGTATGTAGAAATGTTTTCTGAGAGATTCTTCTGTACTGTCTCTCCCAGAATGTGTCCGTTATGATAGTTTTGGACAATTTCTACCGCTAGTGATGCTGGAATAACTATTCTTCCATCTTCTAACTGATACCATTTGTTCTCCAAATACTTTCCAGGTTCAGTCCTTAACCACTCCTCTTCTTGAGCTGTATAAATTGGAGTCCATTGAGACAGTGGAGTTGGTATAAGAGCAGCTATATGCTCCACATATTCCTGTCTTCCTGATTCAGCAGCACGCTTAGCTGCACTATCTGCCATCCGATTCCCTTTGGTTACATCACCATCTCCTCTCAGATGCGCCCGACAATGTATAATACCGACTTCTTTCGGCTCCCACACTGCTTCCAATAGTTGTAAGATCTCAGCTGCGTATTTGATTTCTTTGCCTTCTGAATTCAATAGTCCTCTTTCTTTATACAAAGCTCCGTGGGCATGAGTGGTTAAAAACGCATACTTGGAGTCCGTGTAGATGTTCACTCTTAAACCTTCAGCCAATTGTAACGCTCGTGTCAGTGCTATCAATTCTGCCTTTTGTGCTGATGTTCCTTTTGCCAGTGGCCGAGCTTCTATCACCTTGTCTATCGTTGTTACTGCATATCCTGCATAGCGGATCCCTTCTTTTACATAACTACTGCCGTCGGTGTAATATTGAACATCAGGGTTCTGGATGGGAAAATCACGAAGATCTGGTCTACTTGAAAATACTTCATCCATTACTTCCAAACAATCATGTTGACTTTCAGTAGGTTGTGGCAAAAGGGTAGCTGGATTTAAGGTATTTACAGTCTCTAAATGCACTCTTGGGTTTTCACACAACATTGCTTGATACTTGGTCATACGGCTGTTACTAAACCAATGATTTCCTTTGTAATCCAACAACGTCTGTACTGCATGTGGAACGCGTACATAAAGTTCTTGACCCAGAGTGAGTTTATCGGCTTCAGCTACTAGCAGGGCGGCTGCAGCTACAGCTCTTAGACAAGGTGGAAGTCCGCTGGCCACTGCATCCAGTTGCTTAGACATGTAGGCAACAGGTCTTTGCCATGATCCCAAGTACTGTGTCAATACTCCCACAGCCATTCTTCTTTGCTCATGTACATACAGGTAGAATGGCCGTGTGTGGTCAGGTAGACCTAATGCTGGGGCACTCATCAAAGCCCTCTTCACATCTTCGAATGCCGCTTGCTGTTCTTGAGTCCATAAGAAGGGGTCGTGCTCTGTACCTTTGATAGCTGCATACAGAGGTTTTGCCAGTATCGCGTAGCTGGGAATCCATATCCTACAGAAGCCTGCTGCCCCCAAGAATTCTCGCACTTGTCTTCTATTCCTGGGTATCGGTATTTGGCACACAGCTTCTTTTCTCTCTGGCCCCATAATTCTTTGACCTTCAGAGATATGGAATCCCAGATATTTGACAGTTGGCAAACACAACTGAGCCTTCCTTCTTGACACCTTGCATCCTGCCTTCCAGAGAATGTGTAGTAGATCGTGCGTTGCTTGCTGACATACTTCCTTTGTAACTGCTGCTATCAACAAGTCATCTACATATTGTAATAATACACACTCTCCTGGGATAGACTCGAAATCTAGTAGATCTTGACTTAGAGCTGAACTAAATAGGGTAGGTGAATTTTTAAACCCCTGGGGCAATCTTGTCCAGGTCATTTGGCGTTTCGAGCCCGTTACAGCATTTTCCCATTGGAAAGCGAAGATACATTGGCTTTCTGAGGCAATTCGGAGACAAAAGAAGGCATCTTTGAGATCTAAGACTGTAAAGTAAGTAGCCCCGCCCGGAATTAAAGCAAGCAGGTTATATGGATTGGGCACGACTGGATGTATACTAACAACAGCATCATTGACTGCTCTCAAGTCCTGCACAGGTCGATACTCATCTGTACCGGGCTTTTGAACAGGCAGCAATGGGGTGTTCCAGGGGGAAGTACAGAATTTTAGGATACCATACTGTATGAACTTATCCAGATAAGATTGGATGTTCTTCTTAGCCTTCTGCGGAATATGATATTGTCTCAGGCTTACTGGATAAATCCCAAGTTTTAGTTCAATTTTAATAGGTGGAATATTGCGGGCCAGTCCTGGTGGGTTGTTCTCTGCCCAAACTCCTGGTATGTTAAATAAGGATTCATCACTCCTCGGGTTTTGGCTAGTCAACACTGTATAAAGTCGTCACTCTTCTTCCTTTGGTACGGACAATGTCATAATACCTGAGGGTCCATTAAACTTTAAGGATGTTGTTCCATTTGGTAGGAACGTAATCTGCGCTTGTAATTTGGATAGCATATCACGTCCCAGCAATTTGACTGGACACTCAGGCATATAAAGGAATTGATGTTTTACTACGTGGCCTCCCAATGTACAGAGTCGACTTTTAAGAACCGGTTTTTCAGCACTTCTTCCAGTTGCTCCTATTACAGTAATAGTTCTTCCAGATGGAGGAGCAACTTGATTAGTCACCACCGAATGTTCAGCACCAGTGTCGATCATAAACGCACTCCTTTTTCCCCCTATTGATACATCGACCATAGGCTCCGCTCGACCAAGGGGGATACAGTACGCGCACTGATTCCTACTCAAAGGCTCCCTATTCCATCTACCATCGCCTCTATCTGGGCCCCGTCTATCTACGCCTGCGATCGCTACCGCTAACATATCTGCCTTTCTACGCATCTTGCGCTCTTCCTCTTTCTTACATTCTGTTTCCCTATTCATATATACTTTGTTCGCTACCTCCATTAGTTGGGTGATAGACATATCTGCAAACCCTTCTAATTTCTGTAGCTTGCGCTTAATATCTCCGTAAGTAAGCTTGGCTGACAAAGGCGGAGTTTACCATTCGGGAATTATCAGCGTCTTCCGGATTAAAGGGGGTATACAAGCGGTATGCCTCCAATAATCGGTCATAAAGACACTGGGCGCTTCATCACTTTTCTGAATCACCTCAACTGTCTTCGACATGTTAATAGCTTTCTTCCCTCCGGCTTTCATGCCAGCAATTATAGCATCTCTATAGGCTTTAGGTTGAGCCATATCTGCGCCATTTACATTCCAGTCAGGATCGGTGTTAGGGTAATGTGTTGCGGCCCATGCTGCCGGATTGGCTTGATTTAAAGCACGGGCTCTCTCCTCTGGCGCCTTAATGGCCGCTTGGTTAATCCTTGTCCTTTCCTCATTATTGAACAATGTCATTAATAACTGCTGGCAATCAGCCCATGTCGGGTTATGTGTCTGAACTATAGAGGTGAACAGATCGGTCATAGCTTGTGGTTTCTCAGTGTACGAGGAATTGTGGGTCTTCCAATTCAAGAGATCGGTAGTCGTGAACGGGACATATACAAAGACTGGGTCAGCATGTGCCATTTGACCTGCGGCATCGATATAGGCTGACCCAGGATTCAGAAGAAGAGGCATCTGATAATGTTTTAATTGTTGGGTACCGGTCAGTTGTCGGGTTAGTATGGGGCTACGTGGAGGGGCGTCAGTTAAAGGTTCCGGTCGAGAGGTAATGGGGCATGAGGATGTGGGAACTTGATTTTGGGAAAAGTTAGTGAATAGTATACTCCGAGCCGAGCTAGAAGAAGCTTGACCGGAAGTTTGAAGTGGCGCCAAATCAGGATATTCAGATCTAATGGGGGTTGGTCCTGGTTCCGGAAGGGGAGTTTTAATACGAGGGGGGGTGGATTCTGTACTGGAGGAGGAAGCGGAAGTGGATGGGGGCAATAGGGGAAGGGGTGCAGAGCTTCCTGCATTCGCGTCACTTCCTCTTAAAGGAAAGTAAGGGGGCGGCAAAGGGATCTCGGACTCAGGGGGCGTGTCCAAAATGGGCCTAACACCAGTCCTAGTGGACAAACAAGTCCTGGCCACCATGAGGCGACATTGCTCCTCGTGGCATATCCGGATCCATTTTGGCGAGTCGTTTACGGCCTGCCCCAACAATCAATGTATGGAAACTGTCCGTAAAGTTCAGGCCTACCTGATACAGCCACGTGTACACGCTGTACCAGGGTTGGATCCAAACTGCCACGCGGCGGCCATGCCGCAACCAAAATAGGCCACTCCCTAGTGCACAAAGTGACCAAACGTACAGGAGACATTTTAACCCCAAAATCACATGTTTTGAATCCCTTTTTAAAATTCTTTACCATACAACCTAAGGGATCCGAAATCGTTGACTCTGACGCGCCCATACTTATCAATGGAACGTCGTTGACAACGAATACTATGCACGCGTTCTTATTCAACAGTCACACCCGTTTCCTCTGGCAACAGCACCACGTGGTACAGTTACCGAGTGAAACGTACACAATAACACAATAATCACTCAGGGAATTCCCGTACACACACAGTGTTACACCAGTCACTAAATAATCAATATTATGCCCTTTGGCGAAACTATACAGTCACCCACGCTATAATTCTCTATATATGAATTACCCGTCTATAACACACCCCAGTAACATCGCCTTTTACTAGTATCGGTTACAGTACGGTTAGCATAGGTCAAAGCACAATTTAAGGTCACAATACAATTATTAGTGGTTACGGTGTTAAACATGCAATAGACGACAATGATTAGTACTTATATATAGTGTCAGTAAATATACAGGGTTATGGTACCGTGCACTATGATACAGCAACACACTATTAACACTCTCGCTAGATGGCTGAGCTCGCGCTATCTAACAAGATATACACTTTACTAACAATCTTTAACACATTTACAATCCCAACTAAACTATTGGCCAGTACCTTGAATGGACTACCTAAAACTATATACACCCGTTTTGGTTAGCCACACTGCCCAAACACCACATATAGCGAACTAGAGGGCGAAATTTACAAAATTGCCCTTCTAGTCTATTTACTCTATCAAAAGTCTAGTGGGTTCCAAATTTACACGCCTTCCCACTTAGCCAAGATAGGTTGAGAGCTAGCGAACCGAATTTACACAGGCGCCGCTTAGTCTCCCGGTCCCTCCGACCTAGCGAACGTAATATACACCCTAGAACGCTAGTCTAGACAAGGCACCGGTGTCCGGCTAGGGCTATTTACACAGGACCCCGCCTGACTAACCAGATCAAACGGTCTTACTAAAGAGCGTTCGATCGAGCGGTGCGCCTTCGCTCCTTCCCTCCGACAGAGGGGGCAGATTCCATACACAGATTTAAACCCCTTTTGGGCCTACCGCACAATCGGTATACCCCTAGTGGGTCTGCCGTCTAAAACAGCAGTTGTCTTACCTCCTCGTTCCTGAACCTGAGTTCACACTCATCGACGGGGACACCCCAGCACTTCTTACGTAGAGGCCGATGATCTCCTGGACAACAGACCAGTGGCGCCGAGACGAAGGGAGGTCCACGCAGAAGTTCAGGGGTGCAGCCGTAGAGAACGTGGGCAAAGATAGACCGTCTCACGCCTCTGCCTCTCAGCTACCGTTGAACGATGAGCTTCCCGGCCAATGCACCAAATGATACCGGAGAAACTGACGGAAGCAAAGCACAGAGAGATGGACACAGGTTTCTTCAGGAAGGAAGAGATTCTTTATTGGATCACCGATCGGGACTCAGAGGGACTAATGTCACCAAAAATACAGCAAGTTCTGAGCCCTGAACAATAGTGCAGGCTCCCTATATAGGCACATAACTCCTCCCATATTAAGCTCCACCCGCACATTCTCTTGACCAATCATTACAAATAAGAATTAACTTCCTGCTTGACCGCATGGCTTGTCCAGCACAATGGAGGAGGGGAATACTACATCCTGTATTCTTGCACATGCTCCGTACACTACTGATCGTATCTTGCCTTGTGCAACCAACTGATCGATACGTCAGCATATGCACGTACACATGCCACGTGGTAATCTCGGCCTACTAAATTTATTTTTACCGAGATTCCACCACAAGGATAAAGGTCTAGCTGACTGCCTCAATTAATATTTTTGTTCAGTATTTACAGATGAAAAATAAGGAAAGGGGCCTCAGTTAGGAAAAAGGACAACTGAGTCATTTGTTACATGTGAGTTTACAGAGGAAGAGGTTCTTTTTCAACTGTTAAAAGTAAAGACAAAAGAATAAGTCAATGGGACCTGATGGAATACACCCAAAGTTATTAAAAGAGCTTAGTGGTGTACTAGCAAAACCATTAACAGATTTATTCAACCAATCATTGTTAATAGTCCCAGAAGATTGGAAGTTAGCGAATGTTGTGCCCATTCACAAGAAAGGTAGTAGGAAGGAGTCAGGCAACTATAGGCCAGTAAGCCTTACTTCAGTAGTGGGGAAAGTAATGGAAACCATGTTAAAGGATAGGATTGTTGAACATCTAAAATCACATAGATTTCAAAATCAGAGACAACATGGATTTACTTCAGGGAGATCATGTCAAACTAATCTTATTGATTTTTTTGATTGGGTAACTAAAATAATAGATCAGGGTGGTGCAGTAGGCACGGCGTACCTAGATTTCAGAAAGGCTTTTGACACTGTTGCACATCGAAGGCTTATCAATAAACTGCAATCTTTAAGTTTGGATTCCAATATTGTTGAATAGGTAAGGCAGTGGCTGAGTGAAAGGCAACAGAGGGTTGTAGTCAATGGAGTATATTCAAAGCATGGGTTTGTCACCAGTGGGGTACCTCAGGGATCTGTACTTGGACCCATTCTCTTAAGATTTTTATTAGTGATATTGCAGAAGGCCTTGATGGTAAGGTATGTCTTTTTGCTGATGATACTAAGATATATAACAGGGTTGATGTTCCAGGAGGGATAAGCCAAATGGCAAATGATTTAGGTAAACTAAAAAAATGGCCAGAGTTGTGGCAACTGACATTTAATGTAGATATGTGCAAAATAATGCTTATTGGACATAAAAATGCACGGGCAGAGTATAGAATATTTGATAGTGTCCTAACCTCAACATCTGAGGAAAGGGATTTATGGCACCCCGAGTAGGTTAAGGGGTTTACACCGCCAAAGCTGTTCTTTTTCCCGAATACGAAGTCTGCTACTGAACACTCCTAAGCGACAAACAGGAATCATACAAATATTTCCCCCAAGCACGAGACGAGGCTCTGTGTTGAGGGTCAAGCAGGATCTGTTTAATGGGGGGCTACATGTCAGCCTTTTATGCAGGTCTTCCAGCAAGGGACACTCCCATAGGGACCTTGTGGAAGACTAAGACAGTTTTTACAGTAACCAATCATGTACAATTACATAATGCAAACACTCCCACACAAACAGTACAACTCCTCCTCTCTACCCTGGAGATAATTGGGTTAAGTGCCACATGGCTCCTTCCTTGTGGGACACTCCAGCAGACCCGGCTTGATCATTCTCAGGTCAACTTGGGGATATCCAGAACTAGGAAGCTGGAGTGATGTCTGTTTGCTGGGACAACCCATCGGCATTGACATTCTGTTTACCGGGTCGGTAGCTGATGGTGAAGTTATAGGGTTGCAGGGCTAAGCTCCACCGTAGCAACCTGCCATTGTCTCCTGCGACCCGGTTAAGCCAGACCAATGGGTTATGGTCGGTGACCAGGGAAAATTCTTGTCTATAAAGATAGGGAGTACGTTTTTTTTAAGGGCTCAAACCAGGGCTAAGCATTCCTTCTCCACTGCCGCATAGCTCACTTCTCTGGGTAGTAGCTTTCTGCTGAGATATGCGACAGGGTGTTCTCCTCCATCCTCCCCGACTTGGCTCAGCACTGCCCCCAGTCCAAATATGGAAGTGTCTGTGTAGACAAGGAAACATTTGTTAGGTACTGGGCCAGCCAAGACAGGGGCATTAACAAGGGCTTGCTTGAGGACTTGAAAAGCAGCTTCACAAGCTGGAGACCACAGGAACTGCCTAGGCAAATTCTTCTTTGTCAGGTCAGTCAAGGGTTTGGCTATAGCACTATAGTCAGGGACAAAACTTCTATAATACCATGCAGTCCCTAAGAAGGCTAGTACCTGGGTCTTAGTGCGAGGTGTGGGCCAGTTAGCTACCACCTCCACCTTGGCCGGTTCTGGCCTCTGGTTCCCACACCTCACTCTGTGACCCAAATACTGCACTTCAGCCATACCTAAGTGGCATTTATCTGGCTTGAAGGTCAGGCCTGCAGCCCAAACCTTGTCCAGAACTACCCCTACATGAACCAGGTGGTCTTCCCAAGACTCACTGTAGATCGCAATGTCATACAGGTATGCACATACAAAATCCTGGAAGCCATCAAGGAGCTTATCCACCATACGTTGGAAGGTAGCCGGGGCATTTTTCATCCCGAATGGCATGACCCTAAACTGGTACAGGCCAAACGGGGTGTCAAATGCCGACTTGGGGATAGCTTCCTCGGCCAGGGGAATCTGCCAATAGACTTTGCCCAGGTCTATTGTAATTAGATAATGTCCCCTGGCTATACGATCTAGCAGTTCATCCACCCAGGGAATCGGGTAGTCGTCAGTGGTAGTCTTTTCATTGAGCTGCCTGTAGTCCACGCAAAACCTGGTGATTCCATCCTTCTTGGGCACAAGGACTACAGGTGAGGCCCAGGGATTGTCTGAGTGCTAAATGACTCCTAACTGAGTCATCTCCTGTATCTCCCTCCGCATTCCTCCTCGGACTGCTTCAGGGATACGGTAGGGCGGTTGTTAGAGGTTGTCATTCTTGGGAAAAGGTAGCCTGTCTTTCCCACAGAAGCTGTTTGGCTTGCTCAGTGTCTGTGGGGCTTAACCAGTCTCCTAACTTCACTAGACTAATGAAGTCAGTCTGGAGATCCCTTTCTAATAGGTCAGGGAGGGGTAAACTCTCAGTCGTCGGTAGCTGGGGTACATACCGCAGCTATATTTTCCTGCCTTTCCTGATATTCCTTCAGCATGTTCACATGAAAGGACCGCTGGATCCTTTTATCTGCACAGCTGGCAATGCCATATGTAGTGTCACAGAGTTGGGCCACTACTTTATACGGGCCCTGCCAAGATGCCTGCAGCTTATCCATTTTCACAGGTTTGAGCACTAGGACCTTTTGCCCAACCTGGGAAGTGCGCAGTCTGGCACCCGAATGTACCATCTTTTCTGTCTCCCCTGGGCCGCCTGGAGATTCTCTCTCACCAACAGACAGTTGCTCCATGCGGTCCCGGAGTTCCAGCACACTCCCTCCCAGTATCCTCTGAGGATCCGGGGGCCCGTGGACCCTTCTCCCATAGAGTAACTCAGAAGGAGAGAACCCTGTAGATTCCTGGGGTACCTCTCTATATGCAAATAACAGGTAAAAGGTAGGAATCTGTCCCAGTCTCTGCAGGCGTCAGTAAAGGTCCTCAACATTTGCTTGAGGGTTCCATTAAAGCTCTCGCAGAGACCGTTAGTCTGTGGGTTGTAAGGTGAACTCAACAGGGGCTTAATGTTGCATACCTTACACAACTGCTGATTGAGGACAGCAGTGAACTGAGTCCCCTGATCTGATAGGATCTCCTTAGGGAAGCCCACTCAGGTGAATATTTTAACCAAGGCATCAGCTACTGTCTCTGCCTCGATATTGGACATAGCTACTGCCTCTGGATAACGTGTGGCATAGTCCACCACGGTAAGAATGTACTTCTTCCCGGGTGGACTAGGTCTAGCTAAGGGACCCACAATGTCAGCAGCTATGCGGTAAAAGGGCTTCCCAATAATAGGCATTGACATGAGTCTGGCCTTAGGGTGGTCCATATCTGGCCAATAGTGCTTTCCTACTCGTTGACACGTGTTACAAGTCCTGCAGTACCGTTGCACGTCCCTATTAAAACTAGGTCAGAAGAAATTCTGGGTAATCCTATGGGCTGTGCGGCGTACTCCTAGATGTCCTGCTAAGGTAACATCATGCCTGATTCGCAGTATTTCCAGCTGGTATTTCTTGGTACTACCAGCTGTCTCTTCTGCAAAGGGGTCTTCACTGTTGTAGATTTCTTGGGGATCCTATATAGCCTATCCCCCCCCCCACTCATAGAGTTCCGCATCTGCTCCCCCCTTGGCCCTATACTTCTGAAGGGTCAGATCTTCCCGGGTCTCTTTCCCAAATGCCTCTGGGGCAGGGCCGGACTGGGGATTCCAAAGCAGCCCTTGAAAAAAAATCTATGCCAGCCCCATAAGTCATTGCGCCATATATTGTTGCATGTAATATGTAAGGCTATGTCTTGCCACCCTAGATGATTGAGATATATATATAAAAAGACACACACACCTTGACACACACACACACACACACACACCATAACACAGACAGTGTGACACAGACACAGACACACATTACATGACACAGACAGACACATACACCATGACACAGACACACATTACATGACACAGACAGACACATACACCATGACACACAGACACACACACACACCGTGACACAGACAGACACACATTACATGACATACAGACACACACACACCATGACACACAGACACACACACACACCGAGACACAGACAGACACACATTACATGACATACAGACACACACACCATGACATACAGACACACACACACCATGACATACAGACACACACACACCATGACAAACACACACACACACACACACCATGACACACAGACCGTGACACAGACACACACACAATGACACAGACACACATTGCATGACAGACAGACGCACACACCATGACAGACAGAGACACACACAGACACACACAATGACAGACACACATTGCATGACACAGACGCACACACCATGACAAAGACACACAGACACACACAATGACACAGACACACATTGCATGATACAGACAGACAGACACACACACACACACCATGACACAGACAGACACAAACAATGACACAGACACACACACACACCATGACACAGACAGACGCACCATGACAGACACACACACACATACACTCACACTGACACACATAATTTTTACCTGTGTGCTGGCGGCCACATGGGGGAGCTGGCTCTTCTGGCGGCCGCAGAGGGAGCTCTTTTGGTGGCCACAGGGTAAGCTGGCTGTTCTGTCTCTGCTCCCCCTCCCCAGCACGCTGCAAAGACACCGGGGCCCCAGGTCTCTTTGTAGCGCGCTGGGGAGGGGTAGCAGGGACAGAACAGCCAGCTCCCTCTACGGTCGCTAAAAGAGCTCCCTCTGCGGCTGCAGGTGAGCCAGCTGCCTGCCCGGCCCCAGGTACCGACGGCCCACCGGGAAATTTCCCGGTATCCCGGTGGGCCAGTCCAGCCCTGCTCTGGGGTATCCTAGCCTAGGGGAGCCTGTTCTAGTGTAATGGTCCTTACCTGGGTCTAAGCAGCAGCAGCACGGGACTGGGCACAGGTAGTCACAGGGTTGGCCTCCACTGGGCCCAGCGGGGCATAGGCAGAAACAAGGGGGGCCAAATCATTTCCCAGTAAGACATCAGCCGGTAACTCCTAATGATGCCCACATTCTTGTATCCTGAACCAACTCCCCAATCCAAGTGAACGCAGGAAGTGGGTAACCGGTAGACGGACCTTGTGGAAGACTGAGACAGGTTTTACAGTAACCAATCATGTACAAGTACAGAATGAAAAAACTCCCACACAAACAGTACAACTCCTCCTCTCTATCCTGGAGATAATTGGGTTAAGTGCTTGAAGTAACTCAATTACCTCCAGGGATAGAGAATATCCCCAATTTACAATAATAGTAAAAACACATTAAAATACATATTTCCTAATATACCGAACGGAACCCCCACACTCAACATATCCCCAGATAGCTTAGATCTGAGCACTCAATATAACCGAACAGCACTCAGATCCAATACATATAGTCAAATCGCCATGGAATTAAAGTTTATACATTTTGCGTTCGACGAAACAAATGAGCTCCATGGGTTTACTATCTGGTATAATTCCGTTCGTGTATTGTCAATTTACCGAATGGCACGTCGTTCGTATGAATGGGAACAAAGTGATGGATGGTTGGTAATCTCAGCGGTGTTCGTGGGAAACAGTGTCTGAATGATTTCCATGTATTTGTCGACAAACACCGCTGGGTGTTCAACTTTCCAAGATGGTGGCCGCCACGAACGCAGACCACCCAGCCGACCATTGGGGAGTTCGAAGTGTCTGCGGTTAACCACAATGTTAAAAAGGGCAGAAAAGTTAACAAGCAGCACACTTCCCTGCTGGGTGGCCTGCCATTCGGTAGTTCATTCGTCTTTAGACGAATGCAAGCAGGACACATGCGAGCAACCGGGAACTGACAAACAAACAGACGAAATAGGTCTTAAATAATAATCCAGAGGCAGGGAGATCTGCCACAAGGGTGATTATTTCTGATGTAGGCAGACAATGTAATATAAGGAAATGCTAGCAGAATGCTTGGTTGTATAGGGAGAGGTATTAGCAGTAGAAAGAGGGAAGTGCTCATGCCATTGTACAGAACATTGGTGAGACCTCATTTGGCGTATTGTACGCAGTATTGGAGACCGTATCTCCATAAGGATATTGATACTTTAGAGAGAGTTCAGAGAAGGGCTATGAAACTAGTTCATGGGTTGCAGGATAAAACTTACAAGGAAAGGTTAAAGGAACTTTACATGTATAGCTTGGAGGAAAGACAAGACAGGGGGATATGAAAGAAACATTTAAATATATAAAGGGAATCAACACAGTAAAGGAGGAGACTATATTTAAAAGAAGAAAAACTACCACAACAAGAGGACATAGTCTTAAATTAGAGGGGCAAAGGTTTAAAATATCAGGAAGTATTACTTTACTGAGAGGGTAGTGGATGCATGGAATAGCCTTCCAGCTGAAGTGGTAGAGGTTAACACAGTAAAGGAGTTTAAGCATGTGTGAGATACGCATAAGGCTATCCTAACTATAAGATAAGACTAGGGACTAATGAAAGTATTTAGAAAATTGGGCAGACTAGATGGGCCGAATGGTTCTTATCTGCCGTCACATTCTATGTTTCTATGTAAAACATGCCTTTTAGAACAGAGCAAATAATCTGCTGTTGTAATTAATAAAATATCCCCCTTGAGAGGATGTTTGGAGTAAGATAGGGCTGCAATTCTTTACTCTGTAAATCAATGCAGTTTTTCATTAATTTAGTCACTTTTTACATCAGGTCCATGCAACTAGCACTTCCAGTGCCACCCTATCCTTAGGCTCACGCCTAAAGGCTGCTGCTGTTCTGACTGAGAGAGCCCCTTTCTGCCAATCTGCCACCTTGTCACTGGGCTTCTGTTCAATTCTTCTTAATTTACTGCACTGTACCTGAATTGCATGCAAATGAATATTTATAAATAAATTATATTGACTATTTTTCAAATGAATATGTATTTTGCTTCATTTGAATTATTTGCTCTCCGTTAGCATTAATCCGATTCCTGACTCACAAACAAGATTCAATCATTTCTTGGGAGAACAGTTGAACAAAAGTTGGTAATTAAACATAAGTTTTACTGGCTTTTTTTTTAACTGAAAACAATAGCTGTAAGAATAAGATGAAGACCTCTTTAAATAATTGATCACTTCATTGCCATGAACTTCTATGTAATTTAGCAATCTTTTGTTTAGCCTGCAATCTCTTTGCAGAGCTGGGAAGAGGCCACCATGAACTGACACAGTCACAAATTGTTCATGGTAACATTTCCAAAGATTTCATTCATATCACAGGTTATATTTTATTCTTTAACAAGGCATGCTTTTATTCTTCATTCGATCAGATAGTTACACCTGGTCTTAATGTATAGAGAGGGTGAGGAGTTTGGATCTTCTTGCTGTTACTGGGTAGGTTAGTAGTAAGTTGGATGTTTAATTAATGCTGTATTCCTGGTACTAACGATCCCTCTGTCTACCTTCTCTCTCATGCCCCCTCCAACCTGGTAAATAAAGGGTTAAAAACCCTTTATTTACTTACCTGATCCCAGTGCCGATGTCCCTTAGCGCTGGGTCAAAGCACCGCCACCTTCTCCGTTCCGCAATGAGTGGGGTCAAATGTGCAATTGAATCATTGCTTTCCTGTGGGGAAAAATCTGATGGTGGAGGTCCTTATGCAGAGCGTGAGGATGTCCAGCATCAGATAACGGACCAAAAGTCAGTTTCAATTCTAGAACCGACCTGTGGTGGTTTTTCCTGACATGTAATCATCCCATGTTCTTTTGGCCTCTGTGGTAGTGTTGTTAGGTATAATGTATGAGTATGACATCTGCTCGTAATTCCAGTTTAGAGAGACTTGTTCCCATAGGGCACATTTTCTGAGAACCCTGGTAGTTTTCCAGGCTCTTGCTATCAACGTATTTACTGCTGTTAGGAGTTGGAATGTGTAATATGTATGTTTGCATGTGTGTGTGTGTGTGTGTGTATATATATATATATATATATAAAAAATGATGAAAAAAGCCAGCAGAAAAAAATGTACCTTACAGTTTATTCCAGTACAGTCAACGTGACAATGCTGACTATAAATAAGGAAGCTTCACTTACCCAACCTCGATCACCTCTGTGCCGGCGTGCACCTCTCCCCCATGCGCATGCGTGCGTCTATGCTCCTCCCCTAATGATGATGTATCATCCGGGACCATTAGGTCCGTTGCCAGGGTAACGTGTATACAAACATCCTCCACCGAAACAGTGCTGTGTGTGTACACACAAATATCAGAACCGATCATGATATATATTCTCTTGATAGCAAGAAATAAATGTAATATGAAAGTGATCCGTGCTTCAGATAGATTCCTGTGATCGTTAGATCGCTGATCCGTGAATACATACATATCAGACATAAAAGTCAAATGCAGAAAAGAGTGCTAGTGCATACTGGTGTAAAACACCTAGTTATTGTGATATATGTACACTTACTAAAGTGTACGAGGATTATAGCTCTTATGAATGTGTATTCAAAACAGCTGGTTAAAGTGACAGTGCCATCTGTATATAAGACAATTTGTTAAAGTGACTGTGCAGAAAACAAGTGACTAACCAAATATGCAAGACTGGTGTGAAAAGTGCATAGTATATGTGAACTATGGTGCAAATATAAAATTTTATGCAAATTGTCATATGAATTGCAAACAATTACTAAAAGTATACGGAAACTTTTTAAAACTTGGGAGATACAGCGCTAGCTTAATACTCAAAGGGACAATATTTCTATTTGATATCCCATGACACATTATTGCTTTTATAATGATTTCTAGATCTTTAAACATTAAGGAGATCGTGGTAGTGCTATAGAAAATAAAAATCAATAATAATAAAACATAGAAGATCCTCAACCAACTAATCCAAAGGGAACTAAATAAATGGCATAAAAGATAATTTTTCATTAAGTCCCATCGGTGCAATAGTGTTCAGTTCCCTAATTCAGAAGGTCTCTCTTTTAGTAACAATAAGGATGCTCGATTGCCGCCCCTTCTAGAGATTGGGATATGATCAATTGCAATACATTTGAGAGAGGTTAGTGGGTGTTTATATTCCAGAATATGTCGAGCCACTGGTTTGTCTGTGTTTCCATTCCAAACCGCAGCCCTTATACTTGATCTGTGCCCACGGATTCTATCGCACAGTTGTGTCTCAGTCTTTCCTACGTAGTTTAATCCACATGGACATGACAACTTATAGATCACATGATCTGTTTTACAAGTTATCCTGTGTTTGATAGCATATTTTTTCCGCGTGTGAGGATGATCAAACGATTTCGTGGGAATAAGGTGTCCACATGTGACACACCCAAGGCATCTAACACATCCAGGGTTAAGAAATTTCCTCTGATCTTGCAAGTAACTTTGTTCAGGATCAGTGCGGACCAATAGGTCGCAAATTTCTTTCCCTCTTGTAGCGTATCACTGGTTTCTGACGAAATATTGTAGGTAGAGTGGAATCCCCAGTCAAGATGTTCCAATTTCCTTTCACTATTTTCAATAGTTTGGTGCTTGCTGTGTTAAACTTCATTGGAAACATTAGTTTCTGTAATTCTTTTAAACTGAATATTCCAGGTTCCTCTTGAATGGTTTATCGTGCTCTATTCAAGGCTGCATCAAGTATGAATCGGTTATACCCCCTATTTGAGAACTTGTTATACATTTCTCCAATTTGATATTCAGCGTTTTCAGGAAGAGAATTATTCCTAAATACTCTTAAAAATTGGATGTATGGGAGAGATTTCTAACTATGCTCAGGGTGTGCACTCGATACATGGAGAATAGTATTCCGATCGGTAGGTTTTGAGTAGAGTTTATATTCCAATTTGTGATTGAGAATTAATATCAAGATCTAAATATTGTATGGTCTTTGTATCGATATTATCTGTCATTTTGATTGGGCTGGAAAGATTGTTGATCTCTTGTACAAATTCATTAGCTGCTTCTGTTGTACACTTCCACAATATCAAACTATCATCGATAAAGCGTACATACTTGATGATCCTTTCTGAGTATGGTTTTAGTATATATTTCTCCTTGAAATGGATGTACCAGAGCATTACATATACCATCTGGTTTCAAACCTGAAATAATTCAGTTGAAGAGTAAGCATAGGAAGTTCCATAACAAATTCAATGGAAGGACCATGGTAATGTGGTTAACTGGATAACGTTTCTCTCATAGCTTCTATTCCTGCTTCGTGGGGGATTGCCGTGTAGAGACTTTGTACATCTAAAGTCATGAGTACAAAGTTATCGAAACCGGAATAATATTCGTCTAAGCAGAATCTGTGGAAAAGGCTATAATTATTATCACTAACTTAGCTATTTATTATTTTATTTGGTATACTGTACTAATTTAACAAATAGTATTTGACTATACGACTCTCCCTTTGAGCATTAAGTTAGCTCTGTATCTCCCAAGTTTTAAAAAGTTTTTGTATATTTTTAGTAATTGTTTGCAATTCATATGACAATTTGCATAAAATTTTATATTTGCACCATAGTTCACATATACTATGCACTTTTCACACCAGTCTTGCATATTTGGTTAGTCACTTGTTTTCTGCACAGTCACTTTAACAAATTGTCTTATATACAGATGGCACTGTCACTTTAACCTGCTGTTTTGAATACACATTCATAAGAGCTATAATCCTCGTACACTTTAGTAAGTGTACATATATCACAATAACTAGGTGTTTTACATCAGTATGCACTAGCACTCTTTTCTGCATTTGACTTTTATGTCTGATATGTACAGGAATTTATCTGAAGAACAGATCACTTTCATATTACATTTATTTCTTATTAGTCTATATTAGAGAATATATATCACGATCGGTTCTGATCACACAGCACGGTTTCGGTGGAGGATGTTTGTATACATGTTACCATGGCAACAGACTTGGTCCCGGATGATACATCATCATTAGGGGAGGAGCATAGACGCACGCATGCGCACGGGGAGAGGTGTATGCCGTCGCCGGCACACAGGTGATCAAGGTTGGGTAAGTGAATCTTCCTTATTTATAGTCAGCATTGTCATGTACATGATTTATGTCCTGAGGAAAGTTCATGAAAGAAATTAAACGTTGACTGTACTGGAATAAACTGTAAGATACAATTTTTTTTTTTCTACAAGTCCTTGAGTGCTGGCTTTTTTCATCGTATTGTATGTTGTGCAGCCGAGCACCAGGCAAGGAATAACCAGGAAAGCAGGAGTGCAGAACCTTCACAAATTCTGTGTGTGTATATATATATATATATATATATATATATATATATATATATATATTGTGATAAAGTGAAGGCAGACAGGCCTATAACATTTAACCCCAGGGGGAGTATGTGTAGTATGTGTTGTAGGCGACACAAACCAAAGTTTAGTTATGGGCCCCTGGGGTGGAGCATTTGGAGAGCAGGGCGAGCCAATGCTCCACTCCGCAGTTTGCATACAACTGGGATAAAAAAGTTCCAGGCGAGAGAGTTGATCTGTCTCCAACCCACTGCTCAGCTGCAGATAATCAGCTGCAGAAGTGGGAATAAACCCCTCCCTGCTAGGCAGGTAAAGGGGGATTGCTGGCTTCCTCCCTGGAAGCAGGTAGGAGAGACACTATTCTCTCCTGTGAGAGAGTCAAGGAGATTGAGCACTGGGAGTGCAGAAGGAAAGCAGTTAAGGCTGGCTTGGAGCACTGGGAGTGCAGAAGGAAAGCAGTTAAGGCTGGCTTGGAGCACTGGGAGTGCATAAGGAAAGCAGTCAAGGCTGGCTTGGAGCACTGGGAGTGCAGAAAGGAAAGCAGACAAGGCTGGCTTGGAGCACTGGGAGTGCAGAAGGGAAAGCAGCAGGCTAGCTGAGAGCACTGGAGTGCAGAAAGGAGAGAGAATTTTGTTTCTTTCTAGAAGGAATGGAAGCCACATGCTGAGTGTGGAGTGCAGAGATCTGACAAAGGCACTAGGTTGGTGAAACCAATTATTGTTCTGTTATAGTTTAAACCCTTGAGAGATAAGGAACTTGATGTTAGTAAGTGCTCAGATCGAGCTAGGTTTTTGTTTATAGGGATTTGAGTTACTGTTTTTTTTCATTTGCTGCTGTATCTGTGGTGGAGTTTAACAATAAAGTGCCTGGAATTAAGTTGCCTTAAAAGACTGTGCATGTTTGTGCCCAAGAGGACCTTGCTACCTGCTGACAAGGATCACAAAATATATATATATATATATATATATATATATATATATATATATATATATATATATATTTTGTGAACGGCACATTTAAAGGACGTATGGTATAATATGAAGAACATTTAGTAAGAGCAAAGTCAGTTGAGGTGTGCCGAAACTGACGTGAGGTTAGACCTGTAAAAGATGGCCCCCCTAGGTTATATGAAAATAGAGGGTTCGGTGTGAGGGGAACTTCCTAGATCGTTGACGACAGGTAAGCAGGAGCTCACTGGTTTTAAATATGGGTTATAGTCCCTCCCACAATTACAGGTCAGGCCTTCCATTTGTGTACGGCACATTTAGATGACGTATATATGGTATAATATGAAGAACATTTAGTAAGAGCAAAGTCAGTTGAGGTGTGCCAAAACTGACGTGAGGTTAGACCTGTAAAAGAGGGCAAAAATAAAAGAAGCGATTCTTAGTGGTCAGACATGTTTATTAAGCAATACATTACTTAGACATTTCATGGAAAGCTAATCTTATTTATTTCTCTGGATTAGGGATGTATCTGTTGTATGCGGATGATTTCCACCGTCCCATATTTTTAATGATATGTGTTGGTACATGATTTCTGGAGGCTGCTGTGGCTGCTCCAATACGGAATGAATGGACAGAGAATGAATGCGGGTTGTGTCCTAGCCGGAGTAATAACGTACAAATATAAAGCATAAATTGTTTGGTGGTTAGGGGTTTCCCTTGAATGGCTAATAGTGGGGATTCAGGGTTGGTAGAAAGTTGAGTTTCCACTAGTTTATCCAGAACATGGATTTGACACCATTTGGTAGAGGTAGGATAATATCTAATCTCTACTGGTGGACCAGTTTGGCTAGTTTTGGTATGAGCGATTGATAGAATATCGTGGTCCTGTGTTTTAGTAAGGTGTTTTTGCTGAAGGCATGACTTAGTCAGATGCCTTCTCTACGGAAAATTGTTTAGGTCTCAAGAAACCGTAGAAGGCTATATAGGCTGCGGATTTGACTATCAGGTTCGTGACCTTCTCAAAAGGGGACTTGTCTAGTAAATCGGAGATATTCCTAAACAGTGTACTATCTTAATGGGATTATGTACTGTTAGTCTCTGAATACCTTTAAGGACACTTTTGACTGGGTAGGATGCTAGAAATTGAGTTTTGTTGGGATAACTAGTTAACATGTAGTGTTGTAGGCATGTTAAGTAAAGTTTGATTGTATTGTAAGCTAATTTAAGAGATGTGGCAAAAAGTTGTTAATGCGACCATGGTTTCTATGGAAAAAACATTTATGACATAAAAATCACGTACAAATTTTTCTAAACAAATCATATGCTCTGGAATAGGCTTTTTTTGTATTAACTGATAAACCAGCCTGTGCGAGCGACCTACTATGGTGTAACAGGGTATTCATTAGGTCTGTGAAGCTTGGAGGTTCCCTGGGTTGCAAGTTTGCTGACGGATGGACTCTAAAAAATTCCTGCAAATTAGAGCATGAGAGTACGTCAGCTGCGTTATTCAGAATACCTGGAACGTGAATGCAATTTATACAGAAGTGTAGATTTGCCACTAGCCAGGTTAGTCACCTTACCAAGTTCATAAGTGCAAGGGACTGAGAGCGGCCTTTGTTAATGATATTACATGCCGCCAAGTTATCTGAAAAGCACCTGACCGATTGCCCTCTCCATTCTTTACCCCATATGTGTGCAGCAGCTACGATTGGATAGATTTTGAATAGTTCTGAGGTGGTATTGAAATTCTCTAGCGAGGTAGCCTCTAGTGGCCAAGAGTTGTATACCCACTCATTACCAAAAATTGCTGCATAACCTATGGCACCTGATGCATCAGTCCAAACTACAGGGGAATTGTCAGAAATGGGGGGGAACGAATAGTGACCTGCCATTCCAAGAGGACAGAAATAGATGCCACGTTTTAGGATCTGCTCTAGCTGCTTCATCTGAGAGCTGTGGAGTCGTCGTCAGGGAGAACCGTGTGAGAGGGAGAGAATTCTGGAAATGAATGACCTCCCCTGTGGAATTATCCTCAATGCAAAATTAAGTTACCCGAGTAGTGACTGTAGCTGTTTCCTGGTGCCTTGTGATGTGCAGTTGTTGATGTATGAAAGAATTCTGTCTTATTTTCACTTGGGGCAGGCTGGCTTGCATAGAAACGGAATTGAGTGTTATACCCAGGAAAGTAATCTTGGTGTTGGGACCTTCTGTTTTGTCCGGGGCTACAGGGACTCCTAAATCTCTGAATAGAGAGAGCACTTGATGTAGGCTGCTTGGTGTGCAGTGGTGTGGTTCGATAGTGAGGAAGTCGTCTTAATAGTGGCTGACTACTGGACATCTGCACTTGTTAAAGTTTTGGCCAAGATATCAAATATCTTGGGGCTAATTTGGAGCCGAAAGTTAGTCTGGTAGCGAAATAATACCGGTCTTCCCACTTAACGCCATGCAGGTGCTGGAGTGACTGATGTATAGGTAGCAATTTAAACGCATTAGTAATGTCGGATTTACTTAACCAGGCAGCCTTTCCGGAATGAATGATAGCTTGTATGGCATCATCAATTCTTGCGTACTGAAGGGAGAAATCATCTGACGGAATCAGTGCATTTAAGCTAGGTGTAGTGGAAGAGTGAGGTGCAGAAAAATAAATAATGAAGTCTCTTTTTTTACAAAAACTGTGTGAAAACCGTTAGTAAAACCAGATGTGAGAAATTCTACCAGATGTAAAGAAGGATAATTAGGCACATTGTTTTAGCGTGCTCCCGGTAACAAAGTGAGCACACATGAAGAAGTCTGCAAGCACTGTAACTACAACCACTGGCACGGAAATTATTACAGACTTGAGCTTTACCCCAAAAAAATGATTGGCCAACCTAATTTGTCTCTCAATTCTCTCTGGGTCATGTTGGGTTGATATTCAGAGTAAGCATTACTGGTTGAGGAAATTGCAACGTTTTCAGGACAAAAGTTCACCGTATGAGCTGCTGAAGAGCAAATAGCGCAAGAAGGTGTTTTGAGATCGGCAAAATATCTTAGAAACAGTTCGGTGTCTAACTGTCCCCAGTCGGTATTTGTATTAAATTGGGACAGTGATGCGGCTGATCTGGATGAGAATGATTTGTGATAGTCGTAAAAAGCATAGGATAGGGTCACATCCCAAATCCACGACATGCCCACACACTTCCACAAAATATGGGACCCGTGGTTGGAAGGAGACACCTCCCTACCCTGGTAAACACATACACAGCCCACACCGAAAACACACTCTCAAGTCACAGCAAACGAGAGGTGAATAGGGTACAGACCCACCTAAGACAGCACACTTAACACAGTAATCCTTAACCCCAAAATACCCCCTCCTATCGGACTGGGGCTGCACGCCGGTTAACAACCCTACCTAACCCACTCCTACTCTCCTCTTACCACTCAACCCTCAACCTATTCCTCCCCCCCATATAACCACCCACCCCCCCGTACCAACCCCTCACAGATTCACCAGGAAACAGACCACAGCCATGCAGCCACAATACACTCCTAAGCAAACAAAACCCATAAGGGGCAGAAAGACAACAGCAAACCACTAGCAGACAGGACTAACACGGGCACATAACCACAGATAGTCCAACAAAGATCAGGGTACTGGTCTAACGATGCCCACCCACTGAACCACAAATACACACCCACAACAGACAAATGGTCATCACCAACTCAACGCAGAAAGTCCCCTTCACCGGAGACCTGGATAACAACACCACATAGGCCCACCAATGACAGGAATAGCATTACCATGAAACAAATCCCCCCGGGGAACTTAACCACCTAACAGGAGAAAACACCCATCCACAGATGACAAACAACCTCAGGCACACACTAAAGAGAACCCTGAAATGCATACCAGGCACCGACAGGTCATCAAACGTATATGACCTGTTCTCGATTACGTCTTGAGTGGCTATAAGTAGTGAAGCTAGGTTAACGTCTTTCCCCTCTATAATGTCAAGCTTAAGATTCTGTGGTATTAGGTGAATAGGGTTTATGATATTTGAAGTCTTAGCGGGTAAAGGGTTATTGTTACCTCCTGGGTTAGGCTCTGGCTGGGCAATAGGTGCTGGAACCTCTGGAATGGTTGGTGTATTATTTGATTCCAGATTATCCAATCTATTATTTATAGTTGCTACAGAAGACACTAGGGAGGCCATCATAATGTGCAGTTCTGACAGGCTGTTTTGAATGTTAAACTCAGAACTAGGGCCAGGCCTTTCATTGTCCTCGGTGTGGCCGGGAATGGGATATTTCTCTTTTTAAGTTCCGTGGTGATTTTTGGAATTGTCCAGGATCTATAGCTGGACGCTGGGCTTGCCTTCTTAGCGAGCCTGATCTGTTTGGGGTGCTGGTAACAGACAGGTCATCTCCTTGTATGGAAGCGTTAGACATGCTAAGGGTGTGAGGCAGATAGCTTGGTTAGTATGGTACTCGTGTAGCTCTGCAGTAACCCAGATTACTAGATTAGTGCCCTAAGGCGAAATTGTATTAACTTAACTATCTTAGGTGATGCCCTAACTACTTGCCAAGTGGCTTTGAGAGGCTCTACCTATGATTTGGCTCATGGGGCCTTTGTGCCACTGAGGTGTGTGGCGGGGTGTTGGCCTCTCAGTGACACGTATAAGATTGTAATATTGATTGACGAGTGAGGCCCTAACTATGACTTGATGCAAGGCTATAACTCTGCATTGGGCCGATTGGGCTCGAACCTGTGATGGAAGGAATGATTGTAGGCCTTGCGTGACTACTTAACTATAGGTGAAGAGGCCTATGGGATTATACCTAATTGGCGAGAGCTTATTATAACCTTACAAATAACCTAACTGGGTTTTATTTATTTAAACGTACCTGCTGTTTGTCCTGTATGACGTATTCGGTAGTGGAAAAAATGACTCCTACTTGATCCTAAAACATGTCATAATAATTGAGTTACAACCTAACCCTCAGGTGAAGACCATTGAGATTACACCGCTAAGCATAAGAGTAGATGCTAACCGTATAATAAATTGAAATATGTTAGGAAGATTTTGGCTTGTCCTGGTAGGGCGATAACCTGAACTAATGTGGGAAAAACGTGACTTATTTATTTATAGTTCTTGTTACCAGAAAGGAATACATGAAAAATATTAGTAGGTAATTTAGGACCTACCTCTTTAAATAATGCAGTTTTATTTAACCAAGAAGGCACCGCTGCAATCAATGTCAGTAATTGTATAATCTTAAACAGGAGGGAAAATAAAACGTCCTTAATTATTATCTTATTTAAATACTGCATAGCCTATTAAGGATCAAATGAAAATTGTAAAACATGAAATGCATTAGGGGAGCATGACCGTAACAATTGTATAGATGTATACGACAAAACTGGAGCATAAAATAGACTCGCAATTATCCTATTTACCATACTTATATACCTATGTAAAATACATTAGCTATGGCTTTAAGGGAAATGACCCCGCAGGGTTTAGCCGAACGGGCTTATACTAAAAGTACTTCAGTGACTGTATGAACGTAACTGCCATTAATATATATACAGTCTGTTAGGGATATTTGTGTCGTTCATTTAGTTCGACATGAATTAAAATGTAAAATGAAAGTTTAAATTAAAGACTTAGTGAACCAGATGAATTTTAACACAAAATGCTGTTACAATGAATGAAATGCTTTAACATAGCTGTCTAAACGAATGGAACTTCTACTGATATTTATGAGTGAATTGCAAGCGTGGCAAATAAATGAAAGTTTACCCAAAATGAATAAACGAAAGTTTACACAAAATGAATAAACAAAAGTTTATACAAAATGTGGGTTTTACATGAACAGCAGCTACATATATATGAACGGTTTATACATAAGAGTTTTAGGAAAACAGATTTTGCTGACATTGTATGAATGGAACTGTGCGTGGAAACAGATGAAAGTTTAAACGAATGCCAGATTACATGAAGTGCAGCGGTATGTGAACGAATGGATATTACAGTTTCAGTCGAATGGAAATGTTTAAACTAACGTGTGATTAACGACAAGTACTGGGGTGCGTTCGAATGATTGAGTATAACTTACAGTTAGCCGTTCGTATGCTGGCTTCCTTTGTTATACTCAGAACTCAGTTAGAAAAGAAAGTTTGGAACGGACTGCCGGCGGGTGGGAAAATTACATCAGGGTCCTGTGAACCGGAAGTATACAGAAGAACTTCCGAGATCGTTGACGACAGGTAAGCAGGGGCTCACTGGTTTTAAATGGGGGTCAATTACAGGCCAAGCCTTCCATATATATATATATATATATATATATATATATATATATATATTTAAGGTATTCCTGTTGGTATCATAAACAGTATGCATTTTTCTGGTGTTTTCTACTGCTCTGTTTGGAGAATGTTGGATAGTTCTGTGTTGACCATCGTTCCCACCCCATCCCACATCTCAAGTACTTTGGACATGTTGGGGTACATTCGGGATAGTTTATTGGGAACGTAATACCATTGGTACTCTATTTTCCTTATAAGTTCTAGATGTGTTGCCCCTGTGTGCCATGAATGCTTTTCCCCCACTGTTCGTCTAATAGTGTGTATCCTAGTTCTTTATGCCATGCTTCCCTGAAGTTCCATGTCTCATGTGAATCAGTGTTTAACAATGCGTTGTATGTGACTGACTGATAATATTAATGATAATGTCCTAGTCCGGGTCAGTGAGGTGCACAGCTTTTAAAAATGTGAAAGTGGGATCAGGCCTTTACCTATGTCACAGTTGTCTAATATATATGACTTGCAGATATGAAATAAGTAGTTTATTCGGGAGTTCAAATTTGGACTGTAAATCTGGAAAAAACAATCTTGTTATTGTTAAGTAGTTGATGCAGATGTGTGCAGTCGTGTGCGGCCCATATATTTTGATCCATTGTTGCGACGAGAATACTCACACTTTGAATCAGCGTGACTAGGGGAGTTGGTCCAGCCCTGCACAGGGAACGTCTTGTCTTGTCCCATATTCTAAAGAGGAGAGTTGATAGGGAGGGTTGTATGCGCCCACGAGCGGTGTGTCCCTGGGATCCAGAAACACAATTTAAGGCTCTGCTTTCCAGCCCAGTGTGCCTCTATTTCTGCCCATTGTGGCCTGTGTACTTGAGATTGGCGTGTCACAACCGCAGCTACTATTGCTGCCTTATAGTAACTTTTTACGTTGGGGAGACCCAGGGCTCCCTTTTGCTTAGGTTTCGTTAATCTTCTTCTTTTTTTCCATGCAAATCTAACCAAGATTTGCTAGAGGTTATGTAGAAAGGATTTTGGTACTGCTATTGGTAGTGTTCACAAAAGATACTGGAATTTTGGGATCAGGATGATCTTTATAACTGCTACCCTGCCTATCCATGATAAGTAGCAGCCCTCCCATCTCTGCATAGTGTAATTGAAACTGAAGAAGCGAGGGGTTTCTAGTTTGTTTTATACCCAGGTAGGTGAGGTGGTCTTCCCTCCAGTCGAATGGGAAGTTCGCTTTCAACGTCTCTGTCTGTGCCAAGTCTGGCCCTATGTACATTGCTTGGGTTTTTGACAAGTTCAATTTGTAGTACGAGTGCCTCCCATAGGTTTCAATTAGTGATATCAGGTTCGGCAATGATGTTTTGGGGATTAATGGGCTCACCAGAGACTGTCTGAGCTGCCCACATGAAGTCTGTTGGGGTAAGAGGCTGCAAGTTTTTCTTTCCCAGCCTGCATGAGAGCCCCTTTATCCACTTTAAGCATTCTGTGATTTGCAAAAGTGGTGTGACAGAACCCTCTGCCCCTTGAAATTTTAACTGGAACAGATTCAAACATGTGGCGGCGGCCATCTTAAATTGTCCAGCAGTGTTTTGTTGTCGAGTGTATGGAACGGTTTTGGGCATGGGACCATGGGCACGGTGGGGCAAATATAAGACTTCCAGGAAATTCCTGAACTCCTGAACCAATCTAAGTGATTTTTGTTCACCCAGAGCAGGGCTGTCAGGGGATGTGACTTTGGATATGTTGTATTTTGAGGTACTTTTTGGGGTTTGTAAAAATGTATGTTTTTTTCTGCTTGGAGTTAATTGAGTTAGTCCATTGTCTTCGTTAATTATATCACAGGCAGAGGGGAGGGATTGTGTACTCTGTATGGGAGTGACTACATGTAAAACTATGTTTTTATTGGTTTGTTGTTCCTGTGTCCCTGTGCCCCACAAGGTATAAAAGACCAAGCTGCTCAATAAACCCTCAGATCTGCTGAGTTCCTGATTTACCCTCAACACAGAGCCTCGTCTCGTGCTTGTAGGGAAAAGCTATACCTGCTGCAATTGGGATTGCTCTATAATCACTAGCTCTTCTAAGAGCTGTTTCTGCTCCATTCTACAGCCTCCCTCTCTCAACAGGGGAGAAGGGACATCTCCTGGCGGCAAAAACCCCTCACTCTACCGGGGTGCCGCTACAAGTGGGATCTTTTGGTTCCCCACAGTTGCCCACCTATAATCAACAAAAGAGTTTGGAACCAGGGCCTAACAAAGTGGGCACCTGGGGTTGGCAAACACTATGCCAACCCCAGGTGCCCACTTTGGTCACGAGAAGTGGTTCAGGGCCAGCTATTCAGCATCTCTGGGGACCATAGGTGGTGACCAGTGTCATCCACCTGTATTGGGCAAAAGTCCCTGCATCTGTTGTTTTTCCGCTAGTTTTGTGAGGATTCTATGTAGAAAGTTTCTTTGCTCTATGTTGGGCACTTATAAATTGACTACGGCATATTGTATCCCATTGAATGTACCCAGGACTATAACATATCTTTTATCTTTGTCTAATATGTGGGAGTGAGGGGAGAACGCCACATGCCAATCCTACCAAGCTTCTGATGAGGGAAGGCAGGGGCCAGCGGCACTCTGCCCCGATGCCTGGTCTTTCGCTGGTGGGGGCTGTCAGCCATGGTGACCGCCACTCAACTGCCTAGCATCACCATGACCTGAGGGCAGAAATTAACAGTTATCTGCCCCACTGCTGGCACTTTACCCAGGTCTCCCTTGCTCCTAGTTGTGGGGCCTCAGTGCTTGGTGTGCAAAGGCCAGCGGCGCTCTGCCCCATAGTCATTGCTTCAATTGGGTTAGCCTGTTCAGTCAGGCTCAGGAAGAAGGGAAAGGGAAGGCCAGAGGCCAGCTTCGCTATGTCCTGATGCCAGCTCTTCTGCTGGGAGGGTGTCAGTGGAGACCACAGTCCAATCCACTACACCTGAAACCCGATCGGTAACCTGCCGCTGGAGAGAAGGGTCAACTAGATCTAAATCTGTGTGATTTAAATGGCCGCTCCCCAACAGAGCCCACCTAAACAAAGGAGCTCTTGATGCCCAAGTGACGGCGTACCAGCATTTTGTCACAAGAACCTTATCTATAACATTATGAAGCATGGTTTTACTATACGTATATACAAGAAACCCAGAACATTAAAATTTTCTATACGCATAACATTAACAGTACTTGCTTTTGACCTGTATTTAGTTATTGTCAGATTTCAATGTGACCCTTTGGTCTTCTGCAACCTCTGCCCGATTTTCAATGTGTCTCCCTCGCAGTGTACTGTATGCTGATTCCTAGGCATGTTTTTGTCTTTATGTGCACAGTTTGGTGCTTAAGTGGTGAGGTGCTGTTCATAATTTTTTTAATGTATTTATTAATTTTTAATAATGTACATTCATGCGTGTTGAGTTGTCGTGGGTGTGTTTGTGGATACTAGGTTTACCTCGTGGACAGATGACATTGTATAGTGTCGTGTGTCAAACCTACCCCAAATAAGTCAAGGCATATGTGAGTACTGGATATGTTACGCTGTCCAGGTGTGTTGCCTATATAGCCCTGGATCTTTCCTCCTGCAAGGGCAGTTTTCTATGACACTCCTATCTTGTGACCCAGTGAGTGAGCTTGTACGAGGTACTGGTGTACCAGTGTGCTGGTGCTCTCTAAATATTCTAGCATGATCTAGATGGTGGTGAACCGCTCAGTGGGCTTCCATTGGGTTGTGGCGTATGTGATTTCCTCCATCTGTTTAACCACTTCTACTCTCATTATCCATTCCCTAATAGAGGGGGGTTGGTTTGTTTCCATTGTTTGGGGATTAGTTGTGCTGCGGCCATTATTAAGTGGGTGATCAGGGATCTGACTGATTTTTTTTTTTTTTAGATCAAATGGGATCAGTAGGAATGGTGTGAATGGGATTCATTTAGTGATGGACTGTATGAGAGTGTGTATTCTCCTTCAAAATTTGGCTATTAGTGGGCATTGCCACCAGACGTGTGAGTGATGTGCGTTAGGTTGGTTACATCTCCAGCAAGCATTGTTGGGTGTGTTGTGTATTTTGTGAATTTTCGCAGGGGTGAGGTGCCAGCGGGTGAGTCATTTGTAATTGCTTTCCTGGTCTAGTGTTAAAGCGGTTGCTTTGTGTGCCATTGTAAATACGGACCGCTATTGTTGTTGTGATATGTCGATTTGAAGTTCGTCTGTCCAATGGGTCGTGTTAAGTTTTGTAACTCCTGAATCAGTTTATACATGTGATTTTTTTTCGTTAAAGAGTGAGTATGGCACAGTACTTCAAATTTTGTAAGTTCTCTGTCTCCCCTGGATAGGAGTTGACTGGTTTGAATGAAATGTGTTAGTTGCTGTTACGGCTCTCCCGGTAGGAGAGGGGTTACTGCCGTGTAGGACGTTCCCTTACCGAATGCAGAGGTAGCCACTGAGCGCTCCAAACTGCCGAACAGCAATCATATGAATCAAGTATTCTCCCAAACAGCCGAACAAGCGTACTCCATATGAATAATCCCCCCAATAATGAGACAAAGCTCCGTATTGAGGGTCAGCAGGAATCTGGTTTAATGAGAGCTACATGCCCGGCTTTTATGCAGGTCTCCCATCTGGTGGACACTCCCCTAGGGGACCAAATCGGAGACATTGTAGCCATTCCCCTTTTATTACCCAGGACCCTCTGCTCTACCCGGGGAGATAATTGTGAAGTAATTCAATTATCTCCCAGGACAGAGCCTAAACGCCATTTTAGATGACAATAACAAAAAGACATAAAAATACATAACTGTTACATATTACAACCTACTACAGGCATTCAACGGGTCCCCAGATAGCTAGGATCTGAGCGCACCAAAGTACCGAATAGCGCTCAGATCCTATGCGCACAGTCCAATCGCCATGGAGACAAAGTGTTCACAAAGTCAGTTCTCATACGAATGGGCTCCACGGGATGCCTATCTGGGGGTATGGTGTATTCGAGTACAAACTACCGAATATAGGGGCCGTTCATGAACTTTCTACCGAACAAGAAGGGAGGTCGGCGGCTTCAGTGGTGTTCGTGCCAAAAAGCATCCGTTTTTAGTTCCATGAGTTGGGCGTCGAACACTGCTGTGCGTTCGCGTGTTTAAAATGGCCGAGACCTCGTGTTCGGTATACGAATGGCGGCAACCCAACTACTGTATCAATTAAGAGGTGTCTGCGGTTAACCTCAACGTTATAATGGGGCCAGGAGGTTAACCAGCAGCACACTTCTCTACTGGGTGGCTGGCCGTTCGGTAGTTTTATTCGGTATATAGAAAGGGAACGGCATAGTGTGCACAGGAACGGGGAAACACGAATCAAACAAACAAAATTAAGAATGCGGTTCTTTAAGTTCAGGACAGAGAGATCTGTCACAGTTGCCTATAGTGTAGGTATTGGTTACCTGTTAGTTCAGTGTTAGGTAGAAGTTATGTTAGTTGTTTAATCTTGTGGTCTTGTCTAGGAGCCTAAGATCTTTCCCGTCTTTGTATAGTTAGTATATTTTTCCAGAACGGCCCTCTAAGAATGATGGGTTATTCGTTAGCGGGTATAGGGGGGATGGGTATGGTGCAATAGAGTGTGGACAAAACCTTGATTGTTGCTGTGATTGTTGGGTGCAAGTTGCGGTGGCTGCTAGGGGCACCTGTGTGGATCCATGGGGTCAGGTCTAGGGGTGTCTCTGAGAAGGAGCTTTCGATATGTACCCAATGGTGCGTTGGTATGAGTATGTTCCACTCGTATATTCTAGTCAGATATACAGCTTTATGATATCTATCAATGTCCGGAAGGTTCAATCCTCCCATCTCTCTGTTTTGGGTTAGCAAAGAGTGTGCTATTCTAGGTCGTGAGTGAGACCATATGAAATTAGTGATGAGAGTTCTAGTTGTGTCAAAGAAATTCTTTGGTATTATAATGGGTAATGTCTGGAGAAGATATAGTATATGTGGGAGTATATTCATCTTTACTATGTTTGCCAAAGCAGGGCTTGTGCCATCTCTTCAGGTCTGTTTGGCTGGATGCTAGTTGTAGGGGAAAGTTCAGTTTATATAGCGATTCAAGTTTGGTCGGGAGGTGTACCCCCAGGTATGTGATGGATTTGTTGGCCCATGTGAAATGGAATGACTTTTGGAGTTGGCTATCTAGTGAGTTTGTAGTATAGATTGGTAAGAGTTCACATTTAGTTAGGTTGGCCTGAAAATTGGAGACCCTGCTATATTTGTCCATTTCTGACAATATATTTGGTATTGTGGGCAATGGATTTGATATTGTAAATAATAGATCATCTGCGATAGCAGTGATCTTATATTCCTGTTGATAGATTGTGAAGCCCTGTATCTCTAGATTGTCTTGAATCCCCTGGAGAAAAGATTCTAGCACTAGAATAAATAAAAGGGGTGGAAGGGGACACCTCTGTCTGGTACCATTTGTGACATTTACTCGTTGGGATAGCTAGCAATTGATGCGCAGTCGTGCTGTGGGCGATGAGTAGATTGCGTCTAGCCATCCTGCCATCATGACCCAAAGCCCAAGTGACGCATCGTGTGGGATATGAGTGCTCAGTTCACTCTATCAAACGCCTTTGCATTTTGTGTTTTTGGGCCCAGTACATTAGATGTATGATTTTTGTCATGTTATTTTTAGCTTCCCTACCTGGGACGAAGCCTGCTTGGTCTTGGTGAATAAGTTTTGGGAGGAGGGGTTTCAGTCTGGTGGCCATTATTTTTGTTAGGATTTTTAGGACTATATTGATCAGTGAAATTGGTCTATAACTTCCACATAAAGCGGGGTCTTTTCCTGGTTTGGGGATCAGAGCGATGGTCACTCCCAGGGCTGGTTTGGAGATAGTTGTGGCCAGTCCCTGTGTATTGAATGCATTTATGAAGGGTTGGGCCAAAGTATGAGATATGAGTTTATAGTATTTGCCCGTGTATCCGTCAGGGCCTGGGCTTTTACCCAGTGGAACCCCACCTGTATCTTATGCCGTGGTTTCTTAATATCTGTGGCCGCCGATAGATTTGCAAAGATCTTAACGCTGGAGTAGTCCTCTGGCTGTGTGTTGTTTCAGCTGGCTTTCAGAATGTGTTTTTATGTTGTAGTAGTGTGCTCTTAGGAGTACGTCCTTTGGTGTTGAATCTGGCAGATGCTTAGGTTGCGGGACCCAATGTATCCTATCTGCCAGCGGTCCGCAGGAATTTCAGGAGCATATGCGTGGAGCAGGCCTCAGGCGTATGCAGGTAATTCTGCCGGGTGGATACTTTCAGGGACCCCTCGTAGCCTCAGATTGTTTTTACAAGCTCGGTCTTCATGGTCCATGAGTTTGGACTTCAAGAGGCTGTTTTTGCTCTATACCTTCCAGATCGTTGTGCGCTGTGGTGAATTCATCAAGCATTGTTTTCCAGATGGATTTCCTCAGCGTGTTGACCAAGGAATGCCAGCTTTTTTATGAGTTTGTTGGATAATGCTTCCAGGGCCTTGGCCAGGTAATTCTTTGTCACTGGCTCTGTGGCTGAGGGGCCATCCATATCTAGCAGATTCTGCTGATATCGGTGAATGACGGTAAGTGAATGCCTTTTCCTCAGCTCATCAACACGTTTTGTGTATATTTTGCTTTCAAAAATAAAAATTGTATTTGGGACTTGAGTATATGTACCCAGATTTTGATATGAACTTTTCAACTTTTATTTAAGCTGGTCGTAACATGAAAAGCCCTGCCACAGAAGGGGCACATGTACCTTTAATAAAAATTGACTGGCATTGTAATTGCACAAGGTATATATACTATAACCTCACTATCGTGACAAAGTCCGCCAAGTACGGGTGAAACGCATTGATGAGCTGAGGACAACGCCTTCACTTTCCGTCATTCACCGGTATCAGCAGAATCTTCCAGCGTCCCCCCATTCTTGCTTCCAATACTGCAGCTTGAAGAAAGGATTTTATACCAATTCAGCTGCTCCGACAGAGTGGTAAACCTCTTTTATCTATACACTGCCCATCTGCATGCACTAGACTATACAGTGGTCATTCTAACTTCTTAACCACGTTCTTTATGTGTGGCAAAGTTCTTCATAAGGGGTTTCAACAAATTTAAATCAACTACTGTTTTATCATATCCCGCTTGCAGTATCCTTTCAAGGGACAACAAAATAATACTGATCTGCGGATACAGAATACAATTTTATGTGTGCCACAATATCAAAGACACTGTTATCAACCTTGATATGTTATATCCACCACTGTGGAGGTAGGAAATAGACTTTGCACTTAAGAATACAAGCACCTTTTCTGCTATTCCCCTTTTTGACAACATTTAGGGGTGGACTTTTATGCGCTGACACTTTATCTTCCACATTCAATTTTAAAGGTTTTTGGAAATCACCTTTCATGTGCTTAGCAGCTTACACAGAGTAATCATGTATATATGCAGTTTTTAAAAATTATTTCTGAATCTTTGCGCTTTTTAGATTTTGTTTTATTAAGCCATAAGACTTGCTTTTCCCACAGAAATCACAAATTTGCAGTGATGTTACTACCGCAAAGGGTTCTGGGTGGGCATATGCAAATTAGTTTAACAAAGAATCACATTTTTGCCTCATTCCATTTTAAACATAGATTCCTTTGAGTCTGTGTTTGCTGTATAGAACAGCTTTGAAACTATTTTTTCACCACCATAACCTTTTTGGTTTTTGCTTCCCAACCTCGTGCTGATAATTTGCATTAACAATGAAACAGCTGTCCATGAGTGGTTTACTGGCTTGGCATCTTTTCCTAAGTTGTTTCAAAGCTGTTGTATACAGCAAACACAGACTCAAAAGAATCCACGTTTAAAATGGAATGAGGCAAAAATGTGATTCTTTGTTAAACTAATTTGCATATACCCACCCATAATCCTTTGCTGTAGTAACATCACTGCAAATTTGTGATTTCTGTGGGAAAAGCAAGTCTTATGGCTTGACTGTGTAACCACAGCTGGTTCCCTTGTTTACCACTATAATGTCTTAAAGCATAGAACTTAGCAGGGCTAACCATACAGATATCTTAGCCATAATTTTATGTAGTTAGTAAGAGATCCTCTATTTAACATATATAAATAATTGAGAATACAATCTAAAATAAGGATTGTCTTGGAAGCAAAGTTTTGTCTTTTTAGATATTTATTATATAAAAATTAAATATAGACATATAAAATCCATTACAATAATTTATAGCAGAGTTTATAAGATTAAAGGGACACTATAGTCACCTGAATAACTTTAGCTTCATGAAGCAGTTTTGTGTATAGAACACGCCCCTGCAGCCTCACTGCTCAATCCCTTTGTTTATGAACCCTAGTCACACCTCCTTGCATGTGACTTTCACAGCCTTCCATAAACACTTCCTGTAAAGAGAGCCCTATTTAGGCTTTCTTTATTGCAAGTTCTGTTTAATTAAGATTTTCTTATCCCCTGCTATGTTAATAGCTTGCTAGACTGTGCAAGAGCCTCCTGTATGTGATTAAAGTTCAATTTAGAGATTGAGATGCAATTATTTAAGATAAATTACATCTGTTTGAAAGTGAAACCAGTTTTTTTTTTTCATGCAGGCTCTGTCAATCATAGCTAGGGGAGGTGTGGCTAGGATTGCATAAACAGAAACAAAGTGATTTAACTCCTAAATGACAGTGAATTGAGCAGTGAAATTGCAGGGGAATGATCTATACACTAAAACTGCTTTATTTAGCTAAAGTAATTTCGGTGACTATAGTGTTCCTTTAAACTAAATGCTTGCAAATATCATTAATAGATTAACATACCCTCCTGAACATGTCATCATGTCAGCCTCTCTGTCATTTTAAGATGGAGCAACGTCTGTCTCTCCTCTGTTCCTTGACATTTAAAAGTACACCTATCTTAGGTGTCTTTATTTTAGGGTCACCGTAATTCAAATATGAAAAAGTAACACTTGTTTTACTTTATTCATTTTAGGACCTCCCTTAAAAATACAAGGCCATAACTAAAGGGTGTACACGTCATGGTCATTTTCCTGGCTTAGGTCAAGATGGCATCTTAAAGTCTGAACATCTTTATCTACTTAGGGTTACCACAGTATATTATGTACTGAAAGAGTCGTAGCGTAGCCTTGAAGCTTGTTTATGCATTATTGCTATTGTAATTCATCTGTGACAAAATGGCATAAACATATAAGTATGCACTGAAGGTAGGTAAGAGGTTATTGCTTAAAGAAAAATTTACATTAATGCAAGTTATGAAAAACAATATGTTCCATTTCTAATACCTTGTCAGTTTGCAATATCTCTTAAAGACAAAGTACACCGTTTGAGAAATACAATATTTGCATTTTAAAACTTGTAATATTTGCATTTGCCCATCGCTGGTGTGCAGATTTTTGTTTAACATTGTATTAACTACCTATATATACATACATATACATATATGTATTTTTAACCTCATTCTAAATGTATTGTGATTTAAATATATATGTATATTAATATCAAAATACAGTTATTTAAACCTGTATATATTTTTTAATTGAATTTTTTTCAATTTATTTATTTATAATATATATAATATATATATATATATATATATATATATATATATATATATATATATATATATATATGTATATATATATATATATATAAAAATATAAATATAGACATATAAAATCCATTACAATAATTTATAGCAGAGTTTATAAGATTAAAGGGACACTATAGTCACCTGAATAACTTTAGCTTAATGAAGCAGTTTTGGTGTATAGAACACGCCCCTGCAGCCTCACTGCTCAATCCTCTGCCATTTAGGAGTTAAATCCCTTTGTTTATGAACCCTAGTCACACCTCCCTGCATGTGACTTTCACAGCCTTCCATAAACACTTCCTGTAAAGAGAGCCCTATTTAGGCTTGCAAATATCATTAATAGATTAACATACCCTCCTGAACATGTCATCATGTCAGCCTCTCTGTCATTTTAAGATGGAGCAGCGTCTGTCTCTCCTCTGTTCCTTGACATTTAAAAGTACACCTATTTATATCTTATATAAATATATTATTAAATATATATTAAAATACACTTAGAATAATGGATTGTGTATATGTGTATATAAAAGTACTTCGATCATATATTTGAAGGCTTGGCCTGTAGTTGTGGGAGGGGCTTGAATTCCCTTTAAAAGGGCTGCCAATCCACTCCCACCTTACCGTTGCTGGTCTGGCGAGTCGTAAATGTTTACTTCCGGTTCAGACCGCCATTTTGGATTTTCTTACCTGTCTTCTTCATGGTCTCCTGGTCTGGTTCTGCTACCCGTCGCTGGCGTCCGCGCATCTCGTTCCTTACTCAGCCCCACACCGGGTTAACCGTAAGTCAGGCCCCGCCGTAAAGCAACCGCTGCAAACTTTCTAGCTTTACACGGCAGAGCCCCGTTCGTCTGAACCAGCGCTTCGGTCCTTTTTCATTTCGTACAAATTATGCCGTTCGGCTAAATTCCCTTATCTACTCGCATGTTTTACATTACTTAAGTTAAACGAACGCTATCATTCGGTTATATACAAATAGATCATCCGTTCGGTTTTCGAACTACACTTAGGACGCATCCATTTCTTATGTTTCAGCACTCTACCTCCTCTAGTTCGTTCGGTGATTACATCAAAATCACAATAGGCACGAATTTCAACCAGTACTCCATGGGATTTTGCCCCTACTGGTTACAAATGTTATTACAATCACTTATTAAAATTCTACTGAAGTAAATATAGATGATGAAGCCTGGATGTTGTGAACTAATATTCCTGACCTTTTTCCACAGGTTCATACCAAGGGTTCGTACTTGGGAATTGTGAATTCTGACGTCTGTGTCAAATTATATTTACTTTCTAGGTTGGTTGGAATTTGATTTATGATTCATTCTTGGGACCAAATGATACTTGTTGAAATAGTTAGGGATGTAAATTTACTCTTTTAGGTTCTTGAACTTCGGACGGTAGCTTTTACAAGCACAAGAAAGCTGTCATCTTCCGTTTAAATTCTACCCTCTGCATAGTGTCTAGTAGGTTCTTTTGATTTCCGGCCCACGATCTGGCCAAACTACTACCTTACACTCAGACGCTTATATATCAATTCTCATGTCCCATGTTTATAAATGATCTTGAAGACAGCATTGAAAGTCATGTTTCAGTGTTTGCAGATGACACAAAACTCTGTAAAATAATACAATGTGAGCAAGATATTACTTTGCTGCAGAGGGATTTAGATAGACTGGGGGACTGGGCACTCAAATGGCAGATGAAATTTAATATTGAAGTTATGCACTTCGGCGTAAAGAATACACAAGCAATGTATACCCTTAATGGAAGCAAATTAGGGATAACAACACACGAAAAGGACTTAAGAATTGTTATAGACAACAAACTATGCAACAATGTGCAATGTCAATCAGCAGTGGCCAAGGCCAGTAAGGTATTGTCATGCATGAAAAAGGGCATTCATTCTCGGGACGAGAATATCATTTTGCCTCTTTATAAATCACTGGTAAAACCCCATATTGAATATGCTGTGCAATTTTGGGCACCTGTTCTAAAGAAGGATGTTATGGCACTAGAAAAAGTGCAAAGGCGGGCTACAAAATTAATAAAAGGAATGGAACATATCAGCTATGAAGAAAGGTTAACACATTTAAACCTATTTAGTTTAGAAAAACGTTGCCTGAGAGGGGATATGATAACATTATACAAATATATTCGGGGCCAATACAAACCCTTGTGTGTGCACGAGGTTATGCGTTTAGACTGGAAGAAAGAAGATTTCGTCTAAGGCAAAGGAAAGGTTTTTTTTTACTGTAAGAACAATAAGGATGTGGAGTTATCTGCCTAAAAAAGTGGTTTTATGAGAGTCCATACATATGTTCAAACAGCTTGTAGATGCTGTACTTGCAAAAACAGAATATTCAAGGATATAATCTTTCAATGAAGGGTAATAACTGCTTGATCCAAGGATAAATCTGACTGCCATTCTGGGGTCAAGAAGGAATTTTTTGCACTATTATTTTGGTTTTCTATTTTATGAGTATTTAAGAAGACTCTTCCCATATTGGTCTGAAGACTTCCATTGGTTGAGGATGATGGGCCTAAGACTTATTGACATCCTGTGAGTTCTATATTTTCGCTCTGTGTGTCTCTATATTTAAAAGTGTATTACACTATCTGCAATTTACATCTATTTTCGCAGATATCTTCTACTACGATATTTAAACCATTAGGTTGTATTTTTATATTGACACCTTAGAAGTGATCACTTTATGTGTTGTGCATTCCTACCCACCCTTCTTTTTTGCTCGTTATTATTATTGGTGTTTGGAGGACACACTGTTTAGTAGGTTTGCGTTTTTATGTATATTTAGTGGTTTGGTTATCTTCTTTCTATATCTTTGACTATTCTCCTATCTGATTGTCCTTGACCTTTGACTATTCCTAACGTTTATTCTGACTTATGTATCCCTGATCTCGGCTTGTCTTGTTCTATTCTATTAGTTTAATCCGGCCATTCTAAGGTACAGTAATACGCTTTCTGTTCTTTTAGTATTTGCATTCCTTATATTTGCCACTGGCGGATCCGGGGGGAGGGGGGGCAACGGGGCAATTGCCCTCCCCCCCCGAGACTCTCCCCTGCCGGCTAATGCAGGGCTGGCATTGTCCAAGTGCCAGCCCTGCAATGTGCCTGCGGACCAGAGGGGAGATCAGAGATCTCCCTCCCCGGTCCGCAGGCACTGTGCTGACAGCCGGCAGGGGAGGGAGTGAGAGAGGACCCGGTAGCTCTTACCTGCAGCTCCTCCGGGTCCTTCTCTCGCGAGCATGGAGCGTTGCCACGGCAATGCTCCAAATCTTGCGAGAGTGAACTCTAGCCCTGGAGCAAAGGGCTAGAGTTCACCTCACCACCACTGGGACCACCAGGGAATCCCCACCGGACCACCAGGGATGGAGAAATGTCTCCCCTCCTCAATAAAGGTAAGAAGGGAGGGGGGACATAATTATATTAAATTTATTAAATAAAAATGTTTTAAAATATATTAAAAAGCCTCCCTACCCTCCTTCCCCCCCATACAAACACCCACACCCATAGACATATTTGCCCCATACACACACATTGCCCCCCATACACACACATTGCCCCCCATACACACACTGCCCCCATACACACATTGCCCCCCATACACACATTGCCTCCCATACACACATTGCCTCCCATACACACACTGCACCCCATACACACATTGCCCCATACACACACTGCCCCCTAACACACACATTGTCCCCATACACACACAATGCCCCCCATACACACACTGCCCCCCATACACACAATGCCCCATACACCCAATGCCCCCCATACACACATTGCCCCACACATACAGTGCCTCTCCATACACACACTGTCCCACACACATGCAGTGTCCCCCATACACACACTGCCCCACACACACATAGTGCCCCCCCATACATACACTGCAACTCTCACACACACTGCCCACTCACATACACACTGCCCCACACATACACTGCCCCCTAACATACACACTGCAACCCTGACATACACTGCTGCCCTCACGCACACACTTCACCGCTCACACACACACTGCACCTTTAATACACACTTCACCCCTAACACATACCACTGCTCCTATGCCCTATATCCCAGCAGACCCCAGGTAAGTTGTCAAACTGTTCTTAAACGGTTTGACTACTTACTCTGGGATGGGATCCTGGCACTACTGGCACCATAACTACTAAACTGAGCTGTAGTGGTTATTGTGTCTGGATTATTTCTTTAAATAATCTACAAGTGCCCCTCCCGATATCAGGCTCTGGATCTGCCACTGATCTTTGCTAGCTGGATCCTATCTGTCCATGACTGTGATAAACTGTATCACATTTAGAAAAAGAAATTTATAAAGTTGTTTTTTCTTAAACCACTCCTCTATTGTTTTGGGCATTAGAAAATATAGCTTTTTGCTTTCACATAGTATATAGATTAAGATCAGGGTGACCTATATATATTTAATGGTTTTTATCTGAGTTTCGCCACAATTTATATAAATAGTCTTCTATTGGGATCTTGTTTGGTAGGACAAGTCCTCTGTAGAAAAGTGAACTCTTCATACTTATTCATATATATGTATGTAAATTATTATCTCTTATTGTTGGGTGGCTCGCTTTGTATCATGCATATTGTAGTTCTTCTGTGTCACTTAAAAATATAACCCAATCAGACTTTCCTGGTGTTTCTTTTAAAGGATTTATTCTTCTTGCTTCGCAAATACAAAGTCAGTACGTACAACGTCATTGATGTTAAATAGGTCAGTAGCTGATGGTACATACTCGAAATTCAGAGTGTGAAGACTTGATGTCCTGTGTCTCCGTGTCAGTGTCTCATTCTCCTAGACTCTTTTTTTTCTACAAAGATAATACATTCTACATATACACCACCATAATGGCTGTGTAAGCATTACAAGTCAGTGCTACTGATACAAATATGCTTGTTGGCAATTTTAGTCATGTTTGGTCATCCCATGTTCCATGGACACTGAGAAATAGAAAAGTGCTTGCAACACTTATGGTCATCTGTTCATGTCACTCAAGATCAACCACACATCCATTTCCATTGTGTGTTACATATTTTTGTTCAGTATAAATTTATTGATTTTGTCATCTCTGCATATTATACATTGTGTGACTATATGGCGACCGCTGGAAACTTTCTGTCCAGGGTTCAAAGAGCCAGATCACAAAAATTTGAGGCTTTATTTAATGAATGGGAAAAACCTGAGCCAATCAGAAAGTTAGAGGACTATTTTAAAACTAAAGAAAGATTGTTAATTAATGAGAATAAAAAATGGTGGGAGATAGCTTTCTTAGAAAATTATATTAAAGAGGGCCTTATACCGAGAGGTCTGAGAGTAGAAAAAACACCAGCTTTTGGTATGGAGAATGATGTTTTCATGAAAAAATGGGATGAAATTTTAAATAATTGTTCTTTCCAGCTCATGGAACTCATCATTCAATTTTCTAAAGAAATGAAAGCTAATCTTGAGGTACAACTACAGGAATTAGATGAGAAACAATCACTTGATTTAGATAGTCCAGAACTTATTCAACATGAGGAGGAATTAAATAATAAATTGAAAGAACTAGATGAAAGAATAGCGGAGACAAAGAGTAAAAATTACAGGAGAGATAAAGAAGATAAATGTAATAATGTTTTTTCTACAGTTAACAAAATGTCACGCAGAAGACGATTTACCAAAACAACTACTTATAATAGATTTGAAGCTCAGAAAACAATTAATAGAAATTTTACTGGTACCAATCAATATAAATTGAAATCAAAGGATGATGATAGGGAGATATATAGAACACAGAGAATATCACAAACAAATAAGGTGTGGCCAAATGAAAGAAATTCACGTTCTTATAGGTCTCCTCTAGGGAGGAGAACTAATGGTGATAAAAAGTCACCGAAAAGGAATGGAGATATAAGTGATACCACTAATAGGAGATCCTATGCGGATGTAACTAGAGAGAAAACTTATTGTAGAGAGAGAACTCCCCTTTCCAGTAATGATAATTTTTTAGAGAGGAGTCAGATACAAAAAGAACAGCGGATAACGGATTATTTTTTACCACGAAAAACTTCTTGGGCACATCCAAACCGCTATTCTCCACTTCGAACAAAAACTCCCCAAAAAAGAATGAGAATGGAGGAAGAACCTCCAAACCATTCCAGGAGGGAGAGATCTTCCCGTTAAAAGAACGTAATGTAGGTATATTTAATTTATCACCGACACCATTAACTGAATTGGAAATAAGTGTATTAAAACGTGGTCTTAAATTTGCCCCTGCACGAACAGCGGATGAGTTCACTTTATTCATAGATTTAAAAAAAATTATTAGAACATTAACAGTCAAACGTCATTTCGCAAAGAATACTTTTCCATCGTTAGTGATTGATACTCCTACGAATTCTGGAACCAATCATAATGTGTGTTCATCTAATCCTCCTATTGATTCCAAGGTTCATTTGGGTGTAGATAATGGCTTTACGAATTTTAAGCCAAAATCTAAATTTTATCCTGTTCAAAGTAAAGGTTCTCATCTTGAAACCTTTGAAAATATGGTCTGCCAGGATTTCAGAAAGATTAATAGCAATCAACAAAGGAATTATAACATGACCAAGGAGGAATCCATGTGTCTTAAAAATTTAATGGAAAGGGAAGACATAGTTATAGGGGAGGAATTGTCATTTTATCTACAGAATACTACCACCAAGAATCCCTAAACATCCTAGGTCAAATAGAGACATATGTGGAACTTCCAAGAGATCCAACACGAATGTTTAATTCCTTATTAAAAAGTTTATTGTTGGGAGCCCTGGAGAATAATATAATATCTCAAAAAAAATTTCAATTTTTGGATAATATTTTTCCTGTTATTCCTATTTTTTATTTTTTACCAAAACTTCATAAGAATTTATTTTTTCCACCTGGACGCCCGATCAATAGTGGCATTAACTCCATTACAGCAAATCTTTCAGCTTTTATTGATTCAAGACTCCAAAAATATGCCCAGAGTGCCCCTTCATATATTAAAGATACCACAGCAATTTTACATGAATTTGAGGATATCGATTGGAAAGATGAATACAGTTGGGCAACACTGGATGTAACATCATTGTACACTGTAATCCATCACCAATTGGGTATCGAAGCAGTCCAATTTTTCATTAAAAATGATCCAGAGGTTGATGCTTTGCAAAATTTTATTTTAATGGCAATTAAATTTATACTTGAACATAATTATTTTTTTCATGAGGGTAAATTTTATTTACAGCTAACAGGGACCGCCATGGGAACCAGGTTCGCCCCCAGTTATGCCAACATCTACATGCGAAGATGGGAAGATCTTTTTGTGTGGTGCGGGCATGATTGGCGGGCGAACCTGGTCCTATGGCGGAGATTTATTGATGACGTGATTGTCATCTGGAAAGGCACCCAAGAGGATTTTTTATCATTTGTACAATATCTTAATTTAAATCCTTTTAATTTAAAATTCACACCTGAGTGGCATAAAGATACCATAAATTTTTTAGATCTAAATTTATATTGGGAGCAGAACAAAATTAGATCTAGATGTTTTTTTAAAAAAACTGACGGAAATAGTTATGTTCATAAGTCAAGTTGTCATCATCAACCTTGGCTGAGAGGTATTGCCAAAAGCCAGCTAACAAGGGTACGTAGGAATTGCTCCAATGTTCGAGACTTTGAAACTCAGGCAAAATATATAAAAAACAAATTGGTAAACAAAGGTTATGATAGTAATATGATTGAAAAGGAAATTAGAACACTCAAGAAAAAAGACAGAAGGGAATTATTGATTAACCATCCAAAGAATGATTCAAATGATCATTTTAGATATTCATTTATAACAAAATACAACACTGACCATTGGAAAATCAATAAGTGCCTTAAGAAATATTGGCCTATATTACTACAGGATCCAGTTCTTGGAAATATTCTACCTGACCGTCCATCTATTATTTATAGGAAGGGTCAAAATCTAAAAGATTTAATTGCTCCAAGTTATCCTAGAAAAGATATACCCAAAAAGAAAGCTATTATTCACACGAAGGGATCCAAAGGATGCCAGATGTGTCGGGCATGTTCTAGGATGAACTTAAGTTTAACTTTACAATTTACAAGTTACACCACCGGGGTTTCTTTCCCAGTAAAATCCAGTATTGGTTGCCACACAGACTTTGTGGTTTATTTACTGCAGTGTCCGTGTGGCAAGCAGTACGTGGGAAAGACTAAGAGACCCTTAAAAGTACGTCTTATGGAACATATAAACAACATAAAAAAAGATATGACTACTCATTCAGTGCCAGTTCACTGTAATACTTGCCAGGCCTTTAATTGGAGGGATTTTAGGGGCTGTGGTATAGAACATGTGTCCCCTCATTGGAGAGGAGGTAATAGGGAATTGAAATTAGCACAACGGGAGACTTATTGGATTTACCATTTAGACACTCTGTCACCCAAAGGTTTAAATATCGATGTGGATTTGGCTAGCTTTATGGTTTGAAGTTTTTATCATTAAATAAGTTGGGGATTTCCATCTTCTGCCTGTTTTATATTCAACTATATTATAGTTGTATATATTTTCCATTTTTTCATATTTATTATTATAATTTGTAATTTATATCTTTATTTTTATATTTATTTTCATTTTTTTTTATATTTATTTTTATTTTATTTTTATTTATATTTATTTTTATTTTTATTTATTTTATTTTTATTTTATTTTTATTTTATTTTTATTTTATTTTTCATTGTTTGCTTTATATTCAACTATTTTTATAGTTGTATATATTTTTTTATATTTATTTTTATTTTCATTTATATTTACTATTATACATATTTATTTTTATTTTCATTTATATTTACTATTATACATATTTATTTTTATTTTCATTATTATTCTCATTATTACTTTTTTTAGTATTATTTACAATTAGTTTTTTTTTGTTTTTATATTTTAAATTTTAATTTTTTATTTTTTTTCTCTTTTCAAATTTTATTTTATTTAAATTTTTTTCATTATTTACATTTTTAATTTTACATTTCTTTTTTATTTACATTTTACTTCTAATTATATTTTTAATTTTTATTTTTATTTTTATTACTATTTGTCAACAGATTCATCACTTATATTTTGTTTTTTAAGGCAGAGGATTGAAGTCCTTTTTTCAAATCTGATGGTGGTCTAATTTGTATTATGAGAATGGTTACATCAATGTTTAGATTATTAAGACTGCTCTTTTTAGTCTTCTTAGCAATTCAAAGGGCTGGTCGTTTGGAACGCATGGGTCTGGTCTTGGAACGCAACGTCAGTGGCTGTGACGTGCGTGGTTATTTGCCGCCGGAAATGCATGTGTGGAACGCAACCGGAAGTGTTGATTTGGAACGCATAACATTACCGGACGGACTATCAGCTGTTTTCTAGCCGCGAATTTGAAGGTGGCGATCACCTGGAAAATATTGATTTTATTGAAGAGGGGATGTCTATGAAGGAACTCTCCAATCAACAATCGGACTGGTTATATTTAAGGGACTCTGTTGGGGGTGGGATTATGCATGCTTTGTATTTTACATATTGTGTATACTGCAAAAAATTTTCTCTGATGAAGTCCAATTTGTATGGACGAAACGCGTTAGATGCAGTACTATTTGTATATTTTAACTACTGATTTTTGATATAGGCTTATTAGTGCCTTAAATAAAAAGATTTTTTTTATACTTCACTGGCATACTCCCACTTCTTGGAAGACAGAGCAACCTATTCGTGGAGGGTGAATACCATTGCAGCCCTTGAGGGCTTAAAGGCGCATTATCCATCATTATTTTGTGAGTGCAATCATTGAAGTTTACATTTTATTATTGTGACGGTACTTCACTATGTACTTTGTTTTTTTATGTTTTTTAGTCATTCAGCTGTATCCCTATTTTGTCCATTTACTTATTCATATATATGTATGTAAATTATTATCTCTTATTGTTGGGTGGCTCGCTTTGTATCATGCATATTATAGTTCTTCTGTGTCACTTAAAAATATAACCCAATCAGACTTTCCTGGTGTTTCTTTTAAAGGATTTATTCTTCTTGCTTCGCAAATACAAAGTCAGTACGTACAACGTCATTGATGTTAAATAGGTCAGTAGCTTATGGTACATGCTCGAAATTCAGAGTGTGAAGACTTGATGTCCTGTGTCTCCGTGTCAGTGTCTCATTCTCCTAGACTCTTTTTTTTCTACAAAGATAATACATTCTACATATACACCACCAAAATGGCTGTGTAAGCATTACAAGTCAGTGCTACTGATACAAATATGCTTGTTGGCAATTTTAGTCATGTTTGGTCATCCCATGTTCCATGGACACTGAGAAATAGAAAAGTGCTTGCAACACTTATGGTCATCTGTTCATGTCACTCAAGATCAACCACACATCCATTTCCAAAATATAGAATATTTTACATCCTGATACATCAAAATAGCTTTAAATTTGTCATCATCCAGACTTTTTCCTCTTTTTGACATTAGAACCATTTTTATATACGCACATGATTCAAAGTTGACTAATACATCCCTTGGAAAGATGTTTGGAACATTCCTTGGTTTAGGTGTATTCATTCAATTGTATGATTTAATCCTTCATCTTCCACCTAAAATTTTTGGAAATGCTGTTATAAAAAGCTTTTTTTTTTTTTTTTTTTTATTGATTTCTTCTGGGATATTTCTGAAACCTAAATTGCATCGATCTGTCTTATCATTGTGTTCATCCTTTAGAGCATAAAGTCTTGCTTTTCTTGAGGAGAAGAATACTGAGTATCAAGATTCTGCAGCTTTTCTTATTATGTACTGTATTTGCTTAATACATTCATTAGCATTTTTATTTCTGTAACACCTTTTTTGATTTCTGATGTTAATTCATCCATAACTTTCTCAAGGCACTTTCTTAGAAAAACTTTGTGTTTTTTTTGTTGCAAAAAAATAGAGAACTAACTCAGTCAGGAGTGTAAAGAGGGGATAAATGCCAGGTGGGTGTACCCAAAACAGAAAAAAATCTCTTTAAATAAAAAGACCTCTATATACTAAAACAACCATCTTTGAAAACAAATCTGGTTCCTGGGAAAAGGAAAAATTGAAGAAAAGGGTCTTTGCTTATGGTAAAGCTAAGTAATTCCTAACAATACGGGGGGGGGGAGAGGGGGGGGGAAGAATATCAGTGCTCCCTATAGGTAAAATAAAAATATCCTACACCTGCTAGAAACCCAGATTTTTACATAAACAGTAAAGTAAAAATAAATGAAAAACAAATATAGAATAAATTATACTCAGCTCATTCACAAGTGTTATTGGCACAGATTTCAGACTTTCTGCTCTTCACATCCATCTTTACTATTATCGCGGGACCTTCCAGGTGAGCAAGTCCACGGCCCCATAGAGCAAAGGAGAGGAAAGCGGTCATGCCTTCCACCCTCGCCACATCACCAAGTTTTCTCACCAAAACCTGATGCTCCCGAGAATCCGTCTTGACAAACTCCTCACTGCTTTCCGGGACTCAACATCACCACTGCCACCCTTCCTCTGCCTTATGCTGGGACAAATGGTCTGGCTTCTCCATTCCTGCCTCTTTACCCTGAAAACGCTGTCCCCACCCCGCCCCACCCAGAGTGCCTGTTACGTGCACTTTAACACACTGTTCCTCATGACTCTTGTAAAACCCCCCTTGCAGGTATCCGGAATATGGCAGGTTACTTCTCCCTTACGGCTATAATGGGCTGTCCCCCAGCACTTGGTTACTGCATGAGATCTATCAATCCTGGACCTTGTTCTGGTAGATAGCCTGGAGGAACCATTACACAACATCTCTAACTCACATTTTCTCAGCCTTGGTCTACATCACACAGATTTTTCCAACTTCCCACTTTACCATGACATCATTGGTGAAATCAATAGTAACATCACATATAACGTAACACATGGTCTTTCTACAAGTTTTGTATATAAATCACATCCATTTCTATGCATGGCTTAACTGATATGTGGCAAGATGTCACTAGTGATACCATTAATTATGATAACATTACACATGGCATTACCTTCATAAATATGTCATCATGTCTGACATACCATATTGATATGTTTTTATAATTTGATTTTCTCTGATTTGTATTATGCTTTTTTTATGTAATATAGCTAGGGTAGCCACTTACACATAGATATAAATGAATATATAGATGTCCTTTGTACGCTATTAACTTGTAATATCCCTTTAGATCCTCTCCTAAAGCTGCAGAGGCTGCTCGGCTCTTCCTGACAGACATGTGGGCTCAGAAGGAGTTGCAAGGGCTCCTCAAACAGGTAACTGACTTGTGAGTCTAATGTAACTATTGTTAAGAATTGTCTAATTATTTATACAACTCTTGTTCAGAGATTATGCCTGATATATATGACATTATATTTAATAAAAGAATCATGAAGAGAAACCCCGAGTTAATCAGCTCATGTTATTTTATGGAGCTCCATTTGTCAGAAGATTACAAGGCTTCATAGGATTTTTTTTCTCATAAAAGTTCAATACTCACTAAATTAACATCCACATATTACAGCAGTATAAACATAAATTTGATGTATGCCTAATGCACAGCATTATCAAAAGAAAAATCCCATATAATAAAATTATCCTGAAATGACTTTTTGATTGAAAAAAAATTATAATTAAACAGCAGCAAAGGAGCCATAGATAGCATATGAACATATACTCAAACAGAAACAGCAGAAATAGAACAGGATGGCACTAGTCTAATTCAAAGTGCATGTGCTCATAAAGAAATAATTAAATAGTGTAACTATTAGGCATGCAGCAAACCAAATAAACCCTGGTAAAGAGATCCTAGATAAATACTTGATAAATTGCGCAAACTATTTAAATATTCTATAGACGTATCACAATCTATAACATGTTCACTAAGATGCCCTAATTATAAAAAAAACAATTGGTAATCCACACAGGTGTAGCACAATCATCAATGTGGCAATTATCAAATAAAAAGTATAGATGTACTTGCACAAACAAAATATATTGTTTGTTTCTCTAGAAAAGATAAAAAATACAGAGAATAGAGTGCAATATTGTAATACATTAAAAGATAATAAAGGAGTTTTAAAAAATTCAACTCACAAACATGGAGTGGTTATATAGTACCACCCCAAACTAAAAGGTTTTGGGGGTGGATCAGCCCCTAGTGTGCGTAAAATCCAAATCATTCACCACCAGCCGATAACCACATTTCCAAAACTTTATTCAAACTTAAAATCCATTCTGTAGTACACCAAGGAAAGCAGTTCGGTATATGTAGTTCAGTCCTCTGTCTCTCGGATCCACTGATATTAGGCAGTTCTTATTTCACAGTGATAGCTGTAGCTCACTCCGACACTCTCAGTCTGTTTCCAGGTTCGGTATGCTGAACAGTATGAAATAGGAACAGTGTGAAATATACACTATAAAAGCAAAAATACAATAGGCATGAAAAAAATAGATCAATAAGCATGGTAAATTCTCCATGCCTCCCAATGTACCTCCCCTCTCACTTACATACATGTACTCATAAAACTTAGATACAGTTACACACAATGCAACTTACACAACGGGTGAGATTTATCAGGGTAAAAGCAGAAGCTGTTCAAAGAGCAATCACCGAAAACCATTGGAGCACTTCTTAATACTAAGCATTTTGCTTTACCCCCCCACCCCACCCTCCGAAACCACACACCTACTATACTGTCTTTTGAAGTGTGTGAGGGAGTAGGGGGGGTGGGCAGGGGCAGGATTGTGACATTGTAACCCTGTCCCTCCCGCCATAGATTTTTAGTGTCTGTGTTTGAAGAGCACCAAACCCTATCCCACCAACAAAGTGGGATTTACATAGTGGGCAAAACATGTATTTTTTTGTGTGTATTGTATTGTATGAGCGTATATCTGTGTATGCTTATGTCTGTGAATGTTAATGTTTTAGAGAATGTATTATGTGCATGTCTAGGAGTGTGCCAGGAGACTCTGTAAAATGTTTTTTTTAAATGGCACCTCAGGCAGCCATGGTTCTGTATGCATCAGGATCCTGTATGTAATTTGTTAATGGGAGGCTGAAACTGTGTATGGACCATGATTGATATGGTTTTGCCATTACAGAATGGTCTGGACAAGAGCGTCATGGGATCCTTAGCAAGCACTGTACTCCGGAACACTGTGTCTCGAGTCCTTTAAAACTCTGTTCAATGGAACCTTTTTTTTGAAGGTGAGACTGTATGTTTTATTGTATTCATCTCCCCACATTCTTGTTTGTGTGTTAGCTTTCAGTGGTATCGATTACATATCAGCCTATATTTAGTGACTAACAGGCTTACTTGTTAAAAAAGACCAATAAATATGATTCCGAAAGAACATTTGTTGGAGATTTTTTTCTCAAGCAGCCAACCTGTTATCAGGTTCGACTGCTAGAGTTTCAGCTGGCATTAATATTGGGTAAAAACCAGCCTATAATGTTTGACTGGGTTTTGCCTATAAAATATAATTAAGTCCTATGTTAGTTTTCCAAAATACTTTTAATTCATCCTTTTTCATAAGAGCAATGATGATACTTTTATTGTTTGATTAGTTCATTTTTGTAGTTTTAGAGTAAACCCTTTAAAACTTCATAAACATATCGTTCCTATAGCCACTGTAATGGACCTATTGTTTTATGTGCTAAAATGTGAAAATATTCTCTTACCATATAAATTACTGCATATAGAATACTAAAATAATTGGTATTCTTTCAACAGATTGAGAGTAACATGAATTATCACAAAATAACCATGCCTACAATGATTTAGAATTGAGCATAATTGTGTTTCTTTAAAATATTTGTATGTGCTTTACATAAATAAAATATTAGTTGTACAGATATTTGCAGAAACTAAAATCTGTATTTTTCTTGAGGTAAAATGCCAACATAGTAGTGCTTCACTGGAAGCAGATGGTGAACCAACTGCATGCCATGGCAAATTCAACCAGACTATACACTATAACTGCTTCAATTTCCAAATGGTTTAACGGTTAATTATGGTCCAACGCAGAGAAGGATTAAGGGCCCTAAGAAGGTTATCCATTTGCCCCCTTATTTTTTTATTTCACACAAGGAAGGTTAATGGGGCCAAGCAAATTCATGGCCAAGGGCCCTGTCTAACCTGTGGGCTCTAGGCTGTTAATCATGCTCTGGGCCCCAGGCGCCAAATTCTGGTTTCCTCTAAAGAAAAGGCTAAGGCACACATTCTGCCTTATACCATATCAAATCATACCAACAGTAGCAGGGAGTGGCTATTTTGTCAGAAGTGGCTGGGCTACATGCATCTAAAAAGCCTAATGAAACTGTTTGGAAAATGTTTCATTAGAAACAGGGGCTGTGCACAGGGGTTCCAAGCACCATAACAATTTTAGTGAGTTGAAGATAATAAAGTTATAAAAGACAATCCTGTATAACAGAGAACATATGGTTCAATGCTCTATTGTTATCAGTATTATTTATGTGTACATATACATTTACTTTGCAAGTAGAAAGACAATAATAAATGTATACTGTATATTAGAATGTAAAATAGCTAATTCATACTTTATAACTTATTTAAAGTGGCTTTGCCACCTTTTAGGGCCTTGCATAGTTTGCAAAGACACCAGATGGTGGCATCGTCACTTGGGGAGAGGTGTCTATAGAGAAAGCCCTTTTCACCTTAGTAATCACTAGTGATGACTTAAGGCTTAGTGACAGGGCTTGACAATTGTTGCACCAACATTTTGTCAAGCTTTGTCAACAGTAGGGGGAAATATATTAGACAAAATTTAGTCCCTACTTTGCCTTATGAATATGAATATGAATTTGACTGCATTCAACTGAAATTCCAGCACATTCAGTGTATTTCATAAAGATGGTATATTTGTCTGGAGGGGTGGCGGGTGGGGCTTGGAGGGGGGTGAAAGACCTGCTTTAATTATATTAAAAATACCATATAATTTGATTTGTTTTTCTCCCCATCATTTTCAGGATTCAAATGCCACCCCCTCCACTTTTCAAACGCACTGGTAACTGCAAAGCTGCGCAGCATCAGACAAGCTATGCTTAATAGAATATAAAGGGCAAGAGTTGGAAGAATATTAAATAGGTTGTGGAAGAAGAGTAAATCTACAAATATTTTAGGACATTGCACAAATATTATGCATTATATATTTTTTTTCAATGTTTAATGCACCTTGAGAGTTGTTCATGTTTTGTACTGTCCCTTTACAAACCTGGATTTTAATACATATTAAGATTGAACTGTAACAATCAGACTGTACATAAATGACATCTCAACTCCCAAGTTGCTACTGCAACTGCTTTACATTTGCTTAGAAACGGATAGGTGACAAATTAGTGTACCTTATGTCAAAACTGATATTGTTCTTCAATATGTGTAAGGTGTTTCAAGGGCAAGCTGTGTAAGAAAGTAGATGTAACGCTGCTTATAAGATTTCTTTGTTGCCTACGATAAAAGTAGTAATCCTGCAAAGACTAAAATGAAACAGTTATCTATATATCACAAAAAATGTTAAAGCACATCTGAATGAAAAACAATAATCTCCAGCTCAGCCATTTTCACAGTTTAGCTAATGCCATTCAAATTAAATCCACAAAAAATCAGTTGAATAACTCTAACATGATCAGAATGATCATTTCAAAAGCTAAATGTATGCACTCTTATGTAGCACACACTTATCTTGTTTGTTGTTATTGTTGCTTATATTTAATTACACATAAATGCCATTGTCTTGCGCATGGAGTACTATACTGTAATAGGGTTAATTTAAAGCCAAAGTAACTGAAATGAAAGCATAGCTGATTTGGGCTTTTAATTTGGCTATTTTCACTTTAAATTTGAAATTCACTTTGACTTCTCCCTCTGAGAATAGCCAAGTAAGTCATGGGAAGAGAAATCATAAAGAGTAATTCTAGTGTATCCCTTTTCATTCATATAGAGTCTTTACAGCTTTTAAGTCATACATATAACTATATATTTGTTTCACATAAAGCAAATAGAACAAAATTCACAATGTGTTGCACATTTTTACGTTTTGTGTACTAAGCACTGGTCTGCTACTTAAAGGGACACTCCAGACTCTAAAACCTGCTGAAAAACTTTATTTGTGAAGAGTAAAGAGTTTGTCCTCTTTCTTTCATTTTGCAAAAAGTGCAGATTTCAATAGATATTGACACTTTTATAAATTAACCTGGTTACACCCCCTAGCTTTGAAGCAGACAACAGGCTCGGTTGTTTCTTGGGTTGGTTAGCTCAGTGGAGCTAAACTCAAGAGGCAGCTATTTCCCAGATCACCTTCATTGCAAAGACTTCTCATTGAACTGCATTGGGAAGTCTCTGATTAGACAGCCATATAAAGTCTGGGCAGGATAAGTCAAGGAGGGCTGCAAAAGCTTTACAAGAAAAATGCAAATTTTGGAAGAGATTTTTTAGATATAAACTTAATAAAAAATGCAAAATGAAATGCATGCATGTTGTTGTTTGGGGGGTATAGCTACTAAATAGTGATTTGTTTTTATTTTGTATGTGGGCAGTGGAGTGTCCTTTCAAAGGCTTTGGTCCTAATAAAATAGTAATAGAGTAAAAATATAACTTAATTGGTAGCATCCTTTAACTATTAAAAGGCAACCAATGTCAAGGCTGCCAAGTTATATGCACCCAATGCTCTAAAGGAGCTGCATTATTATAAAAGTTATTAAATAATGGATGTTTGCAACTCTCATGACAAGCATTATTTTTTACATACTGCTACCAAAATATTACTGGGGATACAGATTATGAGTAGGTCTTTAATCTAGAGAGTTTACAATCTATATAAATTAAACAAGATCCAATTACAATAAAAAACCTAAATACAAAGATTTTCTATTTGGCATTGCCAAGTATGACATCCAATTTCGGATAAGCTTTTCAAATGATTACAATGTACAACTTTACAGATTGTTTTCATTTAAAAAGTTTATCCCAATTAAATACATTATTACAAGATTGTAATAAATTATTTTTTCAGTTTCAAATGTTGTCAGTCTCAAATTTGTAACATAGCAAAACCACTTATAATTCTAAAGCTGCATTTTAATAGTAATACAATTTTTTTTTGCTTCTTCTTTGGAAATGTTGTTTTCATTACCTGTGTCAATGATTTTAGATGGTAAAGTCTCCAGGGCTGCTTTGCACTAAACTATGTCATCATCCCTCTGTCTATTTACTAAATAAAATATGAAACAAAATGTGTGTATTTTTTACTACAAGTTATTTTTCTTTTATTTGATCAAATATATTGGTTCGCACTTAAGCTAAAACAAAAAAAATATGTAGAATCTTAGATAATAGACATTAATTTTGATTATATTTAATAACGTCAGATTTCGATTATCAAAAAAATCCACAAATTTTTTTTTTTATTCATTTTTTTTCTTGAGTTTCCACATACAACTTTTTTTTTATTTTTTTTATTTTTTTTTTTTTTTACAAAAATGATGATGTGGCCAGGCCCTTCACTCCTGGCCACATCATCAACCCCTGTGATCGTGATCTATTGGCATACCTTAAGGGGCACTACACAGCTGCACCGGCCCAGCAGTGGCATAGCTGCTAGGGCAGTTTGAAGCTGGGTTGGGCCATTGGATGACCCATGCATTTAGGGCCACCCGAAGGCAATGTGACTTCAGGGACCCAGTCTGCACTGCGGTGCTTTAATAGCGCAACCAGGCCTCTCTAATGATGCAATTGCTGGAGGAAGTGACAGCTGGCCAGTCACTTCCTCCGAGCTTTCAAGGAGCAGAGGAAGAAATAGAGGAGGGGAGTGCAGCCTGGGAGTTCCTCTGACTCCCAACATCCTGAGCCAGCTGACCTTACTCCACGGAAAGGTAGGAAGCAGGAGACAAGGTGGCTAAATAATGTTTATTTTGCATGTGTATCTTTTGAGTGTCTATTTGTGTGTCTGTATGTATTTATGTTTGTATGCATATGTGTCTGCCTGTGGATCTGTCAGTCTGTGTATCTGTATGTGTAAACTTGTGTGTCTGTGTATTTGCATGTGTCTTTGTATCTCACTGTCAGTCACTGTATCTGTCTGTCTGTGTATCTTTCTCTTTGTGTGTATCTGTTTGTTAGTATCTGTGTGTTTGTATATCTCCACGTATCTGTATGTGTGTCCGTGTGTTTGTGTATCAGTCTGTACGTCTGTTTGTATATGTGTGTGTTTCTGCATCTGCATGTGTGTCGGTGTGGTCCCTGTGCATCTGTGTGTGTCATTCTGTGTATCTGTATGTGTTAGTGTGGATATGTGCATACATCTCAGCATTCAAACACCAACACTACACAAAAATGCACCCCTGCATTCAAATGTCGACACTAGATACAGAAACACACCGACATTCAAAGGCAATCACTACCCCAGTGATTTCTAATGAATAAGTACATAAAAACACGCAGCACTACACACAAGTACACTCCTATATTCACACACTCACACACCATACAAAAACATGGTTACATTCAAATACACAAACATTGCTCAGTGCTAAGTGCAATAACATTATTCCCAGCCCTTATTAGCAGCCGAAGGGTGCAATGTCCAAGTGACTGGCAGCGCTCCTCTACTGCCGGTCAATTCATGTAGTATGTCCACAGGCTTTGGAACATGCTGTAGCCTGTGTGGAGGTGGTGGGAATATGAATAACCTCATATCCCTGCTACAAGGGATCGACCGATTTTTGATTTTTTTAGAGCCGATAGCCAATAACTTTACGATATTCTGTACATTTACCATTTTGAAAAAATAAACTATTTCTAAAATGCACAAAATATACATGCCACGTGTAGTGGATGCAGTGTGATTAGACAGGGGAGCTGTGTGTGTTTGTGTAGTGGATGCAGTGTGTATAGTGAATGCAGTGAGTGTTTGTGTAGTGTGTGTATAAATAGTGAATGCAGAGTGTGTGTATAGTGAATGTAGTGTGTGGTGTGCGTAAAGTGAATGCAGTGTGTGTGTGTACAGTGAATGCAGTGTGTGTGTTTCTGAAGGGATGTAATTTGTATAAAATGGGGGGCATTTTTTATTTTAATTTTTAATATTTATGTTTTATTTTTTTTGTCCCCCCTCCCTGCTTGTTACCTGGCCAGGGAGGGGGGTTATAGCATTCCCTGGTGGTCAAGTGGCATGTACTGAGCAGTGGGGCCTGCGTGCGGCGCGGAGCATTGCCATGGTAACCCGTGGCAACGCTCTGACGGCCGCGGGACTCGCAAGATTTACACAGGGAGCTAAAGGGAGCTGCTGGAGGGGTAAGTAACAGCTTGCTGCCGGCCCCCCCACTCCGTCGGACGTGTAATGGGACCTGCGGTCCTGTTATGTATTATCGGCAATATAGGTATCAGAATATATATTTTAGAAAACCACAAAGGTTCCTCAAGTTACTCAGAGAATATGAAACAAAAATAAAAAAACAGGACCATACATAGAGTAGTAGAGTAAAACACTGAGAAAGGGTGGTATTTGTAACGGAGAACCTGGCACCCCGATTGTGCAGCTCCATTGACAGACGCTTCCTAACTGACGCCGAGGACCATAAGCACCACAGATCACAACCACCACAGACTCCACAACCGCCGTAGCTTAACTGTAGTCTCGCCGTGTTCCTTCCACCCTGGACCAGCCTCTGTCCTCCAGGACCGCGTGGGAAAGACCTCTCCTCCAGGAGAGCGTATCAGGAACAGCTCTTAAAAGAGCTAAGTGATTAGAGCTCAGGGGAGTATACAAAGTATAGCAATTCCCAGTGTGAACATAGCAGTCCCCTACAATAAAGAGACAAGGCTATGTATTGAGGGTTAAGCAGATCAGAATGAACTGAGGGTTTATTGTCTCTTTTATACAAGTTTTCCCACAAGGTTACCACCCATGTGGAGCACAGGACACAAAGTTACAAAGCCAATCAAAACACTCTTGTACAGTTAGGCACGCCCAGTTAATGTACACAAACCCTCCCCTCTGCCTGTGATATAATTACACAATGGACTAACTCAATTACTCACAGGCAGAAAACACACATTTTTAACAAAACACAGAAAACACCCCAATACACCACATATCCCCTGGATAACCCTGATCTGGGTGAACATATCCAAAAATCACCCAGATAAGATCAGGGGTTCAAAAGTTCCATGGAAGTCACATTTGACTTTGTCTATTTCCAATGTTAAATTCAGTTCAAATAGACGAACGGCAACCGTTCGTGCAAACCGTCAATTTTAAAGTGCTGTTCGAATTGTCGAACAGTGTTCGACTCCAGTCGAAGCATCGAAGTCTGGAGAAGGTAAAGTTCAGCAGTGTTCATGCCGTTGCGTATCCAATTTGAGTTCCATGAACTCGACGACCAAACACAGCTGAATGCGTACGACTGAATTAAAATTCGTATGTCGAATGGCGGCCACTTCGACTGCATCCGAAGTGCCACTTCAAAAGTGCAGAAATGTACCCGTACAATTTAAAGGGGAAGAAACAGTGATCCAAAATACAATAGGCACACATAGAGTTTTTAAAGGGCAATACACCCCAGGGGCCATAGTCACAGGGCAAGAGGCTGGCAAGCAGGCCTCTCCAAGAACACGTGATGAGGTTCAGTTTGTCACAGAGACCACACAAAGTTGGTTCAGAAAACGAACAAGGGGGGTACGGACAGGCGAATTTAGGGAATAAAAGTGTAGTCAGGTCCACTATTCCGTTACAGGGGGGCTGGGGTTCTGAACAGGGGGCAGAGATTTTGTAGGGGGTGGCATTGGTTAAGTAAAGGAGTGACAGGGGTTTATCAAAAGGTTGACATTGGATTATTAAAGGGGAGAATTTTTCTTTTTTAGAGGGGGCAGGGGTTTTGTAGAGTGGACAGGAATATTGTAGTTCAATTCATCACAGTATTCAATGCTAAACTCACAAAATTTGGTGAAAATCAGGCTCATCTTGTGTATAGATGTATTCTTGAATAAATTCAATTATGGTGGATGTGGTTACCTTGGATCCTCAAGTATGCATGCAACAGAGACATAAAAGCAACATAGTGCAACACTGTATAAAAGTATAACAAATTACTTTTATTGGTCACACTTACATAAAAAAAACTTATTTAAAAATCAAAAGTGCATCATCAACTCTTTAGAAGAAACTGGAATGATGATAAAGTGCAATATGCAAAGAGGTTTTCCTTCGTCCTTCTCTCCAAGAAAATTATGTAAGGGAAACAGTTAAAAACACTGTGTGTGGAAAAACTCACTATATTTCCTGTACTCAAGACATTTCCCTTTTAATTCTTATATTATGTTCCCCGAACCCCATTTACATTTCCCCAGTTCAGGAGCTGCAATCTACCAAACACCAATCACCCCTTTGCTCATTAACTACAAACTTAAGTGCTCTCCTTGTGTGGCTACGTGTTGTGGAAAACTGCAGCTATCTTGTCGCAGGAATGCAGGCAGTGGCACTTGGTCGTTGAGCGTATAGAACTCAAGGTCAGATACATCCTCATGTGAACCTATGTGATCTTGCGTCGACACCTGCTTCTTTTCCTCGCAAGACAGGAGAGTGCTGTTTGGTAGGATTGTTTGCACGAACTAGGCGAACAATCGCTACCTTTGAGCCAGGAGAACTGTTTGAGATTTTATTCATTTCTGAACTCCCGAAAGTCAAAACTTTACCCCTGTGGTGATTCGGCTATGTTTGTGGGATCTGAGCGCTATTTGGATATATTGGACGCTCAGATCCAGGCTATCCGGGGATATAATGCTTGTGAGGGTTCAAATATGTTTTATGTATATTTTGAGGGTTTTGTATAATATTTTGTACCTCTAATGCCTGGGAGATAATTAGGAAGCTCGCTTATCTCCCAGACACAGAGGCGCCTGAGCGGGCTTGCTGTACAAGTGAATGGAGACACCATGCTGGGGGGCTGTGTATATAAGCTGGCCACTGGGCCATAATAAAACATTCATCTTGTACCCTTCATCAAGTCTTGGCTGATGGTTAGGTATACCTGAGCTATAATCACTGCTTCAGCTTGGGACTCGAGAGATTTACAACAGATATACTCAGTTGGAGTATAGGGGATCCGTTACAATATGTGATTTTCCAATCTCACCCTACGCATTTCATCTCCAGGGAGACTTCCTCAGGGGTATTAGTATTGAAAAAGAATGGTAATTAGTAGCATGCAAACAAAAATATCGCCTTCAGCGAATGTAGACTTTGATTTAGTGTGTTTTTTATAGTGTTATTTCAGTATTTTATTGTCCCCTTCAACTTCTTTTTTTTTTTACTTCAGGTGTAGATTTTTACTTTAACAGCATATACATATTTAATTTGCATATATTACATTTTTAGGTTTTTCCTTCCTTCCTTCTCAACTTCACATATATTGCATTTTTAGATTTTTCCTTCCTTCCTTCTCAACTTCACTGTACACAGTCTGTGTGTTTGTATATGCATGTGTATCTGTGTGTTTCTGTATCTGCATGTGTGTCGGTGTGTGTCCCTGGGTATCTGTGTGTGTCAGTGTTTGTATGAGTGTCATGCTGTGTATCTGTATGTGTTAGTGTGGGAATGTGCATACATCTCAGCATCCAAACACCAACACTACACAAAAATGCACCCCTGTGTCGACACTACATACAGAAACACACCAACATTCAAAGGCAATCACTACCCCACTGCTTTCAAATGTAATAAGTACATAAAAACAGACAGTACTACACACCCCTATATTCACACACACTCGATACAAAAACATGGTTACATTCAAACATACAAACACTGCTCAAACTGCTCATTTTGTATGTGTTTTATGACGTTGTATTAATATTGCACTGCTCCAAATACATTCATTTTATACATAATTATACTTATTTAGAATGTATACACATTAGTGAGTGTTTTTAACTGTTTCCCTTACATCTTTTTCTTGGAGAGAAGGACGGAGGAGAAGTTCTTTGCATATTGCACCTTTTCATCGTTCCAGTTTATTCTAAAGATTTGATGAGGCGCTTTTAATTTCTAAATATGTTTTTTTTTTTTTTTTTTATGTAAGTGTGACCAATAAAAGTCATTTGTAAACAGATCCACCATAATTGAATTTATTCAAGAATAAATCAATACACAAGATGAGCCTGATTTTCACCAAATTTTGTGAGTTTAACATTGAATACCACCCTTTCTCAATGTTTTACTCTACTACTCTATGTATGGTCCTGTTTCTCTTTTATTGTGGATACGTATTTTTTGTTTCATGTGTCCTGGTGTAACCTAGATACACTAATAAAAAACATCAACAGAGTTATTAGAAGCCCACATATATCTGCAAACATTCAAAAATAACCATTTAATTTTGCATAGCTATAATTTCAATTATTAGCGGCATCAGGTATTTTGGTATGTCTTTATATACTTGTCACCCCTTTACTAAACCCCTTTTCACCCCCTGTCACCCATTTACTACACCTCTGCCCCCTATTTACTAAACCACTGTCACCCCTTTACTTAACTCCTGTCCTCCCTTTACTTAAAGGGACACTATAATCACCAGAACAACTACAGCTTATTGAATTTGTTCTGGTGAGTAGAATCATTACCTTCAGGCTTTTTGCTGTAAACACTTTTTAGAAAAAATACAGTGTTTACATTACAGCCTAGTGATAACTTCACTGGCCACTCCTTAGATCCTTCCTGGGTCATGGCTGCCTAAAATGCATCCAAACATTCAGTATCTCCACCCTCTGCATGCAGACACTGAACTTTCCTCATAGAGATTCATTTTATCTCTATGAGGAGATGCAGATTGGCCAGGGCTGTGTTTGAATCGTGCTGGCTCTGTCCCTAATCTGCCTCCTTGTCAGTCTCAGCCAATCCTATGGGGAAGCATTGTGATTGGATCAGACTACCACTTCTGATAATATTCTTCTGAGGCAAACAGCATGCAGAGTTACAGCTTTAGGCTTGAATACAATAAGATTTTTACTATATTTATGAAGGCATGAGGGACCCACGGGGTATAGATGGTGGTTTTACCACTAGAGGGTCAGGATTAATACATATTTGTGTTCCTGACCCTATAGTGATCATTTAACTTCTGACCTCCCTTTACTTAACTCCTGACCTCCTCTACAAAACCCCTGCCACCCATCTACAAAACCCTTGCCCCTCATTATAAAACCTCTGCTCTGCTCTACAAAACCAATGTCATTAGTTTACTAACCCCTTGTCATCACTTTAATAATGGCGTCCGCAGGAATTTTTTTTTTTTTTGGGGGGGGGGGGGCATAATTGTCATGACATCCATGCTTGGTCCCTTTTTGACAGTGTCATGAAGGGGAGGAGCATAGTCATTATCACATAAAGCCAGGGTGAATAGCGTTTTCACAACTATGGTTTCAGTAATACATGTTTGTATTCCTGACACTATAGTGTTCCTTTAAGCAAATTAAAGGAACATTCTAGTCACCATAACAACTTCATCTAAATGAAAATGCTATGATGCCAGGAAGCCCCTGGGTGCTCTCTTTCCTTTAAGGGGTTAAACCGCTCTCAAATGGTTTAACCCCAAAGGCTTCCTCCAGCTCCAGATTTTCAGGTCGCTCAGTGGTATTCAGCTTCTGAAACGGAGTGTCAGGAAGTGCAGATTGACGTCAGGCATTGGTGCTACAGATTGGCTAGAGTGGTCAGTTGACGCTCTAAGCCAATCGCTAGTTCCCGGTTCATAAAAATGTTTTACTTTTTTATGAATGAGGAGCTACTGATTGTCTTAGAGTGCAGGCTGACCATTCTAGCCATCAGCGACATCCCTCCCAAGCGGCCCTCTGTGCTTCCTGACACTCAGTAAATAAAAGTGAGCACATTAACACTGATATTTCTTTTTACCTGGGGAGATGAGAAAGTCCAAAGTTTCCCTGCCAGGCCCAGGTACCAAAGCCTTATGATGTGGTGTCCAGAATAAAGTGGAGGGTTCACTTCACTTGTCCTTCCTGCTCCAATCTCATTTTCTTCTCCTCTGACAGTCTTCTTTTTCTTCTGACACTGTCTTCTCTCCTCCTTGGCTCCTTCTGCTCCTTTACCTTTCTGCTACTTTCTGCTTATTGTGCTCTCCCTTCTGCTCCTTTCTCTTTCTGATCCCTTTCTGCTCATTGCACACCCTTTCTGCTCCTTCTCCTACTTTACCTTTGTGCTCCTTGCTGTCCCTTTCTACTCCTTGCTACCCTTTTCTGCTCCTTCTCCTACTTTACCTTTGTGCTCCTTCTGATTCTTTCTGCTCCTTTACCTTTGTGTTCCTTCTGTCCCTTTCTGCTCTTTGCAGACCCTTCCTTATCCTTGCAGACCCTTCTAACTCCTTGCTGCCCCTTGCAGACCCTTCCTGCTCATTTCTGTTCCTTCTCCTACTTCACCTTTGTGCTCCTTCTTTCCCTCCTGCTCCTTGCTGCCACTTTCAGCTCCTTGTTGACCTTTTCTGCTCCTTCTATTTTACCTTTGTGCTGATTTACCTTCCAGCTCCTTGCTGACCCTTCCTTCTCCTTGTTTACCCTTCCTGCTCCTTGCTGCCCCTTCCTGCTCATTTGTGTTCCTTCTCCTACTTTACCTGTTTTGCTCCTTGCTGTCCCGTCCAGCTCCTTGCTGCCCCTTTCTGCACATTTCTATTCTTTCTCCTTTCTGCTCCTTCTCTTACTTTACCTTCCTGGTCCTTGCTGACCCTTCCTGTAGGCTGTCTCCCCCCATCACTTAATTCCTCACTTCTCTGATCTGTAGGCTGTCTCTGCCCCAGGTGCCTCACTTCCCTGATCTGTAGGCTATCTCTGCCCTCCATGTGCCTCACTTCCCTGATCTGTAGGCTATCTCTGCCCCCCCATGTGCCCCCCAAGTGTTGCTTCAAAGTGTGTGCTTGGAGATATTCTGGAGAGTGCTGCTTCAAAGTGTGTGCTTGGAGATATTCTGGAGATAAACTGGAGGTAATCTGAGGTATACAGGAGAAAACGTAAGAGTTGTGGATAAAAGGCATTTTGCTATACACAATTCATTTTCAGCACTTTCAGAGTGTAGCAGTGTTATGGAGACAGGCTCAGGCACCAAGTGTAGTGGTGTTATGGAGACATGCTCAGGCACTGAGCGTAGTTGTTTTGTGGAGACAGGCTCAGGCACAGAGTTTAGTGGTGTAATGGAAACATGCTCAGGCACCGAGTGTAGTGGTGTTATGAAGACAGGCTCAGGCCCTGAGTGTAGTGGTGTTATAGAGACAAGCTCAGGCACCAAGTTTATGGAACCAATATGCTCTATGTCAAAGTTGTGCAAGACTGCAGTCAATGACAAAAAGGATAAGGTAAGGCCTGATAGAAAACAGTTGTATTTGGGGGATTCTATCATAAGAGGTGTGGAGCTGGACAATAGTGGCATTGTGAGATGTCTTCCTTGAGCTACTGCTCACAGAGACAGGAGACGTATTTGTAATATTGTTAAGCTAGCAAAGCAGATGTACTTGTCCATCTAGGGACAAATGACTTGGCTTGCTTGCAATGAGGTTTCAGAGGTAAAAAAAAAGTTTTTAGTGTTTTTGCCAATGCTATAGTTGCTTCCACACTATCATTCTTTGAAGTTCTGCCTGTGCATAACACTCAGAATGACAGGCGGGTGCGTATTAGGGATTTTAACTTGTGGCTTGGTGAATGGTGTCGGAAGCAAGGATTTGGTTTCATTTCTCATGGTAGCTTTGTTTAGAATGGAAATAAACTGTACAAAACATATGGTTTGCATCTTTCTTAAAAGGGAACTAATGTTCGAAGTGATCAGTTCAGAGGTTTTGCTAGGATGTATTTAAACTAGTTGGGGGGGGGGGCAAAAGGGTGATAAAACATCAATCCTTTTGGCCCCCCAAAACAAGGATAGAGGGAGCCTGTAGCAAGTGTGTTAAAAAGGATAAGCTTAGAGTCTATAAATGCTCACAGTTTAGGGAAAAATAACTTGTGGCAAAATTGCAACTGATAATGTAGATTTAGTCGCTGTTACAGAGTCATGGAATAATGAGAAAAATTACTGGGACATATCAATACCAGGGTGCTCTTTTATATAGAAAAGACAGGGAAGGCAAGAAAGCGGAGGAGTGGCCCTGTACCTGATGGATAGCATAAAATCTAGCCTAATAAAAGTTAGTGAGGTGAACAGAGAGTCCGTTTGGGCTACGTTAGAATTTGGTAATCACACAGTAACTCGTGTAGGTGTGATTTTTAGGACCCCAGGACAAATAGGTGAGTTAGGTAATCTACTAGTTGAGGAAAGAGGTAAAATTACAATGAAGAGGAAAGTTATCATCATGGGTGACTTTAATCTTCCTGATGTGAACTGGAAATCCAAAACAGCTGCTTGTGCCAGGGGCACACATATTCTAAACTCCCTACTGGGATTGTCTCTAAAGCAAGTCGTTGAGGAGCCAACTCGTAAGGAGGCCTTACTAAATTTAGTGTTAACAAATGGAGATTTGGTATCAGATATTACTGCAGGTGAAAGTTTAGGATTCAGTGATCATCAGTCAGTGTAGTTTGTGGGGATATTTATGTGATAATAATAGTAACAGTGAGAATTGCCCACTAATTCAATTCTCAGATCCCAAAGAACGTTTATCGTGTTAAGTGAAAAGTATTTCATATAAATAATCACAATGTATAAAAATAGATTTTATTTATGATAACCAATAATTAACAAATAATATTATGTAACATGCATAACAATAATCAATGAATATCCAGTACAAAATTCTATGCAATACAAAGAAATGGGTATTACGTTTCAATGGCTAAACGGCATTATCTGTCAAGACTTCTACGATTTATGAGGTATCCTTACACAGACTGAAAGTGAAACTTTTCACAGGGAAGAACAGAATTCCTCAGAGTGCAGCGTAAGGTCGTAAAGTTTAGCAGACAGTTAGAATAACCCTTTCAATGCTGGTTAGATCTCCTAGGTAGTTAAGATCTATTCTTATGTATTTTTAAATAAAATAACATTTAAACCAGTTCATTAGCCATTTCCTGAAAACAATCCAATAAGAGAATGTAGGTATGTAGAAGAAGATAAAGGTCTAGCTGACTGCCTCAAAGGTTATTTTTGTTTACTACTTACAGATGAAAATGAAGGAAAGGGACCTCAGCTAGGAAAAGTTTACAGAGGAAGAGGTTCTATTTCAACTGTCAAAAGTAAAGACAAATAAGTTAATGGGGCCTGATGGAATGCACCCAATGGGTAAGGCAGTGGTTGAGTGACAGGTAACAGAGGGTTGTAGTCAACGGAGTAAATTCGAAGCATGGTCTTTTTTACCAGTGGGGTACCTCAGGGATCTGATCTTGGACCCATTCTCTTTAATGTTTTTATTTGTGGTATTGCAGAAGGTCTTGATGATAAGGTATGTCTTTTTGCGGATGATACTAACATATGTAACAGGGTTGTTGTTCCAGGAGGGATAAGCCAAATGGCAAATGATTTAGGTAAACTAGAAAAATGGTCAGAGCTGTGGCAGCTGACATTTAATGTGGATAAGTGGCTAAAAACCCAAGGGCAGAGAATAGAATATATGATAGCAGGGCCAGATTAAGAGCCCAGTGGGCCTGGTGCTGACAATTATGACGGACCTAATTACAGAATCATATTGACCAAAAACAGTAAAACACTCCCAAGCATCATGTATCTGATGGAGATGGTGCTGGAGAGAAAGAAACCAGCAGCTTTAAGAAAACACATACCCTAGGCTAATCTCTCTCTAATTTATGTTTTCATCTATCAGGTAAATCCATAACCCCTAACAGCAGTGTCCAGTCAAGCAGGAAGTCAATGGGCATGGTAAAAGGGTGTGCCACTGACACAAATCACATAACCTGCCAAAAGAGGCGAACATGCCCAAAAAGAGGACATGTCTGCTCAAAGAATTAGGCCAGCCTGGCATGAATGCATGCCAGGCTGCCTGCCAATCATGCAGCTGGCCAACTAAGGGCATACTATGCAGACAGCACCCTGAGCTTGGCATAAATGCATCTAATGATGCGCTCACTCAACGCTTTCTAAGGAACTCGCTGGTCCACTTGTCTCCTTACCTTCTTACTAGCAGGCAGAAGCTCCTGGTATATGGTCTGGAACAGAGAAAAGCTGTATGTAGTGAGTGTAGAAGAAAGGGAACATGCCACAGTGTTAGAGAGACCAAAGTCAGCATTACCACAAGCATGAATTCATGACCCTATAGTGTTAACACCACCACCTAGCCCCCCTCGGCCCCTCATGCCTCCATAAATATAACAAAATCCTACTATATTCAAGCCAGAGTCTAACAGCATTCAAGCCTGCATGCTGTTAGACTCATAAAAACATGTCTGCTGACATCATTAGAAGTGGTGGCCTGATCCAATCACAGTGCTTCCCCATAGGATTGGCTGAGACTGACAAAGAGGCAGATCAAGGTCAGAGCCAGCATGATTCAAACACAGCCCTGGCCAATCAGCATCTCCTTATATAGATGAATTTAATTAATTAATCTCTATAAGGAAAGTTCAGTGTCTGCATGCAGAAGGAGGAGACACTGAATGTTTGGATGCATTTTAGGCAGCCATGACCCAGGAAGGATCTCTAACAGTCATCTAAGGAGTGGCCAGTGAAGTTATCACTAGGATGTAATGTAAACACAGCATTTTCTCTGAAAAGACCATGCTTACAGCAAAAAGCCTGATGGCAATGATTCTACTCACCAGAACAAATTCAATAAGCTGTAGTTGTTCTGGTGACTATAGTGTCCCTTTAACTATATTCATTGTCAGCCAGTCTGGAAGTTTTGTTCCCATACATCCCTCTTAAGTTTCCATACTTAAGTAAGAGTATGTGAAAGGTAGTTAGGGTTGCCACCTTTCTTGGAAAAACATACCGGCCTTACTAATTTAAGTGTGGGTGACATCACATGATGTAAATCACAAGGAGTGACATAAGAGAAAATGCTGTAAAATCACCAAAAAAACTACTTAGTTTAAATCTGCTGTAAAGATGGATTCCTCCCAGTGCCCCCATGTCTCCCAGTGCCCTCATGACTCAGTGACCCCATGTGTCGATTACTCCAGGTCTCAGTGTTCCTATGTATCAGTGTCTCAGTGCCCCATGTCTCCCAGTGTCCTTTAGTGTCGTGTCCCCAGGTCTCCCAGTGATCCGATGTATCAGTGTCTCAATGCCCTATGTCTCCCTGTGTCCCCATGTATCCCAGGGTTCCCATGTCACTAGGACACTAGGAAGACGGGGAGACCTGGGGACACGGGGAGACCTAGGGACACAGAGACACCAGTGACACTGGGAGACTAGGGAACTCTGGCTGGGACACATGAGGACAATGGGAAAATAGGGGACACTTGAAGACATGGGGACACAGACACCAGGGACAAAGATACTAGAGACACTGGCTGGGGGACATGGGGACATTGAGACATGGGGACACTGGGAGACATGGGGACACTGAGACACCAGGGCCACAGACACTAGGGACACTAGCTTGGGGACATTGTGACACTTGAGGCACTGAGAGACATGGAGGCACTATGAGACATGGGGACAGTGAGACACTGGCAGACTGGGGGCACTGGGAGACTAGGGGTCACTGGGAAACTAGGGGGCACTGAGACACCAGGGACACTGGCTGGGAGACATGTGGACACTGTGTCCCCATGTGTCTGTGTCATAATGTCTCCCAATGTCCCTTAGTGTCTCAGTGTCCCCATGTCTCCTTGCAGCCTTTCCCCCCATCCCTTACTTCCCTGAGCTGTAGGCTGTTTCTTCAGGGTGGGAGCTGTCTGGACTCTCTGTAGCTGCACCCCTGCAGATCAGTGAGTATAGATAGGCAGGGAGGGATATGCTGGAACTTCCTATCCCTGCCTGTCTCCACATACAGCGACCCCTACTGGCCAGTGCTGGTGTTGCATAGTAATTTCCATTTATACTGAGAAAAATACCAGCATTTATATTGCCAGTATCACTGCAATATTGGCACCAGCCAGGCAGCCTCAAATACTGGCTGTGCCAATAAAATAAAAGCCAGGTGGAATCCCTAAGAGTAGTGTGTGAAAAAAAATAAATGTTTGTTTTTTTTTTTTAAATCAATGGGCCTATTCCATGGGCCTGGGCCTGGGCCTGGGCCTGGGCCTGGAGCTGCATCTCCATCAGCCCCATGTTAATCCGGCCCTGTATGATAGAGTCCTAACCTCAACATCTGAGGTAAGGGATTTAGGGGTAATTATTTCAGATGACTTAAAAGTAGGCAGACAATGTAACCCTATGGAACTAGCGCAACTTAGTGGAATGGGGCCTGACATAGCTAGGAGGCGGGCATAGGGGGAAGGCCCCCTGTGATTGGGAGTTGCGGAGTATTAAGGGGTTGGCCCAGTATAAATAGACAGCCATTTTAGAATTAGGCACGTTTAATTTGCTTACAAAAAGATTAAGCACGGCGCTTACAGCAGCAGTAGCTTAGTATCAAACAGCTCAAAATACATAGTAAAAACAAAGAGAACGTTACCTGAGCTCTGGCCTAAATCCCTATGTACATTTAAACAAAATGGAGGCTCTTTAGTTTTATTCCAATGGCCATTTGAATATAAGCTCACCTGCCATGTCAATGCAAGCCCCAGATTTACTGATATCAGCCAAGAATCTCCAATGAGACAGGAAGGGGTATTTTATAAACCCTTTCACATATATCTCTTTATACGGCTTTTACACATACAATAAACTTTGCTGGTATCAGACAAAGTGTAAACATCTCTAATGAGTAATAAAGGGGTGTTTTATAAACCCCTACATACTTATTAACCCTAAATAGTGTTATAAAACATTCAAATCACCTTGCCGGTATCAGATAAAAGGCAAATTTCTCTGTTGAGACAGGAAGGGGTGCTGCCCCCACAGGCGTTCCAGCAAGTGAACTTGGTGTGAGAAGGTTCATGCAGCACAGGGCCTGGGAAAATGCTTTGTCTGGGGTTCTTGCAGTGGGCCCCTCCTCCACTAAGGGTATTACTTGGACTGGTCTAGGGTCCTTTGGGAGTTGGGCAAGTAGTGGCCTAGGGCTCAGAAGGTAGGACAGCCCCTGGGGTGGTGCTGGTTCGACACGGCATGGCCTGTCAATGTGCTTGGGTGTGCGTGTGCATGACAAGGAGAGGAAGAGTCTTGAGCCCAGGCAGCACAATGCCTTGGGCTGGCCCTGTGGAGTTGGAAACACGAAACGCCGTCTCCCCCAACCCGCTCCTGTATCTGATGGGGGGTCGTACCTCCCTGGACGAGCCTGCCTTGCTGCGAGACCAGCGCCTCCCGTGCTGCTCTCTCCTCACGCGTCATTCCCGCCGCCAAACAAAGTGCGGGGGGGCTGGTGGCAGTGAGGGGAGGGTGCGCAGGATCAAAGTTACCCCCTTGTGTTGTCTGGGTCCCCTCAGGGCATCTCAGGAAGGGCTGCATCAATGTCAACAGTGCTGCCCAAGAATAGGCGCACAGGGCATGACGGGGCAGCGCTGCCTCTTGAGGCCCTTGGAGACGGTTGGCATTGATCCGGCTGGCAGGCACCTGCTGCCGGACGCACTTCAGATGTCCAGGATAGCAGAGGTGGGTTCATGGCAAGGCAGGTAGGTCAGGCTGGTCGCATTTTGTTTGGCGGCGGGAATGATGCGTGAGGAGAAAGCAGCGGGGGGAAGAGGGGGCAGCACCTGTCTCGCGGCAAGGCGGGCTTGCCCAGGGAGGTACGGCCCCCAGAGCAGATCCAGGAGCGTTTCGTGTTTCCAACTCCACATGGCCAGCCCAAAACATTGTGCTACCTGGGTCCAAGACTCTTCCTCTCCCAGTCATGCACACGCACACACAAGCACATTGACGCAGTCCCTCATATACACCCTGGAGGGGCAAGGGACAACTGCTATCCATCCCTTCCCTCTCCCATCCCTCACTGGCCATCTCCACATATAACACTACCCTCACCTCTGCCTTGAACGCTGCAGTCCCGCTCCAAACCTGCACCTCGAGGAGGACACGACCCCAACCTTGGCATACTAAATAAACACGCTATCTGCACAGTTGCTCCCATTGTACTGAAAGTCCCACACCCAGACAGACTATCTTCATTATAAATTCATATTTTGTCCATGCAGCGCAGCCCTTGCCCTCGCCAAACAGTCATACTTTTCCTCTCTCATTAGTTCATGCTCCCGCAATCCCAGGCGTCTCTTTGACACCTTTAACTCTCTTCTCTGCCCTGCTGTGGCCACCCCCCAAACTAACCTTACAGCCGATAGCTTTGCATGCAACTTTACCAACAATATTGAACAGCTAAGGAAAGCATTCTCCCCACTCTGCCGTTCTCTTTCTCAACCACACGTAGATCATGCCTATCCTATCCTTCAGACTTTCTCCCCAGCTACTGAACAAGAGGTGCGCTTCTCCTTTCCTCTCGCCCCACCACTCGCCTGATCGATCCTGTCCCATCTCACCTCATCAGATCACTCTCCCCTTGTCTTGTGCCTTCCTTAACACACATCTTCAACTGCTCCCTCTCTTCTGGCGTTGTCCCTGTTGACCTTAAACATGCCACTGTAGTACCTATCCTGAAAAAAAATCTCTAGACCCATCCTCCCCTTCTAACTATTGTCCCATATCCTTGCTCCCTTTTTCCTTAAAGCTTCTGGAAAGACTTGTCTTTACCCGTGTGTCTTGCTTCCTCAATTCAAACTCTCTCCTTGACCCTCTTCAGTCTGGCTATGGCCCTTTCAACTCTTCTGAGACTGCTCTTATCAAAAGTTACTAATGACCGCAGCTACTCCATATTAATTCTTCTTGACCTCTCTGCTGCCTTTGATCATGCTCTCCTCCTTCAAACTCTTCAATCGCTCGGTCTCTGTGACTCTGTCCTCTTATCACTCCCAATGCTCATTCAGTGTCTCCTTTCCCTCGTCCTGTCTCGGTTGGACTTCCCCAAGGCTCTGTTCTTGGTCCCCTTCTATTTTCTCTTTATACTGCCTCTCTTGGCAAACATCTTTTGGATTCCACTACCACCTGTACTCTGATGACACCCAAATATATCTCTCCTCCCCAGACCTCTCCCCTGCCATCCTGCAATGTGTCACTGTTTGCCTTTCTTCTATCTTTGGCTGGATGTCCTCCAGCTTTCTGAAACTCAATCTCTATAAAACTGAACTCCTTGTCTTTCCTCCTCCTAATACTGATCCTCCTCTCTCGCTCTCCCTTCAAGTCAGTGGTATTCACATCAGTCCATCCGTGCAAGCGTGCTGTCTTGGCATCATACTTGACTCTGGCCTCACCTTTGAGCCTTACATCCAGTTTGTTGCCAAATCCTGTAGATTCCAACTTAAAAACATAGCCCGCATCCAGGGCCGGTGCTTGGATTTTTAGGTACATAGGCGAAGATGCATTTTTCCGCCCCCCCCGCCCCCCCAAAAAATCTTCACCTACGTGCCTCTTAACCAGCCCCTCTCCCCCCCCCCGACCATTAGTGGTCCCTTCCCTTCCCTGTCCCTTAGTGTTCTCCCCTCCCCCCTTTTTTCCCTGTCTCTTGGTGTTTCTCTCCCATTCCCTCCCTGTCCCTTGGTGCACCCCACACCCCTTTAGTGGTCACACTTCCTGTTGTGTGCCTCCTACCTCTATTGTTGCATTGCCGAGCAGAGCAGATCCCCTAAAGGAGCTTCAGTTTTCTGTACCCGGCCGGACTGACAGGGAGTGCTCTCTCTGTGAGCACCTCCTGTCAGTCTGGCCAGGTACAGGAAACAGAAGCTCCTGTACCGCGCTCTGCTCCACTACACTCTGTACACACTGACAGTCACACACTCAATGACAAACACACAGACGTCACTGACAGACACAGACTCATTGATCTGACACACACTCATTCATTGACACTGACAGACCCACACTGATTGACACTCATTGACAGACACACTGATAGTCACACACAGACTCAATGACAAACATACTCTCACTGATTTGACAGACACACACTCATACACTGACAAACACACTCATCATACACTGACAGACACACTCATACACTCACATGCACACACACTCATACAATCACTCACAGACACACAGACAGTCACTCACTCACAAACACACACTGTCACTCACAGACACACACACAGACGCACACAGTCACTCACAGACACACACACTCACACACACACACACACACTGTCACTCACAGACACACGCTCAGTCACTCAGACACACACACTCATACAATCACTCACACACACACTCAGTCACTCAGACACACACACAGTCACTCACAGACACACGCTCAGTCACTCAGACACACACATGAACACACACTCATACAATCACACACACACTCTGTCACTCACAGACACACACACTGTCACTCACAGACACACACGCTGTCACTCACAGACACACACACAGGCGCACACAGTCACTCATGGACACACACACTGTCACTCACACACAGACACACGCTCAGTCACTCAGACACACACATGCACTCACAGACACACGCACTCACTCACACACACACACACACACACACATGCTGTCACTCACAGACACACACGCAGACGCACAGTCACTCACAGACACACACACTGTCACTCACAGACACACACGCTGTCAGTAACAGACACACATACAGACACACACAGTCACTCAAAGACACACACACTGTCACTCACAGACACACGCTCAGTCACTCAGACACACACATGCACACACACTCATACAATCACTCACAGACACACAATGTCACTCACAGACACACGCTCAGTCACTCAGACACACACATGCACACACACTCATACAATCACTCACAGACACACACACACACACAGACGCACTCACACACACACACACACACTCAGTCACACACACTGTCACTCACAGACACACATCACATACATTCACTAATTATTTTATAAATACACATTTTCCACCCAGCCTCTCTACCTGGAGAGCTGGTGTGGATGATGGATCGGTCCCTGAGGGCTGGGGGGGCTGAGGCTGCTGGGGCTGCTGAGAGGCGCGCGGCAGTGCTGTGATCAGGCGCGGCGAGGGAGCTCTAATCTCCACCCTCTGCTCCCTCGCGGGCTTCCTACTGATGCCGCGCGCTGCCTACTGATGCCGCGGGAGCCAGAATATGACGTCATATTCCGGCTCCCGCGGCATCAGTAGGCAGCGCGCGAGGGAGCAGAGGGTGGAGATTAGAGCTCTCTCGCCGCACCTGATCACAGCACTGCCGCGCCGGGGGTCGAGATGGTGGCCTGGCAGGAGGGAGAGCTTCCCTCCTGCCGGTCACTGAAATATTGCGCCCCCAGAGCCCGTGCGCCCTAAGGCGGCCGCCTGTGCCACCTTATTGACGCGCCGGCCCTGCCCGCATCCGCCCCTTTCTTCCAAAAGATGCTACCAAGGAGCTTGTCCATGCTCTAGTAATTTCCCCCATGGATTATTGTAACCCTCTCCTGATTGGTCTTCCTAAAGGCTGTATCGCTCCGCTACAGTCCGTAATGAATGACGCCACCAGACCAATATTCCTCTCTAGTCAGTCCTCTCACACCTCACCCCTCTTACATTGGCTTCCTGTATCCTATAGGAGTCAATTCAAAGTGCTAACCCATACATATAAAGCACTAAACAATTCTAGCCTCCCTTATATCTCTTCACAGATCCATAGGTATGCCCCTCCTCGTTCCCTCCGCTCTGCCAGTGACCACCTCCTGACCGCTGCTCGCTCCCGTACGGCCAACTTGCACTTACAGGACTTCTCCCGGGCGGCTCCCTTCCTATGGAATAGCCTGCTACCGTCATCAGACTCTCCCCTAGTCTTCAATCATTTAAGAAGTGCCTTAAAACCCATCTCTTTAGGAAAGCTTATGGCCTCCCAGACTAACCTCTACCTCACATACCTGTCTCTTGCTCTCTCCTATAGGTACTTTACTCTCTCTTCCAACTCTGCTTCATTCCCACCTTATTTGATTGCTATTTCCTGTCCTAATGTGTTTTCTACCCCACCTCCTATGTAAGCTCGTTTGAGCAGGGTCCTCTTCAACCTATTGTTCCTGTAAGTTTTCTTGTAATTGTCCTATTTATAGTTATATTCCCCCTCTCATAATATTGTAAAGCGCTACGGAATCTGTTGGCGCTATATAAATGGCAATAATAATAATCATTAAATGCATACACATTGTATGTCAAGCCAATGAGCAGTAAATACAAAAAAAAATAATATATATATATATATATATATATATATATACACACACACATATATATAATGCCAATGAACATTTAATGCGCAAACTTGGTATATCATGCCAACAAACATTTAAAGAGTAAACTAGGTATTTCATGCCAGTGAGCAGTAAATATGTAAATGTGGCATATCATGACAATGAGCAGTAAATGCATAAAATTTGTATATCATGCCAATGAGCCACATGTGAGAGGACAGTGACAGTCAGGGACGTATTAGCCGCGAGGCAAACAAGGCATTTGCCTTGGGCGGCATTTTTCAGGGGGCGGCAAAAAACGCCGCCCCCAAATGCCCAGGGCGAATGCCTAGTTAGCCTCGCGGCTAACAGACATGCTGGGCGGCTCTGGCTGCTGGGCGGCGCTGGCAGGCGGGTGGCTGGCGAGGGAGCACTTCCTCTGAGCTGACTGCTCAGCTCCCTCGCGCGCCGCAGAGTGAGGCTGGGAGCCGGAAGATGACGTCATATTCCGGCTCCCAGCCTCACTCTGCGGCGCGCGAGGGAGCTGAGCAGTCAGCTCAGAGGAAGTGCTCCCTCGCCAGCCGCCCGCACAGCAGCCAGAGCCACCCAGCCCGACCGGCAGCCACTGGACCACCAGGGAGAGAGAGACCCCCCACTCCCCAGCACTCCCAAAGGTAAGGAGGTGGGGGGGGGGGGAATTTAAATTTTTTAAAAAAGTTAATGTGTGTGTCTGACTGTGTGTGTTTGTGTCTGACTGCGTGTGTGTGTTTGTATCTGACTGTGTGAGTGTGTTTGTGTCTGACTGTGTGTTTGTGTCTGACTGTGTGTGTGTGTGTTTGTGTCTGACTGTGTGTGTGTGTTTGTGTCTGACTGTGTGTGTGTTTGTGTGTGTGTGTCTGACTGTGTGTGTGTTTGTGTCTGAGTGTGTGTGTTTCAGGCCTGACTGCGTGTGTGTGTTTGTGTCTGTGTATGTGTCTGACTGTGTGTGTCTGTGTGTGTGTTTGTGTCTGACTGTGCCAGTTCGACTGTGTGTGTGTGTTTGTGTCTGACTGTGTGTGTGTGTGTGTTTGTGTCTGTATGTGTGTGTGTGTGTTTGTGTCTGTATGTGTGTGTCTGACTGTGTGGCGTTTGTGCCCAGTTTGTGTTTGTAGTCTGACTGTGTTTGTGTCTGACTGTGTGTGTGTGTTTGTGTCTGACTGTGTGTGTGTGTGTGTCTGACTGTGTGTGTGTGTGTGTGTGTGTTTGTGCCTGACTGTGTGTGTTTGTGTCTGACTGTGTGTGTGTTTGTGTTCGACTGTGTGTGTTTGTGTCTGTGTGTGTGTGTGTTTGTGTCTGTGTATGTGTTTGTGTCTGACTGTGTGTTTGTGTCTGTGTGTGTTTGTGTCTGTGTGTGTGTTTGTGTCTGTGTTTGTGTGTGTGTTTGTGTCTGACTGTGTGTTTGTGTCTGACTGTGTGTTTGTCTGACTGTGTGTGTGTTAGTGTGTATGTGTTTGTGTCTGACTGTGTGTGTGTGTGTTTGTGTCTGACTGTGTGTGTGTTTGTGTCTGACTGTGTGTGTGTTTGTTTGTGTGTGTGTATGTGTCTGACTGTGTGTGTGTCTGACTGTGTGTGTGTGTGTGTCTGACTGTGTGTGTCTGACTGTGTGTGTGTGTATTTAGAAGGTGGGGCGGGGAAGGGTTGGGTGGGGGTGGCGCGGTGGGAGGGGGGGCCTGAGTTTTGTCCTGCCTAGGGCAGCACAGGATACACCACTGGTGACAGTACGTGTAAGGGTGATTGTGTGTGTGCTAGGGTGACATCCCCTCCGTCCATGCATGTCTCTCCCACCCCTCCCACCGGTGTCTCTGTTCCCATCCCCTCATGTCCCCCTACCCCTTCCATCTCATTGCTCTCCCCCTCCACTTAAGTCCCCCTAGCCCTGTTCATCCCCTCTTCCCTTCTTACCATGTCCCCACCCACCTTCCATCCATTGCTCTCCATCTCTGCTCCATGTCCCTCTACCCATACCATCCCTTTTCCTTCTAACCATGTTCCCACCTCCCTTCCATCCATGGCTATCTCCCTCTCCTTATGTCCCTATGCCCTTCCACCTCATTGCTCTCCCCCTCCCCATATGTCCCCCTATCCATGTAATCCATGTGTCTCCCCCCCTTCCCTTCTAACCATGTCACCATCTCCCGTGCATCCATGGCTCTCTCCCTCCCCTCATGTCCCCATTCCCCTCCCCCTTCCATCTCATAGCTCTCCCCTCCCTCTCCATGTCCTGTGCCATCCGTGTTTAATCCCCTGCCATTAGGGTTGCCACCTTTTTTTGGAAAAATATACCTGTAAAATCTACCTACAATTACATTCTGCTGTATAGATGGATTGCTCCCAGTGTCTCCCTGTCTCCCAGTGTCCCCAGGGCCGGTGCCTGCTACCTTGGCAAAAATCCATTTTGTTGCCCCCTCATGTATGCAACTACAATCTCACAGAGGTTTATTACTAAACTCTGAATTGAAGTGAACTGAAAACCAAATTGCAAAGTTTAAGCAAAAACTGCTGAACTGTGACTGTAGCGGAGTTGGAGAATTCTTCTAGATCAGCTATTTTGGCACTTCTAAATATGGTTTCCAGTTAGGTCTGCCTAATACATGCATCCATAAATCCATAAATCCATACTGCCTAATATATACATCCATACCAGGCCCGGACTGGCCATTGGGGCAAATGCCCGGTGGGCCGCAATGGCAATGGGCCGAGGCCGACAGGGGAGATCAGTGTATCTCCCTTGCCGGCCCATGCAGAGCCAGTGCTAGCAGAGCGCCGGACCTGCTATGTGCCTTCATGGGCCGGTGGGGAGACAAACCTTCTCCCCACAGGCCCACAGGCACTGAGACGCGGCTGGGGGGGAGGGAGAGAGTGTGCCTGCTGTGTGCCTTCATGGGGAGACAAACCTTCTCCCCACCGGCCCACAGGCACTGAGACGCGGCTGGGGGGGAGGGAGAGAGGACCCGGGGGGATCTATCCTGCAGCTCCGCCGGGTTCCTCTCGCGAGGTCAGAGCGCTGCCGTGGTTACTATGGCAATGCTCCGATCTAGCGAGAGTGAACTCTACCCCAGGAACCAAAGGGTAGACTTCACTCCTCACCAGACCACCAGGAATTTCCCACCGGACCACCAAGGCTACAAGGTCCCCCCTCCCAGGCAAAGGTAAGAAGGGAGGGGGGACATAAATATTACAATAATACAATAAAAATAAGAACACATACATGTTTTTTATTTTTACCCCACAGCTCCCTCTCACCATCACCCGCCTCTCCCATTCACCATCACCTGCCTCTCCATCTCACCATCACCCTCCTCGCTCTCATCATCACCCCCCTCCCTCTCATCATCACCCCCCCCCCACATACACACAACACACTCCCAGCAGCTACCCCATACACATAGGGTCCCAAAAAAATGCAAACATGCTCACAGAGACATACATGCACACACACACACACACACAAGGATACTCTCTGTCAGACACACTCTCAGGCACATACACAGGCTGGCGGGCAAACCTGGTTTCCTATTTCCGTTACATTGACGATTTGTTTTTTATTTGGCAAGGTTCGGAAACCTCTCTTAAGCTGTTTTTAGACTTTTTAAATGTCAATGACAGAGGCATAGTTTATCTTCAGATTTTAGTAAAACGTCAGTTAATTTTTTAGATTTAAATATTTTTATTCAAGACGGACGTATCCAAACTAAAACCTTTTTTAAAGAAGTTTGTACTAATACGATTATTGATCAAACTAGTTGTCATCATAGACCTTGGTTGGATGGTATTCCAAAAAGTCAATTTCTCCGTCTTCATCGAAATTGCTGATTTTAATGCTCAATCTACCTCATTGAAAAATATGTTTTTAGACAAAAATTATGAGGCAGATAAGTTAAACACAGCCCTAGAGGCAGTAAAAGTGAAGGAAAGAAAGGAGCTTCTTGAATACAAAGCCAAAAAAAGGAGACCCTCCCCAATTACCCATCATCTTGGATTTTAACAATAAGAATAAAATTTTAAAGAAAATTTTAAATAAACATTGGCACATCCTTAAACAAGATGACCTCTTAAAAGATCATATCCCAGAGAGACCTAATGTTGTGTTCAGAGGGGCCCCTAATTTTAGAACAATTCTCACAAAAAACTATACAAAAGAGAATGTACAACAAAATAAAAATAATTTTTTATCTAGGCCAAAAGGTTGTTTTAAGTGCAATAAATGTATTGTGTGCAGAACCACAAAAGGAACTACAAATTCTAAAACCACCCATTTTTCTTCTAGTATTACTAAAACTTCTTACACAATTAAAGAATTCATAGGGTGTAACACCAAAAATGTTATATACTTATTGGAATGCCCATGTGGACTCCAATATGTGGGCATGACTAAAAGACGCCTTAAAGTAAGATTGGCAGAACATTGCCGTAACATTAGAAGAGGTTATGAAAATCATTCAATTTCCAAGCATTTTTTAATACATAACAAAGACCCGACTCTTTTAAAAGTAACTGGGATAGAACAGGTTACTCTCCCATGGAGAGGTGGAGACATGACAAAAACTCTAGGTACATGGGCGTCCACAGGAATTTTTCATGGGGGGGGCATAATTGTAATGACATCCATGCTTGGTACCTTTTTGACAGTGTCATTAAAGGGAAGGGGCATAGCCATTATCACATTAAGCCAGGGTGAATAGCGTTTTCACAACTATGGTGTCAGGAATATATGTTTGTATTGCTGACACTATAGTGTTCCTTTAAGCAAATTAAAGGACCATTCTGGTCACCATAACAACTCACCTAAATGAAAATGCTATGATGCCAGGAAGCCCCTGGGTGCTCGCTTTCCTTTAAGGGGTTAAATCACTCTCAAATGGTTTAACCCCAAAGGCTTCCTCCAGCTCCAGGTCGCTCAGTGGTATTTGGCTTCTGAAACAGAGTGTCAGGAAGTGCAGATTGACGTCAGGCATGGGTGCCGCTGATTGGCTAGAGTGGACAGTTGACGCTCTAAGCCAATCGCTAGTTCCCGGTTCATAAAATATTTTTACTTTTTTTATGAATGGGGAGCTACTGAGTGGCTTAGAGTGCCAGCTGACCGCTCTAGCCAATCAGCAACACCCCTACCCAACGGTACTCTGTGCTTCCTGACACTCAGTAAATAAAAGTGAACACATTAATACTGATATTTTTTTACCTTTGGAGATGAGAAGGTCCAGTGTTTCCCTGCCTGGCCCAGGTACCAAAGCCTTATGATGTGGTGTCCAGAATAAAGTGGAGGGTTCACTTCTGCTCCAATCTCCTTTTCCTCTCCTTCATTTGACAGTCTTTTTTTATCTTCTGACACTGTTTTCTATCCTTGGCCCTTTCTGCTCTTTTACCTTTCTGCTACTTTCTGCTTATTTTGCGCCCTTCTGCTCCTTTCTCATTCTGATCCCTTTCTGCTCCTTGCAGACCCTTTCTGCTCCCTTTTCTACTTTATATTTGTGCTCCTTGCTGTCCCTTTCTGCTCCTTCTCCTACTTTACCTTTGTGCTCCTTCTGATTCTTTCTGCTCCTTTACCTTTGTGCTCCTTCCTGCTCCTTGCAGGCCCTTTCTGCTCCTTGCAGGCCCTTCCTGCTCTTTGCAGGCCCTTCCTGCTCATTCTCCTATTTTACCTTTGTGCTCCTTCTGCCCCTTCCAGCCAATTTCTGACCCTTTCTGCTCCATCTACTTTACCTTTGTGCTGCTTTACCTTCCAGCTCCTTGCTGACCCTTCCTGTTAATTTCTGTTCCTTTCTGCTCCTTCTCCTACTTTACCTTTTGTGCTCCTTGCTGTCCCTTCCAGCTCCTTGCTGCCCCTTTCTGCTCCTTGATGTCCCTTCCTGCTCATTTCTGTTCCTTCTCCTTTTCTTACTTTACCTTCCTGCTCCTTGCTGACTCTTCATGTAGGCTGTCTCCCCCATCCCTCACTTCCATAGGCGTGCGCACGGGGTGTGTCGGGTGTGCCTGGGCACACCCTAATCCCCGCGGCACGCCAATGGATTGAGACCGGCAGGGGAGATCTCTGGATCTCCCCGGTCGGCTCATGCAGAGCCGACGCTATCCGAGCGGCGGCTCTGGTCTAAGCCTCCATGGGCCGGTGGGGAGATCAAAGTTCTACCTCACCGGTCCACAGCAGCATGGAGGGAGGCAGCAGAGAACCCAGGCTAGAGTTCACTCTCCACTGAACCACCAGGGAAGGCAGCAGGACTGGGATATTAACTAATCTGCCCCCACCTCCACCCAAACATACAGCACACACAGCCCACAAACAGCACCCACACACATACATCACCCTTGCACACTAACAGCATCCTCACAAACACACAAACAGCACACTCACACACAAACAGCACCCTGACAAACACACAACACACACACACAGCACACAAACAGCACACTAACAGGACCTGAACAAACACGTACACACAAACACCCTCTCACACACACACATACATACACACAGCACACTACCAGTTCCCACACAAACAGCACCCTCACACACAGCACACTAACAGCACTCTCACAAACACACACAAAAACACCCTCACCCACATAGCACACTACCAGCACCCTCACACAGCAGTATATATATACAGCCTCACTCTCCTAATCTATAGGCTGCTGGCCCCCCAAATCTATAGGCTGCTGCCCCCCCAAAAATCTATAGGCTGCTGCCCCCCCAAAAAATCTATAGGCTGCTGCCCCCCCAAAAATCTATAGGCTGCTGCCCCCCCAATTCTATAGGCTGCTGCCCAAATCTATAGGCTGCTGCCCCAAAAATCTATAGGCTGCTGCCCCCAAATCTATAGGCTATCTCAAACCTCCCCATCCTCACTCCCCTAATCTATAGGCTGCTGCCCCCAAATCTATAGGCTGCTGCCCCCCAAATCTATAAGCTATCTCAAACCCTCCCCCATCCCCCACTTACCTGATCTGTAGGCTGTCTCTGGCTGCATGTGTTGCTCCCCTGCGGTTTCAATCAGCAGAGAGAAGCAGGGATAAGATGCAGCTTCCTCTCCCTGTCTCTCTCCATACACAGCGCCACCTACTGGCCGGCGCCGGTATTGCAGTTCATTTTCAATCACACGAAAAATAGCAGAACAAGCTGAATAATCCAGGGGGGGGCAAGTGCCCCCTCTTGCCCCCCCCCGCGGATGCCCATGTCTAGGTAAAAGGGAAATGTACTGGGTCTTTACACTTAAGACTCTCTCTCCTGATGGTTTAAATGCTGAATTTGACCTTTTTAATTTTTTATAAAATATTATATACTCAATTTTTAAATTGTTTTTTTTTTTTTTTTCTTCCAGAGTTTTATGAAGTATGCAGAGTTTTACAATAAGGGCACAGTTGACCACTTTATGCCCCTTTATTTATTTATTAATATTTCTACAGTTATTACAAGATTATTGATCCCCTTTTCATTTTTATTGTTTCATTTTATTTCTTCACTTAAGTACTAGCCCAATGCTCATAGGGGTTACATGTCACCATAAGAGCAGTAATATATGTTTAGCTACTCAGCCTCTTATTTATCTTTTTAGTTTCTCATTAGTTTTTTCTGTTATTACATTTATATCTGCTTCAGATTTGGGCTTTATGCCCTCTATTCTGCAGAAGAAAACAGGCTCATCCTGTTCGGCATTAATCGCCGCCCACCTTGCTGATGTCAGACGGAGGCGTGCTGCGACACTCCATATCCCATGGGCACTTGCGGCATGCAGTGATGCCGCCCCTACTGCCGACGTCAGACGGAGGCGTGCCGTGAGATGCCGACCTCCGTCTGAATGTTACATCCCATATGATACGTATGGCTAGCCACGTGACCGCGGAGGTCCGCGATCACGTGACCATACATTTCCTCTCCCCTCTCTGCTACTACACTTCCCACCCTGCATCAGTGTTCACCATGTGATCACATCAGATTGCGATCACATGACTATTAATTCCCTTTTTATTTTTTCGTCAATCTTTATGAATAACACTCGTTTTACTATTAAAAACTATGGATTATTTTATATATTGTTTTATTAACATTATGCATCTCTTATTTTTATGTTTTTAATGTTTCTGTATTTTTACATATTGTATTGATGACGTCATTTTGGCGCCAAAATTTGAATAAGCATGTTTTATCTAAGTTTATAAAAGTATCTATGTACCAGGCTGACTTTTACTATTGCCAGTTGATAAAGCCCTGTGTGGCGAAACGCGTTTTGGCTATTTTATATATTTTATATTGTATTAATAAAGGAATATTGGCTTTTTTATAATTATTTTGCCATATACCTTTTTTATTTCACTTTTAAAAATTTCCTGTTACCTGGTCATATATTATCTTGGAGCCTACACACGACCAAGAATCCTGGGTGGGGATTGTACCACCTATACGATTATATTGAGCAGTTTATCCTGCTCATCCGAATGTGAGTACTTTTACCCTTTTTTTTTAAATTTTATTTTATTTATATCCAGTGAGCACTATATTTTGTTTTTATCTCCTTTCTATAACCGAGGAATCATCTTCACCTACATCCTACCAGTGGGGGACAAACGCCACTGAATGCCCAATACACTAGAGCGAGTTTATGCTCTGCTATAGGTGAGTGTATTACCTACCTATTATTCTTCCTATTAATAGACAGTCTACACTATTGGATCGTCTTTGTTGTTTCTCTTTTCCATGTTCACCATCGAGTCAAGACTCTTTTAAAGATTAGAGGATCCAGTCCCTTATTGGACACACTACCCTCATACATTTACTGGAACCTGTAAGAGAAATATACTAAGTACTGAAATTACCATTTATTCATTGGAACTTACAACAAGAATACCAAGTATTTGGACTACTATTTTTATATATTTCTTTTTATTTATGTTTTTAAGTGTTTGTTAGCTCAATATACTTATCCCTTTCTATTTGCTATTTTTGTAGCGCAACCTATTATTCCTGTTTTTGCCATTTCTCCTCTGAGGACTTTAGAGGGAACCTCATATCTATAGGTTGCAGCTTTCTACTTGACCATATCACGCAGCGCTGATCCGTTTTCTACACATACACGGGTAAACTGTGCATCAATGTGTATATGTTACAGTGTGCAAGTATTGTAACTATTTTTTTCACTTTTTTGTTAGTGGGGCCTCATGCATGAGTTTTGCCTAAGGCCTCACAAAGTCTAGAGCCACCTCTGATAAGACCCCTGCCACCACTTTACTAAACCCTTTGTCATCCTTTTACTAATCCACTGTCACCCCTTTCCCTAAACGCCTGTCACTCCTTTACCTAACCTGTGTGTAACGGAGCTCCAGTACTCCAACCGAGTACCTCCGTTGATGAATGCTCCTAGTGCTTCCCGAGGGTTCCAAGCGCTTCTCCAGACACCATAAGCACTGCAAACCGAACCTCTCTTCCTGCAGAGAGTGAAGCTGGAACAAGCTCTTAAAAGAGCTTAGTAATTATAGCTAGGGGAGTAAGTAGAGTATAGCAATCCCCCAGTGTAAATGCAGCCTTTTCCCCCACACATGAGACAAGACTCTATGTTGAGGGTAAAACAGGAACTCAGCAGTCTGAGGGTTTATTGGCACTTATATGCAACTTTTTACACCCACATGGTTTTGTGGCACAGCCAAACACGTACAATACAGTTAAACACTCCCATTCATTCCAGCAAAATCCTCCCCTCTTCCTGTGATATAATGGGTTAACATAATTATCACAGGCAGGAAAATACACAGTTTTATACAATATTCATAACTCACAAAATGTACATACAATCTCCATAAAAGTTACATGTTATTAATCGGCATACTTCAAATATACACATATCCAAACATCAGACAATTCCCTCCAGTGGTTAAAAAGTTAGCTGGAAGACCTTTTTGACCGACCGCAAGCAGGCTTTCCTGACCAAAACAGTTCCATAGATTTGGGCTGTGTGGTCGGTCAATTTCACTCAGAAAAATTACTAAGTCCCATTCGAATGCATGAACGGGGCTTAGTATAAATGGCTTAGTATACTGTGCGTTCGAATCGTCGAATGGGACTTCATTTTCAGGCGAATCGTCGAAGTGGAGGAGAAGGTAAGGGTCAGCAGTGTTCGTACAAATGGGTAGCCGATTTTAATTCCATGGATTTGGCTGCACACACTGCTGAATGCGTTTGACTAACAAAAATGGCCGTCGCCACGTGTTTGCCTGTACGAACGGCGGCCACCCAGCGGTCGGCAATTAACCTGCGGTTAACCGCCAGCCTGGGAGGTATATTAGCCGCACACTTCCACTTCTGTGTGGTCCGCCTGGTCGGTAATTGGTTCAGTAAGCCCCATTTACCGAACCAAATAGGAAAATTACATACACAAAGTAGTTTAACAGTCTGGGGATACAGTTTTAAAGGGACATTGTCACAAAAAGTCTTCATATGCCCATATACTGTTTTTAAAGGGCCATAATCACAGGGCAAGAGGCAGCCAAGCAGGCCTCTCCAGAATAACCCTGCCCGCTGTACAAAACCCCTGCCCCCCTCTACAAAACCACTGGTCACCACTTTACTAATCCACTGTCACCACTTTACTAAACCCCTTATCACTTCTTTACAAAATTCCTGCAACCCCTCTACAAAATCCCTGTTCCACCTCTATAAAATCCCTGCATCCCTCCACAAAATTATTGCCACCCTCTAAAAACCCCTGCCACCACTTTACTAAACCCCTTGTCATCCCTTTACTAAAACCCTGTCACCCCTTTACTTAACCCCTTGCTCCTCTCTACAGAATCGCCGCCCCCTTTAAAAAAATCCCTGCCCCTTCTACAAAACCCTGAAAGTGCTTTACTAAAACCCTGTCACCCCTTTACTTAACCCCTTGCTCCTCTCTACAGAATCGCCGCCCCATTTACAAAATCCCTACTACTCTACAAAATTATTGCCACCATCTTTTAACCCCTGCCACCACTTTACTAAACCCCTTGTCATCCCTTTACTAAAACCCTGTCACCCCTTTACTAAAACCGTCACCCCTTTACTAAAACCCTGCCCCTCTCTACAAAATCCCTGCCCCTCTCTACAAAATCCCTGCCCCTCTACAAAACCCCTGACCCCTTCTACAAAACCCTGAAACCGCTTTACTAAACCCCTTGTCATCAGTTTACTAAAACCCTGTGTGGCTGCCACTCCTAGAGAAAAGGGGTTTTCGCTGTCAGAGACGTCCTTTTCCCCTTAGTGTGCGTAATGCCGTAGTATTCCCAAGCAAAGATCCAAGCAGGTATAGCTGTTCCCTACAATCACGAGATGATGCTCTGTGTTGAGGGTAAAGTTGAACTGTTTTAATGGAAGGCACAACTGGCCTTATATGCAAGGCCCCATGATAGGGGTTTCTAAATACATATTCCAGGGGCATTCCCCACTGGACCGAGGGAAATACAGTAAAAGTACATACATAATTACATTAACTCTCAGGTCGAGGACACACATAACAAAAACACCCCAAAATACACACTTAACAAGTAGGTACCCCCTCAAGTCCTATATACCCAGGTACAGTGGCGTACACATAACCCATGGGGGCCCCGGTGCGAAAACTGATCCGTGCCCCCCCGTGCTTACTCTGCGCAGGCTGGGGCTGCAACACATGGCGGCGGGCACCTGGTCGCAGGGCTGCGACCCCTGCGACCGCGGTATGTACGCCAGTGCATGCAGATACACATAAAGGACCACTGTAAGGAAACCAAGTATATTTAAACCTCATTCGGTAGTTTCCTTCCGAACCGCCAGAGCCTTAGTGATTATAGCCCTCCGTTCGGTAATTAGGGCTGACGAATCCTATAGTAATTCCAATAGTCTCACCAGATAATTCCCTCAGTGAAACACACGAATCCCCAAACATCAGCTGAAGTCAAGAAGAAGGGTACAAAATGAACTGTCCTTTAATGGGTGCACACAGTTTTTATGCAAGTCCCCATGCAAGGGGACAGCCCTCAGGGAGGGACAAACAATAACCAATCATAAACAGTAAAATGTTAACACACACCTACAATTCCCTCCCCTAGCCCAGGAGATAATTTAGTCTGATAAAATAGTAACTTAATTATCTCCGGGCTGAAAAATCACTTTATCCCCAACTTTCAGAACATCCCTTTATACTGGGGGTATCCCCATAAATTATGTGTCCCCTGATAGCCCTGATCTGGGTGAACAACATATTCGAATTTCACCCAGATCGGTTCAGGGGTTTGCAAATTTTATGGAAGTCTTGTGTGAACGGCTCACCCTGGGCTGCATGCCCAAAACAGTTCCACGAATTTGGTGGGTTTTGCCGGTCACTTTCGAAAAACATAAAAATAAAGAAAAGTACCGAATGGATCCCTCTGGCTCCTAGCAGCGTCCGTGCCCCTCTGTCGAATGCAACAAAGTACCGAATAGCGCTCTTCTTAGCTATTCGGTAAATAGAGTTCCAGCGTTCGTCTGTTTGGGACTGGTGTTCGGGAAGTCGAGTGTCCGTAAAACAGTTCCATGCACTCGATGACCAGGTCCCGCTGCCTTTGTTCGCATGAACAAAGATGGCCGCGGTTTTCTCTGCCACGTGGCGTTCGACTAACGAACGCTGGCCGCACAGACAGAGGTAGCAATTTCACCTAAACCTTTGATGTTTAATGAGCCAGAGGGTGGTCCCGGTTCGGTAGTTTCATCTACCGAATGCAATAGGCAGTACATAGAGAATACAAAGGGAATGCAAACTGTAAATCACATAGGGAATAAGGGGGTTTCTTCACAACCACTACAGACACCCAGATCACATTAGCTCAATGAAGTGGTTTGGGTGCCAGGTCCCTCTAGTTTTAACTCTGCAGCTGAAAACATAGCAGTTTCAAAGAAACTGCTATGTTTACATTAGGGTTAATCCAGCCTCTGGTGGCTGTCTCATTGACAGCTGCTAGAGGAGCTTCCGCGATTCTCACTGTGAAAATCCCAGTGAGAAGACGCTGAACGTCCATAGGAAAGCATTGAGTAATGCTTTCCTATGGGCGGTTTGAATGCGCTCGTGGCTCTTGCCACGCATGCACATTCAGAGCTGAGAGGCGCATCGGGCGGAGAGATCCCCAGCGCCAAGGGAGTCTGGCGTTGGAGAAAGGTAAGTGCTTAAGACACACACACACACTCTCACGAACAGACGCATACACACTAGCTAACAGACACAAACATTTACCGACATACATACATACAAACATTTACCGACAGACATACATACACACTCAGTGACAGACAGACACACACTCACTAACAGACGCACACAAACTAACACACTCACTGACACACTCTAATATTAACACACACACACACTCTAACACACACACTCACACACACTAACACACACACTCTAACACACACACACTCTAACACACACACACACACATAGTCTTACACACACACTCTAACACACACACTCTAACACACACACGCTAACACACACACACTCACACACTCTAACACACACACTCTAACACACACACACACACTCTAACACACAATCACTCTAACACATACACACACTAACACACACACACTTACTCTAACACACATGCACTCTAACACACACACACTCACACTCTAACACTCACACGCTAACACACACACACACTCTAACACACACACTCACTCTAACACACACACACTCACTCTAACACACACACACTAACACACACACTCTAACACACACACACACACTCAAACACACTCACACACACACGCTAACGCACACACACGCTAACACACACACACACACACACTCTAACACACACACTCTAACACACACACTCTAACACACTCACTCACGTTTTAATTTTATATATTTTTTTTTTTTTAAGATTTTTTGTTTGTTTTAACATTATCAAATACATACAATCCCTCAATGAGCATTACAAATATACAAATAAATATGTTCCATTAAGGCAGATATCTATAAAGTGTTTTTTATGCACACAATAGTTTATATAGCTTTAGATACATACACATAGAAATCCATACAATACAAAGCTAAAATAAGCCGCAATAGGGTTACAATATCTATAAATTACATAGATAGCAGAATTGAGGTATCGCCATACTCCATGCACACTAAAAAACACATACACTCCCGAGGAACCAGCATTGTTTAAACCGTTTGTGCCTTTACTTTCCATATGGGTGCGTCTTTCACTAGTTTCTCTCCGGAATCAAATACACTGCAGGGGCATCTCAGACCTTCTATATTATAAGCCTTCATTACAAGCCATAAACTTGTCCACTATATTTTTCCACCTACTGATTTTACTCAGACTCACAGAGTTTCCTTGAATTATTCCAGTTTCCAATTTACATTGGTATATTATTTGTTTTTTAATTTCAGCCCACTCTAACACTTTATTGCTTTTCCAGTGCCTAGCTAGGACTGTCTTAACTGCCATTAAAATGTGAATTATTAACATACTTTTTTCAATAGGCATAGGGGGCCATCCCTGATGTAACAAAAACTCTGTGGTGTGAAAGGTATATATATCTGACAGGTATTATAAATTTGTTGATAGATATTCTTCCATGTATTATTTAAAAATTTACATTGCCACCATATTTGGAGATAATCTCCTTTCCCATCATCGCATCTCCAACAAGCTTGATTCTGATCTTTAAAATTTTAGCCAGTTTTTCTGGGACCAAATACCATCTGTTTATGAGTTTATAAAAATTATCTACTATATTCAAACAATGTACCGATTTATTTACCTTAACTATCGCACTTATCATATCTTGCTCAGTAATTTCAATATGTAGATCTTTTTCCCACTTGTTCTTAAATTTCCAGAAATAAGACTTCTTAGAGTCCTTTAAAAACTCATAGCATCTAGTAATATGGCCTTTAATTCCTTGAGTTTCCAGAATCTTTTTAAGATTACTTGAGTTTTTATTAAGCTGGAAATCCAAGAATTTCGCCAAGTAAAACTTAATTCTTAAATATATAAATATCTCGTTGTTATCAATCCCAAACTCTGTTTGTAGCTGGTTGAATGGCTTGATTTCCTTTCTATCAATAATCTCTTGGATATTCTTAATTCCCTTCTGTGACCATCCGCTGATATTAATATCCTCAATATTCCCCTTAATCACCTCTATGGGTAAGAATGGAAACAATCTATATTCTATTTTACAGTCTTTCTTGATTTTATTTCAGTATCCCAAAATATTGTAAATAATAATCGAATTTCCTGAACATACTGGTTTACTCTTATTTTTCTCCTTTCTTGTTGCCCAAAACAAAGCGTTCAGATTATCCGTCTCTACTGATTGCTCTAATTGATACCAAGCTTGATCTTTTTGATCTGTACTTAAAGTATTGACAGCATGTGCCAGCATACAGGCATTATGATATTCTATTATGTTTGGGGCAGCAAGACCTCCATCTTTTTTTTTCTTAGATAACAGATGTAAACTTATTCTGGGTTTTTTCCCCTTCCAAATGAATTTAGAGAAAGCTGACTGTATCATTTTTATTGATGTATTGGCAGCATTCTAAAAAGATAGTTCAATTTGGGCAGAATATAGGAGTGAATAGTATTTATACGCCCCATACAGGAAATCTCCCTACTAGCCCATTCTTTTAAGATCTTATTTTATGAGGGGGAGAAAATTAACCTCCATAACTTTTTTTATGTTTCTTGGGATTTTAATACCCAGACAAAATCGTACGATATTTTAATAAAAAGCTTTTCTTCTCTAGATCTATTAGTTGTCATTATTGTAGTTTTATTAGTATTTAATTTATAATTTGCGTATTCACTGTACTGACCCAATATCTTTATCAATTCCGGCAGCGAGGATCTAGGATTCTGCAACATAAGCATGACATCATCGGCATATAGATTGATCTTATGTTCTATTTTATTTAATCTAAGTCCCTTGATCTTCCCATTTTGCCTTATATCATCCGCCAAGGGCTTGATGGTTAAAACATAAAGCAAAGGGGACAGGGGGCAGCCCTGTCTAGTGCCATTCTTGATATTAAACCAGTCTGCATCTATTCCTGGACCTACCGTCCTTGCTGAAGGCATAGTATATAATGCCATAATGGCATCATAGACTGCGCCCACCATGCCATATGCCTTCAATGTATTCGCCAGAAAATCCCATCTGACCCTGTCAAAAGCGTTCTCAGCATCCAATGACAGGGTCAGAAGGGAGACATTCTTCCTTGATGCAGCATCGTGAACATCCAATATCCTTCTAAGACCACCTGAAGCTGCTCTGCCAGGAATAAATCCAGCCTGGTATTGATGTATCAGGGCAGGAATACAAATTTTTAAGCGGTCTGCTATAATCGAGGCATAAATCTTTACGTCTCCGTTAAGGAGAGATATAGGGCAATAATTCGCCAATTTAGCTGGATCTTTGTCCGGCTTCAGGATTGGGACAATATTTGCTTGAAGCATCTCTTTAGGAAATGTACTGTTTGCCACTATCTCATTAAATGTCCTAGTAAGGTGCACTGAAAAAGTATCTCTAAATATTTTATAGAATTTATTTGAGTAACCATCTGGACCAGGGGCTTTGTTAATCTGTAACTTATTTATTGCTACTTTAATATCGTCAGCAGTTATTGGTTTATTTATTTCCATAAGTTGTTCTCTTGTTATTTTGGGCATTTTTTTATTTTTAAAATATTCTGCTGAGGGAAGTTGTTGACCTACAGGTTATAAATTATATAATTGACTATAATAGTCATTGAAGGCTGCCCCAATTTTCTTTGGGCACAAAAGCATCCCCTTTTCGGTCTCTATTTTATGGATCCTCCTCGGTTGTTTTTTTTTTTCAATTTATTTGTGAGCAACTTATCTGCCCTGTTACTCTTATAGTACCAATTTATCTTTAAGGATTGTAGAATTCTATTTTTCTCCTCAAATAATAATTCATTTATACTATTTTGCATTAATAGCATTTTTGTACTTATCTCCTGGGTTGGTGCAGCTTTATTTTGATTAGATAATTTATAATAGTCAACATAGATATCCATCAGAGATTTCCCCTTCCTTTTTTTTTATCAATTGTACCCAATTTAATTAGATAGCCTCTTGTAACACATTTATATGCATTCCATACTACTGGTGGTGAGACTTTTCCTCCCACATTTTCCTGAAAAAAACAAACCTTTTTCTGTCATCTCCTTAATATAGTCTCTATTTTCTTTTCTGGATAGGATGTTATCATTTAATCTCCAATTCGATCTTCTAGCACTATTGTTCTCTATGTCCAACTCCAAAATTATAGCATTATGGTCTGACCATGAGACTTCATCTATAAGAACTTTTTTAGTACAGTTGACCAAACCATCATTCCCCAAAAGTAAATCATTTCTTGAATATGAAAAATAGGATCTGGAAAAACATGTAAAATCCCTCTCAATTGGGTGAAACACACGCCAGATATCCATTAATCCATATTTCCTGAGTATCTTTTGAAAAAATTGAACTGCCTGCGAAATTGCAGATTTATTTGGCCCAGCATTATTTCATGTTTTTTTTATCTAAGCTGGCATCCAAAATTCGGTTGAAATCCCCCGTTACAAGTAGCTTACCCTGTTTTATTTTTTCAACTTTATCTAAAAGATCACAGAAATACTTATTAGAAGGATTATTGGGTGCATAAACATTTCCTAGAGTATAAATTTCTGTTTGAATTTTGATTATCAGTATTATAACTCTGGCTTCCTCGTCTGTTTCTTGAAAGATTAATTTAGTATCTATATCGTCACTTATCAGAATAGTCACCCCTCTCTTCCTCTGCCTCTCTAATGAGGCGGATACTGCTATTGAAAACCTTTGTGGGACAAATCTTAGGCTGTCCTCTCTTCTCCAATGCGTCTCTTGTAAAAAGATAATTTGGGCTTTTTTCTCTCTTAATATAATCAAACAGAATCGCTCTCTTACAAGGAGAATTTAGGCCCTGAGAGTTTAACGATATAATTTTAACCATTACAGTTTTCCATCCTCGTATCAATCAATTTAAAGAATTCTCCCAATTCATAATCCATTATGCATAATCTTGGTGACGTGTTTTTTTTTTAAATGTAATCCCCCCAGCCTCCTTACCTTAGGGAGAGCTGAGGGGATTCCCTGGGGTCCAGTGGTGTCACCCGGTGGACGGGCTGGCCCGCGCACCAGGGAGCACTCTTCCCTGAGTGCTCCCTGTTCAGCTCCCTCACGCGTCGCGTACTGATGCCGGAGCCGGAAGATGACGTCATCTTCTGGCTCCGGTATCAGTGCGGTGCGCGAGGGAGCTGAAGAGGGAGCACTCAGGGGAGAGTGCTCCCTAGCGCGCCTTCGAGCTCGTCTGCAGGGTGACACCAGGGCCAGCCTTGGGGGGTGAGGTGGCCAGCTCCTGGGCCCCTCTGGAGAAGAGGCTGGCCACTCTGGGTACATTTTAGACCAACCGCACACAAGGCGCCTGCCGAAAAGAGTTCCATAAATTCATGCTGCGTGGTCAGTCTCTTTTAGAAGTACAAAACTCAATAAAATAACCAAAGTAACCGTTCATAAATGAGTTAGTTGTGTGCCCTTCGTTTGGGAGTTTGTTTCCACCGAACACTGCTCTTAGTCAAATAAACCCTAACATCCATGGTGGTGGAAACTCCAGCAGTGTTTGCACCATTGAGTGCCCAATTTTAGTTTCATACACTCGAATCAAGAAGAAAAGGAAAGTAACAGCACCCAAAGATTATGTACAAAACTTAATACGTACATAGGACTTTTAAAAAAAAAAATAATCTTTATTTAAATGTTTTTCATGAAAAAATACACAACAAAAAAAAATGCATACAGTACATCACATCACTATATTAAGATTAATCAATCTACCCAGTTATTTAAACATTAAAAAACAAAGACATAATACATGACATACAGGTATAGCAAAAAATAGAACCATTAAGGACTGAATATATTACATTCGGGACTCCTAATTCTTAACTACACTATGAACATCTTGATGGTAATACATTGGGCCCCAGTCAATCATCTATATGGGGAGGAGGTGGAGTGCCCCCTTAGAGGTACTATTCCCAACCTTATAACATTCAGGGGGGACATGTATTTTCTTATGCTTCTCGAATAAAGCTATTCAATCTATTCCATCCATATTTAGTTATAGGTAAGGGTTCTCTCTCCATCTTTAGTTGAAAAGAAATGTGTGCTTTAATCATTGCCCACATTGGGGGGTCAAGTTGTTTCCATAGTTTTACAATACATATGAGTAACCATATATTCATCCCTTTTTGAAAGTTTAGGCCGGCCAGCCAATGCAATTTCAGGCAAAAGTCCATATGAATCTCTATAAGATTCTCTAATATATTAGATTTAGGCAATGAATCGATTTCTTTCTTAACTTTCGTTATTTTCTTATACCAGTCTGAAAGTATTTCTATTCCAAGTTCCTTTTCCCACTTATTTTTAATGTTAATAACCAAATCTGGATAGAGAGCTCCATCATCAAAGATAGAGCTTTTCATCAAGATTTGGGTACTATCACCATATTTTATTAGAGACTCCATACCTATGATTTCATTGTCTGTTTTGCAAATAAAACTTCTCAAATAACTTTTTATTCTAAGATAAGAGAACACTTCTTTTGAGGGTAAGTAGAATCTTAAAGCTAATTCATGGAACGGTTTGATATGTGAGCCCGTCATTATGTCTGCTAGAACGTTTTTACCATTATTTTTCCATATAGACATATTAATTCCTTCCATATTATATTCTAGCAGATTTATACTACAATTAGCTGATACTTTTCTCCCAAGATAAGTTATACTCCAGTTTAAATCTGGACCAGAACCTTAAGATCTCATATGTAAAGAAATGTCTTCCAAATTTATTCTCCACAGTCTTGTCTAAGTACATCTTTTTGAGGTCGATCCAGAGTAATAAGGATAAGTCTGTTATTCCCAGCATAGCTTTTTCAAGATCACCCCACAGGTCATTGGAATTTGGTTTAAACCACTTAGATAAATGTTTAAGAATAGCTGCATCGTGATATTTCTTAATACTGGGGATAGATAATCCACCTTTATCTATGCTTTTTTTCAGAATCTTCCTTTTTATTCTTGGCTTTTTCCTGTTGTTTATATAATCATAAAATTTGCTTTGGACTATAGCCAATTTAGATCTATATAAATATAAAGGTATAGCTCCAAATGCCTAATTCCATAATGGGAGCATGTACGATTTTATAACATTAATACGGCCCATCCAGGAAAGATCCAAAGATTTCCATTCATTTAGCATTTTAGTGGTCTGACTCAATAAAGCCTCCAAGTTAGCCTTAGTTATCTTCCCTGCTTGGGAAGTAAGGATAATACCTAGATATTCAATGCTATTGTTTCCCCATTTAAAAGTGTATTTTCTTTTGAGGGAATCTTTGATATCACGGTCCAAATATTTTCATTCATTCTGATAAGTTTAGTAAGTGGTTCCAGAATGAGAATATAAAGCATTGAGGAAAGAGGGCAATCCTGCCTGGTTCCGTTTCGAACCTTAAACCAGGACAAGCAGATACCTGACCCTATGATCCTGGCCGAGGGATTAGTATAAAGAGACTGTATTGCATGAAGTATCCATCTATTAAAGCCTCTGTTAACTAAGGATTGAAACATAAAAGGCCAGCTTACACGATCAAAAGCCTTATTCGCACCTAGTGAGAGTAGGATAGTCGGTTCTGTCTTTCTGTTAGTTAAGTCGATCAAATCTACTACTCTGCAAATATTATCGGAAGGGTATCTTCCCGTAACATATCCTGTTTGGGCTGAATGGATTAAAGAGGGAAATATGTATTTTAACCTATGATAGCGGAATATAGTTTTATATCAGTATTGATTAATGAAATAGGTTGATAATTTTCAAGCTGGGTCAGATCTTTATTATTTTTTAAAATAGGGATTATATTTGGAGTAAATCCGGTCCAATTTCCATATTAGCTGGGAAGGAATTAAATAGTTAAACTAAATATTTACAAAGGTCGTCTCTCAGAATCTTATAGTAGGAACCAGAAAATCCATCTGGGCTGGGTGCTTTTTTATTTTTTATTTTATCTATTGCTATTCTCACTTCATCTTTTGTAGTTAATTGGTTACGTTTTTACTTTGCTCCACTGTGAGAGTGGATAACCCACCTTTCTCTAAATATTCTTGAATCTCTGAAATTATTTTAGAGTTTTTTAAATTGTACATATCATAATAATAGGATCCAAAATCGTCTCCAATTTCTGATGGAGAATATATAGTCTGTCCTTTACTGACTATATTGTATATCCTTTGGGAAGCAGTGTGCTTTTTTAATTTAGCTGTCAAGATTTTATCTGCTTTATTTCCTTTAAGATAATTCTGGTTAAGCTTAGATAAGGCTGCCTTGACATTGTCTAATCATTTTTGGTTTATCTTTTCTCTAATATTATTAATTCGAGACGCTAATTCCTCCGATGGGTTTTCCTTATTTTTTTCCCATATCTTCGGAAAAAGAGCTACATACAATTCTGCCAAGGTCAGGCCTTGCTCCCACTTTGCTCTAGCGCCCATTTTTATCAGATGGCCCATCGCCACACATTTATAAGCACACCAAATTTTTTCAAACCCTATGTCTGGGATTATATTCTCATCAAAAAAAAGCTTGGTTATTTCTTTCATATGTTTGCAGTTTTTCTCTGCCTCCAAAAGAGTCTCATTAAGTCTCCAAGATGTACGTGGCCTTATCTCCTATTGGATTTTCAGATCCCAAAAAAATGCATTGTGATCTAACCAGGTTATTTTGATAAATCCTCTCTTTATCATCTGAAGAGCTATAGATTCACAGAGGACTAAATCTATACGCGAATAGGAGTTGTAAACCCTTGACCAGTGTGTAAAATCCTGTTTGTCGGGATGAAAAGTGCACCATACATCATGGAGACCATTACGTCTGGCAAATCTGTTAAAGCTTTGGGCTTCCCTAAAAAACCTCTCCTGATAGTTTGTGATCCTTTGGTATCCTTTTATCTAAGGTAGGTTCCATAACCATATTAAAATCTCCAGCCCAGATGACTGGTCCTTTTCTGATTCTATCAATTCTCTCGATTATCTTATTTAAAGTACCTATCTGTTCCCCTGCATCAGCATAAAGATTTTACCATATATCTTCGGTATCCCCCATCTCTCTCCTTTTTCCATCAGACCCATAGATTTATTTATCTTAACCAGATCTAACGGTTCCATTTTTCTATTACCAACAAACAACAAAAAACATTTAACATAAAATGCCAAATCTCCATTAGCCCAAGAGATTTTGGCTACAGCATTGGCCCATATTCTCTTCCAGTGCATTATCAGGTTTAACGGTCTACAACCTCTGACAGGGAAAAATTCCCCTATGCAAACTTCTCATATATTTTAATCATAGGGGTAAGAGTCCAACATAACATATTTATAATTTTGATTACTTAAAGAGATAAGAACCAAATTAATGTAAGGATACGTAACAGTTTTTATGGGAGTATCTTTTTGGTACACCCCTATCTGTACTCCCCATTAATAACTTGATTGTTGGGGGGGTAGTTCTGGATGCCTCTGAGATTTAGGACTATTATGACTTTTAGCTATATCGACCTCTCCTCCTATAAACCTTATAGTATCTATTTTATATTTCCAATATTAAATGCCACATATATTTCATTATATAGCAGATTAATAATTATAGTGCATAGTATTTATCTAAAGTGCATATTTTGTGCTGACTCTAAATTAATAATAAGAATAATTTCCTACATGAGGGAAAATGAACTCCTTTATGGTGCTTCTTACATAAAAATTACCTTCCTCCGTTCTATTACAACTTGCTAATCCACTTTATATTTAGATTTCATATATTACAAACGTAATTAGTTATTAAGCCTCAAAAATATAGTGCTTGAATAAAATCCCCATTTTTTTTACATTTACAGTTTGAAGAGAGGATAATTATTTCTTAAATATCCCCTATTCTCTATTACAACTTGCTGATACTCATATTTGGATTTCATATATGACAAATGTGATTAGTGATTAAGCATTCAAAAAATATGCATTATAGTGCTTAAATATAACCCCCAATTTTTACAGTATTTACAATTTAAGGAGAGAATAATTATTTCTTAGATATCCCCTAATAAATTAGTCCCAAGCTTGACTATTCTCTCTTTGTCTTCTCTCAACATCCTCCCTCTACCCCTCTCCTCCCTCTTCCTACTCTCTCTCTCTCTTTTATTAATGAGTAAAAAAAAAAAATCTATATCTATGTACCATCTCATTTCTCGAGCCATTCTTTGGCCTTCTCTTGTTTTCTAAATATTAATCTTTGCCCATCTTTATAGACAATCAGACTTGTTGGAAATCCCCAATTATATTTAATGCTCTTTGAGCACTTTGCCTCTGTCTCTTTATTAAAGATTTTTCTGGCAGCTCTCGTTGCGTAAGAAAGATCCTGAAAAATATATTTCTATTATATTTCTCAGATTTCTGTTTAAATTCAACAAAAGCCTTCATTAATGATGATTTAAATCTGTAAGATGAAAAGGCAATAATTATATCCCTGGGGATGGATTCAGGGACAGATGGTGGCTTACGAATTCTATGGAATTTTTCCATTATTAAGTGGGGAGATTCATTTGGGAGATCCATAGATTCAAAAAATTCTATAATATAGTGCTCTAATGCATCATTAGTAACCGTTTCGGGTATATTTCTGATTCTTACATTATTTATGCGAGCACGGTCCTCCAGATCAGTTATCTTATTCTGCATTGTGACTACCTTTGCTTCCAATGACCTTAGATGCTCTTTAGATTCTAAGGAAGAGACCTGTATAGTTTCTATCTTATCTTCTAGGGCCATGACCCTGTTACCCAGAGCAGATAACTCATTCTTTATCTCACGTGCATTACTTTGAATTTCCGATCTTATAAATTCTCATTGATTTTCTAGGGAGGATTTTAATAGTTCTGGAGAAATTATTGTTTGTTCAGAATTAAAAGATAAATCTGATTGATCTGTCAATGATAACTTCCCAGATGATAATCTATCTTTTGACATTGCCGGGGAATTTATAGAGCTTTTTGATGTATCTTTTTTGGGCGCTAAGCGAGAAAAAGTCTGAAAGATTATTATCTTTTCTACGTTGTTGTTCCTTTTCCAATCTTTCCCTATCTTTCTTTGTTAAGGTCTTAGTTTTTTCTTTGCAAGACATTTTTTTTTTTATATAACACTTCAGTAAAGATTCAAGTTTTAAATATGGTTTCCTATTTTTGCCTGTGCCTATATTTTATATATACAGAAGTAATGTTTAGTCCAACTTTGTTTGTTGTAGGTTTAAAAAGGATAAGAATATAAAGTTCAAATGAATTTTGAGCTCTTTTTTTCCTTTTGCCTCTTCCTCTCGCTCTGCTGACTTCTTTCTTCTCTATCTTCTTCCTTCCTTTCGGTCTTATATTTATTGCTAAAAGAGATTTCAATGTTAAAGCGTCTTTAAAGACATCTGCTTTTATCATGAAGATTCTTCTATTTTAAATTCATTAACGAGTTAATTAACAATAGTGATTCATTCAGCAGATTCAAAGTAGGGATTCATTCAGCAGATATGCCCTAATTTCCTCACCTCCCCCTTTCCCTCCTTTCCTTTTCTTCTCTCCCTTCTTTTCTTCACTTTTTAAAGATGTCTAACGATCCCATAGAGTTTTGTTCAATAGTACATAGATTAGATTTAATGTATCCACATTGTTTCAATAGTTTGCAACTGTTTAATGCAGCAACATATTTACCAATACAGTGTACATATGTCACTTATCTGTATCTGTATCGGCCCTTCTGATCGTGCTTTAGTTAGACTTCTTTCCCTATTTCACTTCCGAAGCCAGTGTAATCCCCTTCATGCTGCCATAGGGACCTTGTGGACATCGTTTGTAAATTGTCCGGAGGGGTCCACAGCCTCAGTGTGCACCATCCGTGGGGTTCCCCGATAGAAAATGCTGGTACCACTGAGGTCAATTAAGCCACAGTGTGGGAAAACAGCTGGCCGCGATGAAAAATCCACTCCTTCAGCTCAACTCCAGCACCGGCGCTCCCCGGTATGTTCCGAGGGCAGATAGTCCACAAGGAAGAGGGGGAGGACTCCACTCGAGTTTGCTGTCGAGGAATCCCTGCACCCAGACGCGCCCCGTGCGTGTGTGCACAGTCACGTCATCCCGCCTAATTATTACGTACATTACATCTTTTGAAATTAAAAGAGGAGAAACAATATTTGTATAATTTCAAAAGACCTGTGTACGTATTAAGTTTTGTACATAATCTTTGGGCGCGGTTACTTTTTTCTTGATACTTTACTACCCACAAGGTCTGGGAATCCTTGTACTACTTACTGCAGCCTAGTTGGTGTAACGGATCACCTGGCACCCCGACTGGGTACCTCCGTTGAAGGATGCTCCTAGCGCTTCCTGAGGACTCCAAGCACTGCAGCAGACACCACAACCACCGAACCGGAGAAGCATGTGAATCCTCTCAAGCATATGAATGCTGTAGACAGTTGAATAGGAACCATACGAATAGGTTTACTCTCCTAGCAGTCAAACTGGAACAGCATACAATAAATCCTTCCCCCAATAATGAGACGACACTTCACTTTGAGGGTTAAAACAGGAACTCCCTGTACTGTCACATACAGTCTCTTTTATTCCCAATCCACAAACATAGTACAGCCCACAGGGCGTTACAAAACAGCCAATCAATCCATACAATACACCCAGACACTCCCACACAAAATCCTCCCCTCTGGCTGTGATATGATTACTGAACACAATGGGTAATCTAATTATCACAGCCAGAGAAATACAGTTTAATAAAACACATCACAGGGACCCCAAAACATGCAATAACCCCCATATCCTTGGAACTGGGGGATCTGGGTGAACCACATAGCCAAAATTCACCCAGATCCGTTCAGTACTTTGGAAAATACAGTTTAATGCAGATTCTGCAGAACATATACAGGCTAAATAAAAAACAATCACTGTATAATGTGTCCCCTGCTGTATAGTCCAAAACCACCGCACGATGTCTCTGTGCAACAAATACTGGCGAGATGGCACCGTGTTGAAAAGTCCAAACAGTGTCTGGGAGTTAAAAAGGCCGCCATCCATTGTTCTCACCATGTGCTTATGATACAGGAAATGGTGGCCACCCAGTAACTCCACAATATGTCCCCAGATGGTTCTTAAAAGGGCTAGCAGCAGCACAACACAAATCCATTATGCCCAAATCATGTCTTTAAAGGGCAATACATCCCAGGGGCCATAGTCACATGGCAGGAGGCTGGCAACCAGGCTTCTCCAGTGCATAGTGACGAGGTTGGTTCCGCCACAGTTGGATCTTGTACTATACTGTAGTGAGCGCCTATTACATTTTCTTTTTACCATACACTTGAATACCAAACACTGCTGTATGCGTTCACGAAACCAAGATGGCTGCTGCCTTGAGTTCGTCCATACGAATGGCGGCCACCAGGTAAACCACTTAGAATGTGATAATTGCAGTTTGCAAAAGTGTGAAGAAGGTCAGGCAGGTCAATGAGCGGCACACGACTGTTCTGGGTGGTCTGTCCATTCGGTACATTGTTCGGTATATGAACCAAATGGGTCAGTTTATTCGGTTATGTTAGTGAACCGGAGCAGCCAATATAAAACAATAATTCAGGGACAGGTAGATCTGTCACACCTTTCACCCTTTTACTTAACCCCTGCCCCTCTCTACAAAATCTCTGCCCCTCGCTACAAAATCCCTGCCCCCCACTTCAAGACCTCTGCCCCCTTCTACAAAACCCTGAAACCGCTTTACTAAACTTTTTGTCATCCTTTTACTAAAACGCTGTCGCCCATTTACTTAATGTCAGGGGTGGCGGTCTGGTGACCGGGACCCAGTATGCCTGATTTTGATTGTGACGAGACCAATCTCGCCACATTGCATTGGAGAAGCCTGGTTGCTCACCTGCTGCCTTTGGACTATGGCCCCCTGTTAAAAGACATCTTTTTTACCTGCAGAAAAGCTTCATTCGTGCTTTTCTGCCTGGGGTTCGGTAGATTTGTTTGAATGTGTTATACCCCAGATAGGAATCCCATGGAGCCCATTCGTATGAAACTGACTGTAAAGACTTTGGCTCCATGGCGATTAAACTGTATTCGTGTGGTCTGAGCGCCATTCACTTAATAATGTGCGCTCAGACCTGAGCTATCTGGGGATATGTTAAATGTATAGTTTTAATGTAAGGTGTCTTACCTGATGTATTTTAAAGTGTTTTACTGTCTTTGTGTCCCCATGTGCTCAATGGAGTCTGCCTCTATCCCTGGATAATTGGATTACTTTCCCCATTGTCCAGGACAGAGGGCTCTGTAAAACCTGTTTGAGCCAGATAGCCATGCTGCCAGCCAGGGTACAAAAGATACTTTTTACTAACTTTTGAACCCCTGGTCTGATTCATGCCATTTTTAATATGTTGTTCCCCTGAATGGATTGATTGTGAATATGTAATTTTATGTGAATGTGATGTATGGTTTTAGAGTTATGAAAGTTGGGTAGAAAGTATGTTTTAACTGTATGTGTAATTGAGTTTCCTCTCAGGATAAGGGGAGGGAATATGTGGGATGTAACTGTGATGTGATTGGTTGTTTTATACCTCCCTGTGGGCGGTCCTGTATTTGCAAGACTGTAATAAAAACCAGGCTGGGTGTGCCAGCACCTCAGACCACTGCTTGACCCTCAACACGGAGCCTTGTCTCGTTCTTGGGGGGATTCACTGTATGCTGTTAGAGACTGATTGCCAGGAGTGTAAGCTGATTGTCTGCTTTTCCTGTTCGTCTGCTAGCAGCTATTTGGGAGGTTCCAGTTCGGGAGTTGGAGTGCTATTTTGTATCCAGTTCGGGAGTTTGGTGTTCTGCAGTAGCTGTGCCTGTATCTCTGGAAAGGGGGCCGATCGCCTAAACGGTTTTTACCCCTTTTGTGCAAAACGGTCCGTTACATTGATATTCTGAGTCACTGTGTGGAAATGGATTATCAGGGCCTGGTGCAGGGTAAGCGCACGCCACCTGGTGTTGAGCACCAGCATTTGTGTGGCCACATACCAGGGCCCTGATGCAGCTTCCCAGGTGCCAGATGACAATAAGCAGACCTCCCAGGATCTGAATAGGGAGGCTCTGCAGCAGATATGTATCCAGTACTGAAACAAGGTAAGACTAGAATAGACACCAAACAAGAAAACAAGACAAAACTAGGAGAACCCAGAACCGGAGCAGGACAGAAAGCAGAACCCAGAACATGTACACAAGACATGAGGAAAACAAGAACAGGGCAGGACAGGATTGTACATGAACTGTGAATAGAAGATAAAATAAAACATGACAAGAGATACAAGGCAAAACAAGAGGAGATATAACTAAGTACTATATAAGTGTGTATCAGGGATCCTTAGGACATGTGTCAATCCATATCTGCCAAGTGACCCTATGTAGGAGGAACAGTCCCTATTCTGCTCTGTGTCAGTGTGTATCAGGGATCCCTAGGACAGGTGTCAATCCATATCTGCCAAGTGACCCTATGTAAAAAAGGCCTGATGAGATGAGCTGCCTTGGGCTAAAAATGGTCCACACGCTGCTGTATTTTAGCTCTGAGTGCTGGTTGACTTGCGTGACTTATCCGCCACCAACTAGGGTTCAAGCCGCCATGTTTTAGGGCACTTTCTGCCTGTGAAACAAACATCAATTTTTCTGGCCGCTGCTACAGCATGCCTAATTTTTAGGCCCTCTGGTGCTGCACTGTGGCTTCAAAACTTTTTTCACTGTTATAGATTGAATAGCAGTTAGTTGTCTGCAAGCGTCAGAAAGTCATCCCCTTGCCCGGCGTCTGACACCTGGCTTGTCTGAACTATTAGCCCGCCAGCTTTTACCATACAATCTGGTGGAGTCTGAGGCGTTCAAAAAATTTTTAGCTATTGGGACACCGCAGTGGAAGGTACCCGGCCAAAATTTCTTTGCGCAAAAGGCAATCCCCAACCTGTACTCGACTGTGCAAAAGGAAGTAATGGCATGTCTGGCACACAGTGTTGGGGCAAGGGTCCATCTGACCACTGATACCTGGTCTGCAAAGCAGTGGGTACTTTATAAATGGCTCCACCTGCCACCAGTACAGCAACACAGTCTCCAGTTAGGAGGACTGACCAAGCATCTTCTTCCATCTCCCTGTTACAGAAATCACTGCCATGTACACGTCCACTGATAGGAGACGCGGAAGGTATTAAACTGATAAAAATAGTACTAAACACACCACTCCTATCTGGTGTCACATTAGCTTGACCGCACAGTGCCCCAAATTTGCAATAAGAGGACCGACCAAGCATCTTCTTCCATCTCCCTGTTACAGAAATCACTGCCATATCCATACAAATTGTACAGAATGTCCAGGATAGTTTTCCAGGGACAAATGTTGTCGCCTGTTGAACGAGGTGACCTTGCTCGGGTCCCAGGTGTACGGTTCCTAAAATGGCTGCCATATACACGTCCACTGATAGGAGACGCGGAAGGTATTAAACTGATCAGAACAATACTAAACACACCACTCCTTTTTTTTGGTGAGGCTTTACAGGACAGAGTGCTTCTCCACGGGACATGTTAACTCACGGGCAGCTGGCTCATCAAGGAACCAGAGCAGCTTTCCATGTGCAGGTAAGACACGTGCAGCCGGTAAGGGTTCAGGATCTTCTTCCTGGAGGATACGCTGCAAGCCTGTTGAACGAGGTGACCTTGCTCGGGTCCCAGGTGTACGGTTCCTAAAATGGCTGCCATATACACGTCCACTGATAGGAGACGCGAAAGGTATTAAACTGATCAGAACAATACTAAACACACCACAAATAAGGTTTCTCTCCTGTATGGCTCCTCAAATGATGCTTAAGATTAGAAGCGGCTGAAAAGCATTTCTCACACTCCGAACAAAAATATATTTTTTTAACATTCTCTCCACTTTGAACGAAATGACGTTTGTGAAGAGATTAACATAATTAAACACAGACAGTAAAAATACAGTTTTTAGCCATACACTGTAACTTTAAAACTACACATCCCATCTTCATAACAATTACATATTTGGAATCAGCACTCTTAAAACATAAACATAACCAAAAATCAGCCAAATCCATCCAGGGGTTAAAAAGTTAGCTGGAGGTCCCTTTATGACCGACCGCAAGCACATTTTCCTGCCCAAAACAGTTCCATAGATTTGGGCTGTGAGGTCGGTCTATTTCAGGCTGAAAAAACGAATGGGACTTAGTCTCTGCAGCTGTAAAACCAGTAGGGGAGAAGGTAGAGCTCAGCGGTGTTCGCGGAAATGTGTAGCCGATTTTAGTTCCATGAATTTGGCTACACATACCGCTGACCTCGTTGAATGATCAAAGATGGCCGCCGCCACGTGCAGGGCCGGATTAAGAGCCCAGTGGGCCTGGTGCTGACAATTATGATGGGCCTAATTACGGAATCTTATCAACCAAAAACACTAAAACAACCATACCTCCCAAGCGTCATGTATCTGATGGAGATGGTGCTGGAGGGAAACTCATAGGATGCAGCTATAAGAAAACACATACTCTATGCTAATCTCTCTCTACTTTATGCTTTCATCTTTCAAGTAAATCCATCCCTAACAGCAGTGTCCAGTGAAGCAGGAAGTCAATGGGCGGGGTAAAAGGGTGTGCCACTGACGGGAATCACGTGACCAGAACTGCCAAAAGGGGCGAACATGCCCAAAAAGGGGAACATTTGTCCAAAGAATTGAAAGGTCAGCCTGGCATGAATGCATGTCAGGCTGCCTGCCAATCCTGCAGGCTGTCCAACTAAGGTCATACTATGCAGGCTGCACCTTGAGCTTGACATAAATGCATCTAATGATGTGCTCACTCCGTGCTTTCTAAGGACTGTCCCCTAGCACTCACATGACTACTTGTCTCCTTACCTTCTTACTAGCAGGCAGAAGTTCCTGGTATATAGTCTGAGACAGAGAAAAGATGTCTGTAGTGAGTGTAGAAGAAAGGGGAAATGCCACAGTGTTAGAGAGACCAACATCTGCATTACCTAAACTAACTTTAATGTCAGCAAGTGCACACAAGTTTTGTTCCCATACATCCCTCTTAAGCTTCCAATCTTAAAGGGACACTATAGTCACCAGAACAACTACAGCTTATTGTATTTGTTCTGGTAAGTAGAATCATTCTATTCAGGCTTTTTGCAGTAAACACTGTCTTTTCAGAGAAAATAACTCCACTGGCTGCTCCTTAGATGGCTGCTAGAGGTGCTCCCTGGGGCAGTACTGCCTAGTGTGCAGCACTGCCATTCAGTGTCTCCACCCTCTGCATGTAGACACTGAACTTTCCTCATAGAGATGCATTGATTCAATTTATCTTTATGAGCAGATGCTGATTGGCCAGGGCTATGTTGGACTTGTGCTGGCTCTGCCCCTGATCTGCCTAGTTGACAGTCTCAGCCAGTCCTATGGGGAAGTATTGTAATTTGCTTAGACCACCACTTCTGAGCCAGCAGCTGCAGAATTTAATACAAGTAATATTTTACTATATTTAAGGAGGCAAGAAGGGGCCAGGGTGGTGGTTTTAACATAATAGGGTCAGAAATACATGATTGTGTTCCTGACCCTATAGTGCTTCTTTAAGCAAGAGTATGTGAAGAGTGGTTAAGGTTGCCACCTTTCTTGGAAAAAAATACCAGCCTTAATAATTTGTATAATTAATTAGTTATGCGTGACATCACATTATGTAGGGGACACTGGGAGACTAGGGGACACTGGGAGACTAGGGGACACTGGCTGGGAGACAGACACTTGGGGACACTGGTAGACATGGGGACAGTTGTGGACATAGACATGTGGACACTGGGACATATAGGGACAATGGGAGACATGGGGACACCAGGCACACTGAGACACTAGGAACACACTGGGAGACATGGAGACACTGAAACATATGGGGACACTAAGACACTAGGGACACAGACACTGGGAGACTAGGGGACACTGGGAGACTAGGGGATACTGGGAGACTTGGGGACACTGGCTGGGAGACAGACACTTGGGGAGACATAGGGACAGTTGTAGACATGGACATGGGGACACTGGGACACATGGGGACACTAGGCACACTGAGAGACATGGGACACAGACACTGGGAGACTTGGGGACACTGAGACACTAGGGACACTGGCTGGGGGACATAGTGTCTCCATGTCCCAATGTCTCCCAGTGTCCCTATGTCTCACAGCGTCCCCATGTGTCTCAGTGTCCCCTAGTGTCTCAGTGTCCCCAGGTCTCCCAGTGTCTGTGTCCCCATGTGTCCTAGTGTCTCAGTGTCCCCTAGTGACAGTGTCCCCATGTGTCCCCTAGTGTCTGTGTCCCCATATGTCCCCAAGTGTTTCAGTGTCCCCAAGTGTCTCAGTGTTCCCAGGTCTCCCAGTGTCTGTGTCCTAGTGTCTCAGTGTCCTGTAGTGTATGTGTCATCATGTGTCCCCTAGTGTCTGTGTCCCCTAGTGTCTCAGTGTCCCCTAGTGTATGTGTCCCCTAGTGTTTCAGTTTCCCCAATGTGTCCCCTAGTGTCTCAGTGTCCCCATGTGTCCCTGCTGCCTTTCCCCCGATCCCTCACTTACCTGAGCTGTAGAGCTGCTGTCTGGACTCCCTGTGCTGTGTAGCTGCTCCCCCACGGATCAGTGAGTAGTAGAGAGAGGCTGGGATATTCTGTAACTTCCTATCCCTGCCTCTCTCCACACACAGTGACCCCTACTGGCCGGTGCTGGTATTGCAGAATAATTTCCATTTATTCTGAGAAAATTACCTGCATTTGTATTGCTGGTATTACTGCAATACTGGCAGGGCCAGGCAGCCTCAAATACCGTCTGTGCCATTAAAATACCAGTCAGGTGGCAAACTGTGTGTGTAAAAAAATAATTATTTTTTTTTTTTTTTAAATGGGCCTATTCCATGGGCCTGGGCCTGGAGCTCCATCAGCTCCTATGTTAATCCGGCCCTGGCCACGTGTTCGGCAAACGAACAAAGACCTCCCAGCATTGTCAATTAAGCTGCGGTAAACCGCAGCTTCTGGGAGGTAAATTGCCTGCACACTTCCACTTCTGGGTGGTCTGCCTGTGTGGTACTTGGTTCAGTAAGCCCCATTTACTGAACCAAGTGGGAAATAGCCAGGCAGGCACAAAGGGTTTGCACCAGGTCTGGGGACACAGGGGACACCGTCTTAAAGGGGCAGTGTCCCCAACAAGTCTGGGGACACGGCCTTAAAGGGGCAGTGTCCCAATCTTCCTGATGTCCCAAAAAAGGTGTTTAAAGGGCCAGCACCAGTCACATAAAGAGTCCATAAGCCCCAATATGCCCACAGACAGTCTTAAAGGGCCATACACACCAAATAAAAGTGCATACATTTTCACAATCTCCCAGGGGCCATAGTCACGCAGGAGGAGGCTGGCAAATAGGCTTCTCCACAACCCAGGGAAGCAGGGCAATTTGGCATTTAAAGGGCCAGTTACAAATAGCAGTTTGTAACAAGGTGTCAATCCATATCTGCCAAGTGACCCGATGTAGGGGGAACAGTCCCTATTCTGCTCTGTGTCAGTGTGTATCAGGGGCTCTGAGGACAGGTGTCAATCCATATCTGCCAAGTGACCCTATGTAGGGGTAACAGTCCCTATTCTGCTCTGTGTCAGTGTGTATCAGGGGCTCTGAGGACAGGTGTCAATCCATATCTGCCAAGTGACCCTATGTAGGAGGAACAGTCCCTATTCTGCTCTGTGTCAGTGTGTATCAGGGGCTCTGAGGACAGGTGTCAATCCATATCTGCCAAAAAGGGCACAAACAAAGTATATTAGGGGACAGATGACACAGTCTTAAAGGGGCTTTGTTCCCAAAAGTCACAGTATGTCCCCAGATGGTTCTTAAAGGGCCAGCAGCAGCATAATAAAATACAATTTGCCCAAATACTGTATTTAAAGGGCCAAATCTCCCAGGGGCCATAGTCAGCAGGTAGGAGGCGGGCAAACAGGCTTCTCAAATGCTCAGTGGCCAGGTTGGTTTCGCCACACCCAGCACTAGAGTTCTCTCTCACCACTGAGACCACCAGGGATGACAGCACGACTCACCTCCCCCCCCCCCCAGGCTAAAGGTAAGAAGGAAGGGAGGGATATAACTTTTTTTAATTAATAAAAAATACGCTGCTCAAAAAAATAAAGGTAACACTTAAACAACACAATGTAATTCCAAGTCAATCACACTTCTGTGAAATCAAACTGTCCACTTAGGAAGCAACACTGAGTGACAATCAATTTCACATGCTGTTGTGCAAATGGGCTAGACAACAGGTGGAAATTAAAGGCAATTAGCAAGACACCCCCAATAAAGGAGTGGTTCTGCAGATGGTGACCAAATTCCACTTCTCGGTTCCTATGCTTCCTGGCTGATGTTTTGGTCACTTTTGAATGCTGGCGGTGCTTTCACTCTAGTGGTAGCATGAGACGGAGTCTACAACCCACACAAGTGGCTCAGGTAGTGCGGCTCATCGAGGATGGGACATCAATGCGAGCTGTGGCAAGAAGGTTTGCTGCGTCTGTCAGCGTAGTGTCCAGAGCATGGAGCCGCTACCAGGAGTCAGGCCAGTACATCAGGAAACGTGGATGAGGCTAACAACCCAGCAGCAGGACCACTACCTCTGCCTTTGTGCAAGGAGGAAAAGGAGGAGCACGGCCAGAGCCCTGCAAAATGACCTCCAGCAGGCCACAAATGTGCATGTGTCTGCTCAAATGGTCAGAAACAGACTCCATGAGAGTGGTATGAGGGCCCGACGTCCACAGGTGGAGGTTGTGCTTACAGCCCAACACCGTGCAGGACGTTTGGCATTTGCCAGAGAACACCAAGATTGGCAAATTCGCCACTGGCGCCCTGTGCACTTCACAGATGAAAGCAGGTTCACACTGAGCACATGTGACAGACGTGACAGGGTCTGGAGACGCCGTGGAGAACATTCTGCTGACTGCAACATCCTCCAGCATGACCGGTTTGGCAGTGGGTCAGTAATGGTGTGGGATGGCATTTCTTTGGGGGGCCTTACAGCCCTCCATGTGCTCGCCAGAGGTAGCCTGACTGTCATTAGGTACCGAGATGAGATCCTCAGAACCCTTGTGAGACCATATGCTGGTGCGGTTGACCCTGGGTTCCTCCTAATGCAAGACAATGCTAGACCTCATGTGGCTGGAGTGTGTCAGCAATTCCTGCAAGATGAAGGCATTGATGCTATGGACTGGTCCGCCCGTACCCCAGACCTGAATCCAATTGAGCATATCTGGGATATCATGTCTCGCTCCATCCACCAACATCACATTGCACCACAGACTGTCCAGGAGTTGGCAGATGCTTTAGTCCAGGTCTGGGAGGAGATCATTCAAAACCTCATCAGGAGCATGTACAGGCGTTGTAGGGAGGTCATACAGGCATGTGGAGGCCACACACACTAGTGAGCCTCATTTTGACTTACATTAAAGTTGGATCAGCCTGTAGTGTGTTTTTCCACTTTAATTTTGAGTGTGCCTCCAAATCCAGACCTCCATTGGTTGAAAAATTTGATTTCCATTTTTTTATTTTTGTGTGATTTTGTTGTCAGCATATTCAACTATGTAAAGAACAAAGTATTTCAGAAGAATATTTAATTCATTTAGATCTAGGATGTGTTATTTTTGTGTTCCCTTTATTTTTTGGAGCAGTGTATATATATTTTGTGACAAGCCTTCCTGCCTCTGGACTCACAAACAAACAGACATAACCTAAAGATTGGTTTTGTCTGTTTGTTTGTGAGTCCACGTGTGTTCGTCTATTTCCCTGGTTTCATTCACTGAAACGAACTAACTACCGAATGGCGGGCCACCCAGCAGGGAAGTGTGCTGCTTGTTAACCTTTTTGACCTCTTTAACACTGTGGTTAACCGCATTTAAATTATCGAATGCCCAGCAGTGTTTGGTTGTCGACCACATGGAACTATTTTCGGCCACAGTTTCACACAAACACCGCTGGGACTTCCATCCTTTCATTTGGATTCACACAAACACGGTGACGTTCATTACTTCTAAACTTACAAATCAGACCAACTCTGAGGACTAAAATCCATAGAGCTGATTCTGGACAGATTATCCGGAACGGTTCGTGAAAATACTTAAATGGCGATCTGACTGTTCATGGGATCTGAGCGTTTTTCGGACATATTGATCGCTCAGATCCAAGCTATCTGTAGACATGTCGACCATAGGGGTTTTATTATGAATAATATTAGTTAATATTAGTTAATATTTTAATGTGTTTTTGTTATAGTTTAACTTCGGAATATTCTCTCTACCTGGAGATAATTAACTTTACTACAGCCTCTTAACACATTTATCTCTAGGATAGAGAGGAGGGATTTTACTGTTTGTGTGGGAGTGTTTCACTCTTGTCAACAGGTAGGAAAGCGGGGAGACCACCCTAAGGCCAGACTAATTTCAATGCCTATTATTGGGGAGCCCTTTTACTGTATAGCCGTTGATATTGTGGGCCCCCTAGCCAGACCTAGTCCATTCGGGAAGAAGTACATTCTTTCCATGGTGGACTATGCGACCAGATATCCGGAGGCAGTATCTATGTCCAAAATCGAGTCAGAGACGGTAGCCGATGCCCTGGTTAAGATATTCACCCGAGTGGGGTTCTCTAAGGAGATCCTGTCCAATGAAGGGACACAATTCACTGCTGTTCTCACCCAGCAGTTGTGGAAAGTGTGCAACATTAAGCCCCTGTTGAGTTCACCTTACCACCCACAGACTAATGGTCTCTGCGAGCGCTTTAATGGAACTCTCAATCAAAAGCTAAGGACCTTTGCCTGCAGAGACTAGGAGAGATTTCTGCCTCACTTATTATTTGAATACAGGGAGGTACCCCAGGAATCTACCGGGTTCTCTCCCTTCGAGTTGCTCTATGGGAGAAGGGTATGAGGACCCCGTGATCTCATCAGAGGCCACTGGGAGGGAGAGACGGAGCAGGAAGGGACCCCCTTCATACCCTATGTCCTAGAACTTTGGGACCGTATGGAACAACTGTCTCTGATGGTAAGAGAGAACCTCCAGACGGCTCAAGGAAGACAGAATAGATGGTACGATCGGGGTGCCCGACAGTGCACTTTCCAGGTTGGGCAAAGGGTCTTAGTGCTCAATCCTGTGAAAGCAGACAAACTCCAGACATCCTGGCAGTGCCCATATAAAGTAGTGGCCCAACTCTGCGACACTACCTACATTATTGCCAACTGTGCATATGAAAGGTTCCAGCGGTCCTTTCATGTGAATATGCTGAATGAGGGCAGGAAGATATCACTGCAGTATGTGCCCCTACTGCAGATGACTCTGAGAGTTTACCACTCCCCGATCTCTTACAAAGAGAAGCCCAGATTAATCTCACCAGTTTAGTGAAGTTAGGAGATTGTTTAAGCCCCACAGAAATAGACCAAGCCAAACAGCTCCTGTGGGAAAAGCATACTGGCCGTACATAAAGTGGATACCCCCGGACAAGCGCCCCTCAGACTACCACCCTATCGTATCCCTGAAGTAATGCGGAAGGAAATTCCAGACATGACTCAGTTAGGACTCATTGAGCACTCAGACAGCCCTTGGGCCTCACCTGTAGTCCTTGTACCCAAGAAAGATGGAACCACCAGGTTTTGCGTGGACTACAGGCGACTCAATGAAAAGACTACCACTGACACCTACCCGATGCCCAGGGTAGACGAACTTCTGGATCGCATCGCCAGGGGACATTATTTAACTACAATATACCTGTGTAAAGGCGATTCCCCTGGCTGAGGAAGCTATCCCCAAGTCTGCATTTGTCACCCCATTTGGCCTGTACCAGTTCAGGGTCATGCCATTCGGGATGAAAAATGCCCCGGCTACCTTCCAACGTAAGGTTGATAGGCTCCTCGATGGCTTCCAGGATTTTGCATGTGCATACCTGGATGACATTGCGATTTACAGTGAGTCTTGGGAAGAACACATGGTTTATGTAAGGGTAGTGCTGGGCAAAATTCGGGCCGCAGGCCTAACCTTGAAGCCAAATAAGTGCCACTTAGGTATGGCTGAAGTGCAGTATTTGGGTCACCAAGTAGGGTGTGGGAACCAGAGACCAGAGCCGGCCAAGGTGGAGGCGGTAGCTAACTGGCCCACACCTTGTACTAATACCCAGGTACTAGCTACTTCTAAGAGACTGCAGGGTATTACAGACGTTTTGTCCCTGACTACAGTACTGACCTGACCAAGCCCCTGACTGACCTGACCAAGAAGAATTTACCTAGGCTGGTCCTGTGGTTTCCAGCTTGTGAAGCCACGTTTCAAGCCCTCAAGCAAGCACTTGTTAATGCCCCTGTCTTGGCTGCCCCAGTACCTAACAAACGTTTCCTTGTCCACACAGACGCTTCCATGTTTGGACTGGGGGCAGTGCTAAGCCAAGTCAGGGAGGACGGAGGAGAGCACCCTGTGGCATATCTCAGCAGAAAGTTCCTACCCAGAGAAGTGAGTTATGCAGCAGTGGAGAAGGAATGCTTGGCCCTGGTTTGGGCACTTAAGACGAGAAATTGTCCTGATGAAAGCTCCATGTGGGAGCTGAAACGCTGACTTTTATATGGATTAAATAAAAGTAAAATTTTATTTAAAAACTATCACAAAGACCTTGGAGTGTGGTCCTTTCTACTATATCTACATGATTTTGCCAGACCTGCACCGGGCATCAAGAATTTAACCAGGAGTGCAAGCCCTTGTTACTTGTACACACATATATATATATATGTATTAAGGCCTTTTGGCCTGTAATTGTGGGAGGGGCGTATGACTCACCTTCTCCCTACTTAAGGGATACCCCTTACCTGGCTCCATACCGTTCGAGGTCAGCGCTGCATCAGAATCCACTTCCGGTTCACGTGCGGCGCCATCTTGCTTTTCAAAATACCAGCGGTTTCGTTTGGTGTAGCTGTGTCCAGGAACCCTCACAAATCAGGTCTTCCGCCCGTCCAGCCGCACACACACCCGGTGGTCCGTCGCAGATTAATTCCACAGGACTGCAAAATCGTAAGTCCGTCGCCCGGATCATTTCCCACGGCGTCGCGATTTAAAACGGCCTTACTTTACGGCCACACGCTTTATGGCCAAGTCACAGGCATAGTTAACCCGTTTGCTTCCGGCAAGATCGCTGTATACTGTGCTGACTGACGGTTCGGTTTTGTATTAACTAAACTTCTTGTTTTCTGCATATCTGTATCCATAGCTGTTTTTATGTTACCATTGGTATTTATTCATGCAATTACTGGAGCAAATCCCCCCTTATTAACTACATTTAAATAAGTATTTGTTTTAAGTTATGGTTTCATTCTATTACAGATATGGTATAAGTTATATTGGAATTTCTTCATGTTACATATTTATATATATGGATTCATGCTTATACAAACCTTTTACGATATTTTATAAAATAACTCATGTAGGACTTATGTTATTCATTATGTAAAAAAAAAAAAATAATAATTTTTTACGCTTCTATCACACCATGTACACACGTTTCTTACATGGCACTCATAAATTCTGACTTTTTCTTTGTGTACTCAAAACGTCATACCAAGTACACAAGAACACGGTCTCAAATCTCACAAAACTTTCGGGTTGAATCACACGTCTTGATTCAACCATTCATACGTCACATCTTTTCCGTTTTGGGGATAATTTCTAAAGTAGTTTCTACCTCATACTCACCTCTTTTCGTGCCTTACATTCACGGCCTAACATAGACTGTATTGTTTTAAAACCTGCACAATATTATACTACAAATCACTAGCATTACTAAATCACTAGCATTACTAATTCATACACGTTAATCTTGTCACCATAGACATTTTATATACATCCCTAATCCTGGTTACCAGGACCATACCACATAACATGGGCAGTAGGGCCACTACCTTTCATAATTCCTCCTCCACTTATGTACTAATACAACTCATCAGCTAACTAGTCCAATTGGTATCATATGATCCAATTTCTCACACTATCATATCTGGTTTTCTATCCCTTTAGGTTTTTCCAGGTTTTTCTATACCTGTCGCTTGTCAAACTCATACATACTACCAGGTACGTTATGCCTGCTCACGCCACATATCACATACGGTTCATCTCTACTTAGGACATAGAGTACTGGCAATTTTAGGACTTATAGGCCCAAATAGGTATCTCCCCTCTGGGCATCCTGCCTATCGTTTAGTGGTCCGCGAGGCCAACACCCCGCCTCAACGTTTCGGAGGTAATGCCCCCCGGGCCACACGTGAGTTAGCCGCCTCGCAAATTATAGAGAGGGCGCCACCTGTCACTCCCTTCCCCTGTTTTCTTGTATTGTCACCGAGAGGCCTACGAACTCCTGCCACTACGTCGGGTGGCCTCAAATAACCCCTCGCGCCAACGCATAGATAGAGCCTCTCATAGCCACTTGGCAACTAGCAGGGCCTCACCTGTCACCAAAGAACAAGATTAATTTTTCGCCTCATCCGGCATAATTAGCCTGCCAGTACATCCCCTGGGGTTTTTTTACGCTAACCATATATTTTGTCATCTAGTATGTCTCAAGAAGGGGTAGAGGATTTCTCCATCCCGAGTACTCCGGCTAGAGCAAACACCCCATCACAGGAGGAAGATACGGCTAGTCCAGCATCTTTCAGATCATGGACTATCCCACGCATCACTAGCGAACTCAGGAGACAACAAATCCCTTTTCCAGCAACAGCAAGGAAAGCGGAACTTTACAAATTACTACACACCTCAACCGATAACATGGACGCTGGGGAAGGGTCGAGCCAGTCTAACTCAGGAAACATGCATGACATGCTCACGTCCCTCATGGCATCTATGAGCAAGGTCAATTCTAGGCTGGAGAAACTTGAATCGGTCACTACAGCCCTCACTATGGCTGGACCAGCCACGGCAATTCCCCCATCAGTGGTGGAGTCGCAATCAGTTTCTCCAGCCATCACCTCGGATGACCAAGAGGTTTACCCTGCCCACATGATACCTGAGCACCTCAGAAAAGATATCCTGGAAGGTAAAGATGTCAACCTGGCCTCACTACTAATTGCCTCCCAGGATATAGTGGAACATAAGACATACGCTTATGACGATATTTCTGTGGTGGTCAAATCTAGGGATGCACGATTAAATAGGAAGCTAACCATTCCAGAATTTGTATTAGCATTTGGCATTTATCGTGATGTGATCTGTACGGTATATCCCCACAGACGTGAGGAGTTTTGACTTATATATGCACAGGCTGGTGGACCTGGGCAATAAATATGGTGGGTCAGCTTTCTATGACTACCATAGATCCTTTTCTGCCAAAGTGTCTGGCGCCTTCTCACAGTACGGGACAAGGTCCAACTGAAATAAGATTGATACGATCATTTTTTGCAGGCACTTTGCAGGTCTAAGAGAACCGGCCTGTGCACACTGCTCCTCCATGGCTCATACTGCCAATTTTTGTCCGACCACTGCGAACGAACCTACTACCTCGCAGGGCACTAGCTCCGCTGTTTCGGCAGAGAGAACACCCAAAGACAAACTGGGTCGACCTATCAAGTTTTTGGGGAAATCCCAAATATGTAATAATTTCAACGTCGGTGCATGTAATTACAGTGGTTGTCGGTTATTGCATATATGTTCAAAATGTTTTAGGGCACATGCGAAAACCATGTGTCCAAATAAAATGTACCCTAAGCAATACTTAACTGAGATAAATATTTCTGTACTCACGGCATTACTGTCACAACATCCATCTAGACATTTGGTAGACTTCATCATCACTGGTCTATCACAAGGATTCCATACTGGTCTCATACACATGCCTTCAGGAATCCTTGAATGTCCTAATTTACAATCTGCACAACAAAACCCTACAGCGGTTAGCACACTCATAGCCAAAGAAGTGGCAGAGGGCTTCCTATTGGGACCCTTTCAGTCCCCTCCTTTTTCCACATGGCGGACAAACCCCATCGGTATTGTCACAGGGAAATCTTCCCACAAACAAAGACTTATCATCGATCTGTCTGCACCTCACACCTCTGCCACACCTAGTCTGAACTCCCTTATCCCCTCTGAGGAATTTTCACTTCAATACTCCACCATAGATCACGCCATTACAGCTATCATGCAGGCAGGGGTCAGAGCATGGCTCAGCAAGACTGACATTACAAATGCCTTCAAATTATTGCCTATCCACCCTACACTATGGCACCTGCATGGCATTAAGTGGGCCGGGCACTACTACTTTTTCTCACGCCTAACGTTTGGTTCAAAAAGTAGTCCGGCCATTTTCGACGTATTCGCCGAAACATTATGCTGGTTATTATTAAATGTAGCCAGATGCCCTACAGTTATACACTAGCTGGATGATTTCTTACTGATCGAAGAGAACATTTCCCCTCCCAGTAGCCTCATAGAAACCATCAGTCTTTTTAAACAGGTGGGTGTTCCAGTCTCCCCCACCAAAACTGAAGGACCAGACACAGTCATCACCTTTCTGGGAATCATGCTAGACTCAGCCACCATGCAAGCCAGCCTGCCACGCACCAAGATAGAGAACATTCTTACCAACATTAACCTCTACATACACCTCGGTACTTGCAATCGCAAAGAATTGCAGTCTCTACTTGGGTCACTGAACTTTGCCATGCGCATTATACCTCAAGGCCGGGCTTTCATCTCACGGCTCCTATACATGTTCCCACTGTTTAGACATGATGCACACAGGTTACCACTGGATACCCAAGCCACGGCAGACCTACTTATGTGGAGAAACTTTTTGACCACCTGGAATGGGAAAAGCATGTTTCTCCCTAAATTGTCTGACTCCTCACCTACCATCTGGTCAGACGCGGCGTCTACCACAGGTTTTGCAGCAATTTACGGGAATGAATGGCTTTGGGGTAGCTGGCCTCCAGAGGTGCAGGACCTGGAAGGTTTTTCCACTACCTCAGCTCTATTTGAGATATATCCCATTGTGGCAGCTGCCGTGACATGGGGGCATCTATGGGCAGGTTCGTCAGTACGTTGCCACTCAGACAACCAAGCTACCTGCCACATCATAAACAAAGGCCGATCCAAGTCACTGACCATTATGAGGTTCTTGAGGAAACTCACCTGGCTGGCTGCATGCCATAATTTCTTCTTGTTTTGTGTTCATGTCCCAGGTGTTTGTAACATGGCTGCTGACAATTTGTCTCGTTTCAATTTACAGGCTTTTCGGCAAATACTTCCGTCAGCCGCACGTACAGCCACGACCACTCCACCTTTCCACCAGCTAGTTATGGACTAGAAGCTATTATGCAACATAGCAGGACATTGGCACAATTAGCACTGTCCACCAATACCCGGAGAACATATGACAGGGCTTTCCTTCTATTTAAAAGATTCCTGTCACTGCACAACATCACACAACCTTTCATCATGACATCTTTGTTAGGTTTTGCTTCTTTTTGCCACCTCAAACTTAAATTATCTTACAACACAATCAAGCTATATCTGACAGGCATACAACATCACATGCTAACATTACAACCAAACAACACAAGTTTCATGTCCTCCTACCAGATCAAAAACATCCTTAGGGGTATCCAGAGATCCGAACCCCCACGTATCGCACAAAGGCTACCTATAGACTTCAATATTTTCAAGGATTTATCCAGCCTACTAGATTTAAAACCCTTTGCAAACAACACAAACCTTGTTATAAAAACCACCATATACGTGGCTTTTTATGGGTTCTTGAGACCAAGAGAATTTACCGCCATCAACACATCCCAGTCCACTCACATTCTGCTTCATTCACACTTAACAAAACACATGGATTACTATATTTTAGCTCTGCATCACTCCAAAACCAACCAACACGCACCCCCGGTAGAGGTTAGATACTATCCTACCCACAACGAGTGGTGCCCCGTCACATTACTGGACACATATACTCAGCATTTCAAAGCATCACCATCTCAACCACTTTTCTGTCTACAAGGTTCGGTACTCACTACCACCACCTTCATGACCCACGTCAGGTCCCTACTTACACAACTAGGCCTAAAATCAGCTAACTATTCGGGCCACTCCTTCCGCATAGGGGCGGCCTCCACAGCGTCCAGTGCAAACATTCCAGTACATGTTATCAAGTCACTAGGGCGCTGGAAGTCTTCTGCATACTCCAGATACATACCTAACCCGGTACAAGAAGTTAGAAATGCCTTTCAAGATATGTCTGGTTGAAGTATGTATATTGCTTGTTTCGTAATAAAAGTATATTTTCTACTTTTGCCCTCTTTATTTGCAGGCCTACCTCATCGTCGGTTCCGGCACACCACAACCGACTTGCTCTTTTAATACCATCCCACACTTATCAGTGTTTGTATCTTTTGTACTATCATGAGCCCTTCACACAAGTATTAAGGCCTTTTGGCCTGTAATTGTGGGAGGGGCGTATGACTCACCTTCTCCCTACTAAAGGGATACCCCTTACCTGGCTCCATACCGTTCGAGGTCAGCGCTGCATCACCCTCTCACCCACTCCTCATTCATTAACTCCTTTTTCTCATACATTTCTTCGTGGTGGGCCCTCTTTATTTGCAGGCCTACCTCATTGTCGGTTCCGGCACACCACAACCGACTTGCTCTTTTAATACCATCCCACACTTATCAGTGTTTGTATCTTCTGTATTATCATGAGCCCTTCACACAAATATATATATATATATATATATATATATATATATATATATATAAAATAACCCTCAGTGAGTTAACAGATAAAGAAAATTAGAAACAGAATGTGACGGCAGATAAGAACACCCTCACACACACAGCACCCCTCTTACACACACACACGCTGCACCCTTAACACATACACACAGCACACCCAACACACTGCGCCCCAACACATAAAATACATCTAAATATATATATATATATATATATATATATATATATATATATATAACAGTGAACAGCCCTTTAGACACTTTTTATCCCCATGGCATTCCCATACCATTCGTGAGATCTGAGCGCTTTTCGTATAACTTGTGCGCTCAGATCCAAGCTGTCTGGGGATATGTTGAATGTGTATATTAAAGAACATGATGTCTGAGTTATGTATTTTTATGCAGTTTTCGTGTATTTGTAATAGTTAGAATATTGCCTGTACCTGGAGATAATTAAGTTATTGTAACCGTTGGAACTAATTATCTCCAGGCTGGAGGGGAGGGTTTGAAAAGATGCACTTTGTCCTCATTGGTTGGGTCATTTTGTCACCATGTGTACCATCAGGTCCAGAGGGGTGTACCTCTGGCCTGAAAATGTGTATTTAAGCAGTGCATTGCCAATCAATAAACCAGTCTTCTTACCCTCAACTTGCAGCCTTGACTCGTATTGTAGGCAAATGCGTTATACTAGCTGTACATATACCTAGCTGGATGTTCTACACTTGCAGGATTATCGCTGGATGCAGTTTGGAATTTCGCTACTGCTCTCCAGGATTGGGAACAAAGACATCTAAGCGGTCCAACCCTCAGCCAGCCTGAGGTGGCAGCGGTGGGATGGTCCTTGAGTTCCCAGGAGAGGCACAGAACGAACGGAGAATACTTATGACAGATTGAAACGCACCATGTTGAAAGATCTATTAGAGTGCCGAGGTGGAACTGCCAGCAACCGACCTAGGGGGGAGCTGATTGCGGAGCTAACTGAGCTAGACCAGAGCTTCACCATGGCAGAACCACCGGTTATTGCTCAAGATGTGAAGACCAGGATTGTCCGGGAAAGGCTTTCACTGTTCGGGCCAAACCCCTCCGAGGAGATGATCCGACAGCTAATGGCAGAGGTGGATGCCGATATCAGAGAAGCCAGGGAGTTCGAACTCTGCCGACTTACAGCTCAGCACGGCCCAGGCCAACAGAAACCTCTACACCTCCAGATACCACCGGGAAGAGAAAAGTACAGTTCGCGGCATTCAAGTCCTTTCAAGAAAGCAAAGGGGGCATTGACGAGTACCTGGCGGACTTCGAACGACAGTGTGCTTTACACCAGATCCCCATCGAGGAATGGCACACCATACTGTCAGGGAAACTATCACTCACCGGTTATGTCGGGCTATGTCGGGCTGCTACCCATTGGATTAAAGGGTGCCAGGCAGTAACCGCAGAGGAGGTATTGCAGCTAATTTTATTAGAACATTTTTATGAGGGACTGGATCCCAAACGGAGGGCATGGCTGAAGGACCGGCAACCCACCATCCTGAACGAAGCTGCCCGACTAGCAGACGAACACCATGATCGTCGGCTGCACAAATATTCAAATGCATGAATCCCCACCCGAACGGACATTATAGACAACACACGAACGGCACCCCGAACAGACTCAGGGCGCCTATACCAGCGGGGCCAACCAGATATTCGGTACCACCCAACAACAATTATGACCAACCCAGGCAGACTTGTCACAGTTGCAACCAACCTGGCCATTACATTGAAGACTGCCCGCTCAACTCCAATCGTGCACCGAGGAATTATGCCACATCATCGTCCGGCCCTACTTGACCAGCCCGGGCTCTCTGTGTGGACCGAGAACCACCCATGGAGGAACATATGGGGCCACTTCACGAGGCTGATCCAGTCTATGCTATGTAACCCAGTACTGCATTACTAGCATTACCTCCTCCTAATCAACCATCTCCCAAACCCATGCAATTGGGTGCTATAGGGTTAACTGAAGCTGAAAGAGCAAATTGCAGAAGGGAGGGGATGTGCCTTTATTGTGGAAAGAGGGGGCATCTCCGAAGAACCTGCCCTAATTTGCAGGGAAACTTCAGCACCTAAGGCCTAGAGAGGGGTCGGCCTCGGGTGTTATGACTTTTTCCTCTCATGTGTCCATCTCTAGACCGTTTATTACGGTTACTCTGTTGGTCAATCAAACCACTATAACAACCAAAGCTTTGATCGATTCAGGTGCTTCAGACAACCTTATGGATAAGAACTTTGCTAAAACCGCAGCCTTGAGTCTGATCCAAAAGGCCACACCCTTGGCCGTTGAGGCCATAGATGGTAGACCACTAGAAAAACCTCTAGTGACCCATGAAACCCAAGAAATGGTTATGACTGTGGGTGCATTGCATAGGGAAAGGTTAACCTTCCAAATAATTGACTCCCCTACAGCTTCCATCGTTCTGGGTTTTCCCTGGTTAGTTAAACACAACCCAGTACTTGATTGGGGTTGTTTAGATATACTCTCCTGGGGGGAATCTTGTCAACGAGACTGTATGGCTCATATACGTTCTGTTTGTTTACTTAATGTGCCCACAGCTAAACCACTTTCTGTTTCTGTCCCTTCTGTGTATGCAGACCTCGCACTGGTTTTTGGAAAAAAGGGAGGCTGATAAGCTACCTCCACACCGTGATTATGACTGTGCCATAAACCTGTTAACAGGTAATATGCCCCCTAGGGGTAAGGTCTACCCGCTTTCTGAGAAAGAAAATCAGGTCATGGAGGGAATCCTTAAGTAAAGGTTTTATCAGAAGGTCCTCCTCTCCTGCTGGTGCTGGTTTCTTTTTCGTTGCCAAGAAAGAGGGCGATTTGAGGCCATGTATAGACTACAGGGGACTGAACAATATAACGGTTAAAAACGCTTATCCTATCCCTCTCATCACTGAGTTGTTTGATTGTGTTAAAGGTTCTAGATATTATACTAAACTAGACCTCAGGGGGGCTTATAACCTGGTTCGTATAAAAGAGAATGATGAATGGAAAACAGCGTTCAATACACGCAGTGGGCATTACGAGTATCTAGTCATGACTTTTGGACTGTGTAACGCTCCTGCTGTGTTTCAGGACCTCATAAATGATGTCCTTAGAGATCTACTGCATATCTGTGCCGTAGTCTACCTTGATGACATACTTGTATATTCTCCTGATTTGAAGTCGGTGGCTTCAGCGGTGTTCGGCGGAAAAAGTGTCCGTTTTCAGTTCCATAGAATCTGGGCCGAACACCGCTGGTCTTTCGCTTGTTTAAAATGGCCGCAGCCTCGTGGTCGACATACGAACGACGACCACCCTGCATTCGGTTTTAATTGAGAAGTGTCTGTGGTTAACCACAACGTTCTAATTGGGATCAAGAGGTTAACCAGCAGCACACTATATTCGTGAGATATCTCTGAACACAAATATGAGTGTTTTAGAGCAGAAAAGCACATAACGATATTATTAATAAAAGGGCAGGTTTTTTTGTGTGGAGGGGAAGGAGCGATGACGTGATGTGCATGTAAGCCACGTCTTGTGGGTGAAGAAAGCAGATCCGGAGGGTGGATAGTACTGAAACGTGGGAGGATAGCGTCAGTAGGAAAAGTGTATGGAGGCACCCTGCAAACCATGTGGAGGTGTATTTTGCCATGCGGAGGTGCCGAGATTGGTTCGGCAAGAATCTGCAGATTACCTGTGGTCACTGTGCAAAAAAACTATAAAAATGGACCGATATATCCATAGTTTTAAATCAAATAATACAGATAAAAGTTACAGTATTAAAAACACAATTACATGCATGAGTAAAAACGTGATATATTTATTAGAATGTCCATGCGGACTGCAATATATAGGGAGAACTATAAGACCGTTGAAGGTCAGGATTGGGGAACATTGTAGAAACATAGAAAAAGGGCTAAAAACCCACTTGGTATCCTCACATTTTGAGTTACATGGTAATGATCCACAGCACTTAAAATTTATGGGCATTTCAAAATTGTCCCAACACTGGAGAGGTGGTGATATAATTAATAAATTGGGCAAGAAAGAAATGGAGTGGGTCTATTTTTTAGACACACTACACCCTAAAGGTCTTAATGCAGAGTTTGATCTTTTTAATTTTTTATAATAAATATTAAAAGAAAAAAATCTTTCACACCAGTTTTTATATACTTTGCATATTTATATACTATTGTTATTGCTTACACACCACCTCCCCTGTGTATCACTTTAAGATCCCCATATATGTGCATGGTTCACTTTGTGTATAGCATATTTTTATAATATTGGTTATTTTTATAGATTTCTATGCATGCTTATTTTCTGGTATGCAACACCTGGTATAAACCTATATATTTTGTGTGTATAGCTCTATAATGTCTTTAAAAAAAAAAGTGCTGGCTATCTTTTGTAATTAAACATATGTCTTATTTGCTTTTATTATATGTTTTTATATTTACATTCTTTCTTTAAATTTTATCACCTTGTTAATTACATAATTTACTTATTTTATTCTTATATGTATTGTATCCCATATCGGCAATTTGCCCAACTACAATTCCCATGAACAATACCAGATCGTGATACATCACTTCCGGGTGACGAAACAGTGTTTATAGAGAAATGGACAATGTAAACTACATGTCCCATCAACCATTGGGAGATACGCTGATGTCACTTCCGGGAGCCGCACACAACATGAATGGAGGGATACTACATATCCCAGCAAGCTATGAAAAGACTCGCTGACATCACTTCCGGGTGACATTGCATCAGGACTAAATCACATTAATCAGGAACACTTATATAAAGAGGACTCCATTGAATTTTGGACTTATTACTTCTGAAGAAGCCCCAGACTGGGCGAAACGCGTTAAGTAAGAGATCTGATACTTTTATTACATATTTTTTATTTTGTAACAATAAAGTTATAGTTTTTACTACTTTATTTGTTGTTCCTGATACATCTTGAATCCTGACTTATATCCTTTGGTGGGGATCATACCACCACATGCTGTCTATACCAGAGCAAGATATTTGCTCTGAAATTTGTAAGTAGGATACTTTTCCTTTATTTGCACACTTTTTAATAGATATACTACACTATTGGAGGATTGGATACCGCATTATACCATCACTTGATATCCTGAGACAGGGATTATACCGTCTAGGCGCTATACGGCAGAGCTCTGAGTAGCTCTGCAAAGTGTGAGTGAGTCTTTTATAAGCTTTTATATACTCTTATTTCACTTGACATATTGCACTATTATTGTTCTGTACTTTTTTGTCTTGAAGGTTTTATACATTCCTAATTAGAGGACTCTCTGTATGTATATATTTTAATTATTATTTGCACTGTTTGGGCGCGGTTTACCACTTTTGTCTCTTCTGTTTTACTACTGTGAGCAGGTATTGGGAATTCCTGCTTGGTTCACTGCTGCCCACCTTTAGTTTATTTAGTGAGCGCCTAACTCCTCTTTGTTATGTTCAAAGACCAGCCTGCGGGCTGTTTGCAACCTGCATTCCGGTTTAATACGGCCCCAAAGTTAATTCAATATATCTGTTGTGGCCCCCAGTGAATCCCCGAGCGCCGCTCAGGACCCCTGGGATCACAGGATCTTCGAACGCAGCGGTCCTGAGCTCAGGGATTCACTGGGGGCCCAAGAGATCACAAGATCACAGACGGACATGCAGTGACCTCAGTCTGTGTTCTCGCTATCTCTTGGACGTCACAGCATTTGGTGCGCGTGATTGCGGGATTTGGTTCTGTTGCAGTGTAAGCATGCAGAAGCCAAACACAGAAATATTGGACACAGGTCTTCAGGAAGTAACAGGCCTTTATTCACATTACCGATCGGGTCTCAGATGAACTCCTGTTCCAACATTCTGAGAGACCAACACATAGTGTACATTCCTTATATAGCACTATAACTCCTCCCATTAATAGCTACACCCACATATACCTTTAACCAATCAATGAGCAGAATATAGACTTGTACATCTAGTCAAACCACATGGCTCATCCAAGACAAAGGAAATAAGTGCAATTTCAGTTCCTGCATTCCTGCACATGCTCAGTACACTGATGACAGTATCCTAGCTACATGTAGCTAACCAACTGACACAACATACACATATGCCACATGGAAATTTTGGCCTACTAAATTTTGACCATGCTGGAATCCCATCACATTCCCCCCTTTTGATGCCTCTGATATAACATTATTCCAGATGCATCACCAATCACAGTTTTACCTACATCTCTCAAGTAGCCATTGAACCAGAGTAGACCTTGTAAGCATCTTAAAAACTCCTTCAACATTCTTCATCCTGAATATATTCTCTTCGGGCTAGGGGATCATATCTTCCAGACAGCCATTACATGGGCAGCTGTCTTTCTCTCTATAGTACTCTCTATAATGCTACGTAGGGACCTTACCACTAGTGGAATTAGACAGGGCAGGAGGAGGCACAAAAAAAAATATAATAAGTTCTACTCCTCCTACTAATGTCTTAATTCCTCCAAGCTGCTCATACCAACTTCCAAACCAACTACTTAGGTTATACCCATTCCAGACCTGAGTAGGTACATGCTCAAATTTAACCATGTGGCTTGTAAGTTCAGCCACTGCCTGCCCTTCATCATCTATGTGCAGACAACAGTTACTTAGATTAAACTTTCCGCATACACCTCCTTCTACTGCTAGTAAGTAATCAAGGGCTAGCCTATTCTGGTATATGGCTGATCACATCTTGGTATTTTGCTTAGCTAGAAGATTAAGCACTTGAGCTGTGTCATTAGTAATAATCTCAACTACCGCCTGTAGTCTAATAATGCGGTTGAGCATATATAATCGGAGTTCTATATCCATAAGTGCCATCTTCTGCCCAAGTAGCAGGTCCATAATAATTAATAATACGTTGAGGGGGCCACTCATTATCTTCCCAGCTACCTATATTCAAGGATGCTCTCTCCCTTTTATGATTTACATCGTAAACCTTAACTCCCAAGGTCTCTCCTGTTTCGATTGGCAACAAGAAGAAGGATGGCTTTGGCATACCTAATACACATGCCCCTTCCCAATCTTGTGGTAACTCCGAATAAGTTTTCTTACCACAGATCCAGTATAAATTTGCTGGGGCTTTCCAACTAGATGTAGCCGATAAGTCAAACCATACCTCCTTTAAATGAGTGTAATTGGCAAACGGATTAGTAGGTTCCGAGACATTTGAAGCTGACCACCAAGTAGTATTTTTAGTATTAACATTATAGGCTTTTTGTCCCAAGCAAGTTAGCTCACCTACAGACGTGTTATACATTGTCCCTTTCCTGGCTATACAAACATGACCTATAATGGAGGTTTTTAACCACCATTCCAATTTACTTCTAGTACTTACTTGATGATCAGACTGGAAAGGTATCTGTTGTTCATATGTCTCAGAGCCAGGGTACCATATTTCCTTTGCCTCCCATGGCCACTGGTCTCCCATATTAGTACCTCCACACACATAGCAATTAGTTACATTAAGACTACCTGCAATACCCTCAGCCAAATCAATAAATAGGTTGTTAACATTATGGGGAATTTTATCCTCAATACTCATCTCCTCATAGAAGGAATGAGAAACCTGATGAGTTTGAGTTGCCACTGTCTCAGTTTCAAGACCTACATATATTATTGTTCCTGAATCTACTCCTGTGCCATATATTTGAAACCCAAACAGACCTCCAAACCTGTCAATAAAGTACTGCAGATTGGAAATGGTCATGTGAACGGGGTTACACACATAGTTTTACAGTATGGTGTGGTAGGCAACCTTTGGATAATCATATCTTGATCCACTGTTTTTCCCAGGTTGCCCAACCTACACATGACAAATAGTTAGTCTCTATTTGGGCAATCAGGATCAGTAGATCTTATACTGGGACATAAGTATTTATCATTAAACCCATAAGTTCGTTCCCATTTAAGATTACCACATACATTCCAAAGTCTTCCACTACCCGAAATCGCCTTACATGCATCAAATAGTAGAATACCCGCGGAATGTATGGTGCTTATCACAGTCCTATTTATTAATGTCCCCTGGGAGTTACTATTCCGAATTACCAACCAAATTGTACGGGGTTGGAAATGGGGATCAAAACATTTAGACTCTCCTGATATTGGCTTGCACACACTATAATCAATATCCAAATATCTACATTTAGATACAGATCCCTTACATTCATACTGTGAGTGCCAGATGAGAGTTTGGGATATTTGGTTACCTGTTTTAGTAGTCTTAATGCAACTATCGCAATTCGGTATGTCTGTACTCCTACCTTCCTGAAAAATCATAAAAATACTAAGACACATAATAAAACACATTATTCCTGAAATCCTCATTTTTCTTCGACCGTGCGATGGCCTCTCAGCTTCCCGATTGTGAGGGCTGCAAGGATGTTGTTCTTCTGATCCTCACTTTCCTTCACAGAGATCCCTTCAAGATACTCTGGCTATGACACGTAGGCAGGTGGTCAGGCTTTATTATGGCCGTCAAAACACCTACTTGATGATCTTTGTAGACTTTTAACTAGAATGTCTCGATATCCCCTCGTCACTCCGACTAAGTTGCACGCTTCAACCGGGTCCTGCAAGGATTCTCAGGATCTGGAGTAGTTTGCCAAGAGTCTGCTGCTGGTTTAACCTTAGAATGATGAATCCAAGGAGTCACTTCCGCCACCTTTACAGCTGTTGGGGTAGATAAAAGAACAACATACAAAGGCTAACAGGATACACCCCGAGCTTTAACTCAATATGTATTGGTGGGATATTACGAGCAAGTCCTGGAGGATTATTTTCTTCCCATACTCCTGGAATGTCAAATAAGGATTCATCACTCTTAGGGTTAACACTTGTCACTATGGAATAGAAGCGTCATTCTTCTTCCCTTGGCACCGATATCGCCATTATGCCTGGTAATCCCTTAAACTTCAGAGATGTTAATCCATTAGGTAAAAGGTTATCTGAGCTTAAAGCTTCGATAATAGATCTCGTCCTAAAAGTTGAATCGGACACTCTGGCATATATAGGAACTAATGCTTCACCACATGGCCTCCCAGAATACAAGTGCGACTCTTAAGAACCGGTCTAGCTGCACTTCTCCCAGTAGCTCCTATCACAGTTATAGTCTTCCCCGAAGGCGGAGCCACCATCTTAGTCACCACAGAATGTTCAGCACCTGTGTCGATCATGAAAGAACTTCTCTTTCCCCCTATTGCTACATCGACCATAGGCTCCGCTCGACCAAGTGGGATGGAGCCCAGTCGGTATCAATAGTCTTCCATGATAGTGTCAGCCAGACCCACAAAATCTCTATCCTCTCTTTCTCTAGGTCTCTGCGTGGGTGGATAGTATCTGTCTCCTTGAACACTTCCTCTACTATTCCCACCATTCCCTCTAAAACTTCCTCTTCCTCTATAACTACCACTATAACCTCCTCATACCCTTCTCTTTCCTTGTCTATCACCTTCATACTGCTCACTCTGTGGACACTCACTCTTCCAATGTCCCTCCTTTCTACAATACGCACATTAATTCCTACTTAAAGTCCCTTGCTCAGCCTATTCTCGTCTCCTCTATTCACTTCCCTGTCTTTCTACACTTAAGATAGCTACCGCTAGCATATCTGCCTTTTTCCTCATTTTACGTTCTTCCTCCGTCTCCCTATTCATATATACTGTATTTGCAATCTCCATTAGCTGTATTATGGACATCCCTACAAATCCCTCTAATTTTCTGTAATTTCCTTTTACTATCACCTTGGGCCTGGCTGACAAATGCTGAGTCTATCATTCGGAAGTTTTCAGGGGCCTCTGGATTAAAGGGGGTATACAACCTATTTGACTCAAGCAGTGTCTAATATGGGACTTCGGCAAAGCTGCCCAATAATAGGTTCCAGTCTACGGGTAGTAAGATAGGTGAAAGGGGGTGAGCTAATTTTATTAGTCGGCATTTGGTGGATGAAAAAATGTTTTTTTTTTAAAGTGTTAAACCAAAAACCTACCAGTAGGTGTCACCAGAGGGTAATTGTATCAAAATAATCTTTATGGGTCTAATAAGAAAACTCAACTTTTAATATATTTATACATAAAATAAAACCTTATAGCAATAAATATATTAAAATAGGGTAAGCAATCCTACATCTATCTGTTATAAACAATGTATTATCAATGTAACTCCCGAAGATGGCCAGTAGGTGGCTTAGAGTGCCTCCCTAAAGTCAAATGAAACAAATAGACTTTAATTAATTATGTCCCTATTTTATTATTACTTATTTTAATCAATGTCCACCCTGCTAGCTAGGCTTGATTAAATCTTTAGTTCTAAGGTAAATTAAACATTTCAGTTTGTAGTTTAGTAAAAGGGGACATTTTGGACAAAGCTGGGAGGGGCCCATCCAGTAACTAAAATAAAGACCAATATACCATCTGATACCATTGATCATTGATTAGGGGGAGGGGTAGTACAGAAATACAAGAGTTTGAAACACAGGAACAGATAGGTATGTGGGTAGGCGGGGACAGTAGAGCAGGGGGAGTGCAAATACTGACTATATACCAGTTTTGGGAGTAAGAAATGGGCGTGGCTACTCTGGCTCTGGAGGATGTTTGGGGGGTTGGTAATCAGATGCCAGGGGGGAGGGGATGTCCAAAGCAGTTGTAATTAAGTCCTTAGTTCTGACCACCATATGGCTACATTGTTTCCCATATGACACAGTTTAATTCACCAAGGCAATTTTTCAACAATCAGTTTCCAACAGTCAATATATAGAAACTGATCATAGAATTCCGGCCTACTAGTTACAGCCACATGCACACCCTACACTAAATTTAAGTGAAGCCTGCTACATGGAGGCCATGCGGCCACCAGGACAAGCTACTCCCTACTTTTTTTTTTTTTTTTAAACATACAAGACAAAGCCTTGTGAATCAGAAGATTATTTCAACAGAGCATCTGATTCAAAAAGCTGTACAAATATACACAGTTTCAACAGTCACACCAATCTCCTTATCACCAGCAACACATTGCGCAGTCACTAGGCCCAAACACACACACAGGATCCTCACATGCTCAACAATATCACGACGTCGCACACACGAAATTAAATCAAAAACCCACCAAAGACTATACACTTATCAATGTAACTATTATTCAAACCATACAACTATCCACGCTATTAATCCATATAAACTAACCGATCACATAACATTTCAACAAATTCATCTCTACAATTATCCGTACTATAAATCAACTCTTGACTAACCAACTATATCACATTCTAGTAACCTCATCTTTACAGTCAGTGGTTATGGTACAGTTAGTAAGTGGTTATAATACAGTTTTAAAGTCACAGATCAGTTAGTAACAGTTATGGTATTATACATATAACATAAAACAGCAATTGTTAGTAATTTTTACACAATGTCAGTGGTTATGGTACATGTCAGTAGTTATGGTACCGTGCGCTATTTTACAGTTATACACACAATTTACACTCCCACTAGACAGCAGAGCTCTAACTTTCTAGTAGGACATACAAGTTAACCAATTCACCAACTACAATATATTTAACAACATTTACAATAATCCCAACTATTCTAACTGGCCAGCACCTCGAGAGCTTTCGATCTATTTATACACCAGAGATTCGATAAGTTCTTCGCTGCCCAGACACCACGTATAGCGAACTAGAGGGCAGAATTTACACAGTACCCAGCTAGTCTATTAAACTATCAATAAGCTAGTGGCTGGATTTACAACAGAGCACACTTAGTTAAGATAGGGTGAAATCTAGCAAACTATAATATACAACAGAGTATGCTAGTCTCCCGGTCCCCCCGACCTAGCGAACAAAATTTACACCCTAGATACGCTAGTCAAGACAGGACACCGGTGTCCGACATGAGCTATTTACACCAGAACTCAGTCTGACCCAAACCACCTATATTAGACGGGCTGACTACAGAGCGTCTAATTTCCAGATAAGTGTTGCGCTTTTCACTTCTTCCTTCTACTGAAGGGGCCAATACCAATAACCGGTTCCAAATATAAAACCCCTTGTGGGTCTACCGCTCTAACGGTATCAATCTCACCTGTTAACTTCTGGACCTGGGTTCACTCATAGACGGAACAATCCGGGACTCACTGCGCAGAAGCCGATGATCTCCTGGACAAAAGGCCAGTGGCGCCGAGACGAAAGGAGGTCCACGCAGTAGAAGTCCAGGATTGTAGCGTAGAAGGTTTGGTAAAAGTTTACCGTCTCAAATCTCTGTGCCAGCTTCCATGCAATGAGGTTCCCGGCCCAATTGCACCAGAAATGTTGCAGTGTAAGCATGCAGAAGCCAAACACAGAAATATTGGACACAGGTCTTCAGGAAGTAACAGGCCTTTATTCACATTACCGATCGGGTCTCAGATGAACTCCTGTTCCAACATTCTGAGAGACCAACACATAGTGTACATTCCTTATATAGCACTATAACTCCTCCCATTAATAGCTACACCCACATATACCTTTAACCAATCAATGAGCAGAATATAGACTTGTACATCTAGTCAAACCACATGGCTCATCCAAGACAAAGGAAATAAGTGCAATTTCAGTTCCTGCATTCCTGCACATGCTCAGTACACTGATGACAGTATCCTAGCTACATGTAGCTAACCAACTGACACAACATACACATATGCCACATGGAAATTTTGGCCTACTAAATTTTGACCATGCTGGAATCCCATCACAGTTCCTTCTCCCTGCTGGGAGAGAAAGAGAGAATGGACAGAATAAAAAGGTACAGAATAAAGAGAGACAGAATAAAGAGAGAGAATAAAGAGGGACAGAATAAAAAAGGTACCAAATAAAGAGGGACAGAATAGATGGGGGCGGAGCCAACGTCTGAACCGCATGGACGTGCAGTAATTTCTCTCCGAGACAACCTTCCAAAAAATCCGAATACATTGGGATAATAATCTGAAATGGGAAGGCTCATACCACACAGCAAGCATCAGGGAAGAAGCCCCAAGACAAATCTGGAGCCCTGACAAAACTCTTTAGGGAAAATGCGGACCATCTACAAGGCTGAAAAAGGCCTCAACATGACGCCAGAGTCCTCTCAAGAGGGCTCAGCACCCTCCAGCCCGGAAGGGTCTGCAGGCTCGGTATACAACTCAGACCTAGAGATCAGGGATGCCCTGCAAAACTTACCCTCCAAAAGCGGCATCGCCAACATGCTGGGAAAGTCTAATTTAAAATGAAACTGGGGGCCATAGGCGCAGACATCCGCCAGGTGGGAGACAGGGTTACCTCCATGGATGAAGACCATGATGTACATTTCACTCAGATGCAGCAGTTACAAGCTGATATTTCTTCACATACATACCTCCTCTCTGGGATGCAACGCACAATGGATGACTGCAGCCGGCGTAACAACTTGCGGATCAAGGGCCTTCCGGAACCGATCAGGAGGATCTCCACTCACAGCTAAGGGAGCTCTTGAATCTCCTCCACAGATCTCCGGAGGCCCAGGTACTGTTTGACCGCGCACAGAGGTCCGAGAGATGTAATCTGTCGGTTACATTACTTCTCCGTTAAGAAGGATATTATAAAAGCACTGCGCCAAACATCTTAGCCGCTGCTATTCCACAATGCTCCCCTACAAATTTATCCTGACCTCTCTTGGGCAACGCTCCAAGCCAGGAGAGTGCTGAGGCCCATGAGCAACTTCGCTCACGCAACATCAGATATAGGTGGGGATTTCCTTTAGCCCTTCCCATACTCTGTCCTCACGTCAAGACGTTCTGGTGTTCACCAGAACTTACCTGACATTACCATACAAGATTGGTATGGAGCTACGCAGTCAGCCCAAACCACCCAAATGCCACAACACCAGAGGTGGCAAACTCCCTCCATGGCAGGAGCAACAGAGAGATGGGGAAGACTCCTACCTCAACAATAGCGTCTATTCGCCCATCCGCAGACCACTCCACCTAGCGAGGGACTTACCGGAGAATGACATGCATCCTCTCAGACCTACTAAGTTATAAACTGACTACCTAAATTAACAACCGGGACTCCCCTACATGGGATTGGACTTGTTTCCACTACACCACCTATTACCAACCAGAAAACTTGCGCCCTCCCAGGACCGGACATACTAGCCCGACCATTCTAACTTCATCACGGCTAGCCGATGATGGGCTAGAGTCTGATGGCTGCGAGACATTGTAACACACACACGGACTGAGATCTCTTTCCCACACAGCTTGGAAAATGGCAGGTAGTAAAGGCTGCAGGGAGAACCAGGATCCATACCGTGGATGTATCACAGAGCTGTGTGGGAGATAGTGAGCCATTGATAAGTTATCTTTTCATTATCTCTATTAGTTTTACTTCTTTACAATGTCTAATACCATTTTGTTACACGCTTGCATACTGTGATTACCCCCGCTTTCCTCTCTTGGTCACCCTCTGGATCCCAAACTACCCCTTCCTCTGACCACCCACACCCCTTTCTTTCCTCCTTCACTCCACTGTTCATGTTATTATGCAATGTATTTGTGCTGGAAATAACATCACTATTAGCAAGGAGTGGTGGTGGTGGGGGGGGTGAGAGGTTCATTCAAGGTGGAAGGAGGGGGTATGTGCTCTCTACACAACTCTAGGGGCGCAGATGCCAGATGCCAAGGGGATTCCGGATTCTCACATACTGCCCAGTTATTATTGGTATTTTCACTATGAGACTATCAGCCCACTTTCCTCCCTTCATACACTGACAGGTTAGCGTAACCAAGGGGAGAACCGCGGCCTGCATCCTGCAAACGGCTCCCAACAACTCTAAGCAACTGGGAGGGGAGAACAGAAATATTCAGATCTTTTACCATGTGGGGCCTACTGAGATATACAATACAACCGTAAAAATAATAATAAAATAGGACTACCATCCTCTCGTTTCTTAGGCTTATTAAACAGTGCAGAATTTTCCACAACTTTTCCATGATGGTGGAAGGTTGCAGCTCCACGACAATTGTAACTTACTGATTACATAACACCCCTCCCCCCCAAAACTACACAGGCTATAACAAATTTCATATCAAGCACTAGCGGTGCCTTTATAATCCCACGGGGCACCACCTTGCGAACTGGGATAGACACCGGCGGAAATGTATCCATTTGGATATACCGTAGTGACACCTAGAAAGGCGACACTACTCCTAATTATTTTTGTCCATTTGACTCCATGGACATCCTACTGTAAATAGTTATTATTGATCTGTTAATTCCGAACCATATGCAGGGACACCACTGCGAACACACACTAGTAGCAGGCCTTCCCATGGCTTCAATTAGGACAACTATAGTGCCAGGAAAACAAACTCGTTTTCCTGGCACTATAGTGCCCTGATGGTGCCCCCACCCTCATGGCCCCCATCCCTCAGAGCTGAAGTTGGAGGAAGGGGTTAAGTTCTTACCTTTCTCCAGCACCGGGCTCCCTCGGCGCTGGGGACTCTCCTCCTCCTTTGGACATCATCGGCATGCGCATTCAGTCAGTCCATAGGAAAGCATTCTCAAAAATGAGACAGCCACTAGAGGCTGGATTAACCCTATTGAAACTGCTAGGTTTACAGCTGTAGGGTTAACCTTAGATGGACCTGGCACCCAGACCACTTCATTAAGCTTAAGTGGTCTGGGTGCCTATAGTGGTCCTTTAATGCTAGGGGACTCAACAGTCCGGAAAAACGAACGCTAGCACTCAAAGATTTTCAAAAAATGAAAGCAGATGTGGTCTTTGTCCAGGATACTCACTTTAAGGGGGAAGGGGCACCAATCCTTAGAAACAGCAAATTCCCAACAGGCTAGTTTAATAATTTTCCAGAAGCCAAGAAGAGGGGAGTGGCTTTTCTACTAGCATCCCGGGTCCCACTTACATATAAAGATCACTGCACTGATAACTCAGGGAGAATAATACTAGTAAAAGGTTGTGATGAAGTGCCCTTCGCCACTTGTGCCTGGAGGGTACTACTGGCTAGCCTCCTGCTTTCCGACTATGGCCCCTGTGCTGATAGCTGTATTTTACCCTGCAATAAGGTTTATTTGGGTATTTCTGCCGGGTTGTTCAGGACTTCCAGTATGTGAGTAGTGCTACCCCAGATAGCTATGCCATGGAGCAAATTTGTGTAACGAAAGACTATGGAAAAGACTTTGGCTCCATGGCGATTGAATTGTAGGTATGTGATCTGAGCGCCATTCAATAATAATGTGCACTCAGATCTAAGCTATCTAGGGATATGTTGCAGGTATATGTTTTATGTAGTAATTGTAACATTGTGTAATTTTATGTCTTTTTGTAACCATGTGGTTAATGGAGTCTTGCCTCTGTCCTGGGAGATAAGTTGATTACTTCCCAATTATCTCCAGGATAGAGAGGAGGGATTGTGATGTCACTGTGGGAGTGTTTTGTTTGTATTGTCTGTGATTGGTTAAACTGTGTCCCACCCTGTGGGATGTCCCCTTGCATGGGGACTTGCATAAAAGCCAGTGTTTGGTCATTAAAACCAGATCATCTTGTACCTTTCTTGAAGCCTTGGCTCATGTTTGAGGGAAGGGATACCTACACTCTGGGGATTGCTATAATCACTTACTCCCCAGAGTAAGCTCTTGCAATAGCTTGTTTTGTTCCTGGTTCCTGCTCTCTGGATTTAGGAGAGGTTCACCCACTGGAAGCTGGATCCTGGCCTTGGATCCAGGGTGGGTGAGAGACGGCAAGACCCCAGCGCAGCTGCATCGCTGGAAGTGGGGTCTGCAGTGCTGATGGTGTCGGTTGGAGTGCTCGGAGCGGCAAGCGCTAGGAGCATCGATTGGCGGAGGTACTCAGTCGGAGTGCCAGCATTCCGTCACAAAGGTCAACTAGGTCATTGGCAAACCTGTACCTTCCCAATACACATCAGAGAAGATCTCTCAGAAAATACCTCAGGATTATAGAGAATTTCACGGAAGGCTGGCTTGTGCTGGGGGCAACATGAACCTATCCTTAGATACACGCATGGACACCACTGCAGAGGGCACAACATACCACCAACCAATTACCAGACTGCGCTCAACTATGCAATAGTTGGTGAATCCTAAACCCTCATGCCAGACGCTACTCGTACTAATCCCCTTCCAATAAAACCTACACAAGAATAGACCTTTATCCCTCATAGGTTCATCCACCTGGTAGAGGACTGCAGATACGGGCCTATAACATGGTCGGACCATGCACCCCTGTCTCTTGCCGTTCGAATCCCATCCCTCCCACTCAAAACCTTTCAGTGGAAACTGAATGACCTGTCCCTAAACAACCCTAGCTTAGTAGTGCAGGTCTCGAACACACTCCACTGCTATTTCCAAGAAAAATCGAATACCGACATCCCAGATACTAGTGTCTGGGAGGCCCAAAAACCAGTGGTTAGAGGCCATATGATTGCATAGGCGTCAACAAAAAAGAAGGAACGAGAGGTGGAGACCAGATCGATTCTGGCTTCCATACGCTTCCTAGAGGAGAGTCATAAACAGGACCAGTCTACAAACATATAACAGTTTAACATTTCACGGATCAGAGCTAAAACAACTACTCCACGCCCAGGTTAAAATAACACTCTTAAAAACCAAACACAATTACTACTCCAACGGCGGGAAATGCGGCCGTTTATTAGCTACAATGTTACAAGATAAAAGACAAACCACATACATTCCCCAAATCAGGACACCAACAGGTGAAACCTATCATGGCCTGCCAGACATACCATCGGCCTTTCACACATTTTACTCCAAACTATACAACCTTAGACAGTGTGACGGATCACCTGGCACCTCCGCCAACAGATGCTTTCTAGCTGATGCTGAGGACCGTAAGTACCGCACCGGACACCACAAGCACCGCAGACTCCACAACCGCTGTAGCTTAACTGGAGTGTCACCGTCTTCCTTCCACCCTGGATCAACTTCTGTCCTCCAGGACCGTGTGGGAAAAGACCTCTCCTCCAGGAGAGCGTATCAGGAATGAGCTCTTAAAAGCTCAAGGAAGTATGCAGAGCATAGCAATCCCCAGTGTGATATAGCAGTTCCCTCCAATCACGAGACAAGACTACGTGTTGAGGGTCAAGAAGATCTGACTGTATTGGCACATACAGCCTCTTTTATTCACATTCTACAAACATAGTACGGTCCACAGGGTTTTGAAGAACAACCAATCAACACATTACAACACAGCTAACACTCCCATTCATTACATCAGAAATCCTCCCCTCTGCCTGTGATACAATTATCTCAAAACAATAGACTAACTTAATTATCACAGGCAGGAAAATACAGTATTATAAAACATATCACAGGGACCCCAAAACATGCAATAACCCCATATCCTCGGAACCGGGGGATCTGGGTGAACCACATATCCAAAATTCACCCAGATCAGTTCAGTAGTTTGGAAGATACGATTTAATGCAGATTCCGCAGAACATATACAGGCTATATGAAAAATAATTACTGTTAAATGTGTCCCCTGTTCTGTAGTTTAAAACCACAGAATGTCTTTGTGCACCAAATACCGGTGAGATGGCACTGTGTAGAAAAGTCAAAACAATGTCTGTGAGTTAAAATGGCCGCCATCCATTGTTCTCACCATGTGCTTCATCCATTGTTCTCACAATGTGCCTCTGATACATGAAATGGTGGCCACCCAGTAACTCCACAGTTTGTCTGGTAGTCTAACAGTGCAACAAACAAAGGGAATCATAAAAAATATGGACAATAGTCATATTAGTGCACAATCTCCAGTTTTGTCACAGGGCACAAATAGTGTTTTCAAATGCCATATATCCCAGGGCCATAGTCAGAAGGTAGGAGCAAGCAGCCCCCTCCAAGAACACGTGGCGAGGTCTGTTCCGCCACAGAAGGAATCTGGGGTTGTAGCCGTAATTAGCGTAGAATGGAGAATATTTTGTAGAAGATTGCACATTATTGTTATATGAGAACTCAGCCAGAGGTAGGAGAGAGGACCAATTGTCTTGTTGATATGTAGTGTAAATATGGAGGTATTGTTCTAGGATACCATTGAGTCTTTCATAGTTACATAGCTGAAAAGAGACTTGCGGCCATCAAGTTCAGCCTTCCTCACATTTGTTTTTTGCTGTTGATCCAAAAGAAGGCAAAAAACCCAGTTTGAAGCACTTCCAATTTTGCAACAAGCTAGGAAACAAATTCCTTCTTGACCCCAGAATGGCAGTCAGATTTATCCTTGGATCAAGCAGTTATTTCCCTACATTGAAAGATTATATCCTTGAATATTCTGTTTTTGCAAGAATGCATCTAGTAGCTGTTTGACCATCTGTATGGACTCTGATACAACCACTTCTTCAGGCAGAGAATTCCACATCCTTATTGTTCTTACAGTAAAAAAAACCTTTCCTTTGCCTTAGATGAAATCTTCTTTCTTGCAGTCTAAACGCATGGCCTCGTGTCCTATGTAAAGTCCGGTTTGTGAATAGATTTCCACACAATGGTTTGTACTGGCCCTGAATATATTTGTATAATGTGATCATATCCCCTCTCAGGCGACATTTTTCTAAACTAAATAGGTTTAAATTTGTTAACCTTTCTTCATAGCTGATATGTTCCATTCCTTTTATTGATTTTGTAGCCCGCCTCTGCACTTTTTCTCATGCCATAATATCCTTCTTTAGAACAGGTGCCCAAAATTGCACAGCATATGCAATATGTGGTCTTACCAGTGATTTATAAAGAGGCAAAATGATATTCTCATCCAGAGAATGAATGCCCTTTTTCATGCATGACAATACCTTACTGGCCTTGGCCACTGCTGATTGACATTGCACATTGTTGCATAGTTTGTTGTCTATAACAATTCCCAAGTCCTTTTCATGTGTTGTTATCCCTAATTCGCTTCCATTAAGGGTATACGTTGCTTGTGTATTCTTTACGCCGAAGTGCATAACTTTGCATTTTTCAACATTAAATTTCATCTGCCATTTGAGTGCCCAGTCCCCCAGTCTATCTAAATCCCTTTGCAGCAAAGTAATATCTTGCTCACATTGTATTATTTTACAGAGTTTTGTGTCATCTGCAAACACTGAAACATGACTTTCAATGCTTTCTTCAAGATCATTTATAAACATGTTAAATAGAAGGGGTCCCAGAACAGACCCCTGAGGGACACCACTTGCCACCTCTGTCGAGCTTGAAAATTTATCATTAATGACAACTCTTTGTACTCTGTTTTTAAGCCAATGTTCTACCCAAGAACAAGCATTTTCATCTAGATCATGAACACTAATCTATTGTGTGGAACTGTATCAAAAGCCTTGGCAAAATCCAAATAGATCACATCCACTGCAACACCCTGATCTATACTTCTACTTACTTCTTCGTAGAACGCAATCAAGTTAGTTTGACATGACCTGTGCTTCATAAAACCATGCTGATTTTTGCTGATAACCATGTTCTTCTCAAGGAATTCTTGAATATTATCCCTTAATAACCTTTCAAATATTTTCCCAGCCACAGAAGTTAAGCTCACAGGTCTATAATTTCCAGGGAAGGATTTTGAACCCTTTTTGAATATAGGAACCACATCTGCCTTCATCCAATCCTCCGGAACACTTCCTGAAAGAAAAGAATCTTGAAAGATTAAAAACAGAGGTTCACTTATTTCTACACTTAGTTCCTTAAGTACTCGTGGATGGATACCATCAGGCCCTGGAGCTTTGTTTATATTAACTTTAGTTGCTGCAGCACCTTGTCTTGGGTTAACCTCGGTTTGACCATTTGTCTGAGGATGGAAGGATGTTGATAATTTATGATGTATTTGAAGGATTTGAAGTTCTTTGATAAAGATATGAGCAAAAGATAGAGCAGATGGAATCGCAGGGAGAGCAATAAAGTGGACCATTTTTGTAAGATGGTCGACAATTGTTAATACACAAGTATTGCTTTCTGAGAGAGGTAAATCAACAATGAAGTCAATACTTATAGAAGACCAAGGGGCATGAGGAATAGGCAGAGGCTGCAATAGTCCCGATGGCAGTTGATAAGACTTCTTTTTTCTTTGACATTCTTCACATCTTAAGATGTAGTTTTTAATAACTTTAGAATAAGGCCACCAAAAATATTGTTTAAATAATTGAAGAGTTCTTTTCACCCCTGGATGACCTGTAAGTGGATTGTCATGTATATAAGATAAAATAATGTTTCTTGCGGAGACAAGGAACATAGAGTAAATTATCTTTATACCATAGTCCACTTTTTCTTTGCAGAGATAATTCAGGAGAGGGGTCATCTGTATAAGATGAAGTGATTTCATTAGAGAAGGATGACATTAAGCCGATTAATTTTTGAGGGAGGAATTATATTTGAATCGTCCATAAAGGGAGTTGTTTTTCCATTTTTCTCTCCCGGACGATACGTAATACGAAAGTCGAAGCGTTCAAAGAAGAGTGACCATCTTGCAAGTTTAGGATTTAGACGTTTTGCAGAACGGATGTATTCAAGGTTTTTATGGTCCGTTAATATGATAAATGGTATCTGAGATCCTTCGAGTAGATGCCTCCAATCTTCTAGAGCAGGGTTGTCCAACATGCGGCCCCCCAGATGTTGCTGAACTACAACTCCCATGATTCCCTGGCTATCTGTTTCATTGAAAGAATCATGGGAGTTGTAGTTCAGCAACATCTGGGGGGCCGCATGTTTGACAACCCTGTTCTAGAGCAACTTTAATTGAAAGTAATTCCTTCTCTCCAAGCTGTAATTCCTTTCAGCAGGTGTAAGTTTCCGTGACAAGTAGGCAACAAGGTGTAAAGGAGATGAGGGATCTTTACGTTGAGAGAGAATTGCTCCAACAGTGATGTCAGAAGCGTCTACCTCTAAAACATATTGAAGAGAAGGGTCTGGTTGTTTGAGCATTGGAGCGGAAATTAAGCTTTCTTTTAAAGTATTAAAAGCTACATTTTCTTTTTCTCCCCATTTAAAAGGGCAATCTTGTTTGGTAAGACTTGTCAATGGTGATACAATCGTTGAAAAATTCTTAATGAATTTTCTATAAAAATTTGAAAAAACAATAAATCTTTGAACATCTTTTTTAGACTTAGGGATAGGTCAATCTTTTATTGCTTCTATTTTGTGGGGATCCATGCTTATAGAAGAATCAGAGATGATGTATCCCAAAAAGGGGATCGTATTCTTCTCAAGAATTTCGGGTATTAGAGGGAGAGGATACCGATTCTTTATGGTTATCTTGTTCAATTTACGGTAATCAGTAATAGGACGGATTGTTCCATCTTTATTAGTCACAAAAAATATTCCAGCTCCCGCGGGAGAGGTAGAATGTCTGATGAAACCTTTTTTGAGATTAGTATCCAAGTATTCTTTTAGTATTTTGAGTTCCGGTTCTGATAAAGGATAAATATTACTGTAAGGGATAGTAGAACCCTCTATGAGGTTAATAGGGCAGTCATATTGTCTTGAAGGAGGGAGCTTAGAAACTTCTGTTTCACTAAAGACATCACTGAATTCTATGTAATGACCAGGGATAATAGTGGACATACAGGTGGAAGTACAGTATTCTGAATGAAAAGTAAAGGTATTTAAGGACCAATTGATTTGAGGGTTGTGCATTTTCAGCGAAGGCAGGCCCAAAACAGCGTCAAATATAGAGGTATTAACAATGTCAAAAATGATATCTTCAAGATGGTGATTATTAATGGTCATTTTAAGAGGGGAAGTTTGGAAACGAATGACTCCAAATTTTGAGACCGAGCCATCAAAAAGAACGATTTGAGAAGGACTTTCCTTTTGATGGACAGGAATGTTGAAAGTATCAACAGTTTTTTGATTAAAAAACAATCAATGGCACCAGAATCAATTACAGCATTAATTTCTATATCTGTGCCATTTAGAAGAAAAGACATAGTTGTAAAACAGTTACGTTCTGGGTTAGAAACCGTGGAGCAATGAGTAGAATACGTTTTTCCCCATCTTATTCCATTTAGAAAGGGGGCAATTTGGTAATAGATGAGAAGGTGATGCACAGTACATCCAGTTTCCATGGCTTCGTTTTTTTAGGAGTTAGAAGAATTGTCTAGACGGAGTGTTGTTAAAGAGGATTGTCTGGAAGAATTAGAAAAATAACTTTTTCTTTTCTTCTTTCTCTAAACCTCCTGTCTAATTGAATAGTGAGATTAATTAATTCCCTTAAAGTGCTAGGAATACCTGGCCTTGCAAGTTCATCCTGGAGATTTTCAGACAACCCCAATCTGTATTGGTATTTTAAAGCTGCTTTATTCCATGAAGTCTCTGCAGCTAATCTACATAATTGAGAAACATATTCTACCACATTGTTTCTCCCTTAGGTTAAAGAGTGTAATAAGGTTTCAGCAGTATCACTTTTATTTGAGTCTTCATACAATTTATTCATTTCCTGCAGGAATAATTCAAGTGAGGAGAGGCAAGGGTCAAATGACTCAATAAGTTGATAAGCCCATTTAGCGGCATCTCGCTGAAGCAAGGAAATAATGGATTTTATTTTCACATCATCATTTCTAAAAGTGCCAGGTCTCAGAGAAAACATGAGTTTACATCATGTATGAACCCCCTGTAAATAGAACGATCTCCAGATAATTTTTTTAGGAGGGTATATATGTTGATGGGAAAGGGTGTGTTGTTTTAAATGTTTAACTTGAGTTTGGATATCATTTAGTTTAGGGTGGAACTCCTGAATTGATTGAGCAAGGTATTCGACTTGTGATTGAAGAGACTGAACCCCCTGGGTTAGGTTTGTGGCTTCCATTATTTTTTTTAAATAAGTTTTACAATTGCAAGGCACATTTAATCTGTCATGTTTTTTTCTTTAAAAAATGCCAAACGAAAAAATAAGAACCATTCACTTTTTATTTTGAGGCAGTTTCAGCATGGCAAACTGATGTGGCAGCAAAGCAGAGAGATAAACTGATAGTCCTTGAAAATAGAAGTTTAGGTGATGTGTACAGGGTTAGTCCATAAGCAATGTCCTTTAGCCAGTCCGAGGTCATTCAATAGGAGATCAAGCAGTATTGAAGGAAATTCCAAAAGCAGAGTCTAGGCCAGTCTGAATTAGTTAACCAGGTAATCAAAGATATAGGGGTATGAAGAGGAGATCCAGAAGGGATCCGGTGATGGAACACACGGTCTCTGTAGGAGTGATCCTAATGATTAGGAAGGAAGTTGATGCAATCAGTCCTATTAACACATTAATTGTGCCCTGAGGTATTGGAAATTGGAGTTTAAATAACCAAGGGGTGTGTACTTTCATGCCGTGTTAAAGGGCCACTAATAAACTAATAAAATTCCTGGCAGTAATATAGTAATAGATAGTGTTGCCTGGGGTGACACCCTAACACGTGTTAAAAAAAAAAGTGCACAATATAACTCTGTTCGAGACTCACTATAAAGTGTGCAACAGATGGTATCTGGTGCCAACTAGATTAAAGAGAATACCAGCGAATCAGATACGTGCTGGAGATGTAGGAATGGAGTGGGAAGTTATTTGCACATATGGTGGAATTGCAGAAAAATAAAAAAACTATGAGATCAGATATTTAGAACGTTATGGGTATGTGGTAAGATTAGAATTGACCAATCCCCAGTTACTGCACTGTTACATCTGAATTGGCCAGATCTGTCATCTACACAATTATTTCTGACTACTTATTCTTTTGTGGCTCTAAAGATTCTAGTTGCAAGAAACTGGAAACCGCCAATCGAAATTGGTTATGCCCAATGGAAAAACCAGCTGACCTTGCAAATTGGTAACGGAATTGGTTCTTATTGGAGGAAAGCCAATACAAAAAAATACCTATTAGGACAAAAATGTTTAGATTTACTAGGGACTGCTATATAAGTTTGAGTAATTAATGCACTTTAGAGATACTATTAATATAAATGTATAGAAATAAAAGAGGCAACAAGCACTGCTTCAGTCCTGCACTTTTCCCACATTTGTTTAAGAATGTTTGTAATTTTGTAAACTTTGTAATATATCTTTATGGATGAGTATGTGATTTAAATATGTGTTTATCTATATATATTTGTATTAATGAAAACCCAATAAAGATTTATAATAATAAAAAAAATCTTCTTTGTTCTTTAGATGTATTACAAATACTTTGTCTCTTGATCTGTATCTATAATCTGCTTTTTGTCAGATACAAGTCTCATCCATTGTATAGTATTTGGCATCTACTATATATTATCTATTTTCTACTTTGTACCTGTATTTCTATTCTCTATATTTTTATATTGAGTGTAATTCTGTATTATTTTATTTGTATTTTTATGTGTATTTCTAATATTTATTTCTATTATTATTATTATTTTTAATTCTATTTTGTTTTTTTACCTTTTTTTCTGTTATTCTTTACCTTTCTAGTCTAGTTTTTCTCCTTTTTTTTTTCTTTTCACCAGTGCTTTCTAAGAGATCCGTTATTTAAACATTTTCATAACAGTTATTTGATACAATGTAATTTGTACCAGCTGTTTAACTGGATATATAAGTATCTTTCCACGTATTTGTCAATTATTGAAGCCTCTGAAGTGAGGCTTTTCCTCACGAAAAGCGCAAGGCTTAGCACATAGACCAAGTGTTATTCATGATCAAGATCCACTATCTAGTGGAAGAAAGTTACCACGGCAACACTCTACGAACTCTGTGCACAAGCCGATCTAGATCCTCATACAAACGGACGTTGAGAATCATTCTTCTCTGACATCGATGGAATCATACCCGGGAGTGAGGCTTTGGGTGGAATGCTGTATGGATTGCACGCTGACCTCACCGGCGGACACCACACAACGAGGACTGCAGTTCCCAGAAGCCATATGCACCATGAGAACTGTTGATGCTGCATCCGTACAAATCATCTTGAGCCACTGTTTGTACTATTTATCCTATTTTTGTGTGTATGAACTTATTTTATTTCACTGCATTGTTCATGGATTTTTAAGAAGCATTTTTTCCTTTTCTTTTTCTTCTTTCATCTAGCTCATGTTTAATAGCAAGCAGTGACTTTGGGTACTGTGTTGCTTTTTCTTATATAGTTTAGTTTCTTTTGCTTTTGTTTTTTTCTTTTTATATTCACTGAAAGTCAGCGAATTATATTGCATTTGCAATAGGGCTCCACGACTGTACATCACCTATATGCACAGTTCAGTGTGATTACCCTTGTGCTACACTTTGTGGACTATTGGACTTAAATTAGTAATATATATTTTTTAATTCTCTCATTTATGGGAATCTATATATGGACTTATTCTGGACTGCAATCTTTTATTTGAATGTATATGAATTTTATTTATTTTTGTGCTCTTATTTTGAGACATATACTACAGTGCTATTTTATTTCATTTCCTGGAAACGTTTCATCTTATTTTTATAAGTGATACTGATTTACTAACAATTTTTATGCCCTCCCTTTCATAGACAGTTTAAAAACAGAACTTTTTTTTTTTTTAACACTTGTCTACAGCTGGTACCTTGTCTACTTCATCCCAAGTAAACCAGTCACATAAAATTTCTGCTTATTTTTTAGGGGAGACCCCCCTCCCATAGCAAAGACGCCTCAGAAGAATCCAAGAATTCTACAAGAGGTAAAACGCTACCAGCAATGTGGAAGAACAAGGCTCCACAGAAGAGGAAGAAAATAAAGTGATCAATTTATCATCAAGGAAACTGTCAAAAGAAGAACACTCTATCTTGGAAAAAAGTTTGACATTTTGTCCAGTTTATACTCCCAAACCCCTTGATATAGACATTGATATTTGTAGATTATTTCGTAATCTGAGATTGAAGGTTTTCTTCAATAAGTCTATCTTTTCTACTAATGTGATGGAACCTGATAACACACTGTTAAAATTAGGCGACACAAAACTAAAAAACAAGAGTAACTTTAATCCACCATGGATAGATCATGAGACAAGTGTTAAACTGGTCAAAAAAGACATAGATACTCTTTTTTAACAGAGCCACCCTAAAATAATATAGACAACCCCAACATGTATCTAAAAAACAAAGGAAAGCCATTAAATCCCTTCAAGAAGATCATGATTTAGTTGTAAACCAGCAGATAAGTGTGGAGAGATTGTGGTAATGGATAGGGTTAACTATGTGAAGGAGATAGAGAGGCAACTTAATGATAAAGACGTACAGGAAAGTACATACAGACCCCACATTGGGGCTGAAAAATAAAATTGATATAATCCCGAGAGACGCATTAGAGAATAGGATTATAGACAAAGTATCTTAGTCTCTTCCCCCATTGTACCTGATTTATATGTATTACCAAAGATACATAAATCACTGATGAATCCAACAGGTAGGCCTACAGGGGCTAGTATTGACTCTGTCAGTATATTTATACTGACAGACATTTTTTGTTAAGATAGAAATTAAAAGTGTGTACTGTAAGTCACCATCAGAACAGAGGTGACTCCATTCTGTATTACAAGGCTAAGACAGACACACTTCTACTTCTCTAATTCTATTCCTTCAGGTCTGAGCTAAGGAATGTGACTTATGTAAACATTTAGTAGAGATAAGGCATGATGTCTACAGGGGGTGGGGGGAGTTGAATGCACCAATCCAGAGACAAATTTATACAAGAAGTTGTAATGTGAATAAGACCGTTATGAAAACCCTGTTTCTTAATCAAGTGTTGAAAGGTGAGAAGCTTAGAAGCCCACCAGAGAGTCAACATTCACCGAGGTCAGATAAGGTTTAGAATGCATTTAAATTGGGCACATAGACTTTGCATGTGCCCTAAAGCAGGGAGAGCATACATCCTGTGATATTCCTAAATACACTATGGCACGACCCAGTTTATCAATTACTGGTTTGTCGGACCTGGTTCTTACTCCTGGGAAAGCCACAGAAGGAGAGTTATCGGGTATTATCGGACAGTAATCCGTGGCATGTGAAGTGGATGCAAAGATTGCACAAGCTGGTGTCCTCAGACCACAGAAGTGCCTGCAAAACAACTCAGTGTCCATCTGGCTCCAATTAATTTTGATGTTGAACTGAGCCAGAATGGCAGACGTCTTCACTGAAAAAGACCGGAGGAAATCATAAAATGACATACCACCAAATGTATTACCTAAATCCACCAGCTTATGCAAGTAGAAACCTCGCAATAAAATGAAATAGAAAAAATAATAGTGCATAATACGGGCTTAACATGGATTCTGATTTATACAATTTTTAATAAAAATTTCTATAATCTTTATATTTTAATATATACATAATTTTGTATAGATTTTTTATAGATTTTTTAATATATAAGTCTTTTTACAAAAATTGTCTGGAATTTTTTATAATTCCAGATGCTTTATTTTTTATTGACAACACTTTTACTAATCTTTTATAAACACTCCTCTTCTGTTTAAATATATACATATATTCTTTCATGGGATTATGTGAATATTATATTAATGTTAATATTTTTAAATGTATTTTTAAACCATTTTTGATCATATGTACAATAAGAGAAAGTTTGTGTTTTGGGTACCTTATTATGTTTTTTACCATAATACAATACTATCACATATTATGGGCTTATGTATAAATACTCACTATTACTTAATCTCATTTGATCCCCTTTTTTGTTATCCTTGTTATTTTTATGAATGTAATTTCTTTATATAAACCAAAAATATTGCTAACTATTTATTTATAAACAATATTATTACATTATAAATGTTCTTATTCATCTTTCTCTTTTCTTTTATGCCCACAATAAATATGGCCGCAATGCCGTTTTTGTTAATAGAGCATGCTCATTTTTAGGGGCTTGACCACCTGATATAAGCGCCCGGAACGCAATGCACGCTATTTCTGAGCGGTGCGTGCGTTCCATGGGCGGCACAATAATAACATAACAGCGAATATACGACGCCGCGTCATTTCCGGTATGACTCGTACATCGTGTCACTTCCGGGATGACGCGTGCGTCCCACGGGAACCAGGAAATTGGAAGAAGCACACCAGGAAGCAATTTGAGAATTCAGAACCACATATAAACGGGACCCAGAGGAGGTTACACCACACTTCTGAAGAAGCCTACCGGGTGAAACGCGTAAAGTGGGACTCTCCTTTTTAATTTTATACCATGTTTTGTTTTATATTAAAGTATACTTTTTATTAGATACTTTTAGATTCATTCTTTTACTTCCTGGATCCTGTATATCCTTGGTGGGGATTATACCACCTAAGCTGTCTATACTAGAGCAAGTTATATGCTCAAAAAATTGTAAGTACATTACTATTTGTTATTAACTCCATTAGTAGTACTTACTTCATTATTGGCTGCTATTTCTCTTTACCACGCATACTGCACTTTGAAATATTTGGACCAACCAAAACAACATATCCTGAGACGGGGATTGTACCGTCCAAGCGCATCACAGCTGAGCTCTGTTATAGCTCATACAAATGTGAGTGGATTGAGTTATAAGTTATAATCACTACTTCATGTTATTAATTCTTACTGTATTGCACTATTATTTTTTCTATTTTAATTTATTCCAAGGTTTCTGACTCATTGGAATTATCTACAATTATATGTATGTATTATTCATATTTATAACAGCGCGGTTTACGTTTCTCTTTTGTTCTATCTATTCCACAAGGTTTTTGGAATCCTTGTTCTGTATACTGCTGCTTATCCACTAATTTCTATAGTGAGCGCCTATTACCTTTTTTTCTTTTAAGCAAGTAGAAGTCCAGCTCCTCTCTCCTATGAGGGTGTACAGAGCATATGACATCCCTATAAATCCCGAAGGCAATAATAAAATCCGGGATATACAACTTCTTGCTCAGTGTAGGGTCCATAGCCTTCAACACAATGGATATATCCCCATATGGGTACGTGTGATTCTCCACTATATCCTGAGAGGCAATCAGTAGTGAGACGAGATTAACGTCTTTGCCTTCCAGGATATCTTTTTAACATTCGCAGGTACCATATGGGCCGGGTTGACAACATGGGTTCCTGATCCTGAGGGAATGTTTTTACCAGCTTACAGCTGTGGAGGACAGCAGCTAAGGATTCAGCCTGTCAATCTTTCCCATGGATGCTACGTGTGAGGCCATCATGGCGTGGAGATCTGAGTTGCCTGGACCACTCGTTCTTTCTCTTACCCCTGCATTGTCAGTATTTGTATGCATGAGCCTAAATAGTTCCGCTTTCCTGGCCATAGCTGGGAAAGGGATATTGCATCTGTGAAGCTCCGCTGTGATGCGGGGGACGGTCCATGACCTGATGCCGGGCTACAGTTATCGCCTTTACGAGTAGGCGATATGGATCTGACGGGAGTACTGGGGAGATAAAAATTGTCCGCTTCTTCAGGGATCTGAGACATACTTGAAGAAATAACAATAAATATGAGAAAACTGGTCGGTTTCCTGGCTGGCTAACTAGTGACAAGTGGTGAAACAATTCACTAGGTTGGTGACAGGTGAGTCACGTGGCTTGAGAGGCTCTATCTATTCATTGGCGTGAGGGGACTCGTGGCCACCGAACTTGTGACAGAGTGATGGTCATTCAGTGATTGTTTTAAGCAGAAGACAGTACGGGCCTGACAAAGGAAGTCCTCTCTATGTAACTGTCAGGATTACTGTTTGATCCAGCACGTAGAACTGTACAGCACGGATGACAAATAAGTAATGTATTACAGGTCCTTAGAATGGCCGGATTTAACGTACAAAGAATAGTCAAAAATACTAGCCGAGGTCAGGGAACACAGAAAGGGACACAGCGAAGAAGAAAGCCAGGGGTCAGGATACCAGAATATAGAGAAGTCAATAAACAAAGCCAAAGTCAAAAACCAGGTAGGAAACTATAAACAGGAACGCGCTCTTGGACAACCACAAGGGAAACCACGACAGGGCACTGAGCAGGCTGAGAACTGGTGTGGAGATAGAGAGATATACAAAATAGTGTAGATCGTTTACAATATATATTAAAGTGCAATAGGTGCAAGGAAACACTCACAAAATCAGAGCCCAGGGTATAGATGGTATAGATGGCTTCTCGATCTATTGTGGGGTGATCCTTAACCCTTCTGTAGCTGGTATGGTCTCCAATAAGTAGAAGAGGATCCAGAGGATGGGGTAACAAAGAACTACTTTATTATAAAAAAATATATACATAAACTATTAATTAAAATATAGAAGAATAAAATATAAGTGGTAAATAGTAAGCCAATACGCGTTTCGCCAATTGTGGCTTCCTCAGTCAGCTTTCAATGATGTGTCCAGTTGATGTCTTTATATAAGTCCCTATTCTCTTGTATTTCACGGTAAAAATCTGCTGTGGAACGCATACATGCGTTCCATGTCTCCACTTGCATCCATTTCCTCCCTTCTGGCCACGCCGATATTGTAACGTCACTTCCGGATTCTGGCGTCACTTCCGGGTTTTCCTCCGAGTGGAACGCACGGTGCGTTCCACTCCTTCTGATACTTTCAGTTCACATTGTGAGGCACCTCAGTGGGACGCAAATATGCGTTTCAATCTCCATCCACATTATAATGTTTCACACATCTTCTATTCATATGGTAGGGCACTTCGGTGGAACGCAAATATGCGTTCCAACCTCTTCCTCTTCTCCCTCCACACTATAAACTCTCATATACATAGGAACAAGGGTATAATGAATTACATAAAAGCATAATAAATTCATAAATTAATTCATCCTCTTAACATATTAATTAAACTAAAATACAACCATATAATGAAACACCCAGTTCTTAAAGTGACCATGCTCATTTCATAAATATAGTGCATATACAAAACAATAGATTTAAAAAGAGTGAGTTTAAAAAGACAGTAAATGTTTCATAAAGTGACCATGCAAATGTTGCCATAGTGAATGTACAGGTGATAAAATAAATATAATAATTGGATATCTTATTAATATTCTATATAGAGCATACTTATGATTTCATTATGTAAAAAAGTGGAAAGTTATGTCCTTATTCTTTCCTCCTTTCATATTATAATATCCTAATATATATTAAAACTATCAATCAATTTATAAAAAATGACATAACTCAAAATCTTGGTTGAGTCCATATGGAATTAATGTTTTTAAATTGTAGATGCACTTCATCTCCTCCTCTCCAATCTTTTTATTAAAATCACCCCCCCTCCAATCTCTATGTATTGCTTTTATTGCACAAAAGGACATATTTTTTGGATCTTTGTTGTGGTATAAATTAAAATGATTGGAAACACTATGCGTCTCCAATCCTTTTTTTATATTTCTAATGTGTTCTTCAATCCTTATGTGTACATTTCTAATTGTTTTTCCTACATATATGAGGTCACAAGGACATTTTAAAATATAAATAACATTTTTGGAAAAACATGTTAACTGATTCCTTATCGTAAATGTTTTATCTTTTTGATACTGAAAGGAGGTAATGTGTCTTTTCATTTGGTTAGTTTCCCTGCAAGCTAAGCAGGAACCGCATCCATAGAAACCTTTATTTTTATTTAAAAAATGTTCATTATGTTTAGTAGTGAAACTACTTTTCACAACTATTTGCTTTAGATTTTTACACCCTCTATATACTACCATAGGTTTGGAAGGTAAAATCTGTTTTAAAATGGGATCTTCTTGTAATATAGACCAATATTTATGGATAATTCTTCTTATCTTTGTGTTATTTCCACTGTGATTGAATATAAAGGGAATTTTTGGTTGACCATTATTTTTCAAGTCTCTTTTCTTTTTTGTTGTTTTCCCTTTATATCTGTGACAGATTCATCTGCATTGTTGGTTCGTCTGTTTCCCTTTTGTTCGCGGAATTGCCTGTTCCTATAACCCCGTTCGTGTAGTTGCAAAATACCGATTGAAACTACCGAACGAACGACCACCCAGGAGAGGAGTGTGCTGCTGGTTAACCTTCTGGCCCCAATTAGAACGTTGTGGTTAACCGCAGACACCTCTCCATTCCATTCGTACGGGTGGTCGTCGTTCGCATGTCGACCACGAGGCAGCGGCCATTTTGGGACATACGAACACAGAGCGGTGTTCGGTACAAACTGTATGGAACTAAAAACGGACACTTAAACTACCGAACACCGCTGAAAAGCTGCTGCCTACCTTCCTTTTCGACAAGGCATGCGAACGTCGGTCGTTCGGGAGTTTTATTCATTCATATGGACTTTCACCCCGACAGCCATCCCATGGAGTCATTCGTATACCGAAGGACTGGTGCAGGACTTTGACTCCATGGCGATTCGACTGGATACATCGGATCTGAGCGCTATTCGGTGAAAACATGCCCTCAGATCCAGGCTGTCTGGGGATACATTACACGAACCATATGCATTCGGTATTTCTGTAGTTATGTATTTTAATGTCTTTTTGTTACTGTGATTTAAGATGGCGATGGTCTCTACCTTGGGAGATAATTAGGTTTCTTCCCCAATTATCTCCAAGGTAAAGAAGACGGAATTGTGGGCAAGATGGGAAGGGCTATTATTGAAGCCACTGCGATTGGCTACTGTCCAATATGTGTTACAGTCTTCCACAAGGTCCCCTCGGGGAGTGTCCACCTTGTGGAGACCTGCATAAATACCGGGCAGGTAGCCCCCATTAAACAGATCTTCATTTGACCCTCAAGACGGAGCTTGGTCTCGTTTGTGGGGGAATTATTACTGGGACAGCGCTTTCGTTATTTCTAGCTGTGGAAGGCGTTCGACTGTTTGGCTGATCGGGAGTTGCCGTGTTCGTGGACTTCGTTCGGGAGTTTAGCGATCGGCTGGATTTAAACTGCATTTCTGGAGAAAGGGGATTATTGCCTAAACGGCGGCTTCATCTACCCGACGGTACGTGTCGTAACAATATCTAATAAGATCCTTTCTCTTTATTAATTTAACTTCTTCCATACAAGTTGTTAACTCTATTGGATTATATCCTTTTTCTACAAATTGTTCTCTAATTTTTTCGGCCTGTGCTATATAATCAAGTTAAGTAACACTACCAGTCCAGAAATGTTTAATACAACAATTACAGAAATCAGAAAAAGATGTCATAGAAATTTAAAAAAAGAAATACCTAAGAGATGTAAACGATTATAAATCTGGAAACGTAAGACATTACAATAGAACAAATGGGACCCAAAGGATACAATCAATTTGATAATAGGGAAAGCAGACAAACAAATAATTTTCATGAACGACAAAAACCTATGGGAAATAGAAATCATGAAAGACCAACAGAAACATATAAACCTAGAATTACGAAAGAGAGATCTAACAGAACCAATCTAAGCTACAATAGGACATATAGTGAGGCAGTGAAATATCCGAGAAGTGACCATCAATATAGGGAATATAAACAACCATCCAGAGTAGAAAAAAGAAATGTACATCTTAATAATCCCAATGAGATACCTTTAACGAATAGATTTAAGAGTCTAGGAAATCAAAATCAGGATCAGGACTCTTTTTTTCGGCAGGATCCCTTCCAACACCATCGCAGACGATCTCAACAGATAGGGGAGACACCAGGGAAACGACTAAGATTATCAGAGGAAGGAGAAATAGAAAAAGAAAAAGAGGAAACGACACGAGGCAGAGAAAAGAGGGACTGAAATTAAATATAGAAGGAATTTTTAATCTAACAGGGTCCCCACTAAAAGAGGAACAAATTAATATCCTAAAAAAAGGCTTAAAATTTGCCCCATCCTCAGATTTTAATGAATTCAATTTTTTCATTGATATTCAAAAATTAATTAGACAATTATCCCTACATTTTTTTTTCCATAATAAACAATCTAATAATAATGATGATAAAGAATCTTAATATGTACAAACAGAGTTGAAACCTAAATCCCAATTTTTTCTGAGGTTTTTAATCTCAGACGAAATGAAAACATTTGAAAAGATGGTAATAAGAGAAGTGCAGAAAATTAAAAAATTAAATAAATTCCAAAAGAATATGACCATACAAGAATTTAAAACCATTGATAATTTAAGAAAGGATTAGAATGTTGGTATCAAACCTGCAGATAAAGGGGGGGGGGGAGTGGTGATACTAAATACAAACGATTATGTGAAAGAAGCGGAAAGAATTCTACTAGACACAAATACATACAAGAAAATCAACACAAATCCAAGTCAGGGTATACAAGAAAAATTTAAAAGTTATATTACAAAAGGTTTCACCCTGGGAATTCTAACATTGGAAGAAACAAAATATTTATCTATTACATATCCAAAAACATCAGTTTTTTATTATCTACCCAAAGTTCACAAAAATAAAGATAACCCCCCAGGTAGACCAATTATCTCAGGAATAGACTCTATTTCTTCAAGAGTCTCGGAATATATAGATAGATTGTTACAACCAATTGTGGTTAAGAGTCCATCTTATCTAAAAGACACTATCCACATGTTGCAGACCCTTGACGAAATTGAATGGCAAGAAAACTATCTATTAGTAACTTGCGATGTTAGTTCATTATACAGCACTATACCTCACCATTTGGGAATTAAGGCAATAAAACATTTTTTAAAGAAATCGGATTTTAAAGAGATACAAATAGATTTTATATTAGAAGGTATTTTATTAATTGTATCAAATAATTACTTTTGGTTTAAAGATTCTTTTTTTTTTTACAAATTACAGGTACGGCGATGGGCACTAAGTTCGCTCCAAGCTATGCAAACTTGTTCATGGCATATTGGGAAGAAACAATAGTTACCCATAATGCACAATCTGCGAACTTAGTGTCCTATCGCCGTTATATCGATGATATTTTTTTCATATGGAAAGATAGTGAAACACAACTCATTAAGTTTTTAGAAGATTTGAATCACAATGAGTGGGGAATTATCTTAACGTACACGTACAGTAATAATCAAATTAATTTTTTAGACTTAGACATTTTTTTAGTAGAATCCCAATTACATACAAATAACCATTTTAAAGAAGTAGATGCAAATAGCAATATTGACAAGAACAGATGTCATCACACTCCCTGGTTAGACAATGCTCCTAAAAGCCAATTTTTAAGAATAAGACGTAATTGCACCCAAGATAATGATTATATAGCACAGGCCGAAAAAATTAGAGAACAATTTGTAGAAAAAGGATATAATCCAATAGAGTTAACAACTTGTATGGAAGAAGTTAAATTAATAAAGAGAAAGGATCTTATTAGATATAAAGGGAAAACAACAAAAAAGAAAAGAGACTTGAAAAATAATGGTCAACCAAAAATTCCCTTTATATGCAATCACAGTGGAAATAACACAAAGATAAGAAGAATTATCCATAAATATTGGTCTATATTACAAGAAGATCCCATTTTAAAACAGATTTTACCTTCCAAACCTATGGTAGTATATAGAGGGTGTAAAAATCTAAAGCAAATAGTTGTGAAAAGTAGTTTCACTACTAAACATAATGAACATTTTTTAAATAAAAATAAAGGTTTCTATGGATGCGGTTCCTGCTTAGCTTGCAGGGAAACTAACCAAAAGAAAAGACACATTACCTCCTTTCAGTATCAAAAAGATAAAACATTTACGATAAGGAATCAGTTAACATGTTTTTCCAAAAATGTTATTTATATTTTAAAATGTCCTTGTGACCTCATATATGTAGGAAGAACAATTAGAAATGTACACATAAGGATTGAAGAACACATTAGAGAGGAGAGGAGGAGATGAAGTGCATCTACAATTTAAAAACATTAATTCCATATGGACTCAACCAAGATTTTGAGTTATGTCATTTTTTATAAATTGATTGATAGTTTTAATATATATTAGGATATTATAATATGAAAGGAGGAAAGAATAAGGACATAACTTTCCACTTTTTTACATAATGAAATCATAAGTATGCTCTATATAGAATATTAATAAGATATCCAATTATTATATTTATTTTATCACCTGTACATTCACTATGGCAACATTTGCATGGTCACTTTATGAAACATTTACTGTCTTTTTAAACTCACTCTTTTTAAATCTATTGTTTTGTATATGCACTATATTTATGAAATGAGCATGGTCACTGTAACGGAGCTCCCTGTACTCCGACTGAGTACCCTCCGTTGACGGATGCTCCTAGCGCTTCCTGAGGAATCCAAGCACTGCAGCAGACACCACAACCACCGCAGACTCCGCAACCGCCGTATCTTGACTGGAGTCTCACCGTCTTCCTTCCACCCTGGATCAGCTTCTGTCCTCCAGGACTGTGTGGGAAAGAACTCTTCCTTCCACCCTGTATGAACCTCCAGCATCCAGGACTGTGTGGTGAAGACCCCTCCTCCAAGGAGAGCGTGTCAGGAACAAGCTCTTAAAAGAGCTAAGTGATTCAAGCTCAGGGGAGCATGCAGAGCATAGCAATCCCCAGTGTGATTATAACAGCTCCCTCCAATAACGAGACAAGGCTACGTTTAGAGGGATCAAGAAGAACTGTCAAAACCTTTATTCCCTTGGGACCAGCCAATACAGTCACCACAATAACATTGTTGTGAAACCTCAATAAAATCACAAACAGTCAAACCATATCAAGAAACACACAGTGACTTATCACAACACAATGGCACATTTTTAAAGGGGTGGGGGGAGACAATATTTAACAGTAAATATCTCACCTGCCTGCAGGATTAGCAATATGCAAATCTACCCAAATATGCAAATGAACCAGTCTTGCAATTCAGGTAGTGCATATTGCTGTTGCTACCAACAGAGGGCACTAGACAAGCTCCATAGCCAAACCCACCTAGTTGGTAGCAAACCTCAGCAATACAAGAGAGCAGGCAATACATTACACAGTACACACACACACTATAAACAATTACATTACACACACCCTGCACCTATAATGTGTACAGGGTGACTAAAACATAAGATAAATAAAGCAGCCTACATAAATAGTCTGTCTGAAGGTATACTAGGGGCTTTAAAGCCAGATACATGAAAGAGTCATAGTCACAGGGGAGGAGGCTGGCAAGTAGGCCTCTCCAGGACCAAGTGGTGAAGGGCACTTCGTCACAGTCACTTTAAGAACTGGGTGTTTCATTATATGGTTGTATTTTAGTTTAATTAATATGTTAAGAGGATGAATTAATTTATGAATTTATTATGCTTTTATGTAATTCATTATACCCTTGTCCCTATGTATATGAGAGTTTATAGTGTGGAGGGAGAAGAGGAAGAGGTTGGAACGCATATTTGCGTTCCACCGAAGTGCCCTACCATATGAATAGAAGATGTGTGAAACATTATAATGTGGAGGGAGATTGAAACGCATATTTGCGTCCCACTGAGGTGCCTCACAATGTGAACTGAAAGTATCAGAAGGAGTGGAACGCACCGTGCGTTCCACTCGGAGGAAAACCCGGAAGTGACGCCAGAATCCGGAAGTGACGTTACAATATCGGCGTGGCCGGAAGGGAGGAAATGGATGCAAGTGGAGACATGGAACGCATGTATGCATTCCACAGCAGATTTTTACCGCGAAATACAAGAGAATAAGGACTTATATAAAGACATCAACTGGACACATCATTGAAAGCTGACTGAGGAAGCCACAATTGGCGAAACGCGTATTGGCTTACTATTTACCACTTACATTTTATTCTTCTATATTTTAATTAATAGTTTATGTATATATTTTTTATAATAAAGTAGTTCTTTGTTACCCCATCCTCTGGATCCACTTCTACTTATTGGAGACCATACCAGCTACAGAAGGGTTAAGGATCACCCCACAATAGATCCAGAAGCCATCTATACCAGAGCCAGGTCCCTTGGCTCTGATTTTGTGAGTGTTTGCTTGCACCTATTGCACTTTAATATATATTGTAAACGATCTACACTATTTTGTATATCTCTCTATCTCCACAGCAATATATTGGAGAAGAGTAGAGAACTAATATTGCTCCATCCATTGTGTTTGTACTGTATGTACTTTTTTGTGTTGGTATAGGGGATACCACACGGGTGTTTGAGCTATTACAGACACCTACTGTGCCATTTGTTGCATTTGTGATATAGGCTGAGAACTGGGCCTAAATACCCATCCTTTAGTTCTGATAGGCTGTAACCGGCCTTTGACCCCAAAGTCAGTTACCAGGTTTCATTTGCATAATTGCTGCTCAGCATTAACCCTTCTGTGGATTAGGTTGCTGCTCGGCACAACTTTTCCTGTGTGGACAGTAAATGTCATTAACCACATTTCTATAAGCGGATGAATACGTGACATTACCCCCCACCTGAAGAACGCCCACCGGGCGGACAGGACCAGGCTTGAGAGGAAATTTAGCGTGAAAAGCGCGGATCTTACGGCCCGCATGCAGGTCAGGAGCCGAAACCCAAGAACGATCAGCAGGACCGTAACCTTTCCAAACAACCAAGTACTGTAAAGTGCCCCGAGAAAACCTAGAATCCACGATAGAAGATACCTCATACTCTTCCTGACCACCCACCACCACCGGAGGGGGAGGAACACAAGGAACAGTATATCTATTGCAGACAAGAGGTTTGAGTAAAGACACATGAAAAGTGTTGGGAATCCCTAAAGATGCAGAAAGAGCCAGAGACTGGATTGATCCTACGAAGCACTCTATAGGGACCAAGGAATCTGGGGGCAAACTTCATGCTAGGGACCTTAAGCTTGATGTTGCGAGATGACAACCAAACCCGGTCCCCCACTTGGTACACCGGGTTGGCACTCCTACGCTTATCAGCAAAATGTTTGAAGCGTTCAGCAGCAGCCCCTAGAGCAGTTTGAACCTTAACCCAGGTATCCCTAATGGAGGCAAAACGCTCATCCAGAGCAGGAATGGCAGTATCAGAAAATACTGCAGGGAGAACCGTAGGATGCTTACCATTATTGACAAAAAATGGACTGTGCCCAGAGGAGTCATGAACAGCATTGTTTCTAGCGAACTCGGCCCACGGGAGTAGTTCGGACCAATCGTCTTGTGTGCTATTAATAAAACAACGCAAATAAACTTCTAATGACTGGTTAGCCCTCTCAGCTGTACCATTGGTCTGTGGATGGTAGGAGGAGGAGAAGGAGAGATCAATCCCCAATTGTTTACTGAACGCCCTCCAGAACCTGGACACAAACTGAGAGCCCCTATCAGACACAATATTGTGGGGGATGCCATGCAAACGGACAATTTCACGTATGAAAATTAGGACCAAATCTTGCGAAGATGGCAACTTCTTGAGAGGAATGAAGTGAGCCATCTTAGAAAATCGGTCTACAACCATGAGAATAGTAGTGAACCCAGCAGAGCTAGGAAGCTCAACAATAAAGTCCATGGATAAGTGGGACCATGGAATCTCAGGAACAGGAAGAGGCTGCAACAGGCCACAAGGAAGTGGCATGAGTCACCTTAGAAACTGCACACAAAGAACATGCCTGCACATACTCCTTTACATCTTTCCTGAGTGAATCCCACCAAAATGATCTAGTGATCGCGGCAGTGGACTTATTGCTGCCCAGGTGTCCAGCAGTTATATTGTCATGGAACACTTTCATGATATTAACCCTTTCACATAGGGGAACGAACAGTTTATCACACGGTTTGCCACTGAGCACCTGAGGCTAGGCCTCCAGTATGGTGCCAAGCAGTGGAGAAGACAGTGAGAGGACAGTAGTAGCAATAATACACTCTGGTGGAATAATAGGAGATGTCACCTGTTCCGGAGCTGACTCATTATCAAATTGCCTGGACAAGGCATCAGCCTTGGTATTTTTAGAACCAGGTCTATAAGTAATGAGAAAGTTAAAACGTGAAAGGAACAGTGACCATCTAGCCTGTCTGGAAGACAAACGTTTGGCATCCCCTATATATGCCAGATCTTTGTGGTCGGTTATGATCAACAGGGGGTCCTTGGAACCCTCCAAAAGATGTCGCCACTCCTTGAGGGCAAGAATAATGGTCAACATTATTGCCAATATCGTAGTTGCGCTCAGCAGGAGACATCTTTCTGGAAAAGTAGCCACAAGGATGCAATGGTGTTCCCTGGCTTTCTCTCTGAGAGAGAACAGCCCCTACCCCTGTCTCGGATGCATCAACCTCCAATATAAAAGGTTTACTAGTGTCAGGATGTTTTAGTATGTCCGCAGAGGCAAGTCTTTGTTTAAGTGTCTCAAAAGCATTCACAGCCTCTTTGGACCATACCGTGCTACTAACCCCTTTGCGAGTCATATTTGTGATTGGGGCTATTACAGAAGAAAATCCCTTGATGAATCTTCTGTAATAGTTGGCAAAACCAATAAACCTTTGAATGGCTTTTAAACCAGAAGGTAATGGCCAGTGTAGTACAGCCTCTAGTTTTTTGGATCCATTTGAAATCCCGATGCAGAGATGTTGTAACCCAAAAAGTGGACTTCAGGCTGGTCAAATATGCACTTTTCTAATTTACAATAAAGTTTATTTTTCAACAACGTCTGCAGAACCTGTTTCACATGGGAGTGGTGAGTTTGAAGATCAGGGGAATACACCAAAATATCGTCCAAATAAACCAAGACAAATGAGTAAATGAATTCCCTGAGTACATCATTTATAAAGTCTTGGAATACGGCCGGGGCGTTGCATAACCCAAATGGCATTACCAGATATTCATAGTGTCCACTACGGGTATTAAATGCCGCCTTCCACTCATGATTCTCTTTAATTCTAACCAAATTGTAAGCGCTCCTAAGGTCAAGCTTAGTAAATACTTTAGCTCCCTGAAGTCTATCGAACAATTCGGAAATGAGTGGGATAGGGTATGCATTTTTTACAGTGATTTTATTAAGTGCCCTGTAGTCTATGCAAGGGCGTAACTCACCACCCTTTTTCTCAACAAAAAAGAATCCTGCACCAGCTGGTGAGGATGACTTTCTTATGTGCCCTTTGCTCAAGGATTCTTTGATGTATTCCTCCATTATTTTACTCTTCTGGGGAGATAAGGCATAAACTGCCCCCTTAGGTGGCATAGCGCCTGGAAACAGGTTAATGGCACAGTCATATGCTCTGTGGGGAGGCAATACATCGGATTGAGCCTTGTTAAACACCTCCTGAAGTTCTCGGTATTGTATGGGAACTCCAGGAGTTTGGGGAGTGGTAGTGGGAAGGTCAATCGTATCCAATCTCTTTAGTACTGGTTTTATACATCTCCCCATACACTCTTTACCCCGTTCTAGTATCTCCAATATAGGGATTGTGCTTACTCAGCCACGGAAACCCTAATATGATAGGACATGATGGAGAAGTAATAACCTGAAACGTCATCTCCTCCCTATAGGAGGCCCCAATGGAGATCGTAATAGGGACAGTTTCGTGGGTTATAAGCGGTTGTGTGAGTGGTCTATCATCAATAGCCTCTACAGCTAGCGGCGTAGGTCTCTCACTGACCGGTATCTCATTACCCCTAATAAACTGGACATCGATAAAATTTCCAGCAGCACCTGAGTCCATTAGGGCACTGCAAGAAAACTTCTTGTTATCAAGGGAAATAGATACCTCAAGGAGGAATCTACTTTTGTTTTTGTTAGAGGACAACTCCATCACACCTAAGATCTGTCCCCTTAAGGTTCTTAGGTGCGGAAGTTTTCCGGACGCACTGGACAATTAGTTATCATATGTCCCTTTCTACCGCAATATAGGCATAACCCCTCCCTTCTCCTATACTGTTTTTCGGCCTCTGACAGTCTAGTGACCCCCAACTGCATAGGTTCGGACTGTACAGGTTTAGAGAATTGAGGTGCTAGGGACATAGCCGTACGTCTGGTCTAGCTTCTGGTGACTTCTTACTGTCTTAATCTATTATCAATATGCATGACAAACGTAATAAATTCGTTAAGACTCTTAGGTAATTCTTTAGCGGCTATCTAATCTAGTATAGTCTCTGAGAGACCCTTTTTGAATGCTAAGATTAACCCATTGTTAGTCCAGTCTACCTCGGAAGCTAAGGTACGGAATTCAATAGCATAATCCGAGATATCTGCCCTTTAATTGATTCATTAGATAACCAATTCTTGCTCTGTCCGTGGGGAATGACCCTGGTGAGGCCTCAAAATGGTACTCCACCTGATTAAGAAAACCCCTGCATTCCTGAATATTGCCATCAAACTGTAGGGATGGTGATAAGGAGATGCTAGGAGTCCTATTAACAGTGGGTGAGGTACACAGGGTAGAGGTGCTATAGGAGGAGACGCTGCAGGCTGCAGATGCTCCGTTCTAGCGAGAAGCGTACTTAAAGCCTGAGTGAATTGATCCATGCAGTGATCATTCTCCTCTAATTTCCTCTCGCAAGCAGCTATGTGCTGACACAGTTCTACAGGATCTATGGCCATGTCGTAATGTCAGGATTACTGTTTGATCCAGCACGTAGAACTGTACAGCACGGATGACAAATAAGTAACGTATTACCGGTCCTTAGAATGGCCGGATTTAACGTACAAAGAATAGTCAAAAATACTAGCCGAGGTCAGGGAACACAGAAAGGGACACAGCGATGAGGAAAGCCAGGGGTCAGGATACCAGAATATATAGAAGTCAATAAACAAAGCCAAAGTCAAAAACGAGGTAGAAAACTATAAACAGGAACGCGCTCTCGGACAACCACAAGGGAAACCACGACAGGGCACTGAGCAGGCTGAGGACTGGGCCTAAATACCCCTCCTTTAGTTCTGATAGGCTGTAATCGGCCTTTGACCCCAAAGTCAGTTACCAGGTTTCATTTGCATAATTGCTGCTCAGCATTAACCCTTCTTAGGTTAATGCTGAGCAGCATTAACCTAGGTTGCTGCTCGGCACAACTTTTCCTGTGTGGACATTAAATGTCATTAACCACATTTCTATAAGCGGATGAATACGTGACAGTAACCGTGTAAGGCGGCTATCTATGATTTGGCCCGAGGGGTGAATTTTTACCTCAAGCGTGGAGGATGGTTGTTGGCTTTGTGGGACCACTGTACAATGAGGTGAAGAAGCCAGAAAATGCTACTACTAGTGGCCCTCAAGACCCTATCCAGCCAGTTAACCTAAAATTGAGGCAGGGGTGGAGGGACGTTGTGGGGATAAATAGGCAAAACGTACGTGAAACCCACTTTGCGTGTGTGTTTAAGTCAGAAATATAGTCGTAACTTGACACAGACTCTGTGACTCCCACTGAGTAAGGTATAGGGGGGAGGAGAGTCCTATACCAAACATGAGTAAATGTATTAGAATGTATACAGGCCAAGGTATTCCTAAATAATTAAACCCCTAACATCCCCACCTGCTTACTGGAACAGGACTTTTGAGGTCTGAAGGGCAAAATGCTGCCTTAATTGCAATCTGGAATCTGTAACCATATGATTAACCATGATTCACAAATATTCCAACGTAGATGTGCAGAAATGCATATGTGACATCATGAACAGTATATCTTACCATAGCAACTTAATAAAACCAGCTAGTGCCGAGATATAATATTATAGACTTGAACCGATTTAGTAAATTGATTCTAGCCCCCCCCCCTACAATAACGTAAAAAGACCTGTATTCCAGTACCCCTGCACCAAATAGCAGAATGACATGCTAGCATAGTAATCACAACTTAAGCATTTCATCCCAAAGCCACCAGATGGCAACAACCGTAACTGAAACTGTCAGTGTAGAGGTTATGAAGAAAGCCTTTGACATAAACAGAGGGACAGCTGCAAGTGTAATTTGGCTCGGAATTGCTGCCAGTTTGTTCAGGCAGCATAGTTTATAATATAAAAAATATTATACAAATATATGTATAATATATTATAAAACAATTAAAGCATTTTATAATATAATTATACATATAACATATATAATGCATACATATGATTTCATAAGTGTATTTTGAGATATATACATATATAGGAAATAAAAGTGTGTGTGTGTATATATATATATATATATACCTTACCAGTGGAAATAGCATTCTATCCACAATAAATGGTGCGGTAGCGGTTTTAGACGCCTACCTTCAGAACCCCAACTTACAACCTTCACAGCCATTATTTTTCCTACACGGCTCCATACTTACTACCTTTACCTTCATGAAACATGTTAGGTCTTTGATAGCCCAGCTAGGACTTAACCCTTCTAACTATTCGGATCACTCCTTCTGGATAGGAGTGGCCTCCACAGCCCCCATTGCAAACATACCAGTGCACATTATCAAAACACTGGGGCGGTGGAAATCTTCTGCCTATACACGGTACATACCCAAACCAGTCCAAGAGATACGCAATGCATTTAAGGAAATGTCCGGATAATTTGTATGTTTTGTTGACTGTATTAAATCTTTGATCACTTTTTGCCCTCTTTATTTACAGGCCTACCGCATCGTCGGTTCCGGCACACCACATCACAATGCTATCCTATGCTTATACTTAGTCCTTACTCCTTATACGGCTATGTGCCCCTAACACAAGTATTAAGGCCGTTTGGCATGTAATTGTGGGAGGGGCTTATTATTTTACTTACCTACTTAAGGGAGACCTTACTCCATACCGTCCGAGGTCAGCGTTTTGAATAACCCTCCGGCCACTCCCCATACTCAACACTTTTTCTTCCTTTTTTCCCTCTCATTTCCTTTTCTTTACTCCTTGGTGGGCCCTCTTTATTTAACCGCATTGTCGGTTCCGGCACAACACAACCGACTTTTATACTATCCTATGCTTATACTTAGTCCTTATTCCTTATACGGCTATGTGCCCCTAACACAAATATATATATACATGTATATATATATATATATTTGTGCTCGGAATTTCTAATACGTAAAGGAAAGTAGAATGAGAAGCAAAGTTGGTTGAGGTGTGCCGAAACCAATGTACGAGTAGGCCTGTAATAAAAGAGGGCCCACAAAGGTGAATTGTAAATATAGATGGGTGTAGGTGGGTGGGGACAAACAGCTTGCACGACAAAGGTTAGTAGGAAGAAAGAGTTTAAATAGGGGTCATAACTCCTCCCACAAATTCAGGCCAAATGGCATTCCAACTTGTGCTCAGAATTTCTAATACATAAAGGAAAGTAGAATGAGAAGCAAAGTTGGTTGAGGTGTGCCGAAGTAGCATCTAACTGCCTGTGTCAGAGTAGCATCTAACTGCCTTGCCGTTCCAAAGATGACCCCATGTGTGGGCGGCCGCTTCGATGGGTTAGATCTCAAACAAAGTACAAGTCTCTCTAAAGGCCGGCAATGCATCCATCTTGGTGGGCCAGTCGTCCCTAAACCAGTGGTTGCCGCAAATGGCTGCAAACCCTGTGTGTGCTGCTGCGTCTGTGTGAATTGAAGGTAAGTGCTCTGAAAGTGGGGGAATGAACAAAGAGATCGTTCAGAATGATTGAGCAGGAGTCGGGCACACCGTGGAGCAAGTTGAGAAGCCTGGAGACAAAAGACCTACCCTGCGGAATGATACGCATTCCAAAGTTGAAGGACCCCAATAAGGACTGGAGACCCTTCCTAGTGCACGCAACACTCCGCAGGAACAGAACAATCTTATTCCTAATGTGGGACAATTTGTCTGGTGGTAGACTGGCTTGGAAGGTAGTGGTGTCCAATACTATGCCCAAGAAAATGAGCCTGGTAGCGGGACAGGGGGACCCCGAGTGTCATAAAAAGGGCTGTGGTGGTGTGTATACTGTTAGGTGTTTGTGAGCCTGGTTCAATCAACAAAAAGTAATCTAGATAGTGGATGACTGATGGACACCTGATTATATTTAGGAGCAGCCAGCAGAGGGTTTCTGCAAAGATGTTGAATAACTTAGGGCTGCCTCCTAGAGCCAAAAGTGAGCCGGGTGGCTCTGTGCAAGTGCCATAGTGAAGGGTGAATAGGTAGTAGTTTAAAGACACTGGATATATCTGTCTTGCTCAACCAAGCCTTACTACCTGCTGATATGATGGCTTGCATGGCATCGTCAATTTTAGCGTAGTGTAGTGAGAAATCCTCGGCGGTAATGAGTGAGTTGATACTGGTAATGGAGGAAGAGTGTGGTGCAGAGAGGTCTATAATCAAACGTTTTTTGTTGGAGTATTTGTGAGTGGCTACCCCGATGGGATTGGTACGCCAAAATGAGAAAGGTGAAGACAAGAAAGGGCCGATCATGAAACTAGCTGTGATTTCTGTAGACTGAAGGTGGTCCACTGTAAGTGGGTCAGAGGATGCGGATAAAAGGTTAGGGCATTCAAGTGTACTTGTGGGGATGGCGATAATGCCCATGTGAAACCCCTGTGAGAAACACGTCACCAGAAAATCTACCAGATGCCTAGCCGTGTGTGAATGCAGATAGTATTCCAGGATGTCAATGTTAACCTCAGTTAGGCATTTCTTAGGTGACAGTCGTGCTGGACATGTGGACTTGGTGTGGGCTCTGGAGCAGATGTGCAGTGCCCTGCATGCAGTGAAATTACATAGCCCCGCATTAAAGTCATTGCACACCCGAGCCAAGCCCAGAAATGAAATGGGTCTGCCCAGCTTGTCTCTCTGCACGCCTCCCTGTCTAGTGTGTGGGATGAGGGAGTGGTGAAAAGTGAAAGTGTCTGTCTCACAAGTGCACGAGTCGGGGAATTGAGAAGAGGAACTACAAGAAGTACAGGACGGGGCCTCGAACCAGCGAAATGACGGAAAAACAGATGTGTGTCCATCTGGCACCAGTCGATTCTTATGTTGAACTGTGCTGGGAAGCTGTGTTGGCCGAAACTGATTTATAAAAATCATAAAATGAGGACCCTCCGTACCTGATACCTAAGTCAACCACATTGTGTAAGTATGAATCAAGCTCTTCCCTCCTATGTGGGTACACCGTGCAGATAACGTCCCGATAAATGCCAAAGGCAATGACAAATTGAGGAATTGAAAGATTTGTGTTAAGTCGTGGATCTCTCTCTTTCAGGACTACTGAAATGTCATTGTGTATCTAACCTTTGTTCTCCAGTATTACTTGGGAGGTTAGGAGTAGTGACATTAAATTAACGTCCTTTCCTTCGAAAATTTCCTACTTAATGGAATCTGGAACAGAATGGGCTGGTGAGACGTATGGAGTGACCAAGACCGCCAGGGGAAGGCCTGCCTGGCCTAACGAGACATCTGGTGTGGCTATTACTGATTCCACTTTCATCAGCCTGTTATTGATCATTTGGAGGCTGGCCAGGATAGCGACCAAGGTCTCCTGAGTGGAATATGGGGGTATGAACGAACAAACTGCCGAACGAGAGACCACCCAGCCCAGGCGCGTTCACTGGGTGGCCATCCATTCGTATGTACGCCGGCCATCTTGTTTTGTCAAATGCGTCCAGCAGTGTTTGGTCGTGGAATGTCTGGAACTACTTTCCGACACTCAAACTCACAAACACTGCTGAGACTTCCACTTAACTTCGCCCAGAATTATACGAACGAGGCAGCGTTCGGTAAAAGTATTGCACGAACGGGGCGGCACACAGCCAGCAAACTCACGAACAATAAAAAGAATAAATGTTCTGTATTTTTAACATACGAAAAGGGACCGGCCGCACAAGCTGAATGTATGGAACTATTTTGGGTAGGAGCCTCGTGTGCGGCATGGATGGGACTTTCAGCTATCTCCCGAACCCCTGAACGGATTTGTATGATTTTTGAGTATGTCTGTCCCCTAGTTATGCTTGTTCAGAAAATGTAACTATTTTTATTGAAATTGAATGGGTAGTTCTGGTGTTATGAAAATTGGGTAAAAAGTATATTTTTCGCTTGGAGATAATTGAGTTGATACAGCAATTAACTCAATTATCTCCCAAGCAGAGGGGAGGAATGTACAGTAATGAATGAATGAGTGTTTAACTGTGTAACTGTAAATGATTGGTTGTCAAGTTTGTGTCTTTGGTGTCCAACAAGGTCCACATGGGTGGTAACCTCGTAGGAAAATTTGTATAAAAGAAATGCTTGTGTGCCCATTAAAACAGTTCTGCTTAACCCTCAATATGTAGCCTCGTCTCATTATTGAAGGGTACCTGCATCCAGCTAAATCACTAGCTCTTATAAGAGCTCTGCCTCCCTCTCTACACTGATCCAGCTGATGGGATATCGGGAATACTCTGCAGCACAGCCTCTTGCCGGGAAAAGGACGTCTTTAACGGCATACACCCCTCTCACTACCTGGGTGACCGTTACAAGCGTGACTGGGGACCCTGTGATGAGATCATTGCTGGGAGGAAGTGACTGCCCCGGTCACTTCTCCCAGCTATCAGAGAGCCGCGTGGGAGGAAGGAGAGGGAGTCAGAGTGGGAACTCTGACTCCCACAAGCCTGATCCACCACTGGAACCCAGGGAAAGTCACCCTCCTGCAGATAAAAGGTATGTGTCTACGTGTGTGTGTATATGTCTGTGTGCGCGTGTCTGTCAGGGGGAGGGATGGATCAGTTTTGCACCAGGGCCCCATGGATTGTGTGTGCGCACCACTGATCAGGGCTGACAACCAGACTAATACCAGGCAGACATTCCTTTCAAAACCCGTAGATGGAACATATCAATGCAGCGGGACCATCAAGGGTAAATTTTGCACCCATCCCAGAACTGGCCAACAGATTAAGTTGAAAGGCTTTTTTTTTTTACATGCCAGACTGACCACGTGGTATACTTTCTAAAGTTGACGTGCGGCTTAGGGGTAAAACGATATATTCTCTGAAAGACCAGGTTTCCCAACACAAAACCACAATCCAAATTCAGATGCACCAGTCGCACGGCACTATAGAGAGAAAAAAAAAAGACATAACGCTTCTCAGTTACGGTATCAAGTGATGGAAAGCGTGACCCCTATGACTAGAGGAGGTAATAGATACAAGCTATGGATACAGAAGGAAGCCCACAGGATGCACCAACTGGACACAGTGTCCCCTCATTGTCTCAGTGAGAAGCTTGAGTGGCACAGCTTCCTGTAGGTGCTTCCGTCTGGTGCCCGCCAAGAGATGCATCCTGGATCTGGGTATGTACTATATTATCTGCTCTTGTCTTGACTAGAAGTCTCCCTTCATATATATATTTGTCCATATTATGTGGCATGCTGTATATCCTCATAACTGGTGAGGTTGCTTTCATGTTTATTCTCTATATTTATTGTAAATATTTTTTTTTATTTTATGGTTTCACAGCTACATCAGCTGTGCTAGATTCCCTCCTACTGCCCTTGCTCATTTCCTTATATTTATAAGATTGATAGAGGTATTATATTGTTATATACTGATTTTGATCATGAAAATACATTATCTAGCTTCTGTTATGGCTTGTTAAACTGATAATATCCATTAGTTATCCATCTCTTAGCAACCGGATGTGATGATGTCACACGCTATGGGCGCAACGTCTGACGTCATCACGTACGATTTGACGAACTAGTAAGTGAATGGAGCTCCCAGGATGGTAGATGGATGCTGCAACTAGCTACACTGCTGATTTTGATCCTGTTTGAAATGTGGGTGGCGGCACTTGAATTAATGTGAGCACTATTATGTATATATATTTATTTTAATTCATGCTATAACTTAGTACATTAGCATTGATAAAGTGCTATTGCCCGAAATGTTTGCATCCTGTACATTGTCCTTCAAATAAATGTGGTAGCACTTTAAATACCAGTTGCGCATTACTCCATTTTTTTTCTTTCTTGTCTAGTTGAAAAGATTTTGACCAAGCATCAGGTACTTGGAAAGGGGCCATTAATGCAATACTAGTCAGGCCTTGTTTGATAAAACTTAAGAAAAAAATTATAATTTGAAAAATATTAAATTTACATACACACACCAAAATAAAAATCTCAGTCATAAAATAAAATTTTATTTCCATCTATTTCACTTTCTTCAAAACTGCCATACTTCAGTATTCTTCTTCTTCTTCTTCTTCTCCTTCCACAGAATCTGCACCAACCTCTTCGTAATCTTTCTCTAAGGCTGCCAGATCTTCTCGTGCCTCAGAGAACTCGCCTTCTTCCATGCCTTCACCAACATACCAGTGCACAAAAGCACGTTTTGCATACATCAAGTCAAACTTGTGATCAAGACGTGCCCAAGCTTCAGCAATTGCTGTAGTGTTACTTAGCATACATACTGCACGTTGTACTTTTGCCAGGTCTCCCCCAGGCACCACAGTTGGTGGCTGGTAGTTTATTCCCACCTAAGAAGAAAAAGAAAGTAACTTTAGAGTTTCATGAACACAGAATTGCCATAGTTTGCAGGAATTCACAAATCGTGCATATATTAAACATGCACGAGGGCAGAAGAGGGTCTTTCATATAACAGGAGTTCCCTGCCACCATGCATTGGAACACGTTTCTCAATCTTTCTATTTTGAGTGATTGCCTCTATGTATTGGTATTGCAATATCACCAGTTTAAGCATGAAAATGTTTTATTATACAAAGAAAGATCAAACAGTTACTCGACTTACTCGAATTTGGAATCAAAAACAAATGAAACTTTACAACATCCTGTGGCAAAAAGGCAAGTGCGGTCAAAAAGTAAGGTCAGGGCGTGAAATAATGATAAAGGGTACATCCTATCGATTTGTTGGGTAGGCTAAACGGCAATTAGGTATCAATAGACAAATATAATTGCTATAGATCCTACTTTAACATTAGTTACAGCACTGTATATGAACCTGATCTCCACGAGTCCCGTGCTTTCAAAAATTTTGTAGAGTGATGTGAAATCTTTCACAATTGTGTTTATCATTGCTTCCCATTGTTTGCCATTTATAGAATAATGGAGGTCAATTTCCCCATTGTTTAGCAGACTTGGACTCTGAGAAAGATATAAGATGTTTCGAAATTATTATTATGTATATCACGTCAACATATTGCACAGTGATTTAACCCCTTAACGCCGTTCTATGCCATTGCGGCTTTAAAGCCATTGCGGCGGCATAGAACGTCGTAACGGCTTAAGCCCCCTGAAAGTTTGATCTACTTACCTCTGCCACGATCCTCTTCTGGAGGGCTGCCTGACAGCCCAGGCAGCCCTCCCCCGGCAAATGAGGCCCCCGAGGGCCATGTGATCGCTCTCAAAGAGCGATCACTTGGCCCCCTATAGCTGGCTGTGCATCTGCCAGCAGGGGGACTGTCTGAAATATCAGACAGTCCCCCTGCTGGTGGAATGTGTAAAAAAATAAATAAAAAAAATTAAACATGTTTAAAATTAAATTAAAAGTATTTATATATATATATAAATATATATAGAGAAACTGCTATGTTTATCAATGGGTTAAGCCTTCCCCTATTTCCTCTAGTGGCTGTCTCATTGACAGCCACTAGAGGCGCTTGCGTGCTTCTCCCTGTGATTTTGAATGCTTTCCTATGTGACCGGCTGAATGCGCGCGCAGCTCTTGCCGCGCGTGCGCATTCAGCCCAGGAGGAGGAACGGAGGAGGAGAGCTCTCCGCCCAGCGCTGGAAAAAGTTACGTTTTTACCCCTTTCCCCCTTCCAGAGCCGGGCGGGAGGGGGTCCCTGAGGATGGAGGCACCCTCAGGGCACTATAGTGCCAGGAAAACAGGTATGTTTTCCTGGCACTATCGTGGTCCTTTAATTTATTTTTTCACGTTTTACCTTTATGTTTAGTATTGCTCTTTAGACTGCTTCACATGCAGCCATGTTTAATTTATTTTTTAATCTTTACTCATTACTGAAGGTTAAATCCCAGATTTCATATAATGCTCCTGACACTATCACTTACTCGGCATCAAAGGGCGAATCGAATAATCAGCCATCGAATACACTTACTCAAACCCTTTAGATCTTGACACGCTTCACCCCCCACCCCAGGGAACAGGGGAACACTATAAAAGCCTGAGACATCATGCACAAGCGTTTACGCATAGGATGAGTTTCTACTCTTGACATCCATAACAGCCTAGCTGCCCTGCTACTCTGAATTAGGGTACTAGTGCCTTGAAGCCGATGTACTTGGGTACGAGGGCCTCTCAACATAAAAGGCACAGCAACACCCCACATGTGAAGGCACACAAAACCCCTGGGGCTCTCTTCACTGGCAGGGATGCCTTCAATATCAGCCAGAACTGGTTTTACCAGCCTGGTTATACTCCCAAGCACGCACCAAACCCTCAAGAAACACAGCGCCGCTTAATAGACACAGGCCGCACACCATCATAGCACCAGGGTTTAGGAATCACACTTCTTTTGACCCCCCAAGCCCTTATTTAAGAGCACCAACGAATCATCACCCTGTTCCACAATAGATGGACATATAATGACATGCCCCTTATTGCATACCCTCACCATCTACACTGGCACATCCCTAATCAGCTAGGATCAGAAGGGGTGGAATGTACACATGCTTACTAGCTAGACATGCTTGACTCAACTCGTCCACATATGTACCTCAGGAATCTTATTTACCAAAAAACTGTGCAAAGGTACCATACAGTATGCCATACCAATGTTAATGTTTGTAAACGATTGATTGGACTGCAGAAATGGTCATGGCACTGCACGCTTCTTTGTATTCACTTGCACTACAAAAATAAAGAAATAATAATAGAAGAGATGAGGTACAAAAACACAATAGGACAGGGGATAGCAATAAGGAAGTGGAAGTGAGGCAGAGCTGCAGGAGAGTGCAAGGAAAAGGTATGTGAGGTAGAGATTACTCTAGGAGGTCCTGAAGAGATGGGATTTGAGACACTTTTTAAATGATTGAAGACTAGGGGAAAGTCTGATGGTAGACAGGGGCTCAGTGCTTTATAGGTATGGATTAGTTCTTTGGCATTCTGTATCCTAGAGGAGTAAATCAAAGTAAGGACTGACAGAGGGGAGAGGTGTGAGAGGAGCGACAGGAGAGGAAAATCAGTCATTACAGACTCTAGCGGAGTAGTATGACTTCTGGGATGGCCAGTTAGGAGGGAATTACAATAGTCAATGCAAGATTATTACTAGACCATGAACAAGTGCCTTCGTAGTGTCTTGGGTAAGAAAGGAGCAGACGCAGGCAATGGATATAAATCATTTTATAACACATGGAGATTGGTAAAGCTGCTTTGATACACAATTGTTCCAATTTTATAATTGTGACTATCGAACAGTGTGTGAATCCATTTGTGACTGGGTTCGTCTTACAAAAGATCAAAGTTTTAGGTAGGAGTAATGGGGAGATTGGGGCAAAGAATATTGAAGGACCAATATGTTAAAATTCATGTTGTGTAGATGAAACCAGTGATACAGGTGGGTAATTCGGTTTAGTCTTGCCAAGGCCTTGCATAGAAAGTGGGTATACAATAGGCAATGGCTTGCATTGGGGATGCCATAGAGTGGCCAGTTTTGCTACCCATTTTATGTCTAGGTTTGTCCCATATTTGGAAGAATAGAGAGAGCAAGAGGGGGATATAGTTGGGCAAAACTGATTACGCAGCCACATCAGACTATTTTCTCTATTGAGGCGGAGGTATGGTAGCAAGATAGTCGCATGGTAATATAGTTGAATATTTGGTACTGCCAGACCTCTCTTCCTAGAGGGTACATGCATCAGTTTCCAAGCAACCCTGGGTCTCCCATCTGCCCAGATTACATAGTTACATAGCTGAAAAGAGACTTGCGTCCATCAAGTTCAGCTTTCCTCACATTTGTTTTTTGCTGTTGATCCAAAAGAAGGCAAAAAAAAACCAGTTTGAAGCACATTTTTGCAATTAGTCTGGCTGCCAGGCTTTTGATTATGTTGCTACTGGTTGTGTGGTAGTTACTAGCTTGGGGCCTATGAACGAAATAGTTGATCTTGTTAGTGTTCAGCTGCTAGTGTAAAGAATTTAGTTTAAGCCTACGTAGGGATTTTTAGTTTTGAGAGTAGATTAAGGCCAATGGTTTATAGCAGTTAGAGAATTCAATATTGCGTGTCTTCTTAATATTGCTTCTTAAAGCGGCACTGTCATGCCGAATCCCGTTTTTTTTGTTTAACCCCCCTCCCGCCTCCACTACATCCAATTGACCCACTAGTCACCCCCAAATGCCCCTAAGCCCCCCACATTACCTATTTTTTAATCCTTATTTTCTGCCCCGATCTTGATTCAGGGCGCCGCCATCTCTGTGTGGGTAGGTGAAGTCCCTCAGGGACACGTCATCAGCCCACACTAGGCAGACACTGAGATTCCCGCACATGCCCAGTGAAACACCTGGACATGCGAACGGGAATTTCAGCTATTCATTCATTCATCAGACAGACGAATGAGTGAATAGAAATATCAGCCGAACAAACTAACACAATGTATCAGTGTTAGTTTGTTCGTTCAGTTTATTACAAGGAGGGAGCTACCGGCACGCAGCTCCCTCCTTGTAATATGTAACTATAGAAGCGGCAGGGAGCAGTGCTCCCCACCACTTCATAAGCCCCCCCCAGTACCCCCTCTCACTCTATGGGGGTCAATATGACCCCCATAATAGCACAAGGGAGATTAAAATCTCCCAAATGCCCTTACTCGCTACACAGCCTGTGGCTGCTCACTGTTGAAAAAAAAGACATAAATTACAATAAGGGGGGGCGGACCTATTGTCCTCCTCCCCTCCCCCACCCTGAGCGGCGGGTGGGGGCCATGAAGATAATAAGGGGGGGGGGACCTACTGTCCACCCCCGGCCCCCACCCCTGAGCGGTGGGTGGGGCCCTAATAAAACAATAAGGGGGGGGGACCTAATGTCCTCCCCCCCTGGCCGGTGGGTGGGGGCCCCAGTAAAACAATAAGGGGGGGGACCTACTGTCCTCCCCCCCGGCCCCCACCCCTGAGCGGTGGGTGGGGGCCCCAATAAAACAATAGGGGGGGACCTACTGTCCTCCCCCCCTGGCCCCCACCCCTGCGCGGTGGGTGGGGGCCCTAGTAAAACAATAAGGGGAGGGACCTACTGTCCTCCCCGACCCCCACCCCTGGCGGTGGGTGGGGGCCCTAAATGAAACCCCCCCCCCCCCAATCAAGGTGACTAGGGGTCCGAAGCCCCTAGTCACCAACCCCCACCCAAAAAAACCTATCCCCTACCTACCCCCCTCACCCTACAAATAGTGAGGGGGGAATAAAATAACTAACCTGTAAAAAAAAAAAATTAAACTTACCATTTGGCGTCTTCTTTTTTCTAAAATCTTCTTTCTTCAGCCCCCAAAAAGGCCAAATAAAAATCCATTACACCCGTCGCACTTAAAAAAAA
>OW240912.1:157524357-157534357 GCA_933207985.1 Pelobates cultripes
GTGGGGGCCAGGGGGGGAGGACAGTAGGTCCCCCCCCTTATTGTTTTATTAGGGCCCCACCCACCGCACAGGGGTGGGGGCCGGGGGGGACAGAAGTCCGTCCCCCCCCCATATCTTTATTTAGGGCCCCCACCCACCGCTCAGGGGTGGGGGCCAGGTTCCCCCCATCTTTATTTAGGGCCCCCACGGGCATGGGGGGAGGGGGGGGGGTTATTAGTTTGTTTTTGTTTGTTTTTTTACAGTGAGCAGCTATAAGCTGCTCACTGCTTACTACACATGCCCCTACTCGCGGTATAGCGAGTAGGGGCATTTAATTTACTAATACTAAATAATCTCTACTTAGTATTAGTAAATTTGGCTGAAAGACCAATTTAGGTCTTTCAGCCTTTTAGTAGATAACTCCCTGATACCGTGGGAATTAGGGAGTTATCTACTAAGCGGCTGCAAGATGCAGCCACAGCAATGAATAGGATCAGAGTTTCATTCATTAGAATGAAATTCTGATTCGAATAAAGTGCCGAATTGCGTTCTAAAAGAAACGAACATACTGTTGTCATTCAGTTAGAACGCAATTCGGCAGTTTTGTGGAAAGTGACAGGAAGCATTGTGGGAACACAGAGGGAAGGTAAGGATCATGGGAAAATTGCTCTGACCAGCGGAAATGAAGCACACTTTGCTCCTCCGCTGGTCAGAGCTGGTCAAGCGGAGGAATCCTCCATAAGGCAAAGAGTCCCTACTTTGTCTTATGATTTTAAAGAAAACTAAAGAAGACAGGAAGAAAAGAATAACAGATCCCGAGAGAGGGGGAGAAGAGGAAGAGATTGAGGAAAGGTAAGTTCGGCATGACAGTGCCGCTTTAAGATTACTTTACAAACAAACCTCTAACCACTGCCTTAAGGGCAGACCAAACTGTAGTGTCTGAAACTGCACCCAAGGAATTTAAATTTTCATAGCGATCACATGGCCCCTTACCTCCCTCTATATGTACTTACCCAATCGCCGCTGGCGATCGGTTTTCTTCTTCTATGGGGGGGACTGTCTGACAGCCCAGACAGTTCTTCCTCTGCAAATTAGGACCCCCAGGGGCCATGTGAGGCAAATTACAGCTAAACACAAACACTGCAGAAATGTATAAACAGCCCTGGTCCTTAACGGTACGAAAATTGAAAAGCAGTCTAGTCACTAAGGGGTTAAAAGAGTGTTTTCAGCTTACCTGACAATATCAATACCTACACAGTAGCCCAAATCCCTATGTATATTTCAATAAATGGAGGTTATTTAGTAACTCCAATGGCCATTAGATGTAAGCCCACCTGCCACACGTGCAGGACTTATTTTTATGTATTTGTATTCACTTTTGTATCACACAGCCATGTTACAATGCTGCCACACACCCTATGTGTTCCATATTAAGGGTTAATAAGTATGTAGGGGTTTAGAAAAATACCCCTTTCTATCTTATTAGAGAATTCTTTGACTAAAGCTGAAGGAAGCAAGACGAATTGTTAGTTTAGGACATGTAGTCGCAGGTGGGCTTACATTTAATGGGCATTTGAGTTACTAAATTACCTCAGTTTGTTTACATATACATAGAGATTTGATCTAAGGCGCATGTAAAAAAATAAATAAAACTAAACAAAATTCCCGTTTGGTTTTTATTGTATGTATTGGGGCTGATGTGTTCTATGGCCATTGCTGCTGCCCAGGAGTAGTGAGAATTTGAGCGCAGGACATATTTTGGTATATGAATATTACTAGGAAACCTCCTTGCCACCACTCCCACTAACAGTTTCTGGACGGGGTGATAAGGAGTACTCTATTGACCTATTTTGTGTTTTTTTTCTGTGTACTTTTCCCCTACCTTCTGTGTTTCTTCAGATCCATATCACGTGTTGCTTATCAATACCATGACGGTGTACGCCAACAACCTCCACTGCTAGATGCTGGCATATCCTTAGTACAGTATAATGTTGCCCTTGTATATGTTAAACGATTGCCATGGAAAGCTCTGACAATACAAACCTGGTGGAACTGTCTTCTCATGGGCCCCCTGTATTTAGGATCCAATATCTTCCATGACCAGTCCCTTCCTGGCATAGCGACCACTTATTTTAGCCTATACTGTTATGAGGATAATGACATTGAAGGAGAAAGATCTCAATTCCTCAGGAAAGCACAGGCTTCTCCATAAAGATTTGCAAGATTATAGAATTAACGTAGCCTGCATACAAGAGATACATCTTACTAAATTTCGCACCCCTACTATGCTTGATAAGTATTACCCTGCACTTTGATATAATAACACTAAAGGTGTTTTCATCTGCCTACATAAGGATATTGCCTTCACCCTACACTGCAAAATTATTGATCCACGATAGTGGTATGTTATTTTTTACTGGCCTTTACAATACTTTAGTATCAGCATACTTTCCAAATACTGATTCTAGCAACATTTTACAATCTGTTACAAAAGGTTAAAGTAGGCAGATTAATATTATGTGTATTTTTTTTTTATTTTTAAACACAATCTCCCTCGCTTTACTCTACTGCCTCACTTACCAAGCCTTGAATGAGACACCATGCTTCCATCTGTAAGAACATTAACAAGGTGATCTCTGTACGGTCTCTATAATAAATGGAGAACACTCCATCTGCAAGACAGATTACACATTCCATTCTAGGGTCCACAATACGTACACTAAAATAGACATTTTCTTCTTAGATAATCTATCTTTTGCCCAGTTGTCAGACTGTAAAATTGGTGATATCACCTGGTCCGATCATAGCTCAATGTATTTGGGGCTCCATGACATCTACCAGTTAAGGGGGAAATGTATATGGCTCCTCAACTAATAATGTCTCACAGACGATAAATTTGCAGAGTCGAAGATCAAATCTTATAGTCTCTAGCTCTGCAAGTTTAATTTTCCGAGCATTTAGAAGCTTGAACTTCTACAGCTTGTCAGCTAATGAATTGTGAGCGCCCAATCTCCTTTATTTCTGTGTGAAGCTCTGCAGATAGGGCTTGCAGTTGGTTAGTCATGGATGTCTGGATGGTAGTGGAGAGTTCCACCAGGCGAGACAGGAGGTGAAGAGGATCCTTCTCTTGGGACTGCACCACCGCCATGTTGGGACAGACTTGGGCCCTTGCGGTCTTTGAAGAGGAGGCTCAGATGAGAAAAAAAATTAAGACTGCTCTGATTTAGGGATCTTAGACTTTTTTTTTTTTTTTAAAGCGCCTGGTGTGCCATTTGTTTATTGCTCCTCGTTGCTCAAATTTCAGGAGCTTCACCAATGTGCGTCCATTCAGTTCAAGCATTCAGCCACATTGCTTTTCAATTCACAAACCAGCTGCAGACAGTAAGAGAAACTGCAAACCGGTATTGCTATCCTTACTATAAGTCATCCTGTGTTCTCTCCTTCTAATGCAGGTTGCTTTGTAGTTCAGATCAAAATCTTCAAGTGGAATGGAACATCATCCCAGCGTGCTTTCCGCCTACTGAGTCTCCCAGCGGTGCTTAGAGACGAACCTACACCTCTTATATCAGAGATTGTGCACATGTGATAAAGGACAAACACAGGAGCCTATCATTTGTTCCATGAAAAATTAAGGCCAAGCAATCCTTCACAAAAGGTGGATGGAGCGCTCCCGTTGCAGCCCCATCTGTCCAAAACACAAAATATAAGCAGCGTAACCTATTCTGTCATGGGTGGAGTTTTCCCTCAATGCCATCTGTCCTTCGAAAGGAATGGGCAGCTATACACATGATGACTGATGCTTGGACGTATGGAAAATAACTTCTACAGGTACATGACCTTGACGTTAAGTTTTTGTTTCAAGGAGCTGGAACTAAGGCTACATTGCCCAACTGTATAACTAAAGTTTGCAATCACAGTTAAAGCAGATTATTTTGCCAGGACTCAATCACAGGAGGGGTTCCCAAACCAGTCCTGAAGGAAAGGAATGCATTAGACACAACTAGGTGATCCCTAAATCCTGGACTGTTAGGGGGTACTTGAGGACTGGGTTGGGGACCACTAGAGCATGACACTGCCTCCGCTTGCCTGCCTTTCTGTCATCTATTCCCAGTTAAAATAACTCACATGCACTCTGTCATCCACCTGATGTAATAGAAGAGGTGATTCATCAGACCAGGCAACCTGCTTCCAACGTACCATGGTCCAGCTCTGATGCTCATGTTTCCACTGAAGTCCCTGTTGGCAGTATCATGGGAACTTTGACCAGTCTATGGCTATGCAGCCCCATTTGCAGAAGACTGCAATGCAATGACCCAGATTCACCACTTGTCGTTCCTTACAGCACTAACCACTGCATACCGGAAAACCCCACAAGATGTTTTGGAGATTATCTGACCCAGTAGTCTACACATCACTATTTAGCCCTTGCCAAAGTCACTCAGATCTTTTTGCTTCTCCCTTTTTCTTGCTTACAAAACATTAAATTCTAAGACGGACTGTTCACTTGCTGCCTAATATCTCCCATTCATTAACAGGTGCCATTGAACATATAATTAATGTTATTCACTTCACCTGTCAGTGGCTTTAACCCTTTAAGGACGGAGCCAAATGTACAAGTTGTGATCAAAACAAAATGTAAACAAACCCCAGAATTTGACTGTCTGTTCAACTATAATTTACCTCTTTCTTACTAAGTGCACCCACACTTATTATATATCGGTTTGTTCAGGGGAAACAGGGTTTTCATTCCATATCAAACATTCATATATAGAACTCCATTGTATATGAATAAAATCTTAAAAAAGTTTAAAAAATTAAGAAATTTTGATATTTTTCAATTTCTGCATGTCAATTTAACTGATGTCAAAATACGGTTTGGTTTTACTGCAATAAAACATACATATTTGTATTCAGAAATGTCTCATGAGTAAAACAGTACCCCCCCATGTATAGGTTTTATGGTGTTTTGGAAAGTTACAGGGTCAAATATACGTCTGGTCTATTTATTTTTTACATAGAAATTTCACAGATTGGTTTGCTGGGCTTAGCTTGACTTTGAGACTGTATGGCAGCCAAGAAATGTAAGTTACGCCATCATGGCATACCATTTGAAAAAGTACACATCCCAGGGTATTCAAAACGGGGTATGCCAGTCTTTTGTAGTGGCCACTTGGGCATAAACGCTAGCCAAACTTAGTGTTCCGTTTTTTGTTTTTTTTTCATTTTTCAAATAAAAACTGTTCTTTTGCTTATAATATTATTGTCAGTATATAGTTTACTGCCCTGAAACACTCCTAGTTCTGTTCAGTGATGTCTCACCCCCATGTACCAGATTATCTGTTTTTTGGGGGGTAGTCAAGGTGACAAAATATTAGATTTCAAAGTTGGAAATTTGGCAAAGTGATTTTCTGGGCCTATCTCGCCTTTGAGAGAGCATGGGAGCCTGGGTAATAACATTCCCACCGTTATGGCATACCATTTTCAAAAGTAGGCAAGCCAGAGTACAACAAAATGCAGACCTTGAGATGTTTGGTCTAGCCATTTTAACAGAAATGCTGGGTCCATGTAGCGATATCTACATTTAGTTCTGTCTTTTTAATCACATAAATTGTATTTTCACTAGAAATGTCATAATCCTAGTATTAGTTAGTGCACTAAAACCTCAGTATTTTGATTTAACACTGTCTTCTGAATTGAACAGTACCCACATGTACAATGTTTCAAGGTTTTTATTATATCACAGGAATAGAACAGTACCCCCACATACACTTTGATCTGGAGGCAGATGTTTTATCTCACATAGAGAGTTACTGTGTGAAAAGCTGAGAAGTTAAGAAAAATTTTTTTTGTGATTTTATTTTAATCGCAGCATTAACCCTTAACAATTGTAGTATTTTGAGTTGTTTGGTGTAGCCACTTTAGAATGGCTAGTGTAAACAGGGACAGGCCAAGGTCAGGGGAATCCAGAAGTTAGAGTAGTCGGTAAAACAAGCCAATGGGTCGGTACAGGCAGCTAACAAAGTGTAGTCAGGACAAGCCGAGGTCAGTAATCCAGGGAAATCAAGCAAACAAACTGCCAAAGTCCCATACAGAGTGATTTAGAAGTTCAGCTCTGTATGGTAGACTTTGAAACAGTCCATTATGCAGAGGCAGGGTTTAGATGGACAAGTTGGGCAATAATAACTAGAGTCCTTTCGGATTCCTTTCTTGTAGCAAACACGGCACTTTTTTTGGGAATTTCTTTTACTAGCGATGGCAGGGATTCGGGAAGGGAAGTGTTTGCGACAAAGTCTTTGGAGATCTTCTGATCCCAAAGTGGGATTGGGGGGGCTGGGTAAATAATAAATGTGACAAAAGGCTTAGAGTGAAGTCTAGGAAAGGGCAGGGCCTACCTATGACCTCTTTTTTTATAGAGGACATAGGCATTGAAAATTGCAATCTGGGTCACGTAGATTGCAATTTTCTTGTACCAAGTCCTAGTTTTCCGGTTCACTAGATAGGGCTGTTTGCATTGGTCAGCCAAGTCTACTCCCCCATAAACTTGCTGTAGTCTACAATGCACTTCGGCTTTTCCAGATGCTCACACACACTGGCACTGTACTTTCGTCATGCATTGTAGACAGCATGTATACATCCTTCCTATCTGTGAAACGAAAGGCAAGCAACTCATCCTGGCGGAGTGCTGAAGAGGAACCTCTACTGCTTCTGCCTCTTGCCAGGGTTTGGGGGGAAACCCCTGCGATTCTTCCTCACTGTGCCACAGGCTAGGGTTTCAAAGTAATATAAATTTTTAAATAACTGCATACTGGTATAATAATTGTCAACCCATAACCTATATCCCTTACTTAACAAGGGAAGGACTAGATCCCAAACAATCTTTCCACTTGTACCCACAGAATCAGGGCATCCTGGTGGGTCAAGATGGCTATCCTTCCCCTGGTAAATGCGAAACGCCCATGTGTAACCAGTACAGGATTCGCATAATTTATAAAATTTAACACCATATCGGGACCGCTTATAAGGAATGTATTGCTTAAATAGCAGTTGACCTTTGAATTTCATAAGGGACTCGTCAATTGAAATATCTTTATCGGGGATATAATTTTCAGAAAATTTGTCTGACAGCAGTTGGATAAAGGGCAGAATTTTATAGAGCCTGTCAAACAGTGGGTCATTTCTAGGGGGACACAGTGAGTTGTCATTAAAATGAAGGAATCGCAGCAGTTGCAGATAGCGATCCATCTGCATAACCTCAGGGAAAAGAGGGGTAGCCAGGATGCGTTGCTTGCTCCAGTAGGACCTGATACTGGGCTTCTTAACTATACCCATCACTAGGGTTAAAGCCCAAAACCGCTTCATCTCTGCGACATCCGTGGGTCTCCACATATTCCTGCGATTATGATGGGACCCCGGATGTGCAGAGAGATACTGCATAGCAAACAAATTTGTTTGCTGAGCCATGAGCTCAAATACATCGTCCGACATAAATAGCTCCAAAAAACGAATTGGCTCACAGTGATGCCAGGTGTAACAGTGAATGGCGGTATTTCTGGTGCCATCATGTTTGAAGGCACCCAGTCTCCCTCTGGCATTGGGCATTCTGAGCATCCTCTTGTGAGTGGTGGTAGGGCACCATCACTTGAGGTCTCACTCTGAGGCTCAATGTCAGAGGCACTGTCTTGCAGAGTGTCACTATCACTGCCTGCCAGAATGGCATAAGCCTCCTCGGCTGAGTAGCGACGTGCCATTCTAGGGAGAAAAAAATAATTAAGTGAAAAGGGCTAACTAAGGGGCTAATTAATTAACTACCTGCCTAACACCCTCTACCCACCCTCAAAAATAAAATAAATGTACTGATCACAGGATAGGCAGCTGCGATCGGTACTGAAAGGGTTATTTTTAAGTTATGAAAAAAATAACCCCCCGACCGCGATCTGCAGCGGGCGATTAGCGCCGGCCACGTTGTGCCCATTATAGCGAGGGAGCGTACTATTACGCCCGCCGGCGTTTAGAGCCGGCTCCTGCAGGGCGCAAAAGTACGCCCTCCGGAGTTAAGGGGTTAATATTGTAGCTGATCAGTGCAAACTACTTTATATATTATTTCATATAAGTAAAAAAATTATAAAGTAAACAGGGACAGGCCAAGGTCAGGGGAATCCAGAAGTTAGAGTAGTCGGTAAAACAACCAAACTATACACGGGTGTGTGAACAGGATAAAAGGCTTGCGGTTTTTTTGCATTGAAATTCAACAGATTGGTTATGTTGACTTTGAGACCGTGTGGTAGCCCAGGAATGAAAAATACCCCCATGATGGCATACCATTTGCAATAGTAAACAACCCAAGGTATTACAAATGGGGTATGTTCAGTCTTTAATAGCCACTTGTAAACAAACATTGGCCAAAATTGGCGTTCAAATTAGTTTTTTGCATTTTTCACACACAAAACAAATATTAACCAGTCTATTAATATTTAGTAGCCACTTGGCCAGTGTTTGTGACCAAGTGGCTACTAAAAAAGACTGGACATACCCCATTTGCAATACCTTGGGTTGTCTACTATGGTATGCCATCATGTGGGTAATGCTCATTCCTGGGCTACCGTACGATCTCAAAGGCAACATAATCAATCTGACGAATTTCAATATTCATATCAAAATGAATCTAGTCTGCACAATTTTCTAAATACTTTCATTAGTCCCTAGCCTTATCTTATAGTTAGGATGGCCTTATGCCTATCGCACGCATGCTTAAACTCCTTTACGGTGTTAACCTCTACCACTGCAGCTGGAAGACTATTCCATGCATCCACTACCCTCTCAGTAAAGTAATACTTCCTGATATTTTTAAAACTTTGACCCTCTAATTTAAGACAATGTCCTTGTGCTGTGGTAGTTTTTCCTCTTTTAAATATATAGTCTCCTCCTCTACTGTGTTGATTCCCTTTATGTATTTTTGGTTTCTATCATATTCCCCCGTCTCGTCTTTCCTCCAAGCTATACATGTCAAGATCGTTTAACCTTTCCTTGCAAGTTTTATCCTGCAACAATATTGGAATCCAAACTTAAAGATTGCAGTTTATTGATCTGCCTTCTATGTGCAAGTGTCAAAAGCCTTACTGAAATCTAGGTAAACAATGTCTACTGCACCACCCTGATCTATTATTTTAGTTACCCAATCAAAAAAATAAAAAAAATCAATAAGATTAGTTTGGCATAATCTCCCTGAAGTAAGCCCATGTGGTCTCTGATCTTAAAATCCATGTGATTTTAGGTGCTCAACATTCCTAGCGTCATAACGGGACGACGGCACCTACACAAAGACGTGATGACGATCACGTCACATTCAGATGGCGGAAGCAGAAGCCGGAGGGTAGGCACATAAGCGCTACAAAAGATGGGCAGATTTGAAATAAGAGAGACCTTCAGAGTTTGAAGATACTGAACCACTTTTGAGAACCATGTGAGTGGGTCCTTTTAGGTCTATTTTAACCTTTACGCAAACTATATTACACTACGTTTTTTCTCGCTTTTAATCCACATATCCAATATTCATTAATCAGACTGTAGTAACCATTTGTTGTGTGCGGTCACCACTTTACTATATATAGATTTAGTAATATTGGAGATTTAAATATATGAACACAATGTCAAACATAACATGAAGACTTTGAGACACTTAAAGTTGTTTTGGGGACTATAGTGTCCCTTTTAACCCCCTAAGGACTAAGGCAATTGTAAACGATCAAAACAAAATATAAATAAAAAGTGGAATTTTCGCCATTTAAACAGGGCTTTGATTTCACCTTTACTATTCATATATGAAACAATTATGAATAAAATCTAAAAAATAAAAAAAGTGTGAGAAATTAAGATAATGTTTAGTTTTGTGTGGTATTTGGATCTCACAATACGGTTAGCTTTTACTGCAATAAAATACACATTTGTTTTCAGTAGTGTCTCATGAATAGAACAGTACTCCACCATACAGGTTTTATGGTGTTTTGGAAGATTACAGGGTCAA
>OW240912.1:157539357-157624261 GCA_933207985.1 Pelobates cultripes
CAATAGTAGACAACCCAAGGTATTACAAATGGAGTATGTCCAGTCTGTTTAGTAGCCACTTGTTCACAAACACTGGCCAAAGTTAGTGTTAATATTTGAGTGTGAAAAATGCAAAAAGATTATTTGAACACTAACTTTGGCCAGAGTTTGTAACCAAGTGGCTACTAAAAAAGACTGGACATAACCCATTTGCAATACCTTGGGTTGTCTACTATTGCAAATGGTATGCCATCATGGGGGTAATTCTCATTCCTGGGCTACCATACGGTCTCAAAGGCAAAGTAACCAATCTGGCGAATTTCAATATGAAAAACTTGAAAAATGTAACATGCTATATTTGACCCTGTAACTTCCCAAAACACCATAAAACCTCTGCAAAGAGGGTACTGTTTTACACGAGACATTGCTGAATACAAATAGTTGTATTTTATTGCAGTAAAAGCAAACAGTATTATGACAGTCACAGTTAAAATATCACGTAGAACTACAAAAAAAAATTCAAGTTCTTATTTTCTCCCATTTTTTTTTATATTTTATTCAGATTAAATTATGTTTGATACCTAAATATTTGATGGTAAATGAAAGCTTGGTTTCCCCTGAATAAAATGATCTATAATAAGCGTGGGTGCACATAATATGAGAGAGGTGAATTACGCCTGAACATACGTTGTGCAAATTCAAGTTTTCGTTTTGATCACAACGTGTACATTTGGCTCAGTCCTTATCCCCTTAAGGACACAGCTTCAGAAGCTTGTCTTACGCTTAAGGACAGAAGCCACTTTTGCATTTTTTTTCTGTTTGTATTCAAACGCCATTTGCATCTCTAATTTATTGCACCAAACACATATTATACATAGTTTTTTTAGAGGGCAAAAAGGGCTGTAATTTGATGTCACATATACATTCTCATTAATTATATAAAAATGCCCCCAAAAAATATATTTTTTTTCCCCCAGAGTTTTGGCAATAATAGCATGTGCATAGTATGTCCAGCTTAGGAAAAGTAATTCAAAATAAATTAATTTATGTGTCTATTTATAGAGTACATCAAATGTATATGATTTCAGCTTATTTTGAAAGCTACAGGTCACAAAATACAAGGACTAAAATAAAATTTAAATTTGCAACAATTTTAGAAGTTGGTATGTTTGTCTTGTAGGTTAAGTAGCCATCACAGAAAACAAAATTGCCACACAAAAGTAATTATTTATATAAAGTAGACATCACAAGCTATTTACCTAAGATTATTTGACACTTTTTACGTAGCCATTTCATCGCCAATCTCTGCTAAATATTGGAGTAAAATTGTGTTTTTTCTTTATTTTGGCATAGACACATAAGGTTTTGTAATGTGTATTTCGTAAATCTGGTGTGTGCTATTCCTGCACAGAACCCCATATTGTGTGTTCAGCTACATCTGCTGAGTATTAAGATACCCCCATTGTATGCTTTTGGCACTTTTCTGTAAAGCTACAGTGCCATATAAGAGACAAGGCTATTTCAGTTTCTATAGTTTACTTTCATTTGATAAAGTGGGTATCTTATATTGTGTATATTGTGCCTTAACTGATCACAATTTTATGTCAATGTTTGTGGTGAGGGAGGGGAATGCCATTTTTACATTTTGCTGAGTATTTCTATTTCTTACACTTAATATGTCCCACTGTCATAAAAATCCCCAAATTATACTCAGTTACATCTTCTGAGTAAAACAATATGCCCAAATGTATGACCTCGACACTATTTTGTGAAGTTACAGTGCTGTAAAAGATGTGACAAGTTCAGGTTAAGTGTGAATTTTCATGGAGGGTTTTGATGCGTCCATGTCCCACTTTGGAGCACTTGAGCAGACTACATATTACAACCACACCATAAAGGCATACCATTTCTTAAAGAAGACATCCCAGGGTATTTCAAAAGGCATATTTTGAACCTTACCGTGTGATCATTTTTCGGCTAGCTTGTACCAAGTGTAGTAGTTTTTTCTGCCTTTTTGACACACAAAGTGAGTTTGCACAGTATATTTTGCAAACCTTAAGCGTGCCAAGACAGTATAATACTTCATATGTTTCTCAGCTATGTTGTCTGAGTACAGCAATACCCCCATAAAGTATCTTTGCCAGGTAGATGTGGACATGGAAGGGGCACATTTGAGACGCAGCCAGTTTTCTAACTTCGAAGTTTTACGCGGTGTCCATGTTCCATTTTGGAGTAGTTTATGTGGTTTGTTATTCAAACTTCCCCACAAACACATACTATTTATTAAAGAATACACCCTGGGGTAATTCAAAAGGGTGGGATCATTTTTGTTCTAGTTTGTTCCAGGTGTAGTGGTAATGAGCATTTTTAAATGTATTTTTTTACTTTTTAAAACTAGTTTTGAAACTTTTTTGCTAATTAATTTTTAAAAACTTTCCTAAACTTTCTTAAAACTTTTTTTTTTTTTTTATAGATTTAACATTTTTATAAGCTTTTTTTACCTTTAACCTCTAACTAGCAGTAAGCAGCACTAACCATAAATTCTGCAATTTCGCATAACGCCCACCCACCTTAGCTAGCAAAAATATATCATTTTAAAATATTTAAATTAAATAAATTGAACTCCGAGGATTTAAAAATATCAAATCACAGTATAATACTGTGATCTGTATGTTGATCACTGTAGGTAGTGATCAACTGGCAGGGAAGAGGTTCATTTTTATTAGGACTGGGTAAAGGAGGGTGGGATTTTTTTATTTTATTTTTTTTTTTTTACTTTTGCCTGGAGTGTCCCTTTAACCCCTAGCTAGCCTAACACCAAATTCCCCAATTCCCCACTAACTTCCACCCACCCCAGCTAAATAGATCATTTTAATATATTTAAATTAATTAATAAAATAAAATGAACCCCTGAGGGTTACAAAAAATACAAGCTGAACCTCCCAAAAAATTAAAAAAAATAAAAATAAACAGATCACAGTAAAATGTAGTCTCTGCCAATTGATCACTGTAGTCAGTGATCAATTGGCAGGGAAGGGGTTAATTTTTATTTAAAATGGGTAAAGGGGGGGTGGGATTTTAAACAAACTATTTTTTTACAGGGAGAATCAGATCATCACTGATCCGTCTCCCTGCACTCCATACAGAACACGAAGGCGGGTCGTGAGTACCTGCAGCACATGTGCTCGCTCTGACAGCCTGTCAGAGCGAGCGCTGCTGGGACAACGCGATTGGGTGTTCCCAGTCTGCCTCTAACACAGAGGCAGACCGGAGGAGCGTTAACCCTGCGATAGTGGATTAACTTTACCGCATGACGGACCCGGTCCGTCATCAGGTGGGTTGCCTACTATTGCAAATGGTATGCCATCATGGGGGTAATTCTCATTCCTGGGATACCATACGGTCTCAAAGGCAAATTTCAATGTGAAAAAAAATGAAATGCAAGCCTTATATTTGACTCTAACTTTCCAAAACACCATAAAACCTGTACATGGGGGGTACTGTTTACTTTGGCGACTTCACTGAACACAAACATATGCGTTTCAAAACAGTAAAACATATTACAACAATAATATAGTCAGTAAAACTGCTGTTCATGTGTGAAAAATGAAAAAAAAAAAACTTTTAATAAAAGATATCGTTGTAATACAAGTTACCATTTTGAAACACTAATATTTGTGTTCAGCAAAGTCTCCTGAGTAAAACAGTACCCTCTATGTACAGGTTTTATGGTGTCTTGGAAAGTTACAGGGTTAAATATAGTGCTTGCGAATTAAATTCTCTGCACTTTCTGCCTGGGTTGTCAGGCACGTCAATCAAATTTACCGTATATACTCGAGTATAAGCCGAGTTTTTCGGCACATTTTTTGTGCTGAAAAACCCCCACTCGGCTTATACTCGAATCACTGTCTGTATTATGGCAACTTACATTGCCATAATACAGACTGGGGGCTGGCAGAGTTGTTACTTACCTCTCCTGCAGCTCCTGTCAGCTCTCTCCTCCTCCGCTCCGGTCAGCACCTCGGTCAGCTCCCAGTGTAAGTCTCGCGAGAGCCGCGGGGTCATAGTGCAGCTCTCGCGAGACTTACAGTGTGAGCTGAGAGAAGAGCTGCACGGACCGGCGTGGAGGAGGAGAGAGCTGACAGGAGAGGTAAGTAACAGCTCTGCCAGCCCCACTCCTCCCCCCACTGAACTGCCAATGCCACTGCACCACCAGGGAAGGAGAGCCCCCCTCCCTGCCATGTATCAAGCAGGGAGGGGGGACAAAAATAAATATTATAAAATATAAAAAATAATAATAAAATAAGAAATAACAAAATAAAACAAAAAAATAAAAAAATAAAAATAATAAAAATGCCCACCCCCCACCAAGTCTCTGCAACACACACAAACACACACACACACACTGCACTCATTATATACACACACTGTAAATAAATATTCAATTAATATAATTTTTTTAGGATCTAATTTTATTTAGAAATTTACCAGTAGCTGGGGATAAAATTAAGGGCCTCGGCTTATATTCGGGTCGGCTTATACTCGAGTATATACGGTAAATTAAATCACATAATTATGTTAAAAGATTACTTTTTCGGTATTACAATATTCTGTATTTTTATAATACATATCAGGTCCTGGAGGGGCCCGCAGCAAGTGTTACTTACCTTCCCAGCAGCTCCCCTGTATAAATCTTGCGAGTCCCGCGGCCGACAGAGCTTTGCCACGGGTTAACATGGCAATGCTCCGTGCGGCACACAGGACGCAAGATTTACACAGGGAGCTGAAGGAGCTGCTGGGAAGAGCGAGCTTGCTGCGGGCCCCCTCTGTACTTTCCATGCCACTGGACCAAGAGGGAATGCCATAGCCTCCCTGGCCAGGTAACAAGCAGGGACGGGGGACAAAAATAAAAATAAAAAATACACACACTGCATTCACTATACGCACACTACACGCACACACTGCATTCAATTTACACACACTACATTCACTATACGCACACTACACAAACACACACACACACACACACACCACCCTGCAACTTCACTATAAAATCTTCCATCAAATGCTAAACATTCTGAATAAAATTAACTCCGTCAATACAAAATTATGCTGGAGATGTAGTGGGAAGCTCTAAGCACTGCTCCCAATCGCTTTTATTTTACAGCCGGTAGCTCCTAATAAACAGGACGATCTGTTTTTTTTTTTCGTTCTCGCTTTGTAATTTCTATACATTCTTCTTTCTGACAAATTAGCTGAAAATTCACGTCCAAATTTCAGGCAATAGCGAATGCCAAAGTTAAACTGGGCATGCGCAGGAGTTTCACAGTGCTATCTAGTGTGGGCAGATCACCTGTCCTACAGGGCCATCATCTGACCATACTAAGATGCCAGAGCACAGACACCAGGATCTTGGCATGAAATCAAATGAGAGGGGGGAGGGGATTGGGAGACATAGGGGCGTTTGGGGTTAACTACCATTGAGGGCGGTTTAGAAGCACTCCTAAAAGAATACTTGCAGCTTGTTAATACAGTAAGGACCAATATTTTTATCTTAATATGTTGTATTAAGGTTGTATAGGCATACTGAAACTCTTCTATTGTTCCTTTCTACTGTTAGTACGAAATAATCCATCTATTTACATTTTTTAAAGTGCTATAATAGAATCTTTAACTGTTGTCCGTTCTCAGAACTCTTGAACTTTGTTTTTTTGTAGGGATGTACCGAAATTTCGGCAGAAAATGAGCTAATCCCATTTTGGGCCGAAAATGGGTCAAATCTTACCCAAAAGGTATTCATAAAAAAAAAAATTAAAAAAAAAAAAAAAAAAATTTAAAACAAAATGACAGCACCTTCACAAACCCTGTCAGACACATGGAAGGGAGGGTTATTGCTGTAAATGTCTCATTTTCTAAGCACTCCATGTCACGGCTCTCACCGAGACATCCAGACGGTGTCGCCCCATAAGTACCCAACAGGGGATTGAACCTGGGTACTTTGCTCCGTATTGACCCTGGCATTCCTGGACTTCGGCTATCCTTAGGTTTGTGTCCTTTCCTGCACAGCCCCCATGCACAGATTCACAGTCCAGGTGGCTTCTTATCTGGTCACCTTGGACTGTGTCTATCTGCAAGGGTGAGCAAACATATCTGCGCTTCAGACTCCCACCTCAGGTAAGAACCCTGACCCTCCATGAGCAAAGCCCTGCACTGCTAAATTCATAAAGAATGTGCTCTGATGCTATCAGTATATGCCCCACACTCCTCTATGTGCCTGGAAATACTTTATCTCCCAGCATGATAACTGAACTGCTACAAGCACTGCTCTCCCAACAGCAACCTAGAGCTATATACAGACAGTGCCAATAGCTATGTATACAAGCGGTCTGTACAGTCTTACTGACTGAGCCCCTCTCCCAGGGGCTCATTGTAGATCTATAGGTAGGTGTATATAGAGAGCTATTTGTATATGGAAATCTATTTTTCATCTATAGGTAGCTGTCCATATATAGGAAATTCTCTCTCTACATATATACACATCTACAGACACCCTCTGCCAGACTGCTCAGTGTACAGCTGTTAGTAGCAGTCCCTGCATAGACAGTTCTCTCTATATTTATCTACTGACCCCCCACTGCCACAATCTGTGCAGTATCCGTCTATAGGTATCCTGCCATATACAGGAAGTTTTTATATATATATTTCTTGTGTAATGTACTTTGAGCAGGGCCATCTTCACCTATTGTCTTAATTTTATATGTCAAATGTCCCCATTTTATAAAGTGCTGCGGAATATATTGGCACTATATAAATGTAGTAGTTAACATATGTATCTATAGAGACTTGTCACTGTACACCTACATGAAGCGGTCTAAATATGTACAATGTTTTTCTCTCTACACACACTTTATTTTTCGTATATTGCACCTACAGAGATTCATTGTACACCTGTAGGAAGCTATGAAGTTTTCTATACATATGAAGGTGTCTTAATAAACCTCACTTTCACCGCAAGATCAAAGGATCCTCCAGACTTTTTCTCTTCTGCAGCGGAAATGACAAAAACTTGACAGAGGTAGGTTCACCTTTTGTCAAGCGTAGATAACATACTAATGCATACTCCCCTTTTTTGTCTTGGTATATCAGTTGACTGTGTATACAGTCTACGTGAGTATTTGATAAATATATTATCTTTATGAAATCATAATTTTGCAGGGGGAGCGTGTTACAGAGCAGTTTTAAATAGGTGCAATAGCTATATTAGCATTGATTTATGGGAGGTTATATATTATATTTTAAAATCATTTGATGAAAAAAAAAAAAAAAACATTTTCAATTTTCACCCCAGAGTTTTCATTTTGGTGCATCAGTAGTTTTTTGTTCTTCACAATGTTCACAGAACCAAGGATTTCTTGGGATGGTTGACGCACCAACTTTTTTTTTTATTAAAGATTTTTTTTGAAGGAGTGGAGACTGGGTGAAAGTCTAACAAAGAAGGGAAGGGAGTTCCACAGAAATCACTGGTACGGTTAAGACTGCTTCACGTCCACAGTTGTCATGAACGGAGGTCTCTTGGTATCCTCCAGGGGGAGAGAGGTTGGAGTAGTCACAGTTTGTTACCAGCAGTGAAGACATTACCCCATTCCAGGTTCCCCAGTACCTAGGAGTTGAAAACCAGCTACTCTTTAAAAGTGCTGTAGGTGACATCCAAGGAAGACTTTCTTCTTAAAGAAGCACAAACAGACAAGAGTGTCTCCAAGGATGAGAAACTGGTGGCAATAGAAATAAAAAGAATGAAAGCACCTAAAAAATAAACACACTGACCTTTTCAGATATTCCTGGTATAGAGCAGGGGATAGGCAAAAGAAGATCTGAAATGGCTGGACTTGCATACTCTGCAGTTGCCACAACTCATGGGGTGGGAGCTGCAGAGTGAGAGAGTCCAGTGGGTGGCTCATGCACATAGGGCCCCTTCTAGCCTGCAGGTAGAGCGAGGAAGGGAGTGAGAGTCTGTTTCTTCCTCCCAGCACAGACTGAGCAGAACAGGGAAAATTTAAGGACATAAAAGGTGGTTCCAGATTTGTCTTTTCAAACAAGAAAAGCTAGAAAACAGTATCTGTCAGCTAGAACACGCCTAAGGGAAAACAATATAAAATATCAGTGAGGTTTTCTAACCAAGTTTATAGTGATTACTGAGTATTTTTATTCACCTGAGAAAATTATAAAATGGTTGGAGAATAGGGTGTAATAATGTGTAGAGGAGGAATATGGAAAGAGTTAAATTTGGGCACAGTATTATAACTTTTTTTTTTAGTGATTAGATGCACAAAGTAAAGTGGTTTTTGATTTTTTGGAAACCGGTTTCATTTAAAAAAATAAAAAATTGTTATGAATTAGTGGAGGTCTAAGTATATTAAGAATGGGTCTAAAGGGTTGAACCATTAGCGAGGAGAATCACTGAAGACACGAGTTAGATTTAAGTATCATAAGGAATAAGTTAATTTAAATTTCGAACACAAGAATAGCTAAAATATGGTTTAGATACACAATGGGGAACTAAAGAAGTCAAAGTTGTTAAGAATTAAATAATTGATTAAGGGCTGGAGTGATAATATCACAAGTAGAAGAATGGGATTTAGGCACAAATCAATAAGTTTGGAAAAAGTAAAAAAAGATAAGATGGCCTTGAACTGTCAGAATTGAAAGTAAAAGGTTCCTTAAGTGTTTTTCTGCAAATTCTTTGTAAATTCCTTGTATAGTTGACACTATCAAAGATATAAAGGTTGGGTAAAGGTGGAAAATAAAGATAGGGGGAAAACAAAGCTCAGCTTTTTTTTTTATTTCTTCCCTTTTTCAAGGATACACCCAGATGTGGATTATATCCCAAGTAGAGGTTTTTTTTTTGTTTGTTTTTTACACATGGGATTTGTACTCTGAGAATGGGTCTCTGGGAAATTGATTGGATGTCCCTCTTTTTTGAGGAGATAGTGTATGAATGTGGTATTGAGTATGTGGGGAGATGTAGCAGGTGCCGAGACAAGACAATAGAGAAAAAAATTGCAATTTGAATATGGTTAAAGTTATATTAAATAACCAGGGGCTAAAACTTTCATGTAACCGAGCCAATCTGATTATACTATGAAAAAGGAAAAAAAAAAAAAAAAGGGAAAAAAAACCCCCTCAATAATATTAATAAGATTATATCGCTTAATGCTCAGGGATTAAATTCCCCATGCAAGCAAGCTATTTTATTTGATATTAAGAAAAAGCTCAGATTATCTTTTTACAAGACACACGCTGGAGAAGAGCAGACAGTCTAAGATTTATCCCACAAAAGGTTTACAATCGTGGTATACGCGTCATTAGAGAAAGAGAGAAAAAGAGGTGTGTAGCCATTCTGATAAGTGAAGATATAGAGGTGGATGAGGAAGCAAGATTTATCATACTGATAACTAATGTATAGATTTTCTCAGTTAACATATGCGCTCTATAACCCTTCGAATACAGATTTCATAAATCTGCTATATAATGTGGAAACGATAAAACAAGGAAAGGTACTTATAGCGGGTGATTTTAATCTAGCATATTTTTCGCTCTAGAAGACACTTTATTGCCCCTCAAAAGTAAGGGGAAATGCCTGTGCGTCTTATATAATTATAAGTTTACTTACCTGTATTGTAGCTTGGGCCGGCAGAACAGCGTGCACCGTGGTACTGGAACTTAATTTCAGTTTCTGGCCGGAATGAAAGGAAGCGCGCACTCTGTGTGCACACTTCCTTTCAGTCCGGCCGGGTACCGGAAACTGAAGTTTAAAATTCCTGTACCGTGGTGCATGCTGTTCTGCCGGCCCAAGCTACAATATAGTTAAGTATCTAAGGGATACTATGGGACGGGGACAGGGGAGGAGGGCTTTAAAGATCACTATAGGACAGGGTAAGGAACACTATGGGACAGGGGAAGGGGGGGAGGAGGACAGTTTGTTCAGAATATGGTTTTCTGGGTTCCCTGCTCTAAAAGCTAGGTGAGTTTTATGGAGCGAAAAATATGGTAATCTTAGATAAAAAAAATAAAAAAAAATATATAAAATATATTAAAAAGGAGTAATAAAGAAAAACCTAATCTCTCAAGCTATACAATTTCAAACAATAGTTAGGAAATTCGGATTATTGGATATATGGCTTGTCTTATGCAGGTGAGAGGGATTTCATGTGCTTCTCTAGAACATTTTTCGTACTCTAGAATAGTTTTATTTTTGGGAAATTAGATCTTGGCCAATAGCATTAATAAACTGCTGATACATGAAGTCACCTGGTCCGATCAGAACACTATAATTATGGATTTGCATTTAGAAAATAAAAGTGCAAAATCGAGAATATAGAACAGATGACAGAAAAATACTTTCTACAGAACGAAGGAGGAGAAGTATCTCTTCCCTCAGTATGGAATGCATATAAATGTGTTACATAAGGTTTAAAAAAAAAAAAAAAAAGGAAAATCTCTTGCTGTATATAGACTTTTATAAGCTATACAAAGAAAATAGTTTTACCAAATACGGAGACATGTATAAAAAGATCATCAATTCAAAATGGTATAAATGAATTATTGATTGAGGAGAAAAATAGGAATTTACAATATTAAAAGATAAATTGGTATTATAAGAGTAATAGAGGAGACAAGTTACTCACAAATAAATTGAAAAATAAACAAATTAGGAAAATTTACAAAATTAAAGGACCACTCTAAGCACCCAGACCACTTCAGCTTAATGAAGTAGTCTGGGTGCCAGGTCCCTCTAGGATTAACCCACTTTTTTATATAAACATAGCAGTTTCAGAGAAACTGCTATGTTTATAAATGGGTTAATCCAGCCTCTAAAGCCTCTAGTGGCTGTCTCATTGACAGCCGCTAGAGGCGTTTGCGTGCTTCTCACTGTGAAAATCACAGTGAGAAGATGCCAGCGTCCATAGGAAAGCATTATGCGCAATGCGCATTCAGCCGAGGAGGCGCTGAAAAAAAAAAAAAAAAGATTTAACCCTTTCCTCACCATCCAGCCCGGCGGGAGTGGGACCCTGAGGGTGGGGGCACCCTCAGGGCACCATAGTGGTCCTTTAAGAGAGAAAATGAAACCTGTGTCCAAAGAAAATTGGCACAGCCTTCAATGAATTCTACAGGCAATTATTTAAACTAGAAATAGATGAACAACAACCTCCTTCAACTGAATATTTTAAAAATAAAAAAATGCCAAAAATATCTAGAGGTCAATTAAAAGCTATATATACATATAACTCCAAAAGATATAAAAGTAGCAATAAATAAGCTGAAGATCAATAAAGCTCCAGGGCCAGAGGAGTATACAAATACATTTTAAATAGATATTTAGAGATGTATTATCGGAACGTTTCTCAAGGACATTTAATGAGATTGTCAATCATTTTTCCTAAGGATTTGCTTCAAGCCAATATTGTCCAGATTTTTAAAAACAGATAAAATATCCAGAGATACTTGCGAATTACCGCCCTATGTCTCGTTAACGGAGATGTTAAGATTTATGCTAAGATCCTAGCGGATCGACTAAAATTGTGTATTTTGGATTTAATACAAAAATACCAAGTGGGATTCATCCTAGGAAGAGTAGCATCAGGAGGTCTTAGACGAGTTCTGGAAGCGTGTGATGCAGCACAACGGATGAATGTCCCCCTTCTGACGCGGTCGCTGGATGCTGAGAAAGCCTTCGACAGGGTCAGGTGGGATTTTTTGAGTAACACTGATGGCGTATGGTTTAGTTGGGGCTGTGCATGATGCAATTATGGTGTTATATACGGTACCTTCTAATAGGACAGTAGGACCAGGTGTAGACGCAGAATGGTTTACTATAAGTAATGGCACCAGACAGGGCTGTCCCCTTTATTATACGTATTAATAATAGAACCTATGGTTGAGGATATAAGGGAACATAAAAAGATTGTAGGTTTCAGGACGAAAAAGGCAGAACATAAAGTTAGTTAATCTATATGCTGATGAGGTCTTGCTCACTTTGCAAAGCCCAAGGACATCTCTGCTAGAATGGATTACGGTATTAGGACATAGTGAATATTCGAATTATAAATTAAATACAAATAAGACCACTATAATGACAAGTAAGATAGAAATTTTATTAAAACAAAATTTTGCTTGGGCCAGGGAGAATACTACTTTTTTGGGGCATTAAAATCACAAGAAATATAAATAAAATAATAGAGAAACTTTCTTCCACTTATAAAATCTTAAAAGAATGGGTGGATATGGAGATCTTCTGGATGAGACGTATAAATCACGTTACGATCATACTGTCACATATTCATCCGTACATAATGTGGTTAATTGCATTTACTGTCCTGACAGGAAAAGTTGTGCCGAGCACCAATCAAATCCACAGGAGGGTTTGTGCTGAGCAGCAATTATGCAAATTAAAACCTGGTAATTGCCTAAGGGGTCAAAGGCCGGTTACAGCCAATCAGATCCACAGGAGGGGTATTTAGACCCAGTTCTCCTCTTGCTCAGTGCCCTGTCGTGATTGCATGCCTATGGTTATCAGAGAGTGCGTTCTTGATCTTGATTTTCTGGTATTTGACTTTGGCTTCGTTTTGACTTCCCTGATATCTGGCATCCTTGATTTTTGGCTTTCCCTCAGCGTTGTGTCTGATTCTGTGTTCCTGACCTCAGCAAGTATTTTGCATATTCTTGGAGACGTTAAGTCCGGCCAGTCTATGGTCCGGTTATACGTTCTCTTTAGTCCTAGGTGTGACAGTACTGCGTGCTGGATCAACTTGTAATCCTGACACATACATTCTGCCCAAGTGGAATTATATATTTAGATTATTACCAATACAAGTTCCCTTGTTAAAAATTATACAGTCAGCTTTTTCTAAATTTATTTTGAAAGGGAAGAAACCCAGAATATTTTTAATTTTTATTTATAAAATATTTTACCAGGAAAGATACATTGAGATTTCTCTCGTTTTCAAGTATGTCCAGGGTCCACAAAACATTGCATTGATACATTAGGGTACAATAAAATACAAAAATATATACAAAATTTAACAGGTAGGAAATATAAACCGTATTTTTCGCTCCTTAAGATGCACCTAGTTTTTAGAGGAGGAAACCCAGAAAACAAATTTTCTGAACAAACTGTCCCATAGTGATATCTCCCCCCCCTCCCCCCCTTGGTCCCCAGTAGGTTTACTTACTTGTATTGTAGCATGACAACCGGAACAGCGCGCACCACCTTACAGGAACGTACATTTTGGTTTCCTGTACCCGGCCAGACTGAAAGGAAGTGCGCAAATTTAAAGTTTGTGTACCACGGTGCGCGCTGAGCCAATGCTACAATACAGGTAAGAAATCTTACATATTCGCTCTATAAGACTTCTAGAGCAAAATAATATGGCAATCAACCATAATACGTGCATTATGTTTTCAGGTATGTAGAGAGGGATCTCTTAAAGGACTTTAGGTTTGGGAAAGATTTTAAAGTGTAAGATCCGATACATTCGATCAAAACCAGGTTAGCAGACAATAACCAATACCCGAGTTTTTGCAGTAGTATGTCATGGTCTACTGTGTCAATTGGCCTTTGCAAAATCAAGGAAAAGAGCTCCAGTTAGGTCCCCTTGTTCCATGCCAGTTTGGATGTCATTGCAAACTTTTAAGAGGGCAGTTGTAGTGGAGTGATTCTAGCGAAAGCACAATTGATCAGGGGTCAGATAATTTGATTGTTGGTAATACTTACAGTTGCGTATGGACACATTTTGTTAAGATTTTTGACAATACTGGGAGCAATGATATTGGGCAATAGTTAGAAACCAAAGTAGTGTCACCACTTTTATGGATAGGCACTACTCTTGCAGTCTTCCAAAGTTTGGGTATGTATCCAGCAACCAAGGATTTGTTAATTAGGGTTTGCGACAGGTTTAGCAATTGCCTGCGCACTGAACTTCAACAGCATTGCTGGGATTTGATCAGGTCCAGACTGGTTTTTCATTTTTCGATTATTAACCCCTTCAGACCGGACGGCTTACTATTACGCCCTCTAATAGGCGGCTCTAAACACCGCCGGGCGTAATAGTACGCCCTCCGGTCTTTCGGTACTTACCCGGTCGCGACTCCCAGGGAGCCCCCCGCGGCACGACCGTCCTCCAGGAAGCCCCCCGGCCGTGTGAGAGTGGGGTCCTAACGAGGACCCCACAATCACATGGCCGGGGACAACTGGCTTCTGCATTGCCAGCAGGGGGGCTGCCTGTAATTACAGGTGGTCCCCCTGCTGGCTGAAAATAAAAGTAAAACAAAAAAAAAAAATTATATATACTTAGATCAATATATATATATATTGATCTAAGTATATACACACACACACACACACACACACATGTACACCGTCTAGGTGTATTTTACTATTAATATATATATAATTATATGTATATATTAATATCAAATTACACGTAGACTGATTAAATATATATTTATAAAAAAATTAAAATGTAAATACGTTAAAAAATAAAATTAAAAAATAATTAAAAATAAATAATTAAAAAATATATAGATTTGTGTTATTTCGTTCTAACTGTATTGTGAAATTAATATATATATCAAAATACACGTAGAACAAAATATACATATCTATATACATATATATCACTATATATACCTATATATAAATAAAAATATATTTTTTAAATGATATAGAGCTATAGAGCTATATATATATATATATATATATATATACACACACATACATACACACATACATACACACATACATACACACATACATACACACATACATACACACACACACGTATATGTACATATATTAATTCTCATATATTTATGTATTATTTTTACATAATTAGGTATCTTAATTAATTACAATTAGCAGGACCTGCCTGCCAACCCATGCCGAAAGTAAAGGGAATTTAATTTGCTAGCACTATATTTAACCCTATAACTTTCAGAGACACCATAAAACATGTACATGGGGGGTACTGTTCTACTCGGGAGACTTCGCTGAACACAAATATGAGTGTTTCAAAACAGTAAAATGTATTACGATGATATCGCCAGTAAAAGTGACGTTTTTTGAATTTTTCACGCACAAACAGCATTACACGGACAATATTATTGCTGTGATACTTTTTACTGTTTTGAAACACAAATATTTGTGTTCAGCGAAGTCTCCCGAGTACAACAGTACCCCTCATGTACAGGTTTTATGGTGTTTTCAAAAGTTACAGCATCAAATATAAGGCTTGCGTTTCATTTTTTTCACATTAAAATTCGCCAGATTGGTTACATTGCCTTTGAGACCCTATGGTAGCCCAAGAATGAAAATGACCCCTATGATGGCATACCATTTGCAATAGTAGACAACCCAAGGTATTGCAAACAGGGTATGTCCAGTCTTTTTTAGTAGCCACTTAGTCACAAACACTGGCCAAAATTGGCGTTTTTTGCATTTTTCCACACAAACAAATACTAACGCTAACTTTGGCCAGTGTTTGTGACCAAATGGCTACTAAAAAAGACTGGACATACCCCATTTGCAATACCTTGGGTTGTCTACTATTGCAAATGGTATGCCATTATGGGTGTAAATTTCATTCCCGGGCTACTATACAGTCTCAAAGGCAACGTAACCAATCTGGCGAAATTTCAATTTCAAATGTAACGTGCTATATTTGACCCTGTAACATCCCAAAATGCCATAAAACCTGTACATATGGGGTACTGTCTTACACATGAGACTTTACTGAATACAAATATGTGTATTTTATTGCAGTAAAAGCAAACAGTTTACATACTATTAGAGAAAAAAAAAATAGTGGGAGTAGAAAGCTTCTCAGAACCATTTTGGACAACAAAAAAAAAGAATATATAATTATTACAGTGGCTTCAGAAAACTAATTGGTTATTGGTAATATTTTGAAAGTTTGGTACAGATTTAAGAACGACTATAAGATAGAACATAGATTGTTTCCTTTTTTGCCCATGGATGTGATATCTGGGAATATTGAAGACATTAATATCCGTAAATGGCTGCAGGCGGAAATTCAGACTAGCAAGGAGTGTATAGCAAAATTGGATACAAGTGGAATTTGGACTCCAAAGCAATGAGATCTTCACTTACTTGAGAATTAAGTTTTTTGGGGGTGAAATTTGGAAATGAACGATGAAGAGTAATAGTTTAAGAAATCTCATAAATAATTATAAGCAGAAGGGACATAACTAAATGTTTCAAACTTGAACTCTGAGTTGAAGTCTAAAATTAAATGGGAAAATGATCTTAATATAGAAATCATAAATGAAGATCTGATTTGGGCCATAGTTAATGCAAACAAAACAGAACACTGCTTGAATATTGTTGAGAATTTTTATGTTAGTAAATAGATGGTATATGGTTCCAGAAAAACTTTAAAATATATAAAGATAGCCAAAATAAATGCTGGAGTTGTGAAACCGGAAAAGGAGATTACCTTTTTAAAATGGTGGCACTGAACAGAAAAAAAAAAAAAAAGGCAGGATATTAAAGCTCAGATATATGCAATATGTGAGGTAAACATACATTTTACTCCACAGAGCTTTTTATTACACCAGGGTTGGCCCAGTATGCCTAATGAAAAAGGTATGATGATAATTCATATCTTGATGGCAACAAAGGTAGTTTTAGCAAGAAATTGTTAAAGTAAAAAGTTATTTGAGTGGAACAAAATAAAAACAAATCTAACGAAATATCACTGTAAAATGGAATTGGGTATTAAAAATAGTTCATATGGATTGACGAAAGTAAACAAGTGGATAAAAATTGTGGAAAGGCTCAAAGATAGAAAAAGTAAGATTGTATGACAATAGAGGGAATGTAGAGAATAGTAGAAATAATGGATCATAATAGAATAAAATCATATTGTCTCAGAGGTATGAAAGCAACCCAAAGGAAGTTATGAGATTTCATGTTTGGTACATATATAACAGAGACAGTACACAGATAGAACAAGAGCAATGGAATACTTATTCCTTTTTGTGTGTATTTTTGTGTTTGTTTGATTCAGCATGTTAGTGTTTGTATTTTAATTCTGATAAATATGTGCATATATTTGTATTCCTAAGCGTAAAAATATTTAAAGTTTTCGAATGTTGAATACATGAAATGGAATATAAAAAGTTTATGGAATGGTAAAAATAAAATATGAAAAATATATAAAAGTTAATTATATGTAATTTTATTCTAACTGTATTTTGATAATATATTTATATGAAAATACACTAGAATGAAGAGAGTGTCCATATACATAATTAAATAACTTCATAAATATACACGTAGACGTCAAGTATATAGATATTTTAATTCTATGTGCATATGTAATATTTTTACACAAGTAATTTTATTGATTGCAATTTGAGGGACGTGCCTGACAACCCAGGCCGAAATTCCAGAGAATTCAGTTTGCTTCACTGTACTGAACTCTAACTTTCCATGACACCCTAAAACATGTATATGGGGGGTACTGTTTTACCTGGGAGACGTCGCTGAACACAAATATTAGTGTTTCAAAACAGTAAAACATATCACAGTGAAAGTGAAAGTGACTTTTCTTGCATTTTTCACACACAAACAGCACTTACACTGAGGATATCCCTGTTATGATACGTTTTACTGTTTTGAAACACTTTTTTTTTTAAGATTGGTTATGTTGCCAGATTGGTTATGTTGCCTTTGAGAGCGTATGGTAGCCTAGGAATGAGAATTACCACCATGATGGCATACCATTTGCCAGAAGACAACCCAAGGTATTGCAAATGGGGTATATGTCCAGTCTGTTTTAGTAGTTACAAACACTGGCGAAAGTTAGTGTTCATAATTGTTTTTTGAATTTTTTTAAATACACAAATAAATGCTAATTTTGGCCAGGGTTTGTGACTAAGTGGCTACTAAAAAAGACTGCACAAACGCCATATTGAATACCCTGGGTTGTCTACTTTTCAAAAATATATGGTTTGATGGGGTAAATTTATTACATTGACCAGCTTCAAAAATGTCCCAAATAGGACATGGGTGCATGATGACCAACTGTGAAAATTCCAAGTTTGAAAACTGAAATGCGCACCCTCTAAATAAGGTCTTTTAGCCCCCAGAGAACCCGACCCACCTATACATGGGTGGTATCACTGTACTTGGGAGATGTTTAACACTTATTGGGGTGTTCTTTGGCAGTACCCCTTCAAGGTCTCCGTACATGTTCTTAAATTCCTACATTTGTAATAAAATAAATAATTAAAAAAAAAAAAAAAAACTTTATACTTTTTTTTTCAATTTGGCATAGGCTGGTGGTAAAATGGATGCATGAAAGATTTAAAATACCCCAAGTTTAATACCTTAGGTTGTCGTCTTTTTAAAAAAAAAACAAAAACAAAAAAAAAAACGTTAACATTGGGTATTTCTAAACTCAGGACAAAGTTTAGAAACTATTTAGCACGGGTGTTTGGCCGTTGTAGATGTGCAACAGATTTAGGATGTCAAAGTTATAAAAGTGTGTTTTACTTTTTTCCCCCCATCATATTTCAGAATAGTTTTTTATAGTAAATCATATATGATAAAATAATGGTATCTTTAGAAAGACCATTTAATGGCGTGAAAAAGTGTATATTATGTGTGGGTACAGTAAATTATTATTATGGTATTTATATAGCGCCATCAAATTTCGCAGCACTTTACAATGGGTGGACGAACAGACATTTTTGAAGACAAGATTGAAGTAAGCGAATGTTGTGCCCATTCACAAGAAAGGTAGTAGGGAGGAGTCAGGCAACTATAGGCCAGTAAGCCTTTCTTCAGTAGTGGGGAAGTAATGGAAACCATGTTAAAGGATAGGATTGATGAACATCTACAAATCACATGGATTTCAAGATCAGAGACAACTTGGGTTTACTAAAGGGAGATCACGTCAAACTGATCTTTCACCCAAGTTTCTTATATTCATTTTGTTGTTTAGTTCAGTCGTGTCCGACTGTGACGATATGGACCACAGCACGCCAGGTACATCTGTCAGTAACTGCCCTTCTGAGCTCCAACAACTTCATGTTCGTGGCTTCAGTGACCTCATCTATCCATTTCTGTCTCGGTCGTCACCTTCGTGTGCCTTCAAATATTTCCCAGCATCAGAGTCTTCTCTAGAGAATCCTGCCTCCCATTATAGGGCAAAAAAATTTGAGCTTCAGCCTCATGATCATAGCTTCCAGTGAACAGTTTGCCTTGATTTCCTGTAGTACGGATTTATTGGATCTTCTTGCAATCCAAGGGATTCTAAGCAGTTTTCGCCAACACCACAGTTCAAAGGCATCAATTCTACAACGCTCAGCCTTCTTTATAGTCCAGCTCTCACATCTGTATGTTACTACTGGGCATACCATAGTTCTGACTATGCGGACCTTTGTTGATAGTATAATATCTGTAGTTTTTACCAGCTTGTCCGAGCTTGCGATAGCTTTCCTCCCCAGAAACATGTCAATTTCCTGACTACAGTCACCATCTGAAGAGATCTTGGATCCCAGGAAAATAAAATCTGTCACTGCCTCCACTTCTCTCCCATCTATTTGCCAGGAACCAAGATTGCTGCTTGCCATGATCTTAGTCTTTTTAACATTAAGCAGCAAGCCAGCTTTTGCACGCTCTTTTATCCGCATCAACAGTTCCTTTAGTTCTTCCTCACTTTCAGCCATCAGTAGTATCATCCGCGTATCTGAGGTTGTTGATATTCTTTCCAGCAATTTGGATTCTTCCAACCCAGCCTTGCGTCTTATGGTTTCCGCATATAAGTTGAATAAATAAGGTTCTGACTGTTGCTTCTTGGTCCATAAATAGATTCCTCAGGAGGATGAGATTATCTGGTACTCTTTAAGAACTTGCCACATATGATCCACACAGTCAAGGGCTTTAGAATAGTCTATTAAGCAGAAGTAGAGGTTTTTCTGGAACTCTCTGACCAAGTGCGATGGATAATCGAGTAAGCCAATTTGATCTCGTGTCTCAACCTCTGCAGAACCCAGTTTGTACATCTGGTAATTCCTGGTCCATATACTGTTTGAGTCAAGCTTGTAGGATCTTAAGCATTACCTTGCTGGCATGTGAAATTGCTGCAATTGTTCGATAATTGGAGCATTCTCAAGTGTATTTTTTGCAATTTTTTTTATTAAATGGTAAATATTTATGGGTGTACTGGATGTAGTGAGTATTTGATTGGTAAATGCAGTGTGTGTTATTTTTTCTCCCCTTAATGTTCCGCTCTATTCCCTGTCTGATAGTGTTCCTTACCACCCCCACCCCATAGTGATCCTTATCGCCACCTCCCCTTCACCTGTCCCCTAGTGCCCCTCTCTCCTCAGTCCCCCCACTCCCCGGTGTCTCTCCTGGTAGCGTGGCTGAGCAGAGCAGTGCACATCGCGGTACAGGAGATTCAGTGTCTTGTACCCGGCTGGACTGACAAGTGGTGCTCTCTCATTGAGCACTTAGTTTCATTCCGGCCGGGTACAGGAATCTGAATCTCCTGTACCGTGGTGCACACTGCTCCGCTTAGCCAAGCTACAAAGAGTGCAGGGCAGGAGGGTGCGCTCCTGCCAGTCACTCCGATCTATTGGCAGTGATTATCGGCCGATACCGATACTTACCAAAAAAAAAAAAAATACAAAATAGGAATATCAGCAAAATCGATAAGTCGGTCGATTCTGAATAACAAAGTTACGTTTGCGAGCAACTTCACATGCCACCACATCCATGAGCGGAACAGAACTGAGTTTAGGAAGGTGATGACTGGAGAGGGAAAAGCCAGTGGAAGCATTGCATTAGAAGTGTCCCTACCTCTTGCAGTTATGATATACATTATTTTGGGCTCATATTTTTAGAAAGAAATGCATAGCTTCACTATCACTACCTGCAAAGATGCATACATAAACACACGCAGATTTACACTTTTACTGGTAATAAATGGCTGAAAGTACAGGATTCGGGATGTAGGTTTTGTTTCACATCTCCTATGACTTCAGTCCAGTGACTGGCTCCTGCACAGTACAAGTCTAATTTAGGAATCTAGTAGGGGCATACAGGAATTTTAATATTAACCTAAGGAGGTTTTGTCTGCTTCTGGAAATCCATCTGTTTAGAGACTAAGCCAGTTCATTTCAGATGCTAGGTTTGCATTTTCTCCCTTCCACAGCTATTGTGCATTAACCCTTAGCAGCATGGCAGTAAGAAAATATTGTATTGTTATCTTTGGCAAGAAAAGGAAACTGTGACAGATTAAACATACTTCTAAAAGCAGTGATGCTCAAGAATTCAAAAGGCATGTTTTTAGAGCCGATAGATAATCTGTTAACTTTCAGGCCGATAGCTTGTCGATATTAAGTGCATTTACCATTTAAAAAAAAACAAAAAACTATTTCTAAAGGTAAATGCACAAAATATACAAGCCACATGTAGTGGATGCAGTGTGTGTTTGTGTAGTGTGTATAGTTAATGCAGTGACTGTGTAGTGTGCGTAAAGTGAATGCAGTGTGTTTGTATAGTGTGTGCATTATATACACAATACATTGCACACACTCTGTATTATATACAGAGTGTGTATTTTCCTGAAGGGAAGTGATTTGTGTAAAATGGGGGGGGGGGGAGCCATTTATTTAAATTTTTAATGTTCATGTTTAATTTTTTGTTCCCCCTCCCTGCTTGTTACCTGGCCAGGGAGGGGGGAATATGTTAATCCCTGGTGGCATTGGCTGAGCAGTGGGGAGGGGTCGGCAGCAAGCGGTTACTTACCTTTCCTGCAGCTCCTCCAGCTCCCAGTGTAAATCTCGTGGCCTGCGTGCCGCGCGGAGCATGGCCATGGTTTACACTGGGAGCTGCAGGAAAGGTAAGTAATGGGCCCGGCAGTCCTGTTATGTATTATCGGCAATATCGGCAGATACCGATATTGACGAAAATACAGAATATCGGCAAAACCGATAATCTGTCGATCCCTAGTATGTTTACATAAATTCCTTTTTAAAAAAGGGTCAAACCAACCAAAAGCTCTGCACAGGTTTAACAATAGTATGCCAGAGATTAATTCAGTTTTAAAGTGCTCTCTCAGCAACATGACCACTACAAATATCTGGTCATTGTGTTTGATAGAACCTGAAAGTATTCTAGAGTTAAAGGTTTACTTCAATCAGGTACCTTTCACTCTGGTCTGAAAGGGCAGACTTTTCCCCATAAATGCTGTTCAGATGATTATGAGAGAATTACATCCACAGTTCACCTCACAGAAGATGAGTGGAACAGCTTAAAGAGTTACGCCAGGCATCATAACCAGAAGCTGGACGTCAACCCCACAAACATCAGCTGAGTAATCTAATGACAATTCTGTGCAAGTGGGTAATTTGTTTGCTTATTGAGCCCACAACTAGCAGTTACGTCTCAGCAACCTTAAATATCCAAGTATTTGTTCATACTGAACCTTGCACCATGACTGATTTTTAAAAGTAACTCTTAAATGGCATACCATCTGCAAAAGAAGACAACCCAAGGTATTGCAAATGGGGTATGTCCAGTCTTTCAGTAGCCACTTTGTCACAAACACTGGCCAAAGTTAGTTCGTGGTTTGTGTGAAAAATGCAAAAAACCAATTTGAAAAATGACTGGGCATATCCCATTTGCAATACCTTGGGTTGTCTACTGTTGCAAATTGTATGCCATCATGGGGTTAATTCTCATTATTGGGCTACCATACTGTCTCAAAGGCAACGTAACCAATCAGGCGAATTTCAATGTGAAAAAACTGAAACACAAGTTTTATATTTGACTAACTTTTTGAAAACACCATACAAACCTGTACATGAGGGGTAACTGTTATACTCTGGAGACTTCGCTGAATACAAATATTAGTGTTTCAAAACAGTAAAACGTATAACAATTATATTGTCCATGTGTGAAAAATGCAAAAAACGTCACTGTCACTGACGAGATCATCGTTGGAATACATTTTACTGTTTTGAAACACTAATGTGTTCAGCGAAGTCTTCGGAGTAAAAAAGTACCCCCATGTACAGGTTTTATGGGGTCTTGGAACGTTACAGGGTTAAATATAGTGCTAGCAAATTAAATTCCCTGGACTTTTGGCCTGGGTTGTCAGGCAGGTCCCACAAATTGTAATTAATAAAATGACCTAATTATGTGAAATTATTACATAAATATATACATGTAGAATTATACAATATATATATTTTCTTTTATAGCTATATATATATATATATTCAATATCATTCTACGTGTACTTTGATATTAATTTATATATTAAAATACAGTGTGTATATACATATACACACTTTAAATATAATGTAATTTTAAAGGGGGAGGGGAAGGGTCTGCTGCTGATTGGCTGGAATGTGTCTGCTGACTGTGAGAGTCAAAGTTTACTCAATGAGTCCGCGGCGAACCGTTCGGGACATCACTAGCTCCAGGTTGTAACTTAGCAACTACTGGAACTGATGGGTAAAAAAAATAAACAGAAGTAAATGTATAAAGTGCTTCTGTACATATCATCTAGAAGCAGTAGTGTTATAAATAACTCTACAAAATAACTGCAGCCAAAACGAGTAAAATTCAGCTTAACAAAAATTCAGTGTCCAAAGGTATGATAACCACCCCAAGTAGTCTCACAGCAACCTTTTGGGCAATGTATTGAGTGCAGTCATACGGCATTTAAAGGGTTATCCTGCCTGTCACGAGATTGGGCTATAGGCCCAGCCGAGACAGTGGGGAGAGTGTGGAAGTGACAGGGTTAATGACACCAGACCCCTGGTTACCTGTTGCTAGTCCCAGAGGGGAATTCAGGGGAAATCAGAGGGGGTTGGTCTGGTAGTTTAGTACCCACTCTATGCAATTCCTTGTATCCAGCTCTGGTGATGGCTATCTAGATGTTTTATGTTCTAGGCCTGGTGCCAGATCAAAGACCACAATCAAAGTCATCCCAAAGTAAAAAAAAAAAAAAAAAAACTCAACATATCAATACATCAAACACCAACTCATTCTTTTGGCATGACACCTCCCCCTTAAGATGGTGGACAGAAAAATGCAGCCACAGGTTGATTTATCTGTCTACCATTAACCCTCTAGTTGCCGAGACAGGCCATCTGCATTCCCATGCAAGCTGCCCTTTTTGTGTTGGACAGTGAAATTATACTGTTGGAGGATAAGGCTCCAACGGAGCAGCTTACCATTGTTACCGGATACTCTGTCCAGCCAATGCAGCGGGTTGTGATCAGGGATGACAGTAAAGTCTCGGCCGTACAGATATGGCTGTAATTTCTGCAAAGCCCATACAACAGCTAGACACTGCTTTTCTATTACTGCATAGACCACCTCCCTAGGTAACAGCTTCCTACTAAGGTAGAGGATAGGATGCTCTTCTCCTTTAGAGTTAACCTGGCTAAGCAAAGCTCCCAGCCCAAAGTTGGAAGCATCTGTCTGGACCACAAACCTCTTACTAAAATCTGGGGCCTGAAGGACTGGGAAGCTAGACAAGGCTGTCTTTGGCAGTGAAGGCTTTTTCACAGTCCTCAGTCCACGTTATCTGCTTGGATACTTTCTTTTTAGTTAAATCTGTGAGGGGTTTGGCTGTCTCACTGTAGTCTGGGACAAATCTGCGATAATACCCTGCTGTCCCCAAAAATGACATGACCTGTTTCTTGGTCTTAGGGACTGGCCAGGCCGTAATAAAGTCCACCTTACTGGGTTCAGGGCGAATAGACCCCCCTCCTACTCTGTGCCCCAGATACTGCACCTCTGTCATGCCTATCTGACACTTTTCTGGTTTGATGGTGAGCCCTGCCCCTCTTATTTGCTCCACTACTTTGCCCAAATGAACCAAGCGCTCCTCCCAAGTCTTGCTAAATACGGCAATGTCATCCAGGTATGCCACGGCGTATTCCTCATGGCTCTCCAATAATTGATTAACCAATCGCTGAAAAGTGGCCGGGGCATTTTTCATCCCAAAAGGCATCACACTGAACTCATACAACCCAAAAGGAGTGATAAAGGCTGACCGCTCTTGGGCTTCTGGAGTCAGAGGGATTTGCCAGTACCCTCGACTCAAATCCATAATAGTTAAATACTGAGCACCTGCTAGCTGATCAAGTAGTTAATCTTTCCTGGGCATGGGGTAAGCATCAACTGTCACTGCATTTAACCTTCTGTAGTCTACACAAAACCTGATGGATTTATCTTTCTTGGGAACCAGCACTACAGGAGAAGCCCAGGGGCTCTTTGATTTCCTAATTACCCCAAGCCCCAACATGTCTTCAATCTCCTTATGGATGTGGGCCCTTACCTCTGGGGATACCCGGTAGGCCACCTGTCGTAGTGGTGGTTGGTCATCAGTATCTACGTGATGCATGGCTAGTGTGGTTCATCCTGGCTGCCCGGTAAACGTGTCACTAAAGGGGCCTCGTACCTGATGTAGCTGCCTCTTCTGTTCAGATGCGAGCTCTGGGTTGATTTTTGTATCTTGTAAGGATTCCTGGCCTTTAGCATCCTGTACCAGATCCAGCAAAGGATCATTACCTAGCTCTTCCTCTGGTGAACTACATACATGAGTACCAAATTCTCTGGGTCATAATATTCCTTTAACATGTTAATGATACTGCCTCTCACCCTTTTCATCGAGGGCTACTACGTAGGTGGAGCTTCCAGGAAACTTACTGCCCTCTCCCCACCATGCTGCACAAGAAGGGACTGCTCCCTCTGGCAGAGCCTCAAGGGGTGGGATAGGGTCTACACCTTTTTCTGCCTGTTCTACCGCTGCAGCTCTGGCACACTGCTGACGTGTTACCACTGCCACCAGGGGTACACATCCCTGGCTTTCGCTTTCCTCCTCCCCCTTACTTTCAGATATCCCAGTCACATCACTACTCACCCCTATATTACATTTGGTAGACATCACTGGTTCAGTTACAGGTAGATATTTATCCACAACCTGCTCTCCCTCCCAGCAATCACAGTTCACAATGTCGCCCAAAGCTTTACACAATACCTTAGGTGGAGCAGTCAGCCCTTCTGGCTCACAAACAGTGTCCTCTGGAGCATAGTGACAGAGCATCCTGCCCAAATCATTCCCCAATAGAACATTAACAGAGATATCCTCCGAAACCCCCACTTCCCGCAATCCTTTGCCCGCACCCCAATCAAGGTACACACATGCCAGGGGCACAGCGTGGCGCACACCCCCAATTCCTTTGATGGACATGGTTCTTCCAGGGATTATGTCCTCCGCATTCACCACTTCAGGGCGCACCAGGTTGAATGAAGCTCCAGAATCTCAGTCCCATGGTCACTTGGTCACCCACAATTACACTCTGCAGATTATCCTCTTGTTTCCCCACGGACCCACCCACAAGCAATACTGATGGTGCCCCTCCACGGGATGGTGAGGGTATATTCCTAGGGGGGGGCAAGTCCTGCACAGATGACCAATCTGGTTGTATCGAAAACAATGGCGAGCATCTGACTCACTTGACATAGCCCCGGCTACACTGGCATTCAGCGGTGAAGTTCTCACTGCAGATCTTACAGGTGGTGATTGAACTGTAGCTTCTCTCCAGGTCGAAGTAGCAGCTGATAATTCCACGCCTGGATGTGGGTGCATGGATGTCGGCATAGTCATCTGCCAGTTCTGCAGCAGCCCTAGCATTTTTTGGCTTTCTTTCCAAAAGCCACTCGTACATTAGTGCTCCGGGTCTGCAAGAACTGCTCCAGGACCATTAAGGGCTTCATAGGTAGTAGCTTGTACTCCTGTTACCCATTGCCGGAACGTGGTTTCTAATTGTGCAACATATAGAATGCAGCTGGATGATGGGCATTGCTGCATACTCCTAAACTTTTTCCTGTAAGACTCAGGAGTAAGATTAAAAGTTTTTTGCAATGCAGATTTGATTGCCTCATAGTTATCAGTCTCTGGGGGAAGGGACACAAGCACATCCAAGGCTTTCCCTTTCAACTGTGGAGTTAAATATCTGCCCCACTGGTCTGAGGGTAGTTGATGCTGCCTGCATACTTTCTCAAAACCTTTTTAAAATACATCCAAATCTGTCCCTTCTTCGAGGGAAGGAAAATCATCCTTACGGAGCCTGCGTGTGCTGGACTCTGATGCATTGCTGTTCAGTGAGGACTGGAGGGTAAAATGCAGTTTAGCAAGTTCCAGCTCATGTCTCCTTTGCGCCTCCCTTTCTGACAATTCTCTTTCTGCAGCCTGCTATTGGATCATCACGTGCAGGGCTTCCTGCGGATTTGCAGCCATCAGTTGCCGAAATAAATCCGTTGAGCAAATGTCCTTAATGGTTTGAGGGGCACAACCACCAGGCATTCCAGTGAGCAACACTCCTGCAGTAGTAGGGAGCTCAGTAACCCTTTCAGTGTCTCTGGCTGGAAAACATGGCTGTCAGCCTCCACAAGGTCAACAATAAGTTGTGCTTTATTTTGGACTCTATAGTCCAGCACCCTCATTAATATATCTAAACTAGATGTTGCTCAGTGGGCAGACCTCTGGGGGGGGGATCAGAGGGGGTTGGTCTGGCAGTTTAGTACCCACTCTATGCAATTCCTTGTGTCCAGCTCTGGTGATGGCTATCTAGAGGTTTTATGGTCTAGGCCTGGTGCCAGATCAAAGACCACAATCAAAGTCATCCCAAAGTGTAAAAAAAAAAAAAAAAAAAAAAAACTCAACATATCAATCCATCAAACACCAACTCATGCTTCTGACATGACACTGCCGTTCTACCATACTCTAAGGGAGAAGCCGAGCTTTGTATCCGCTATTCAGCCCTCCGATCGTTTTCTAATCTAAGATTTGGCTGTATCTATAGTACGTAAAGTGCATCAGTGTAACTGACAACATGATACAGTTACGGAGGCATACTGAGCGTTATGGGTGGACTCTTTACAACAATGCCTAAATAGGCTTTCTAGCCAGTTTGAAAGGTCAGAGAAATATTGATATTTCTCTGACCTTTCAAACTGGCTAGAAAGCATTTAACTTTCATATAATATTATATTTAGGCATTTTTCATATTGCAGAGGGGGGAGAGAATTTGCTTTGTGAATTTTCTTTTTTTAATGTATATATTTTTATAATGTTACTCCAAACCTTGAAACATGCCCACTTATTAAGCTCTTTGGAGGTAGAGTGCAATCCTGGTTATATGCCTCGGCTTTCTCTTTAAGAGGAAAACATGACAGCAATATAACACTTTCAATGGCGCACAGCTCCACTGATTTCAGCGCTTAGCAGTTTGTCAAGAGACCACCTGTAACACTTGTCCTGATGAAAACTATATGGGGGCAGAAATGTTGACTTTTATATGGATTTAAAAAGAAAAAAAAAAAAAACTACTACATTTAATTTGAAAATTACTACAAAGACCTGCGGTCCTTTCTGCTTTATCTACATGATTTTGCCAGATCTGCACCGGGCATTAAGAATATAAACTAGGATCATCATCATGATCCTGTTACAAACAAACATTCCACACACTCCTCCCCTGTGCTGGAGATAATTGTCTGAGCACACAGACATAATTAAATTCTCTCAGGTACAAAAAAAACAATATAACAAAACGAAACCCCAAAACACATGGAAACCCTACAAAAGTCACATCTGATAGCCCCGATCTGGGTGACAAACATCAAAAATCAACAAAAATCACCCAGATCGATTCAGGGGTTCGGGATTTTCATGGAAGTCACATTTTTGACCGACCGTACACATGGTGCTCCTATACCCAAAACAGTTTCATGAAATCAGGGCTAACGGTCGGTCTAGTTTGGTAGTTTTGAATACCGAATGGGAGGCAAGTAAAAAACAGTTTATAAAGGTTCCTGGACTGGGGATGAGTACAGCACAAGGAAGAAAAATAGGGGTTTGTCACATGGAGACTTTAGTGTCCCTTTAAATTTGATACCCTGCACATGCAGACTCAGAGCCAACTCTTTTTTTTTTTTTTTACGTGTGTGTGTGTGTGTGTGTGTGTGTGTGTGTGTGTGTGTGTGTGTGTGTGTGTGTGTGTATAGACACACACACACTAATTCTGCACTATATGGGTACTTTAAATATTTATCAGTGTGTGTTTTGACGCGGTAGATCATTCCTGAAAATATAAGTGTGGGGAGGGGTTTAGATTAGTAGTGTTATCTCCCAACTGGTTCTCACCAAGCACTTACCAGTTTTCTCACTCTTTCAAGTACAAGGTCAATAATTTCCTTCCCAACAGTGTAGTGACCACGGGCATAGTTATTTGCTGCATCTTCCTTCCCAGTGATGAGCTGCTCAGGGTGAAAAAGCTGTCGATATGATCCATTGCGAACTTCATCTGGAGTGAAAAAAAAACAAAAAAAAAAAAACACAATTATGTTTTGCAAACAATGCATGTTAAAAAGAAAAATACAAAGGCTTAGATGGTTTTTTTCAACTACATAAATTCAAAAAAATCGACAGTAAAGAGTAAAATAAAAACAAAAAGAGTTTACTACCTTTTACAGACACCCATTTCAGACAGTTTTAAAGTAAGTTTCCATTATTTCCTGTATTTTTTGTAATATAGAAAGCTTTATTTTTTTTACACCACAAGTTTTGGGTTAAACTAGGTGTCCTATATTCTGAATGGCATCCCATGGGAGGGAGAGGAGGGTGGAGAGCACAGATCTCTGCCAGTCATTCCTTTTAATGTGGCCTTGTTGACTTTGGTAGAGGATCTTCAGGCCTGGTAGATATTAGAGAAGATGCTCTACTGCAGACAGTAAGGCTGTAGTCACAAGAGGAGAGTGGAGGAGGAATGGTGGATATAAGGCACCAATGTGGGAGATAGGAGATGTAACATTTGATTTTTTTCTTCTAAATTTAAAAACAAAAACTTTTCTCCTTAATATGGTGGCAGTACACAAATGGGTTGCACTTCCATATGCTGGGACAAGTAGCCAATAAGATATTAAAAAGGATTAAAATTGCTCATCCCACTCTCCCCTTATATTCCCCACAGTCCACTACTAACCAGTTAATACCAAAAGAAATATGGACTCCACAAATGCAAAATTAGTTTGGTATAAAGGGGGATATTGTACTGCCACCATATTAAGGAAAAAAAAAAATGATACAACAGCTTGGAGCACCTTATGCCCGAAGGCAGATTCTGAGTATTAGTAGAGATCTATCCTGTAGTACATTATAAATGTGTAAAAAGTAGACCAGCTGGCACCTCTGCAGATGTGGTCTGGAGATGCATTGGCCCGTTCTGCCCATGAAGTGGCCATAGCTCTAGTGGAGTGAGCTTTAATATATAGATATAGGAGATTGAAGACCACTATGAATATATAATAACCTGATGGTTCTAGAGACGACCACCTTGCCCTTAGATTTTCCATGGAATCCAATCAATAGGTGATCTGAAATCCTAAAAAAGGAGCCTACCTGCGTAGATACATTTGTAAGGACCCTTTAACATCCAATATGTGCAGCATGAATTCCAAAGGAGAAGATGCCGAGCTACAGAATGAAGGAAGAATAATGGGCTGGTTGATGCCCTTCAAAAAAATGACCTTCAGCAAGAAAGGTGGCTTGAGATATGACACTACCTTATATTGATGAAAAATGGGAAAGTCTTCATAGCAAGAGGGACTTTAATTTCTCCAATACTTTTTGCTGAAGTAGTAGCCACGTGGAAAATCAGTCTTGAGAAAAATACGTTTTAAAGGGACATCTTCCAGAGGCTCAAATGGAGATTCACATAGAGCTTGCAGAACTAACGACATATCCCAAGAAGGAACAAAAGACTTACAAGGAGGTCGGAGCAGCAAGATTGCTTTGAAGTGTCTTATCGATAACTCAGAAGCGAATTCTTTAATGAGGAAATGGCAGATAAATGCACCTTCAAAGCAGAGATACTGAGATCCGATACCCATTTTGAAGTAAATGGATAGTTGTATCAACCAAAGGGGAACTTTGTAGGCAGTTGTGGCCATGACACCAATGAAGGAACCTTTTCCAAATTAAATATATTCTCAAAGTTGATTTCCTAGAAGAACACATCAGAAGATCAAACCTGCTATCTTCAACGCCATGACTCTGAAGTATTAGCCGTGCAGCAGCCATGCTATCAATCTGACCATGCTCAAGGTGTTGAGGGGCAGTTGCCGGTTTTCTAAGAAGGGAAAGTCGATTGGTAGTTCCCAAAATGTTACCGCCATCATCCAAAAACCTACTTCTGTTGGATCAGTAAGGAATAATTGCCAACACGCAAGTCTCTTCTGACCCGATTTTCTGGATGATCCTTGGAATCAATTGATTGCCATCCAGTATAGAAAATGGGGGTGATTTTGACTGAAGTGAGGTGAATATCCTGACCTTGCAATTTATCTTTCTGACCATCAGATCCATGTCTGGAGCTTTGAATCTTCTGGTGAGATCTGAGAATAGGTCTGAATTTTAAAGGGACATCTTCCAGAGGCTCATTTGACATATGGGATTGGAAATGAGCACCCAACCATGTTGGGAGCAGTCTGTAGTCACAATAAGCCATTTTTGTTTGAATGAGACCTTTTGAAAGTAAGCTGGATTTTTTTTTCACCCTAATTAACTTCTGATTTTGGAAGAAAGCACAATTTCCAAATCTAGATGGTGGTCTTTTTTGACCACTTCTGTAGAATTTCCCCATTGCAGGAGTCTCATGGCAGCTCTTGACCACTTTACTGCCGGAATAGAGGATGTTAATGTCCCCAGGACACTCATAGCCCTTCGAATTGAACAGCTTGGTTCTTTTTGTAAAAAGGACAATTTCCTTTTTCTTTCTGGAGTCAGGTGTAATGAGAGAGTCCTTGAGTTTATGATGAATCCTAGAAATTGAGCTTCTGTTGTGGGACGAAGATGTGATATTTTTCCATTGATCACACAACCGTGAAGTTGTAAGAAATCTATAGTAGTCTGGACGTAAAGCATCAGGAGTGCTTTTGACTTTACCTTCAGAAGCCAATCATCCAGAAAAGGAATGATAGTAATACCTTTTTCCATTAAGGCTGCAGTAATGGGAGTGAGGATCTCTGAAAATTCTTGCAGCTGAAGTTCCAAAAAAAAAAAAAAAGGCAGGGCTTTGCATTGAAAACGGTGAAGTTTCCCTCTTGCTCTTATGATTAATCTTAAGAATGTTATTGATGCTGGGCCATAGGCACATGTAAATAAGTGGTTTGGTATGCACCTGAAATTGGGTGCAATGGGGTCCAGGAGTCAGTTCACTTAAAAAGGCTTCTATATATCCTGATAGTTAGGGAAAATACACAGCATTTGCATATGTGGGGTGTATGGCTTTAAATCTGCTAAAGGCAGAGTCAAATAATCTGCTAAAGGCAGAGTCAAATTTGCTACACACCAAAATACTCTACTTTTAACTTAAAGATGGAAACTGTAGAGAGGGTATAGGAAAACAGTATGAGGAACTGTTTCCTATTTTGGTGAAGGGGTTATTGCAGTTATAAAAATGTGTATATCTTTAAATCTGTGACTAATAAAGTAAAACAAGATATATGCCAAATATCACACGTGGTGACAAGAAATATATTAAAAACTTGGTATGAGTATACAGTTATGCTACTGTATAGATTGCCATATCACTTTAAATAATAAAAGATGTTAAAAAAGTGTTAAAAAATGATAAAAATATCGAATCAATAAGTAAAATTAGTACAAAGTTTATTGGGCAATATAAAAATACTAAAAATATATATTCAAATATTAACAATAATTAAAAAAAATATGAGTCAGGAACGTATTGCAAGAGTATTACCAGCACTTAGGCAGTCCTTGTATCAAATGAACCGCAGGGACCATCCAGGATGGATGTGGATACAGTGTTGCATTCACTGTAATCTCTGGCCGTCGGCTGGGAGGTTGGCGTGCGTCCCAGACCTCACTCTGAGTGATGCACGCTTGTCGGCCGATCGGTCCCCAGATCTTTGGTTATCACGCTCTCGGTAAGGAGGGATTGCTTGTTGATGGCTTCAAAGATTCTGCGTCCGTATCCTGCTCGGTCTAACGCGTTTCGTGGGTGTCATCCCCACTTCATCAGAGACAGAATAAGGATTCAATAGTCCGTTATGAATATACATCTGACTTATTGTAATTCGCAACATAAGGATCATTCCTAAAAAGATTATGTACTCAGTATTTAACCCTTGATGGTTAATAGGAATAAGTACAAAGAAAAAATAAATTAAAAGGAATAATTAAAAATACACACTTCATAAATACATCAGAATGAGTTCATTCATACAGTAATAAATATCAAAACAATGTGAATTACAAAAATAGTCACAGATTAAGAGGCATTTGTAACACACATGATATCAAACGAAATATAAAAACTTGCTAGAAAAACACATAGAAGCAGTATATATTATATGTATGCATATTAGTACATGAGGATGAAGAATAATAATCACATAATATAATAAAAACTGAAGTGTATAAGAAGAACGAATATAAAATATATGTAAAAAGAGAAGTGTACAAGTAAACCTAATCGTTGAAGTGGACGAGAGAAATGGTGAGAGATACAGCAGGATAATTGTAATATTTGTTATTTATAAAATATTATAATTGTGTTGTATATTTGTGATGTGGGAGATAAAAAACTTCCAATAAAAATATTTCCAGTAAAAATACTTCCAATAGAAACACTTCCAATAAGTTTATATATTTGTGATACTTATCTAGCATGTAAATTAGACTACGAGCATAGAACTTGCATATGTATGATATGGATGGTAGCGTTTAGAAAAAGGAGGACTCGAAAATCTGTTAGAGGCAGATAGATAAATAAAGGGGCAGACATCAACTGTCCCGAAATGGTTCAATTAGGTAGTGGATACACATTTCGAAATGGGTGGTCCCAAAATAACTACATTGAAGAAAAGATTATATTCAGGCTAAAACCGGATCTTAAAGGGATATTAGGATTCTATTTTAACAGGGAATGGTTGTCTGCAATAAGATTAGTTAGATGAAACAATAAGAAGGGACAATTAGTATAAAAAGTGGTTATGGTGTTAGTTATATTAGAAGATCTAGTAAATCAAAAATGTGTAAAAAGTAGCCAGTCTTAACATCTTATTATATGTATTATAGAAAGTTCTTATTTGGCATCCCTTAAATTATTAAAAAGGACATGTTGGATGTGAATCCAAAAATTGTCAGTGCATAAGAAGGAGAATGTGTATAAAGTGTCACAGAAATATATGTATATATGGTATAATATGTACCATGTGCAAATTGATGTGTAAACATTATGCTGCAAAAAGAAACATGGAGTGAGACATTAATGAGAGAAAAAAAAAAAAAGTAGAAAGACAAAAAAATAAATAAAAAAAACAGATTATAAAAAAGCATTTAGTTCGAAGTCTATATTTAGACCTTTGGGAACAAGGGTCTCCAAATTGAATATCCATCTTGCTACGATTTGATCCAGATTTCTTTCCAGATCTCCACCTCTCCAGTGTACATTTACTTTTTCAATGGGCAGGAATCTCAATCCTGTGGGATCTCCTCCATGGAATTCTTGGAAGTGCTTTGAGAGGTTGTGGGTTTGTAGTCCTCTCTTGATATTACGAATATGTTCTGCTACTCTAATTTTTTAAAGATCTTAGTTCTTCCCACATATTGCTTGGAGCAGGGACATGTGATGACATTGACGACTGCTTTATTTGGAAAGGGGACCTGGAATCTCTAGAATTGTTTAAAAACTACCTCAACAATAATCCATACAATCTGAAATTCACGTTCAACCACTCCCAACAACAGATCGAATTTTTAGATCTAAATGTCTACATTGAAGACAGAGGGATACATACTAAGACCTTTAAGAAATCAGTAGATTGCAATAGTTTCATACCTTTTAATAGCCATCACAAATACACTTGGTTGAAAAATATTCCATATAATCAATTTAGAAGGATTAGAAGGAATTGATCCAAAATGGAGACATGTGAGGAACAAATGGAAGAGAGATTCCGAGTCAAAGGATATCCCACAACATTACTCACTGAAGCCAAACAAAAAGCTAAGAACATTCCAAGAGAAGACACTCTGAAGAATAAAATCAAGATTGCAGATACTTATGAAGCAACACCTGCCTTTATAACTAAGTTCAATCATCAATCTCGTAGAATAGAGAAGATTCTAACAAAACATTGGGATATCCTTAGAAGTGACCCCACACTCACAAATATTTTAAATCCCAAACCAAAGATCATTTTTACCAAAGCACCAAATTTACAGCTTCTGTTGGCCCAAACTCTAAAATCAATCCAAAACATACAGAATGAATCAGTTAACAAAGGCTTTAGAAGATACACTAAATGTATAGCATGTAAAATAATCCGTCCTTTGAACTAGAAGTTACGAAATTTAAATCCACAACCAATATGGAAGAACATAACTTACAGACGAACATGAATTGCAATACAACAGGAGTAATCTACCTCATCACATGTCCCTGCTCCAAGCAATATGTGGGAAGAACTAAGATCTTTAAAAATTAGAGTAGCAGAACATATTCGTAATATCAAGAGAGGACTACAAACAAACACACAACCTCTCAAAGCACTTCCAAGAATTCCATGGAGGAGATCCCACAGGATTGAGATTCCTGCCCATTGAAAAAGTAAATGTACACTGGAGAGGTGGAGATCTGGAAAGAAATCTGGATCAAATCAAAGCAAGATGGATATTCAATTTGGAGACCCTTGTTCCCAAAGGTCTAAATATAGACTTCGAACTAAATGCTTTTTTTATAATCTTTTTTATAGTCTTTCTACCTTTTTTTTCTCATTAATGTCTCACTCCATGTTTCTTTTTGCAGCATAATGTTTACACATCAATTTGCACATGGTACATATTATACCATATATACATATATTTCTGTGACACTTTATACACATTCTCCTTCTTATGCACTGACAATTTTTGGATTCACATCCAACATGTCCTTTTTAATAATTTAAGGGATGCCAAATAAGAACTTTCTATAATACATATAATAAGATGTTAAGACTGGCTACTTTTTACACATTTTTGATTTACTAGATCTTCTAATATAACTAACACCATAACCACTTTTTATACTAATTGTCCCTTCTTATTGTTTCATCTAACTAATCTTATTGCAGACAACCATTCCCTGTTAAAATAGAATCCTAATATCCCTTTAAGATCCGGTTTTAGCCTGAATATAATCTTTTCTTCAATGTAGTTATTTTGGGACCACCCATTTCGAAATGTGTATCCACTACCCAATTGAACCATTTCGGGACAGTTGATGTCTGCCCCTTTATTTATCTATCTGCCTCTAACAGATTTTCGAGTCCTCCTTTTTCTAAACGCTACCATCCATATATCATACATATGCAAGTTCTATGCTCGTAGTCTAATTTACATGCTAGATAAGTATCACAAATATATAAACAAATATTCTTATTGGAAGTGTTTCTATTGGAAGTATTTTTACTGGAAATATTTTTATTGGAAGTTTTTTTATCTCCCACATCACAAATATACAACACAATTATAATATTTTATAAATAACAAATATTACAATTATCCTGCTGTATCTCTCACCATTTCTCTCGTCCACTTCAACGATTAGGTTTACTTGTACACTTCTCTTTTTACATATATTTTATATTCGTTCTTATACACTTCAGTTTTTTATTATATTTTATGTGATTATTATTCTTCATCCTCATGTACTAATATGCATACATATAATATATACTGCTTCTATGTGTGTTTTTATAGCAAGTTTTTATATTTCGTTTATTGATATCATGTGTGTTACAAATACCTCTTAATCTGTGACTATTTTTGTAATTCACATTGTTTTGATATTTATTACTGTATTTATGAATTAACTCATTCTGATGTATTTATGAAGTGTGTATTTTTAATTATTCCTTTTATTTATTTTTTCTTTGTACTTATTCCTATTAACCATCAAGGGTTAAATACTGAGTACATAATCTTTTTAGGAATGATCCTTATGTTATGAATAAATATACATCTGACTTATTGTAATTCGCAACGGACTATTGAATCCTTATTCTGTCTCTGATGAAGTGGGGATGACACCCACGAAACGCGTTGGACCGAGCAGGATACGGACGCAGAATCTTTGAAGCCATCAACAAGCAATCCCTCCTTACCGAGAGCGTGATAACCAAAGATCTGGGGACCGATCGGCCGACAAGCGTGCATCACTCAGAGTGAGGTCTGGGACGCACGCCAACCTCCCAGCCGACGGCCAGAGATTAGTGAATGCAACACTGTATCCACATCCATCCTGGATGGTCCCTGCGGTTCATTTGATACAAGGACTGCCTAAGTGCTGGTAATACTCTTGCAATACGTTCCTGACTCATATTTTTTTTAATTATTGTTAATATTTGAATATTTTTAGTATTTTTATATTGCCCAATAAACTTTGTACTAATTTTACTTATTGATTCGATATTTTTATCATTTTTTAACACTTTTTTAACATCTTTTATTATTTAAAGTGATATGGCAATCTATACAGTAGCATAACTGTATACTCATACCAAGTTTTTAATATATTTCTTGTCACCACGTGTGATATTTGGCATATATCTTGTTTTACTTTATTAGTCACAGATTTAAAGATATACACATTTTTATAACTGCAATAACCCCTTCACCAAAATAGGAAACAGTTCCTCATACTGTTTTCCTATACCCTCTCTACAGTTTCCATCTTTAAGTTAAAAGTAGAGTATTTTGGTGTGTAGCAAATTTGACTCTGCCTTTAGCAGATTTAAAGCCATACACCCCCACATATGCAAATGCTGTGTATTTTCCCTAACTATCAGGATATATAGAAGCCTTTTTAAGTGAACTGACTCCTGGACCCCATTGCACCCAATTTCAGGTGCATACCAAACCACTTTAGTTTTAGGCAGAGTATTTGGTGAAACTTCTGCCCACATCCAGTTGAGACATTCCACTACAAGTCTGACTCCCTCATTCCTGGGTGTTGCAATAGGCACACCAGACCATCTTAACATGTAAATAAGTGTCTTCGATATCCAGGGTAGCCATGAAATCTTTCTGTGGGACATGGGTAGCCAATAGAATGGATTCCATAAAGAAATTTTTGATATTGTTCAAATGCTTTAGATCCAGGATCAGCCTCAGAGATTGATCTGGTTTTGGAACCAGAAAGACTAGAATACATGCCTTGAAATTCTTGGTTCTTTGTCTATAACCCCTTTCCTCAGAAGAGATGCTGCTTATGAAAAAAAAAAAAAAAGGAAAAGAAAATTTGGTAAAAAAGAAATTGAGACTGACTTTTTATAAAAGCAGATTTTTTAGCACTCTGCAATGATATTTAGCTCCCAAGGTTTTTGTGTGGTTTGCTCCCAAGCCTGAAAAGTATTGCAGCCTGCCTCCCAGTCCGACATCACCTCCTCATCTTTATCTTGTCTACCGGTTTTATCCTCAACTTTGGATTCCTTCTGGAATCTGAAATTTTCAGAAATTGGTCTAGATATCCATAATTCTAGCACGGGCAAAACTGGAAGTTCTTGTAACCAGGCTTCCAAGAGAACTTTCTACCCTGTGGAAGGCCTTTTTTGTTTCAGACGTTTGTCTGATAATATCCTCCACAGGTGATCCAAACAGCTTTGATTTTCCTAAAGGCAATTCACACGGGGCAGACTTGGAGGTTATATCAGCAGACCAAAACCGTAGCCATAAAGCCCTTCTGGCTACAGAGGAAAGACCCATAATGCGTGCTGCCAATTTCAGAATTCAGTCTGACATAGCCATTAAAAATTCATTGCAGAGTTTAAAGTTATTCACGATATGGGCTAAATCTTTGTCAGCGTCTTCCATCAATCTTCCAGAGATTGTATCCAAAAGCTTTTAGCTTTAACATAAGCCCTGGCTAATGCTGCATTACATTGAAAACCAGCTGACTGGAAAGCTCTTCTACAAGATGTCTCAGCCAGTTTGTCCATTGGATCTTTAGGGCCGGAAACTTCAATTGGAATAGCAGTCTTTTTTGAAAGCTGAGCTACTTGTATGTATTCGTTAGGTAGTTCTTCCCATTTAACATTACTTTGGATCTGGAAAATATTCTTAAAATGCCTCGAAATAAATGCTCTCCTTTATGGATTTTTCCATTCTCTGTAAATTAAGTTAATCAGTTTTTTTTCATTTCTTAAATTAGACACCCCAGGGTATTTCAAAAGGTATATTTTGAACCTTAGCATTGGATCATTTTTCCACTAGCTTGTACCAAGTGTAGTGGTAATAAGCATTTTTTTCTGCCTTTTTGACACAAAGTGAGTTTGCACAGTATATTTTGCAAACCTTATGTGTGCTACGACTGTATAATACTTCATATGTTGCTCAGCTATTTTGTCTGAGTACAGCAATACCCCTGTATGTACCTTTGCCAGGTATATGTGGATGTTGAAGTGGCACATTTGAGACGCAGACAGTTTTTTTTCTAACTTTGAATTTTTACACTGTGTCCATGTTCCAATTTGGAGTAGTTTAGAGGGTTGGTTATTGAAACTTCCCCACAAACACATACTATGTATTAAAAAGGCATATTTGGAACCTTAGCGTGGGATCCTTTTTTCCTCTAGTTTGTTCCAGGTGTAGTGGTAATGAGCGTTTTTAAATGTATTTTTTTTTTTACTTTTTAAAACTAGTTTTTAAACTTTTGTTGTGCTGGTTAATTTTTTTATAGTTTTAACATTGTTCTAAGCTTTTTTTTTTACCGTTAACCCCTAACTAGAAGTAAGCAGCACTAACAAAATTCCCATTTTCCTTTAACTCCCACCCACCCCAGCTAGCAAAATATATAATTATAAAAGATTTAAATTAGTTAAATAAATTGAACCCCTGAGGGTTAAAAAAATATAAAAGTTAATCGTCAGTGGTTTAAAAAAAATTAGATCACAGTAGAATACTGTGATCTATATTTTGATCACTGTAGGCAGTGAGACTGGCAGGGAAGGGTTCATTTTTATTTGGACTGGCTAAAGGGGGGTGTTTTTTTTACTTAAACGTTATTACAACATTTTAAAGCTTATTTGAAATTTTTTTTAACGTTAACCCCTAGTTAACCTAACACCAAATCCCCCAATTCCCCACTAACTTCCACCCACACCCACCCCAAATAGCTAAATAGTTTTAAAATACTAAAAAAAAATATATAAAAAAATAAAGAAATCAGATATTAGTAAAATGTATACCCTGCCAATTGATCACTGTAGTCCGTGATCAATATGCGGGGAAGGGGTTGATTTTTTTTAATTAAAATGGGTAAAGGGGGGTGGGATTTTCGTTTTTGTTTTTTTTTCTAACAGGGACAAGATCAGTGATCTGTCTCCCTACACTTCACACAGAACCAGGAAGTGCAGGGAGGCGGAAGGAGAGTATACTGAGCACATGTGCTTGCTCTGACAGCCTGTCAGAGCGAGCACTAGTGCTGGGGCAGCCTAATACAGAGGCAGACCGGAGCACCATTAACCCCGCGATCGCAGCGATCTGGGGTTAATTTTACTGCATGACGGACCTCGTCCATCACCCGTCATTAAGGTGTTAACATGCTATAGTTGACCCTGTAACTTCCCAAAACACCATAAACACCTGTACAGAGAGGATACAGTTTTACACGTGAGACTTTACTGAATACAAATATGTGTATTTTATTGCAGTAAAAGCAAACAGTATTATGACATTCACAGTTAAAATGTCACGTAGAACTAAAAAAACAAAAAAAAAAAAAGTATTTTCTCTTTATATTTTACTCATATTAAATTATGTTCCATACCTAAATATTTGATGTTAAGTGAAAGCCCCGTTTCTCCCGAATTAAAAATATATAATAAGTGTGGGTGCATTTAAAATGAAAGAGGTAAATTATTGTTGAACAGACATAGTAAAATTCTGTGGTTTGTTTACATTTTTTTGGATCACAACTTGTACATTTGGCTGCGGTCTTAAGGCGTTAAAGTTTATGAAGGCGGTATTGATTTTGAGTGAAAATCTACCTCAAGTGTCTCTCAGCTCGTCTGCTAGGAAACATATCCACACTAGATGACGAATCAGAAGTTGAGAAAACCGAGGCTGAGCATTCTTCTGAGTATATTTCCAAACTAGATGATCTTCTCCTTTTATGTTTCGTACTAGCAGTAACATGTGCAGCTGCAAAATACTTAATCTGGCTGTTTCCTTAATAGACTCAAAAGGTTTGAGCCAAATTATCTTGGCACCAAGAAAGAGTGTTTCTGCTTGGATTTTTCAAGACTCAGTCAAACATCAATTACAGACAACCTTCTTATATCCCAACTACAAACAAGGGAAACTTAATGTTGTAATGTCCCTTTAAAAGTAGTATATATGCAATAAATCGTCCGTAGATTAAAATGTACAAAAAGAAAATGCCTACAGATTAAGTTGTGCCACATAATATAAAAATAGGATATCTGAGACCATCTTAAACTATATTAAAAATACTTCCACAAAGTCAATGCTATTCTATACAAAGTTCCTTTCATATAAGCTAGAATCTATGTGAATAGGTATATACGCTAAATGTTTCACAAAATAGGATTATGTTTAATCAAATACTTGAAGGGGAGAGTTACAAACCATTGAAGGGGGAGTTACAAGCCATACTGCATGCGCAGTAGCACGATCGGAACTTCGGTGGAACACAAGGCCTCTCGGCATGTGTTCCACTGCTGTGCACCCACACCCAGCCCGCAATGTGATAGGCGCACCACCTTAACCAAACAGGAATTACCGGGACAATCCTCAGCATTAAGGCGCTTACCTCCATTCGCTCCGTAACTCCTGCAGGAGCCAGAGCAGGGTCACTCCGCGTAGGACAAGAACTGGTTAGTAGTGGACCGTGGGGAATATAAGGGGACAGTGGGAGAAACAAGTTTAATTTGAGATCTTACAGGCTACTTGTCCCAGCATATGATCGTACAACCCATTTGTATACTGCCACCATATGATAGGAAAAAAAAAAAAAAAATAAGATACATTTAGTTCATATTGCCCAAGTAATCCTTTTTCATGCTGAATACCTTTTGAACATGAACTTGTGTCTGCAGACATAACATGCACTGCTAATCATTATAATAAAAGATACAAATAAAAAAGTTCTACAATAATTCCATTATTCTGCAAACCTACTCACAATTAACATTTGCATTAAAAAGGGTACTGCAAGCACCATGACCACTTCAGTGATTTGAGGTAGACCTGTACTTGATTCTGTATGTGCAAGCCCTATAAATATATAAGTGCACATACTGAAATATTTTAGATTGCAGTCAACTCCACCTCCGACAGCATAATCAGTACAACGGCCAGCCTGGAACAAAAGTTCTAGGCTAGCTAATGTAATTTCAGAACTTATTCACTGCTCAGATGGTAATTAGTTAGCCAAGTGTCAGCACAAGTCTAAGCGCTATTGAGGCCAGAAACACCAAACATAGAAAGTGACAGCAGATAAGAACCATTCGGCCCATCTAGTCTGCCCAATTTTCTAAATACTTTCATTAGTCCATGGCCTTATCTTACAGCTAGGATACCCATATGCCTATCCCACGCATGCTTAAGCTTCTTCACGGTGTTAACCTCTACCACTTCAACTGGAAGGCTATTCCAGGCATCCACTACCCTCACAGTAAAGTAATACTTCCTGATATTTTTAAACCTTTGCCCCTCTAATTTAAAGACTATGTACTCTTGTTGTGGTAGTTTTTCTTTTAAATATAGTCTCCTCCTTTACGGTGTTGATTCCCTTTATATATTTAAATGTTTCTATCATATCCCCCCGTCTCGTCTTTCCTCCAAGCTATACATGGTAGTTCCTTTAACCTTTCCCAGTACGTTTTATCCTGCAATACATGAGCCAGTTTAGTAGCCCTTCTCTGAACGCTCTCTAAAGGATCAATATCCTTCTGGAGATTGAGTCTCCAGTATTGCGTACAATACTCCACGTGAGGTCTTCCCTTTTTCTACTGCTAATACAACTAGTACATAGTTACATAGCTGAAAAAGATTTGCGTCCATCAAGTTCATCCTTCCTCATATGTTTTTGCTGTTGATCCAAACGACTGCAAAAAAACCCAGCCTGAAGAGCTTCCAATTTTGCAAAAACCTAAGAAAAAAAAAAAATCTTGACCCCAAAATAGCAGTCAGATGTCTCGGATGAAGCAGCTATTACCCCACTAATTAGAAACTATATCCCTGTATGTTATGTTTTTGCAAGTATTTATCCAACTGCATTTTAAACATCTGTATAGACTATGACAAAACCACCTCTTCAGGCAGAGAATTCCATATCCTTATTGCTATTACTGTAAAAAAAAATATTCTTTGCCTTAGATGAGGTCTTTCTTCCAGCCTAAATGTGTGACCTCATGTCCTATGCATAGCCCGGTTTATGAATAGATTTCCAGATAATGGTTTGTACTGGCCCCTAATATATTTTGTTGTCTATACCAATTCCCAAATCCTTCTAGTGTGTGGTTATCCCTAGATCACCACAATTTAGGGTGTAAATTGCTGGTGCATTCTTAACCCCGAAGTGCATAACTTTGCATTTCTGTACGTTAAATTTCATCTGCCATTTTAGTGCCCAGTACCCCAATCTATCCAAATCCCTCTGCAGCAAGGCCATATCCTGCTCACATGCTATTACTTTACAAAGATTTGTGTCATCTGCAAACACTGATACATGGCTTTCAATGCCCATTTCAAGAACATTTATAAATAGGTTAACCCCTTAAGGACCGGCCTGTTTTTGCAATGTTGTACGTTAAATGACCAGAGCGGTTTTAACACTTTTGTGGTGTTTGATTTTATCTGTAATTTTCTGTTCTCTCATTTACGGTTCCCACACAAATTATATTTTTTCTTTTCAGGACAAGAAGGGCTTTCTTTAGTTACCATTTTTATCACATCATATTTTACTTTAAAAAATAAATAAAAAATTTAAAAAAAAAAAAAGACATGTTTTTGGACTTTTACTTGAAAAATCTTTTAAGTTATCTACAAAAGCTAATGGAAAAAAAAAAACACCCAATGTTTACATGCTTTTTTGCAAGTTATAGGGCTATAAGTACAAGTAGGAAATTGCCATTTCAATATATTTTTTACATCAATAGTGACATTGTAACACCGTTATCTGTCAGATCCCTGAATCACACCCCTCATGTATTTTTTTTTTTTTAAATAGACAACCCAGGGTATTTATTATTATTATTATTATTATTGCCATTTATATAGCGCCAACGGATTCCGTAGCGCTTTACAATATTTTGAGAGGGGGGGTGTAACAATAAATAGGACAATTACAAGAAAACTTACAGGAACAATAGGTTGAAGAGGACCCTGCTCAAACGAGCTTACAGACTATTGGAGGTGGGGTATTTGAAACATTAGGACAATAAATATCAAGTAGGAGTGAAGCAGAGCTGGAGGAGAGAGCAAAGCACTGTCCCATAGGAGAGAGCAGGAGACAGGTATGTAAGGTAGAGATTACTCTGGGAGGCCATAAGCTTTCCTGAAGAGATGGGTTTTAAGGCCCTTCTTAAATGATTGAAGACTAGGGGAGAGTCTGATGGCAGTAGGCAAGCTATTCCATAGGAGAGGAGCCGCCCGCGAGAGGTCCTGCAAGCGCGAGTTGGCCGTACGGGTGCGAGCAGCGGTCAGGAGGTGGTCACGGGCAGAGCGGAGCGTACGTGGAGGGGCATATTTATGGATCAGTGAAGAGATATAAGCGGGGCTAGAACGGTTCAGTGCTTTAAATGTATGGGTTAGCACTTTGAATTGACTCCTATATATAGCATACAGGGAGCCAATGTAAGGACCGGCAGAGGGGTGAGGTGTGAGAGGACCGACTAGAGAGAAAAATCAGTCTAGCCGCAGCATTCATTACAGACTGTAGCGGGGCAATACAGCTTTTGGGGAGACCAATCAGGAGAGGGTTACAGTAATCCATGCGGGAAATTACTAGAGCATGGACAAGCTCCTTGGTAGCATCTTGCGTAAGAAAGGGGCGAATGCGGGCTATGTTTTTGAGTTGGAACCTACAGGACTTGGCAACAAACTGGATGTGAGACTCGAAGGTGAGACCAGAGTCAAGTATGACGCCAAGACAGCGCGCTTGCAGGGATGGACTTATGTGGATATCACTGACTTGAAGGGAGAGCGAGAGAGGGGGATCAGTATTAGGAGGAGGAAAGACAAGGAGTTCAGTTTTAGAGAGGTTAAGTTTCAGAAAGCGTGAAGACATCCAGTCAGAGATGGAAGAAAGGCAAGCAGTGACACGTTGCAGGACAGCAGGGGAGAGGTCTGGGGAGGAGAGGTATATCTGAGTGTCATCAGCGTACAGGTGGTAGTGGAATCCAAAAGAGGCAATCAGTTTACCAAGAGAGGCGGTATAAAGAGAAAATAGAAGGGGACCAAGGACAGACCCTTGGGGAACTCCAACCGAGACAGGACGAGTGGAGGAGGTATCCTTGGAAAAGGAGACACTGAATGAGCGTTGGGAGAGATAGGAGGAAAACCAAGAGAGGACCGAGTCACAGAGACCGAGCGATTGAAGAGTTTGAAGGAGGAGAGCATGATCAACGGTGTCAAAGGCAGCAGAGAGGTCAAGGAGAATTAATATGGAGTAATGACCTTTGGATTTAGCGGAGATTAGGTCATTAGTCACTTTGATAAGAGCAGTCTCAAAAAAAAAAAAAAAAAGTAAAATCAAGCCTTATATTTGACCCTGTAACTTTCAAAAGCACTATAAAACCTCAACATGTGGGGTACGGTTATACTCAGGAGACTTCGCTGAACACAAATAGTGTTTCAAAACAGTAAAGCCTATCACCGCAATATCAGTGAAAGTGCCGTTCGTGTGTGAAAAATGCAAAAAACCTTCACTTTCACTGACCACATCATCGCTGATGGTTTTACTGTTTTGAAACATTAATGTGTTCAGCGAAGTCTCCCGAGTAAAACAGTACCCCCCATTTACAGGTTTTAGGGTGTCATAGAAAGTTACAGGGTTAAACATAGTGCTAGCAAATTAAATTCTATGGACTGTCGGCCTAGGTTCTCAGGCATGTCTCAAATTGCAATCAATAAAATTACTTAATGTAATATTACATAATGCACGTACTATATATACACATACACACATAATTTCATTCTAAGTGTATTTTGATATAAATGTATATGTTAATATCAAAATACCGTTAGAATATAATATACACACAATATATAAATAATTTTTCAAATTATTAAAAATTTTGATTTTTTAATTTATTTTTATATACAATATACACACACACAAAAAAGTCCCAGACGTGGACTGAAACGTTGAAGCAGCTTTTTTAAAATGGATCATTAAATTTATAACTTTTTAACCATTTATTGGAATCCGTGAGTGCTGGTCATCTGTGTGTGTGTATATAAATAATATACTTCGTATGACTATATACAGTTTTTTTACACAGATTACATTTTTATTTTTTTTTTACTTTATTTTATGATTTTCTACTTGCAGGGAGACTGCCTGTCAGCACAAACAGTCCCCCTGCAGGCAGATAAACAGACACCTATTGCGGTCATGTGATCAAGCGATCACATGACCGCGGGGTCCTGATCTGCCGCGGGGAGACTGCCTGGGCAGACAGGCAGTCCCCCTGGACCCGGAGGAGCGCTGATCACTGGGGGACAGTCATCGGTCCTCAAGGGGATGTTTCCGATGACTGTCCTGAACAGTCATCGGTTGTCAAGGGGTTAATTAAAAGCAGTCCCAAAACAGAACCCTGAGGGACACCACTTACCACTTTTGTCCAGCTTGAAAATTTACCATTAATGACAAGACAAGTTCAGGTATGGTGTTTGTGGAACCACCATCCTCTGTCAAAGTTAAGCAAGACTACAGCCAACAAAGGATAAGGGGAGGCCTGATAGAAAACAGTAGTTGTTGGGGGATTCTATCATAAGAGGTGTGGAGCTGAACAATAGTGGCGTTGTGAGAAGTCTTCCTGGAGCTACTGCTCACAGAGACAGGAGATATTTGTCATTGTTAAGCGAGCAAAGCAGGAAAGGAAATTGGATGTACTTGTCCATCTAGAGACAAATTACTTGGCTTATAATGAGGTTTCAGGGGTAAAGGAAGTGTTTTGTTTTTGCCAATGATATACGGCAGGTTGCATTCACACTGTTCTATGTTCTGCCTGTGCATAACATTCAGAATGACAGTCGGATGTGTATTGGGGACTTTAATTTGTGGCTTGGTGAATGGTGTCAGGAGCAAGGATTTGGCTTCATTTCTTATGGTAGCTATTTGGAATGGAAATAAACTGTACAAAAAAGATGGTTTGCATCCTTCTCAAAATGGAACAAATGTTTTCAGTGATCAGTTCAGAGGTTTTGTTAGGATGTATTTAAACTAGTAGAGGGGAGTGGGGGGCAAAAGGGTGATAAAACATCAACCCAATTGCCCCCCAAAACAAGGATAGCAAGTGTGTTAAAAAATGATAAGCTTAGAGTCAAGTCTACAAATGCTCGCAGTTTAGGGAATAAGATCCATGAAGAGGGAAGACAATGATCTATAAGATTAGGCAGAAAGAGGCTAAGTTATAAGAGCTTTCAAATCACACACAGAAGAGAAAATAGCAGTCAGTAAAAAAGGATACATAGAGAAAAGGAAAGTAAAAGGATTGGTTGGGTTAGAAAACAAAAAGAAGGAAGGTATGTAGAAGAGGATAAAAATCTAGCTTACTGCCTCAATGAATATTTTTGTTAAGTATTTGCAGATGAAAATAAATTAAAGGGACCTTCTCTATTCATGTATACATAGCTTAAAAGACCACATGGTCAGCAGGCCTGGTTAGAATACAAGATACTCTTACTTTTAAAGAGGTTAAACTTGCATTTTTCTAATATTGACACAACATGGCAATCAGTTTTAGAGGCATACAAATGGCAAAACATAGCAATCTGCTATAGAGGCATACATTTGGCACATCATGGCAATCAGCTTTAGATGCCTAAACTTGGCACTTTATGGCAACCAGTATTAGATGCATAAACATCATAACGGCACAATTTTAGTATATTTTGGCAGTTTTAGAGGCATAATTCTGGGATCCCATGGTGGTTTTAGAGGAATAATTTTGGCATGTCATGGCAATTCGTTTTAGAGGCATTCAACTAGTTACTCACAGACTCAGAAGTCCTGTGTCCCTCTCTTTCTCATGTTGAGTATCCCAGTGGTAGATCCTCATCTGTCAGAGAACTCCAAAAATGCTATGTCAGCTGGGAATCTACAATTTGCCCACCGTTGCACGGTTGTATTTGTGAGCAGTGTCTGAGCGTTTAAATGTAAGCATGTTTTTGTATGAAGTGTGTGTAAATTTCGGTGTTTAAGGGTAGGTGTGCATTTGTGTGTAGTGTATACACACACTGAAACACACAGACACAAATAGACTGACAGAAATACACATGCAGACACAAGATACACAATACAGACAGACAGGAGCTAAGGGGCATAGTGTGGGGGGGGAGGCGATGGTGACAGTATGTGGGAGGTGAGGGTGAAAGCCATTAAAATCATTTTGGATGCCCCCGGTGATTCACTGGTCTCTTTCTTCCTCCCTGGTGCTGCTTGAGGTCCTGTCTGCAGCTCCGCTTCCGTCGACTGCAGACAATGCAGAAAGTATCTCGTTACTGCATGGTCTGCAGCTCTGCCCCGGCAGAGGCGGAGCTGCAGAGCGGAGGGTGCGCAGTGCTTTATCCCGGTTACAGAGGGCCCGCACGCAGCACCTCTGACTAGGGCCCAGCAAAAATCTGCAGGCCACCAACAGTTTGAGAAACCCTGATCTAGGTCATACATTGGGCATAGGTTTTAACTCAGAAGATGTAACCGAGCATAATTTGGGGGATTTTTTGACATTCGCACATATTAAGTGTACAAGATACATGTTGCACTTTTGCTGGGTATGTGAAAAATTCGATTTTTTTTCCTCCCCACAAACTGACAAATTGGTGAAAAATTGGTGAAAACCGTAATTTTACTTTTCGTAAATTCCTTTTTTCTTAGTATAGTGGCAGTACTGACAAGTGGGATGTCTATGCTATAATGTACAAGAAGCTCCCCTTATCTTTTAACACACCTGCCATGCCCCACCTGCTGCCCATATAACCCCTGTACCTTAGAAGAGCCTGCAGTTATACAGAAGAACCAAACGGAGACTGAATAAATTAATCTAAACCATAAAAAAAAAAAAAAAAAAAACACACCAAAGGGTGGGAAATTAGTAGGCCACTGCCTGGAGCACTTTACACCCAAAAGCGGCTTCAGAGGATAAGAATATGCTTAATAAAAGGTATAAAAGGAAGCCGCAGATCTTTCAGCCCAGGAAGTTGCCATAGCCTTCAATGGAAATCTAATTGGAACACCTCGGGTCTCATAAGCCAGTTATATGGTTTCCGTTAGCCACCTGGAAATAGGTCTGGAGGCATTTCTTACTTTATCAGAGCCTTGAAAAGTGACAAAGATGATCAGAGGTCCTAAAGCATTGTGATCTCTGAAGATAGCTTTCCAACACTAACATCTAGGAGAAGCCACTTTCGACGAAGGAAGGCAGAATAGGTTGGCTCAAATTTACGTTAAATAACCTTCGGTAAAAAAGGTCGGTCTGGGATGCAAGACCACTTTGTTTTGATGGAAGATCGTAAATTCAGAAGCCGAAGAAAGCCTGAAGTTCACCTATCCTTGCTGAGGTGATGGCTACTAAGAATAGAGTCTTGTCAGCAGTTTCAGGGAAACATCCTGCAATGGTTCATAAAAGGAGGTTCACAAAGGGCCTGAAGGACCAATGACAAATGCCAGGTGGGAAAAGGCAAAAGCTTAGGAGGACGTTTAAGACTTCTAGATTTAAAAATAAAAAATTCGGTTAAGCAAGTCAGAGGCAACATTACGGACAAGGAAGTGACTCAAAGCAGAAAATTGGACCTTGAGTGTAGAAACACTAGACCAACTTAAAAAACAAAACAAAAAAAAAACAACACTATCACAGATAGATTGCTTGGCAGGAGTCGAACCATGTCGAGCACACCAGTTGCTGAACTTCATCCAAATTCTGAAAAAATTTTTTTAGAAGTTTATAAACTGATTTATGTCAGCAGAATGTCACACAAACTGTCTGAAAGATCTTACTTTCAGAGCCTCAACCTTGCAGCAGCTATGCTGTCAGGTGGAATATATCCTGGTTCTCCACTGAAAAAAAAAAAGTTCTACGAAGTTGGTTGAAATTGGGAGAGACCCGCGTGAAATTGTCATGTGTTCTATTTCGGAGAACCAGCTTCGGTTTGGACAGAAGGGCAAAATGGCTAGAATCCTAAAAAAAAAAAAAACCATAACCCATGTTGAAGTCCCAAGTTAGAGACAGGCCATCTAGGAAGTCTGGGAAATCCTGTGCCTGGAGAAAAGCGAAGGTTGGGACTTTTCTGTTTCTCCTTGTGGCCATAAATGTCGATTTCCAGTAAGTCGAATTGGGTCACTAATTCCAAGAACATTTGGGGTGTTAAAGACCAGTCTGCCTGAGACCAATTTCCTCTACGATGATGTTCAGAGACCCTCTGATATGGGCTGCTGAGAGTGAGCCAGTTTGGGAGGCATCTGTAGTTATGGTAATACAACATTTGTGTTCAAAAGAAAGGACTTTGGAAAGGTTGCTTTTGTCTTTTCACCAATTTTGGATAGGTGAAAAGTGGAATCCAGATCTTCCGGTTGTCTTGACCATTGTGCAAGAATGTCCCATTGCAAAGGTCTTATTTCTGCTTTTGCCCAACCCACTGCTGGGATTGCTGAAGTGAGAAGTCCCAGGACAATCATTGCTTGTCTGATGGAGCATAATTCCTTTTGTAGATTTGAAACTGCCTTGCAAAATCCTTCATTGTTTTGACCTGGGAAGAAAAAGGAAGAGGGACCTTGAATCTATCAGAAGTCACAGGAATTCCAGACTCGTTGAAGGAATCAACTGGGATTTTTTGACGTTTATCAGCCAACCATGATCTTCCAAAACTATTGCGATCTCTAGGTGTAACCTGAGGAGCTGTTCTGATTCTGCTTTTAAGAACCAGTCATCCAGGTAAGGAACTATCGAGATACCTCTCAAGCGTAAGGATGCCCCTATAGGAGCCGGGATCTTTGTAAAGATGCGAGGGGCTGATATGCCAAAAGTAAGTGCCTTGAACTGAAAATGAACCTTCCGTCTTCCCGTTAAAACTGCAAGTCTTCGGAAGTTAAGAGGAAAAAAAACAGACACTGGCAAATGGAGGTAGGCATCCTTCAGATCCAACTTTGCCATGAATTCTCCCTTCTGTAGGATGTGAGTTACAGATAAGATTTTCCATACGGAACCTCTGATACTGAACGCATGTGTTGACGTCCTTTAGGTCTAGAAAAGGCCAGAAGGATCGGTCTGGTTTTTGCACCAAGAACATGCGCGAGTAAACCCCTTGAAATTCCATGTTTTTGGGAACCTTCTCTATAATATTCTTGCGTAAAAGGATTAGGGATTCTGCTAGGAGTGCCTCTGATTTTTCTTCTTGACAGGTATTTTGAAAGCAGGAAAGATTGTTTTGGCATTGTGGCAAAGCTGATTGTGCATCCTATTGAAATAGTTTAGAATCCCAACAATTTGAAGTTGAATCCTTCCATCTCTGAGCGAAGAACCAAAAATACCCTCCCACACTTTTGGCGCCAACATTTTTGTCCGGTTTGTTGAGATCTTGTCTTAACCATTGTCTGCTGGTGTCACTGGTCTGTTTTTGAAGTTTTCAAAATCTCCCCTGGTAGAGAATAGAGTGTTGCCTCTGAACTGATCCCTTTTATAGTTCTGAGGTCTCAAATCCTGAGGTAATGCTTTCTTGGTTTCGGACATCTGCCCAATTAGGTCTTCCAGAGGGGTACCAAAAAGCTTGTTTCTCTCGAAAGGCAGTTCACATAAAGCAGATTTAGAAGCTGAATCTGCAGTCCAGGTTCTAAACCATAAGGCTCTTCTAGCCACCGGGGACAAACCCATGATCCTGGCAGATAATTGTAGCATCTCAGAGGCATCTGAAAAACTCGTTACACAGTTTCAGGAGGAACAATAGCTGAGCCAGGTCATCAGATTTTCCCATGAGATTCTTATAGGGCTTGAAGCCACATACTCTGGGCTTTAAGTACTGCTGAACCCGCTTTTCCTGCTCTGCATTGGTAGCCAGCGGCCTGGAATATTCTACTAGAAGTTTCAGCTCTCTTGTCCATGGGATGCTTTAACCCAGAAACCTCGCCAATAGGTATCGTGGTTCTCTTTTAGTTGTGCTACCTGAATATCAGCTTTAGGAAGGTCTTATCAGATGTAGCTGAACACAATATGGGGTTTTGTACAGCAGGGCTTGAGAAATTTGCTTGGAATGTAGGAGCCAGTTTTTTTTTGTTTTTTTTTAAACAAGGAAGTTTAATTTACAAACTATATATACACATTTCTTAAAGGGACACTATAGTAACCAGAACAACTACAGCTTAATGTTCTAGTGCCTATAGCCTGTCCCTGTAGACTTTTCAATGTAAACTCTAGAATTTCAGAAAAAAGGCAGTGTTTACATTGCTGCCAAATAACACCTCTAGTGATAGTCACTCAGAAGGCCACTAGAGAATCCGGTGTCAGTGCTGCACTTTTGTTCAGTGTCTCCACACTCTGCATGGGAGGTGCTGAATGTGCGCAATATCCTCCTAATTTTTTCCTGTGGGAAAGAATTGGTTTAGCAGATATAAAGATTGAGGATCTCAGCTATGGAGAAGGGACAAGCTGTGGCGAAATAGACACAGTGTGGGGAAAAAGGTGAGCAAAAACACCTCTCATGTGATCGGGGGCAGGTAGCTAAAATTCTCAAAGCCAAATTTAAAAAAATAAAAAAGTTAAACATGACAAAATGAAGATCGAAATAAGTACATAGGGCGGGGAAAAACCTAAGGTAATTTTTAGAGGGGCAAATAATTTTATGGAGGATTTTATTACATGCAACACTAGTAATATCATACCTTTTAACATGTAAATGTGGCCTCCAGTCATTCTGTATCAGCTCACTTCATGAAAAGCTATAATTGTGATCCTAAAATCCAAAAAGTAATGAAACCATAGAGATGGGGAGATTTTTTGAAAGTTTTAAATAAGATCAAAATGAAGTGGATTTTCGTTTAGGAAACCCTCTCCTTACGGTCTTAATATAGACTTTGAAATGTACAATTTTATTTAGGTTTTTTTATGAGTGTAATATATATGTAGAAGGCATTATGGGTAAAGTGCAATGAATTTAGAGAATGCACACATGTAGTAGGTATTGAGAGTACAGTGCAATATATGTGTCATTTAATAGACTTTTTATATAACCTTTTATACATTTTTAACACTTCTTTTTCTCTTCTTGTCCCTAATGTATTACTTCTGTATTCTTATTATTGAGTATTTACCCGTAAAAAAAGTGTTTGCTAATAGTATTTAGGACTTGGACAATGCCATATAAGAAAATTTGAACTCTCTGGACTGAATTAAACCCGAATATAGCCATTTTCAACGGTGAATGCATGAAAACAGCCGCTGAACTCATGCTGATGGTGGAACATATGAAAATGGCCGCTGGAACGCAAGGCAGCGAAACCGGAAGTGACGTCCTCTACCATTGCGATACTGATCGCAATGGAATTAGGAGATTGGTAGGGCTCTTGTATGCCAATTGGAATGGAGGGGAGGCCCATAATTTGAAAAATAGGAGCCAAAAATTGATTTATAAACAGATTGCACATTGGAGTTTGTATGCACTTCAGGAAGATGCAGATTTTAACGTTAAAAAAAAAGTGAGTTGAATACCTAAATACACTAAGTCAGTGTTTCCCAACCCAGTCCTCAAGGCACACCTACCAGTCCAGGATTTAGGGATTACCCAGTTGTGTCTAAGGAGTTTTTTTTTTTTTTTTCTTTGTAAAAACACCTTAGACACAACTGGGTAATCCCTAAATCCTGGACTGGTAGGTGTGCCTTGAGGACTGGGTTGGGAAACACTGCACTAAGTGACCAAATCTGGGATATTACTTTACTAGTCTATGAGAGTGTTGTTTCTGTTTATTATTCCAGGAAGAAGCAATAACACCGTATTCATCCTTAGATATATCCATACTCTTACACATTGGGTGATGTAAACCATGGGGGCTAGATTACTATATAATTTTATTCTAACAGTATTTTGATATTTATATATAAAATACACTTTGAATGTAATGATATATCTATGTATAAATACAAAAACGAAATACATATGTCCATATACATAATTTCATAAATGTACACGTAGACGTCAAACAAAATATACATTAAAATTCTACGTGTGTATTTATGTAATATTTTTACCTAATTAAGTAATTTTAATGATTGCAATTTGAGGGACCTGCCTGCGAACCCAGAGAATTTAATTTGCTAGCACTGTGTTTAACCCTGTAACTTTCTATGACACCCTAAAACCTGTACATGGCAGGGGGACACTTTTACTCGGGAGACTTCGCTGAACACAAATTAGTGTTTCAAAACAGTAAAACATCACAGCGATGATATTGTCAGTGAAGGTGACTTTTTTGCATTTTTCACACACAAATGGCACTTTCACTGATACATTTTACTGTTCTGATACACTAATATTTGTGTTCAGCTAAGTCTCCTGAGTATAACAGTACCCCACATGTAGAGGTTTTATAGGGTTTGTGAAAGTTACAGGGTCAAATATAAGGCTTGATTTTACTTTTTTTATTGAAATTTGTCATATTGGTTAGGTTGCTTTTGAGAGCGTATGGTAGCCCAGGAATAAGAATTAGCCCCATGATGGCATACCATTTGCAATAGTAGACAACCCAAGGTATTGTAAATCAGCCTCTTTTAATAGCCACAAACACTGGCCAAAGTTAGCGTTTTTGCAATTTTAACACAAACAAAATATAAATGCTAACTTTGGCCAGTGTTTGTGACTAGGTGGCTACTAAAAAAGACTGGACATACCCCATTTGGAATACCCTGGGTTGTCTACTTTAAAAAAAATATGTACACGTGAGGTGTGATTCGAGGATTTATGACAGATAACGGTGTTACAATATCACTATTGATAAATTTAAAATAAATGTAAAAAAAAAAATAATTATACACACAGCATTTTCCTACTTGTATTTATAGGCCTATAACTTGCAATAAAGCATGGAGGGGGAGAGGGGGAGGAGATCTATATCTCTTGTATGGGAACCGTAAATGAGAGACAGGGGAAAATTACAGCTAAACACAAACACCACAAAAGTGTCAAAACTGCTCTGGTCCTTAATGTACAACATCGCAAAAACAGGCCGGTCCTTAAGGGGTAAGTTTTATTGCATACTGTAATACCCTGGTATTTTCACAACACGTATGGTCTCACTTTCTACATGTAGCTAGTCATAAAACATTTTAGTATCGTTTGACAACCCCAGTTTTCACCAAGTCGCCTGATCTTGTCTGGCTTTTCCCCATAAGACTTGTATCAATATCATGGCCAACGCAGAACGCGTTAATGACCGTAGTGCTTCACGACCCTGCTTAGTTGTGGTGAGCAAACTGGATTGTATGCAAGAGAAACACAAAAGCAGAGTACCTGGCATCAACACCAGATGGAACCAAGTTATATTGTCAAACTGTACTAATATGTAGTAGTTATGGTGCTTGTAGTGCTCCTTTAGTGCTTTTAGCGCTTGTTGGTACTTCCAGACATCTTGAAAAATGAAAATTCTAATCCTTAAAATTGCCCTTTTGTGATAACTTACCAATAACTGCAGATTCCAGATCGACAAACACTGCCCTGGGCACATGTTTACCAGCTCCAGTCTCACTGAAGAACGTATTAAAGGAGTCATCTCCACCACCAATTGTTTTGTCACTTGGCATCTGACCATCTGGCAGAATTCCATGTTCCAGACAGTAAAGTTCCCAGCAAGCATTGCCAATTTGGACTCCAGCTTGTCCAACGTGGATGGAAATGCACTCGCGCTGTGTGATACATTTATTTAAAAATTTGTTAGCGGAATCTAGCAGGATTACAGAGTTTAACAAAATACATAGAAATGCTTTGGTTTTCTGCCATTCATATGAAAATATGCTGAAGGTTATATAGTTGGATAGAAATATTAGAAAGGGAGGGAGGAAGAAATGGAAGGAAGGAAGGAAGGAAGGAGTGGGGCTTTGGAAATAGGGAGGGGGGCTGCAAAGTGTAAGCTTGCAAAGAAGAAGCAGTCACGTCTGTTGCCAGTGTGCAGTGCACACCAATGAGACTTAATTTATGCAAATCATTTACATTAGGCAACCCGTAACAGAGTTCTGGACTGCCGAAGTCACGTGTGCAAATTGCCCCAGCACAAAATTAAAGCAGCACTGTCACGCCCTAATCAGTTTTATTTTTAACTCCCTCCTGACTCCACTACATTTGATTGTCCTAGTCACCCCCAACTGCCCTCGCAAGTCTCACATTTTACATTAATTTCTTTTTGGGATCTAGGTCCTATTCGCCACCATCTTAGTGTGGGCAGATGAAGGCCCTGCAAGACATGTCATCTGCCAGCACTAGATAGCACTGTGAAATTCCTGTGGATACCAAGTTGAACACTTGGGCATGCGCTAAAAGACAGTCTGCTATTTGTTCATTCGTCAGAAGTCAAATTAATGAATAGATATTTCAAAGAACGAACAAATACCAGATTTCAATTCGGTCTCTGTTCGTACAGTTTATTACAAGGAGGTACCGAGCTGCAGACTCGAAGCTGCCTCTTTGTAATATGTAAAAATAGAAGCAGCAGGGAGCTGTGCTCCCCACCACATCCTACACCCCCACCCCACGGGGATCAAAGACTCCCATACTGGTACTCCTCACTTAACGACCAGGTTCCGTTCTTACGACCCAGTCGTAGAACTAATTGGTTGGTAAGTGAAAACCTGCCACTGAGCAGTGGGTTGGAGACAATCCAAACCCTGGTATGGATCTAGTCTCCCAGGAACAAAACAGCAAAGTGGAGCACTGGCCCACCCTGCTCTCCAAATTCTTAACCCCCAGGACATACATACATAAACATACATACATAAACATACATACATAAACATACATACATAAACATACATACATAAACATACATAAACATACATAAACATACATACCACCCCCCCGGGGTTAAAAAAAAATAATATGCCTCTATGAACAATTCTGTCAAAATATAAAATCCCTCACAGACCATCCCATTCACCTTATCACAGCCTCTATATTGGTTTTACTCATTAACGGCTATGCCCCTTTAGAATGTGACGGCAGATAAGAACCATTCGGCCCATCTAGTCTGCCCAATTTTCGAAATACTTTCATTAGTCCCTAGCCTTATCTTATAGTTAGGATAGTCTTATGCCTATCCCACGCATGCTTAAACTCCTTTACTGTGTTAACCTCTACCACTTCAGCTGGAAGGCTATTCCAGGCATCCACTACCCTCTCAGTAAAGTAATACTTCCTGATATTTATTCTTTTATTATTAACTTACAGTTGCAAACAAAAGTATGTGAACCCTTTGGAATGATATGGATTTCTGCACAAATTGGTCATAAAATGTGATCTGATCATCATCTAAGTCACAACAATAGACAATCACAGTCTGCTTAAACTAATAACACACAAAGAATGAAATGTTGCCATGTTTTTATTGAACACACCATGTAAACATTCACAATGCAGGTGGAAAAAGTATGTGAACCCTTGGATTTAATAACTGGTTGAACCTCCTTTGGCAGCAATAACTTCAACCAAACGTTTCATGTAGTTGCAGATCAGACGTGCACAACGGTCAGGAGTAATTCTTGACCATTCCTCTTTACAGAACTGTTTCAGTTCAGCAATATTCTTGGGATGTCTGGTGTGAATTGCTTTCTTGAGGTCATGCCACAGCATCTCAATCGGGTTGAGGTCAGGACTCTGACTGGGCCACTTCAGAAGGCGTATTTTCTTCTGTTTAAGCCATTCTGTTGTTGATTTACTTCTATGCTTTGGGTCATTGTCCTGTTGTAACACCCATCTTCTGTTGAGCTTCAGCTGGTAGACAGATGGCCTTAAGTTCTCCTGCAAAATGTCTTTATAAACTTGGGAATTCATTTTTCCTTCGATGATGGCAATCCATCCAGGCCCTGACGCAGCAAAGCAGCCCCAAACCATGATGTCCCCACCACCATACTTCACAGTTGGGATAAGGTTTTGATGTTGTGTGCTGTGCCTTTTCTTCGCCACACAGTGTGTTTCTTCCAAACAACTCAACTTTGGTTTCAGCTGTCCACAGAATATTTTGCCAGTACTGCTGTAGAACATCCAGGTGCTCATGTGCAAACTGTAAACGTGCAGCACTGTTTTGTTTGGACAGCAGTGGCTTCCTCTGTGGTATCCTCCTATGAAATCCATTCTTGTTTAGTGTTTTACATATTGTAGATTCGCTAACAGGGATATTAGCATTTGCCAGTGACTTTTGTAAGTCTTTAGCCGACACTAGGATTCTTCACCTCATTGAGCAGTCTGCGTTGTGCTCTTGCAGTCATCTTTACAGGGCGGCCACTCCTAGGGAGAGTAGCAGCAGTGCTTAACTTTCTCCATTTATAGACCATTTGTCTTACCGTGGACTGATGAACAGCAAGGCTTTTGGAGATACTTTTATAACCCTTTCCAGCTTTATGCAAGTCAACAATTCTTAATCATAGGTCTTCTGAGAGCTCTTTTGTGCAAGGCATCATTCACATCAGGCAATGCTTCTTGTGAAAAGCAAACCCAGAACTGGTGTGTGTTTTTATAGGGCAGGGCAGCTGTAACCAACACCTCCAATCTCATCTCATTGATTGGACTCCAGTTGGCTGACATCTCACTCCAATTAGCTCTTGGAGATGTCATTAGTCTAGGGGTTCACATACTTTTTCCACCTGCACTGTGAATGTTTACATGGTGTGTTCAATAAAAACATGGCAACATTTCATTCTTTGTGTGTTATTAGTTTAAGCAAACTGTGATTGTCTATTGTTGTGACTTAGATGATGATCAGATCACATTTTATGACCAATTTGTGCAGAAATCCATATCATTCCAAAGGGTTCACATACTTTTTCTTGCAACTGTATTTCTATGTCTCTGTACTTGGTAATGGGCATTCTCAGCTATACGCCACTGGTTTTTCTATCCCAGCCTTTCCTTTCATGGCTCTTCGCCGCTTTGTTGTCTGCTCTAGGGTCGGTTTCGTGGTGTTAAAATACCAGATAATGCACAGGCGGGAATCGAACGATCGCGCCATGCCGTTTACGTACAAAAATCCAATTTGCGCATGTGTATTCTGTAATGTTAGTAGGGTTGCCGTGTCGTATTGGCTTCCCCTTTCAAGCACCAAAATTTCTTATAGGGTTCCCCCCCATATTAAAAAGTTTATTATTTATCTTATGTATCTATCAATCTCTGCTCTTTTAGTAGAGATTTGCTTTGGGAAGGATAAAAATCGGAATCTTATGCAGATATTGATTCAGATCCCTCTGCTCCCAGAAAATAGGTCACACCAAGACATAGGTAAGCCATTGTATTTTTTCTGTGGTTCAAAAAAAAAAAAAAGTGCATAATAATTGTAATTCCCTAGGATGATAACTCTATGTGAAGAAAATCATCCGGATCATACAAGTGAAGTCGCCCTAAAAGGATCCTTTGTGAGGTAAGCCTTGTAGAAGTAAAGTCTCTGTGCAGACTGAAGTGTCTACAGGCCAATCTACCTCTGCTGTATGAGACGACCCTCCGCCGATGGATGCTCTTAGTGCTCACCAAGGACCATCAGCACCGGACACCATAAGTACTGCAGACCCCACGAACCTCTGCAGCTTGGTTGGGGTCTCGCCGTCTCCAACCCACCCTGGAACCACCACTGACATCCAGGACCGTGTGGGGAAGACCTCTCCTCCAGGAGAGCGTAACAGGAACAGCTCTTAAAATGAGCTAAGTGATTAGAGCCCAGTAAGAAACAGAACTCCGTACTGAGGGTGAAGTAAGTCTGAGGGAGAGAGGGGGGAGAAGAGGAAGAGTACACACACACAGCCCCACCCCTCAGGCCAGAGGCACACCCCCTTGACCTGATGGAGCACCGCATTACAAACTGTGCAGACCAATAAGAATGTAACGATGTCCAACACTCCCACATATGGCACACAATCCCTCCCTCTGCCTGTGCTTAATGCATTAACTTAATTATCCACAGGAAGAAAAAAAAAAAAAGTATAAACTGAAATAAGTACCCCAAGACACAAATCTTACATCCCCTGATAGCCCTGGGTGGCCAACATATCCAAAAGTCAGCAAGATCAGGGGGTTCAGAAGTTCTATGGAAGTCATAGGAGAACAGGATTTCATGCCCAAAACAGCTCCAGCGAATAAGGCCGTGCAGCCGATCTATTTAAAACATTCGAATTACCGAACGGGATGGTGAATGGCCATAGTTAAAGTGTCTCTTGTTCATGGGCTTCGATTCACTGAACGTCGTTCGACTATACGAATAAATAGTCGAATTTCTCTGGAAGGTAACTTCAGCTGTGTTCGTGCCGTTGCGTATCCGATTTGAGTTCCATGAATGCCACAACAAAAAACACAGCTAAACACGTTCGACTAAATAAGATGGCCCCCGCCACGTGTTAAACTGCATGCAAAGTACAATTTTCCAGCAATGGAATGGAAGAAGTTTTAGGTGAACAAACCAACTAACCAGAGGATAGATTTATAACCCCAAGAAAGTATCTGTCACACTGTACACTATGAAATATCAAACAAGAGTTATCAAGACATAAGCTGTTAAAGCGCAGATCCTCTGGACAAATCCCAGAATGTATACTTTGAGGAATCCTTGGCGATGGATACAGTCAGAGATATGGTCTCATCTTCGGATGAGGCTATTCATCCTATTTCAGTACCTCCAGAAATCAGCTCAAGTGGACCATTTGATTTCCATAGTCCGTAGTTCCTTATATCTGAAAGAATCCAAGGTTGAGCCTTCTACCTCTAGCCTTTCTTTCGGATGTCAGAAAGAACAGAGAATCTTTTCCAGTTCCTGGTACCTTTAATATCCTTATTATGGAGGAATGGTTCTACACTGAAGTTTTCAACACAAGGGAGTATCTTGCGTCTTCATTCATTGGGATATCAGATGTTTGTACCTGGCAGTCTGCGCCTAAGTGGAGGATGAAGTACTAAGACTGGCTGAATGTTCAACAATGCGGGATCTCTGAGACTCCATGGAGAATAGATTATCTTGATAATCTCTAATAACCTATGTAGCAGCTGGCACATGCTTTCATCCGGCTGCAAACTCTTACCTCAATATATAGGGATCTAAGATTGGTATGGATAGAGCATCTTCCTGTTTGTTGACATTACAAATCATTAAGCCGAAAATAGTCTTTAGCTAAGAAGCTTTCATAGGTTGCGTTCTACTAGAAATATATGACTCTTTGGCTCAGTACCTGGTCCGTGTATGTATCCTCAGAGATTAATGGATCAAGAGAACGGCAGGGGGAAGGAAAGCTCATCTACTGCCAGACCCAAGGTTCAGGAGACCATTTTGATCCAAAGCCTCTCATTCCCTTCCTTCCAGGAACCAAGTATTTCACACTTGGAAGACTATTGTAGATCTCAACCTTGAGAAGTGGTTATTCTTCTACCAGAGGAAGAGACTATTTAAAAAGACGCATTATAAAAGTCAAAAGCAGCTAAAACGCAAAGATTCTGTTTTCCAACAGGCAGGTGGAGATCCATTCTAGATCTACATAAGTTTACAGCACATTGAACATTCAGAATAAAGGCAGTATTCCTAGTAAATTGAATGATTTCTACAGATTTGCAGGATACTTATTCCCATTAACCCATTGCCCCACATCACCAGAGGTTTCTCAGATTTCGGGGGGGACATTTAAATTTTTACAAGATAAATCTCATCTGAAATCACCTGGATCCCTCCCAGTCCAGGGTATAGCCAGGAACACTGTTTGACACAGTCCAAGGCACTGTACAGCTCTCTTTAGAAAGTGCAGTACGACTTCTCAAATAAAAAGGATATTGACTGTCATTACCTCAGTTTTGATCCAGGTCCTCCACCATAGACCTAAGTGAACAATGAGAGCACAATGAAGGATGTTAACTTTCCTATAGTTGTACCTTAGGCAGTGAAACCTATGAATACCATCCACTGGGGTTGAGGAGCTTTTCTCCAAAATCGAATGTTCATTAAAAGGGATATTCTTAACATCCAATACCTCTCTTCTGCATAGGTTGCATCAACATGGTTTTCACTTCTGTTCCTCCATGGAATCTCCCGAAAAGTTTTCCCTCTTCCACCAGTTCCAGTGCTACTCTCCTCTTTCTGAAGGTTTCGATATAGAAAAGAAGGGCTTAACTAGAAGTGTCTTATAGGTGTAGCAATTAATACCCATCTGATGGCCAGGGAAAACATATCCTCGGCTACCTTTTACAGCGTTGGGATACCTTTTTCCTGGTCTATTTCTAATTAAGTAATCATTCAAATTCCTTCTACCAAGGAGGTTCTAAATTTTTCAATCCAGGATTCATCTAGGACTTGGCCACATCACCTCAGAGGTACATGTCTTAGCACTCTCTGATCTCTTTTCGTGAAGGGGCTTTGATATGAAGGTATCTAAATATCGGTCGGCTGTATTTATATGATCCCTCAGTTAACCATTGACTTCTCACACCCTTTTAACCATGAAACTATCTCTCCACATCTGCTTTATATTAAGTTAGCATTGGACTGAAGGATCAGATTTTTCAGCACTATTTGGCATAAAACCCTTTAGTCTTTCACAATATATAATAATAAGGGCTCTCCCTGTGTGTCTGCCGTTCGTAGAGCCGAACACCACGTGCGAGAGAAAACGGCGGCCATCTTGTTTTCACGAAAGGAGGCAGTTGGACTTGGTCGTCAAGTGTCTGGAACTAAAATCGGACACTTGACTTACCGAACACTGGTCAAACCATATGAATGCCTTTTCCCGAACAGCCAGGAGAGCGCTGTTCGGTAGTTTGGTTTCCACAAACCAGGGGAACAATCGCTAGAATGAGCCAGGGGGCTCCGTTCGTGCATTTATTAGTTTATGACTTTTCGAAATAGACTGACCGCACAGCCTAAACTCATGGAACGGTTTCTGGGCTGGAGACTTGTGTGCGGTCGGTCAAATGGGACTTCCATAAAATTTGAAAACCCTTGAAATGATCTGGGTGATTTATTGATATGTTGGTCACCCAGATCAGGGCTATAAGGGGATGAGACTTATGGGGATACTATGTGTTTTAGGGTACTTTAAGTTTTTATGTAAAATATGTTTTTACTGCCTGGAGATAATGGAGTTATTAAGTTAGCTGACTCAATTATATCACAGGCAGAGAATGGGATTGTCTGTTTGCATTGGGAGTGTTTATTTTTGTCACTGTGGGAGTGCCCCTTGCATGGGGACTTGCATAAAAGCCAGTAGCACCATTAAAAGCCATTCCTGTTGCACCCTTCATGAAGTCTAGGCAACGGTCTACTGGCTGGAGAGAACCTACTTAGAAGCTGCATTCGTCTGAAACTATTCATATCTACACCCGAACTGCAGCTATAATCACTAATGCTCAGCAGTTTGGGAGGAATAGGCAAACAGTGTATCTACTATACCTGTATTCGTAAAAACTTCTTTCAGTCCCTTGGTTATTGCTTGGGTATTACTCATTGTTGTGCTGACATGCATATGGCCAGGAAAAGTTAAAATGTATTCCTACTTACCCTTGTGACAAACTCCCCTTCCCACGTGAGTTTGCCATGAGCTCCTGGAGGAGCTTGCCTGCCAGCCTCCTGCCCACAGACTATGGGCCCTGCAGAGAAACCCCACCCACTATTTTTAGTGTTAGGGGGTACCTTGGGGTTCATTTAAACTTTTTTGGGTGGGGGGGTGACTAGGGTCATAGTCAACATGGAGGGGGGGCGGCATTTTTACATTTAGCCGTCACCCATGGGTGGGGGCTGGGATTACAATAGGTCTATTGTCATTTATGGCAACCAACCATGGTCCATAGAGGGGGGAACAATAGGTCCCCCATGGTCTTCCAGGGCCCTCAACCACAGCTCATGGATGGGGGGCAAGGGGAACACTTGGGGGAGTAGAGCCACCCATTTCCCTGTGCCCCAACTGAGGGATATCCAACTAAAAGTCAGGGAGGACATGGGTGGCTTAGGAAGTGGCAGGGAGCACATCTCCCTGTCGCTTCTATTTTTACATATTAGAAGGAGGGAGCTGCACGCCAGTAGCTCCCTCCTTGTAATAAACTGAACACCAATATTTGTTCATCTGAAGATTCTATTCATTCCTTTGTCTTTGTGACGAGTGAATGGAAGAAATTACCGTCCGAATTTCAGACAATAGCAAATGCCCAAGTGTTTAACTGGGCATGCGTGAGAATTTCACAGCACTATCTAGTGTAGGCAGATGACATGTCCCATAGGGCCTTCATCTGCCCACACAAAGGCAGCCATGACCCAGGAAGGATCTCGAACAGCCATCTGAGGAGTGGCCAGTGACGTTATCACTAAGCTGTAATGTAAACACTGCATTTTCTCTGAAAAGAGTGTTAACAGCAAAAAGCCTGAAGGTAAAAATCTTAGTCACCAGAACAAAATGTAATAAGCTGTAGTTGTTCTGGTAACTATAGTGTCCCTTTAAGATGTTTAAAAAAAAAAAAAAAATTAAGGGGCATTTGGAGGTAACTAGTGGGACAAATTAGATGTAGTTGAGTTGGGGGGATTTAAAAAAAAAAAAAAAAAGCACACACACACAACTGCATTCGGTCATGACAGTGCCACTTAAACCCTTAAAGACCAAACTTCTCAAATAAAAGGGAATCGTGACAGGTCACACATGTCATGTGTCCTTAAGGGGTTAAAGGACCACCATAGTGCCAGGAAAACACTCCTATATAGTGCCCTGAGGGTGCCCCCACCCTCAGGGTCCCCCTCCCGCCAGGCTCTGGGGAGATGAAAGTGGTTAAAACATACCTTTCTCCAGCGCCGGGCGGGGAGCTCTCCACCTCCGATCCTCCTCCTCTCCTCCCTTTCAGCCGAATGCGCACATTCAGCCAGTCTCATAGGAAAGCATTTACGATGCTTTCCTTTGGACGCTTGCGTGTTCTCACTGTGATTTTCACAGTAAGAATCACGCAAGTGCCTCTAGCAGCTGTCAATGAGATTTGAGGGCTGGATTAACCCATTTATAAACATAGTTTCTCTGAAACTGCTATGTTTATAAAAAAAAATGGGTTAACCCTAGCTGGACCTGGCACCCAGACCACTTCATTAAGCAGAAGTGGTCTGGGTGCCTAGAGTGGTCCTTTAAGGGGTTAAACAATGCACATCCAGACTCCTACCCCCATAACAACTTCAAAAAGCAGACATGATCATTGAAGCTCAATCCTGTATCAAGCATAGGACCAATACCTATCCCTATAATAAAAAAAAAAAAAGAAAAAAAAAAAGTTTAACAGGGATAGATGAAAAGTTAAAACAGATTCTGAACAAGGAAGAAATGAGATATACATTAAAGGTGACATAGCCTCTTTAAAGCCAGCCAACAGCGCAACGGACATACTGCTTCTACGAAGCCAGGATTGCAACTTGCTAAACAAGTCATACGGCAAGTCATCAGCCAACTAGTTGCTGACCAACCGCACTTATACTTCAATTTCACGATTATACTAAATTACAAATACTCGTGCACTATATTGAAGACTTAAAATAACTTCTGGACAGAACACCGACTTACAACTGCGAACATTACGTAATACACAGACCTAATTGCTTCTCTAGTTCCCGCTCTCCTCGGTCAGATTCAACTGGTTCTTAACAACGAAAGGAAATAAAGACTTCCATAACACTATACACCCATATTGCGCCCGGAACTCAGTATCTTGCCAATACAGGGCGTCTTCATTAGTTAAGCAGTGTATGATAATTAATATATAAAGCATTTATATAGGAACTTAAAAAGAAAAAAAAAAAATACATAAGGAAACTTTAGCTTACAATCATTCGTTCGCGCCTTGGCGTTAAAGAATGCTAGTTCTGGCGCCATTTTAGTTTTTCAGAGTTCACATTTATTACGCTCACCATGTTTTCTCAGTTCTTTAAAGATGCGGACACGTGAAAATGTAAAGTAACTTGTACGCGCTCAGGCAAGTAAAAGTTTCTTAATTATAGTTTGACCTTTCTTCTCCTGGATCCGTTGGGGTACAGACGCGCAACGTGTCTCTTCCAACACAGCAAATGGTAGGAATACGCCCAGAAAATAGCTTATATAGACCCGGAAAGGGTGCGCATGCGACGTAGTTAAGAGTCACTACGAAGTGAGCGATAATTTATAGTATCTCAATTGTTGCGTTAAAGGTTGCGGAAGAGGAGGAGAAACGTGAACTGAAGAATGTTGCTGTTTACAGAACATGTAATGGACGAACTAGCTTTAATCAAAATAATTTACACTATCGTATTTTAACCTCATAAATTCAGACGGTAAAGAAATGGAAATCATTTTCACATAGTAGTTCCTATAAAAAAGCAGACATCCTGAAATATGATACTCTGCATACCTCCCAACTGTCCCTGTTTAAGAGTGATAGTCCCTGTTTTTATCCCAAATCCCTCTGTTCCTCCCTTCTATCCCAATGTCCCTCTGGTCTAGGAGTTCCATATTGTTGGTGTTTCTGAATGTAAAACAGAACTTCACAGCTATAATATTGACAGCAATGTTTGTTTTTAAAGGAACACTATAGCGCAAGGCACAAAGTCCCTCGGCACTGGCTCAGTCTCCATCTCCTCTGGTGACGGCAATGTGGGGAATCTAATGCATGGCAAGCGTCGCACACATTAGGACTTCCCCATAGGAAAGCAGTGAATCAGTACTTTTATATGGGGATTTTGATGCCCATATAAAAGCACTGACTCACTGCTTTCCTATTGGGAAGCGTGAGAAAGTCCTGTGTAGTTAAACTCCATGAAACTGCAGGGAGGTCTTCTAGAGACAATCTAAACATGGGGTAGTCAACCTGGTCCCTACCGCACACTAGTGGGCGGTTTGGGATTTCAGGTGGGCGGTGGTGGGTTCTGCAGAAAACGCTCTGTGGGCCTTGATTGTTGTGGACCAAGGCCGGCAGGGGAGATCCATTAACTCCTGTCCTTCTGCAAGCACAGCACTGTATCAGAGCGTTACCATGGTAATGAATGGCAAAGCTCCAACTAGCCTACTCATGGGAGGAACACAGAGCCCCCAGGCCATTCCCTCTCTCTGCTGGAACTAAGTGCCAGCGGGCCAGTGAATGAGTTTTTTTATCTCACAAGCCCGAGAGGGCTGGAGGAGCTGCAGGCTAAAGTGAACATGTCACCACTGGACCACCAGGGCTTGCAGCATTATGTCCCAGAAGGAAGGGGGAGACATTAAGATAGATTTTCACATCTCACCAACCTACACACAACATAGACCCTATGCACCCTTCACACACAAATACACACACTGCCCCCTCACACACACAATACATCCTTCACACACACTCACAGACTGCCTGTAATGGTACTTACCCGCTCCAGGTGCCGGCAGGGGTCCTCCAATCGAGCCGCACGCGTCTCAAGCACTCCTGGCGGGCTGCGCGCGGCGAACAGTCTGATCGGGCGCGCAGCCCATACAGTATTGGGAACGCTGTGTCAGGAATAGAGTTACCCTAACATGCTATGGCAGAACCACTGCTTATTCATTTGTTTTCCACTTGTATTGTGTGTTTCCCCTTGTATTTCTTAGGTTGTGCCTTGTTTTCCCGTTCGGGGGCGTCCAGACGTACAGAAACCATTTGTCCCCCAAACGGGGACCACCCTGGTGCCCCATTAGAATGTTCACCCCAATTAATTAGAACATTCACACCAGTAACATAAGTGCAAAATCGCAAGGGAAGTAATTAATGAGTGCTCCCCTGGGTGGCCGCCATTTTGTATAGACGAACGCCAAGCAGGGGGAGCATTCATATCCTGAAAGGAGATGCTTCCCTTGCCTGGTGTTCGCACAGGAGCCCCATGAACGGAGAATGTACTGTGTGGGGGTTTCTAAGGTTGGTGGGAACACTTTTGGGGTACTGGCTATTTTGCCGGGCTTTGTGTGCCTGGGAGACTGTGACAAGAGCAATCCCGCCACATTGCATTGGAGAAGCCTGGTTGCTCGCCTGCTGCCTTTGGACTATGGCCCCATGTTAAAAGACATATTTTTCCCTGCAGAAAAGACTTATTCATGCTTTTCTGCCCGGTGTTCGGTAGATTCAATCTACCGAACAACCGCACGAATGACTAGACCACCTGGAAGCTGGAGTGTGCCGGCAATTAGCCTCCCAGAAGCTGCAGTTAACCGCAACTTAATTGACGAATACTGGGTGGCCGCCATTCGTATCACGAACACGAGGTCGCGGCCATTTTAAACACGCGAACGCACAGCGGTGTTCGACGCCTAACTCATGGAACTAAAAACAGACACAGTTTGGCGCAAACACCGCTGAAGCCGCCGACCTCCCTTCTTGTTCAGCGGGAGTGCACGAACGGCCCGGTGTTCAGTAGTTTTACCTGACTGTATTATACCCCAGATAGGAATCCCATGGAGCTCATTCGTATGAGAACTAACTTTGTAAAGTCTTTGGCTCCATGGCGATTGAACTGTATTCGTGTGGTGTAAGCGCCATTCGCTTAATAATGTGCGCTCAGACCTGAGCTATCTGGGGACATGTTAAATGTATAGTTTTAATGTAATGTGTCTTACATAGTGTATTTTAATAATAATTCTTGTGTTAGTATCCCCACGTGCATAATGGTGATTTGCCTTTGTCCTGGGAGATAATTGAATTACTTCTCAATTATCTCCAGGGCAGAGGGGAGGAAGCCAGGATGCATTGTGGGAATACAATGTGACTGTGTGTCCTATTTGGCTACTTGTCTGTCCCTTGTCACAGTCTCCCATTTGGTCCCCTAGGGGAGTGTCCACCAGGTGGGAGACCTGCATAAATACTGGGCAGGTAGCCCTCATTAAACTGACCACTGCTTGACCCTCAACACGGAGCCTTGTCTCGTCTTTGGGGGGATTTACTGACTGCTGATAGAGACTGATTGCTAGGAGTGTAAGCCGCTTGGATGCTTTTCCTATTCGTCTGCTAGCAGCTATTCGTATGGTTCCAGTTCGTGAGTTTGGAGTGTTATATTGTATGCAGTTCGGGAGATTGGAGCATTCCCTTATTTGTGGTTCGGGAGTTTGGTGTTCTACAGTAGCTGTGCCTGCATCTCTGAAAGGGGACGATAGCCTAAACGGTTTTAACCCCTTGTGTGCAAAACGGTCCGTTACAGAGACAAAGAGACTAGGTTCCTGCGCCCGGGATCCGAGACACAGAGGCTTCTGGGATGAAGACCTCTGTTGTTTGGTGTGGAAGATCCCCTTGAATGTGGAGTGGGTTTCCTGTACTTGTGAGACAAAGAGATGAGGGCCTTTTTCCTGCGCCTTGGCTCCCAGGTACGGAGGACCCCTGTCTGCTTGTGTAGAAGAACCCTTGCAGGGGGTTATGCATAAAAGCCGTGTGTGGCACAAGAAAATCATGTTGTACTCCCAGAGCTGTGCCTCGTCCAGTTACTGGAGGGCATGGTGGTCTTTTTCATTCGATAGTTCCAGAGTGGCTGAAGGAATTAGCGGAGGTAACCAGTCGGGTTAGCCGGGGTCCTCTGCATCTGGTGGCAGCGGTGGGATGGTACTTACCAGCCAAACTGAACCAGCATTCGTTAACCGAACAACTTCATTAATTACACCGCGCTGAAAAGGCAAACCCTGAAGGAGCTGCTGGAAGCCAGAGGACAAGTTGCTGGTACCCTTTCCAAGGCTGAGATCATTGCCACCCTCATGGAGAGTGTTTGCCCCAGTGAGGATCTCGCTGTCCCGGAGGTCAGCGAGAATGACTTCCAAAGAGAAATGAGGATCCTTCTGGCTTACTATGAAGAAAGCCAAGAGATCCTGGCTAGGACCGAGGTCCAGGCATATAATGAGGTGCCCCCAGCTCGATCCGGCAACTACCAAACAAAAGCACAAATTGCTATACAATGCCTTCAAGACTTTTGCAGAATCAGAGGAGGGCATTGATGGCTTTTTGCAAGATTTTGAACGCCTCTGCTTACTGCATAGCATTGCCCCATCGGAGTGGGTCCCTCTTTTGGCAGGGAAGCTAACGGGGAAAGCCGCGGACGCCTAAGGAGCTGTGCCAGAAGACGCGCTGCAGAATTATGTCTTTGTGAAGCAGGTCCTGTTGGCTAGTTATGCCGTGACTCCAGAGGCGTACTGCATGATGTTTAGGGAATCTAAGAATCCATAAAATGATTCTCATGATGAGTGAATTTGCCGTTTAACGCTGACAGCCTAAACCTGGGTGCACTCCCGATATGCCAAGTCCCCAGAAGAAATCCTCCAACTGTTCCTGCTGGAGCAGTTTTATAATGGCCTATCCACAGAGGTGCAAGAATGGGTGTGTGATGGACTGCCTGGCACCCCGACTGGGTGCCACCGCCAGTCACTGCTTCTTAGTAGCCTGGAGTACTATAAGCACTGCACCGGACACCATAAGCACCGTAGCCCCTTAGCCGCTGCAGCTTGGCTGGGGTCTCTTTGTCCTCCACCAACCTTGGACCCAAGCCCAGGATCCAGCATCCAGTGGGTGGACCTCTCCTACTCCAGAGAGTGTAGCAGTTATAGCTGTGTAGCTCTTACAAGAGCTAGTGATTATAGCCAGTATAGCAATACAAAGCAGGTACAGCTGTTGTATATATAGGCTCTGTGTTGAGGGTGAAGTGAACTCATTTTAATGGGACCACTACTGGCCTTTTATGAAAGTCCCCATGCAAGGGGCACTCCACCCTGGAGAGTAAACCACAGTAGAAACAAATACACAATCACATTGGCTCTCCGATCGAGGACACTCCCATACCAACTAGGTCAATCCCTCCTCTGTACCTGCGAGATAATTGAGTCAAGTACTGTATTAACTCTATTATCTCCAGACACAAAAAGCACACATTTTTACAAAATACACGAAACCCCAACAAAAGTTACATCCCATAATAGCCCCGATCTGGGTGACTAACATATTCGGAAATGACCCAGATCGGTTCAGGAGTTCAGGAATTTCAAAGTCAAAGCTTGACCGCCCGCACGCATGGTCCCATGCCCAAAACAGTTCCATAGAATCGTGGCTAAGTGCCGCTGGGAAACCAGCCGATTCGCGGCTAAGTCCCCCTGAAGTCTAGTCGCGGTTTTGATCCATGCGAACGGCCGCAGAGGAGCTAGCGTTTGGTTCTGTGCGCACGAATGGAAAGTGCTGAACTAGTGGGAATAAAATATGGGTCTTTACAGTCGCTGACCTAGCCCATATTCTTTTGGCAGGAGGCTGGCAAGCAAGCCCCTCCAAAAGCCTGTGGCGAGGTTCTGTTCATCAAATATCTTTCCCACCAAGGTAAGACTAGCCAGGTACCTGACCTGCTGCCGGTTGGTACCTGAGTTAGTTGGGCAACCCACCCAAAAACAATTAGTTGGTCGAGTAGTCTCCAGTGCCAGGCTCTGTCCTGTCTTTCCAAGGTTGCTGTGTGGGGGTATGTTACCCTTGGTTGCTCCTTTGCTCCCAGCCTTAACACAGCCTGGGCTTAGGGGGCAGAGGCCAGCTGCTCTCGGCGCGGATGCCAGTACTTCTGCTGGAGGGACCAGTGCATAGTCTTGCCCTAGAACAAGGGGACAGGTAGGGCAGAGGTCAGCGGAGCTCTGCCCTGATGCCAACTCTTCCACTGGGATGGCCTGTGGGTAATCTGGCCCTGGACGGATGCCAGCTCTTCCGCTGGGGGACTGGTCCTGCTCTGTAATAAGGGGGCAGGTAGGGCAGAGGCCAGCTCTTCTGCTGGCATGGGGTCAAAGCATACTGCCGTCTTATCCACTACCCCCATGATTTGTTCAGTTGGGGGTTCGCTGCTGCGGAGAGAGATCGTCCACCTCCTTCCCCTAGTATTCCCACCGGGGCTTTTGGGGATCTGAGACAGCTGTCCAGCATTCCTGTAGGTCTGGTGCAGTGACCGCGGTGCCATCTGCACCATTGGGGTCAGGGGTGCTGTCCCCCTGTAGTTGGGGAGAAGGGCCAGTCGCCTCCTTTCCTGGTGCAGCTGGAGGGTGAGGCCGGTTGCCTCTACTCCCCAGGACGCTTGCTGCGGTAGGGTAGAGAGACCGATCATCTCCTCACCCTGTACCTCTGACTGCTGCTGAGGAGAGAGACCGGTTGTTTCCTCTCCCTGCATGGTACACTGCCACTGGGGAGTAGGACTGAATGTCCCTACTCCCGGTAACTCCAGCTATAGTTGGGGATCTGGGCCGGGTGCCCAGCATCCCTTTAGGGCCTGTGGAGAGACCTCGGTGTCAGGGTCTCGCAGGAATTAACCTATGGATTTAAATACTTACCTTTCCTGTTCCTCTCCGCCCTGTTGTGGTCTTTACTTGCTACTATTACTACTGAACTTGTGTTTCTGGTTACGTACTCTCTGGCTTGTTTATCCGACTTTGTGACTTTTTCCTACCCTTTGACCTCGGCTTGTCTATCGTTATTCTGTCTTCTGGTTCCCCTTTACTCGGCTTGTTTCCTGACTATTCTTTGTGTGCTTAGCCCGGCCACTCTAAGGTCCGGTACTGCACTTTGTGCGTGTGTGTGTGTTGGCGTGTTTGGTTCCCCGAATCGTGACATTACAACAGGGCCATAATGCTGATATTCCACAGCTCCTAGTTAATCAGGAGGCTAGAATGGATGGTTTAGACCACCGTATGGATCAGTTTGCCCAAGCTTTACAAACCATACTGTCTCGTACTGCACACTTGCAACCTGCCGTTCAGGAGGCTGCTGCTCCTGTGCCCGAACCCATTCCCACTCCGGTACCCGTTCCTGCTCATGTTATTCATATGACGCCGCCACAGCGCTACAGCGGTGACCCAGCATTGTGTCGTGGTTTCCTCAACCAAATTGATATCCATTTGGTGATGATTCCACGTTCCTATCCCACTGACAGATCCAAAATTGCCTTTTTGATAAACCACTTGTCCGGGAAAGCTTTAGCATGGGTTAACCCCATGTGGGAGAATACGTCTCCTATGTCCTTTGCAGATTTCTTGACAGCTTTCAAACATACGTTTGATTAACCCGGTAGGGTTGCCTCTGCTGGCAAGGCTCTGCTTAGGGTTAGACAGGGTAACGGATCTGTAGCGGATTATACTATCAAATTCCGCACTCTAGCAGCTGAAGTGGTTTGGAATAATGACGCCCTCGTAACAACCTTTCAGGAGGGTTTGGCCGCCTACATACTGGATGAAATAGCATCCAGGGAATTGCCTGTTCTTCTGGATGATGTTATAGATTATATCATTCTTATTGATAACCGTATTAGAGAGAGGCGTAGTCAAAGACGGATGGATACACAGGCATTACCTGCTCTACCCTCTACTGCATTACTAGCACTACCCGCTCCTAGGCAACCATCCCCCGAACCCATGCAATTGGGTGCTACGGGGCTAACAGGCTGAAAGAGCGAAGGGAAGGGTTATGCCTTTATTGTGGAAAGAGGGGGCACCACTGTAATGCCTGCCCTAAGTTACAGGGAAACTACAGCACTTAAGGCCTAGAGAGGGGTCGGCCTCGGGTGTTATGACTTTGTCCCCTCATGTGTCCATCTCCAGACCGTTTATTACGGTTTCTCTTTTGGTCAATAAAACCACTATAACAACCAAAGCCTTGATCGATTCAGGTGCAGCAGACAACCTTATGGATGAGAACTTTGCTAAAACCGCAGCCTTGACTTTGATCCAAAAGGCCACACCGTTGGCCGTTGAGGCCATAGATGGTAGACCACTTGAGAAACCTCTGGTGACCCATGAGACCCAAGAAATAGTGATGTCTGTGGGTGTTTTGCACAAGGAAAGGTTAACCTTCCAAATAATTGACTCCCCTACTGCTTCCATCGTTCTGGGTTTTCCCTGGTTAGTGAAACACAACCCTGTACTCGATTGGGGTTGTTTAGATATACTCTCCTGGGGGGAATCTTGTCAACGAGATTGTATAGCTCATGTACGTCCTGTTTGTTTACTCAACGTGCCCACGGCTAAACCACTTTCTGTTTCTGTCCCTTCTGTATATGCAGAAGGTTTGGTTTTTGAAAAAAGGGAGGCAGATAAGCTACCTCCGCATCTTGACTATGACTGTGCCATAAACCTGTTACCGGGTACTATGCCCCCTAGGGGTAAGGTCTACCCTCTTTCTGAGAAAGAAAACCAGGTCATGGAGGAGTACATACGGGAATCCTTAAGGAAAGGTTTTATTAGAAGGTTCTCCTCTCCTGCTGGTGCTGGTTTCTTTTTTGTGGCAAAGAAGGAGGGCGATTGGAGGCCATGTATAGACTATAGGGCTCTGAACAATATAACGATTAAAAACGCCTACCCTATCCCCCTCATCACTGAGTTGTTTGATCGTGTTAAAGGTTCTAAGTACTTTACTAAATTAGACCTCAGGGGGGCTTATAACCTTATCCGTATAAAGGAGAATGATGAGTGGAAGACAGCGTTCAATACGTGTAGTGGGCATTACGAATACCTGGTCATGCCTTTTGGACTGTGTAATGCTCCTGCTGTGTTTCAGGATCTCATAAATGATGTCCTTAGGGATCTATTCCTGTGCCGTGGTGTACCTTGACGACATACTTGTATATTCTCCTGATTTGAAGTCACATCATAATCATGAGCAAAAAATGGGTCGCAAGAGTATTCTGAGAACGGACAGCAGCTAAAATAGCCTGCCCTTCGGTGGGTCCCCGCTCAGAACTCAAGCTGGTTTTAGCTCAACTTGTGCCATTACAGAGAGAATATATCTGAAGCATATCAGACTGGTCCCACCCATACGGGCAGTCCAGATCCGAAATGCCAGCAAGTTCTCTCTGCATGAGAGATACAGCAACCCCAGACGATCGTTTCAGCCTTGTTAGGCATCGTCAGTGAGGCATAGCTGATATCTCTCTAGGCACCGTAAGCAAGGGGTCCACGTCAGGATTACCCTTTAAACTAATGGAGAGCAAAAAATGGGTTGCAAGAGTATTCTGAGGAGGAACAGCAGCTAAAATAGCCTGCCCTTCGGTGGGTCCCCGCTCAGAACTCAAGCTGGTTTTAGCTCAACTTGTGCCATTACAGAGAGAACATATCTGAAGCATATCAGACTGGTCCCACCCACACGGGCAGTCCAGATCCGAAATGCCAGCAAGTTCTCTCTGCACGAGAGATACAGCAACCCCAGACGATCGTTTCAGCCTTGTTAGGCATTGTCAGTGAGGCATAGCTGATATCTCTCTAGGCACCGTGAGCAGTATTCTCTTGCGACCCATTTTTGACTCTCTACAAGTTTAAAGGGATAATCCAGACGTGGACCCCTTGCTCACGGTGCCTAGGGAGATATCAGCTATGCCTCACTGATGATTCCTAACAAGGCTGAAACGATCGTCTGGGGTTGCTGTATCTCTCGTGCAAAGAGAACTTGCTGGCATTTCGGATCTGGACTGCCCGTATGGGTGGGACCAGTCTGATATGCTTCAGATATGTTCTCTCTGTAATGGCACAAGATGAGCAAAAATCAGCTTGAGAACTGAGCGGGGATCGACCGAAGGGTAGGCTATTTCAGCTGCTGCCCGTCCTCAGTATTCTCTTGCGACCTATTTTTGACTCACATCATAATAATGTTAGGATGGTGCTTAGAAAGTTATTACAGAACGGACTTTATTGTAAGTTAGAAAAATGTTTGTTCGATCCGACCTCTGTGCAATTCCTGGGATATATAATTACTGAACAGGGCTTTAGTATGGATCCTGCTAAATTGGAAGTCCTGGCCACTTCCCCAAGGACTTAAGGCTATCCAGGTTTTATAGGTTTTGCTAACTATTATAGGAAATTTATAAAAAACTTTTCACCCTATCACGAAGCTGACTAAAAAAGGTCTACACCCTAGGGTTTGGACTCCTAAAGGCCTTCGAAACTCTCAAGAAAGCATTTGCCTCTGCTCCAGTACTACACCACTCTAATCCTTCTCTTCCCTTTGTTATGGAAGTAGACGCTTCTGAATCGGGAGTGGAAGCAGTACTGTCACAGAGGTTATCGTATGACGAACCCCTCCATCCCTGTTGTTACTTTTCAAAAAGGTTGTCTGATGCAGAAAAGAATTATGATGTTGGGAACAGGGAACTATTAGCTATTGTGTTAGCTTTTAAGGAATGGAGGTACTTATTAGAGGGTTCTAGACACAAAATTATGGTTATAACAGATCATAAGAACCTCTCCTATATAGCTGATGCTAGAAGATTGTCCGCCCGACAGGCTAGATGGTCTCTATTCCTTTCGCGCTTCCAATACATTATTACCTATAGACCTGGTTGCCATAATGCCAAAGCTGACGCTATCTCTCGACAGTATGAACCTTTAGAATTTGTTAACCCGACTCCTGAACCTATTGTACCTACGTCTCAGATAATAGCTGCTACCCGTTTGGTTGTTTCGTCTCCTTTCCTTGAGAATATTAAGACATACCAAACCCAAGCACCCCCTGAGACGCCTGTTGGTAAACTATACGTGAAAGTAAATGACAGAAAAAAGTTGTTAACTTTATTTCACACCGCCAAAACTGCTGGTCATCCGGGGGTTACCAAGACTTATAAGAGCCTCCTTCAACAGTTCTGGTGGCCTTCACTCAAGCGAGACGTAGTGGATTTTGTTCAGGCTTGTCGGGTCTGTACGCAGTGTAAGTCTCCTAATATGAGACCCCAGGGTCTACTGATGCCTCTATCTGTACCCAAGAAACCATGGACCCACTTGTCCATGGATTTTATTGTAGACCTTCCTCCTTCCGATGGTCAGGCGGTGATATTGACTGTGACGGATAGGTTCTCTAAAATGGCACACTTTATTCCGCTTAAGAAACTGCCTTCTGCGATTCAGCTTGCTCAGGTGTTTGCCAAGGAAGTGTTCCGCTTGCATGGGGTACCTCAGGATATCGTTTCTAACAGGGGCCCTCAATTTGTCTCTCGGTTTTGGAGGGGCTTTTGTGCTGAGATGGGGGTCGCCTTGTCGTTCACTTCCTCCTATCACCCGCAATCTAATGGTGCAGCCGAATGTGCTAATCAGTCTGTGGAATTGTATTTGCGCTGCTTCACTAATGCGCACCAGGACGACTGGTGTCACCTTCTTCCGTGGGCTAAATTTGCCAGGAATACGGTGTCTCATTCGTCTACTGGCTTAAGTCCTTTTGAGGTTGCTTATGGGTTTCGGCCTTCTGTCCTTCCCGGTGCGTTCTATGACAAGGGAATGCCCGCATTGGACCAGCACCTCACCTCTTTGCGGAAGACGTGGGATCAGGTCCATATTGCGCTGTCTCGTTCAGCAGCTGCTCAGAAGAAGTTTGCTGATCGCAGTAGGGGTGCAGCCCCTTCTTATGCTCCGGGTGATAGGGTGTGGCTGTCCTCCAGGAACCTCCGTCTCAGGGTTCCCTCGATGAAGTTTGCTCCCAGGTTTCTTGGTCCCTACAAAGTGTTACGTAGGATTAAACCCGTTTCCTACTCCCTGGACTTGCCTCCTTCCATGTGTATTCCGCACACGTTTCGCTTTTGAAGCCCTTACTGTGTAACCGGTTCTCTCGTCCCCTCGGACGGCCCGTTTCCCCTCGCACTGTCTCTAGTGACGTGTACGAAGTGGCTGCCCTTCTCGACTCTCGTGTTTCTAGGGGTCGGCTGCAATACCTGGTGGATTGGAAGGGTTACGGCCCTGAGGAGCGGTCTTCGATTTCGAGCTCTGATTTGCATGCCCCCTCTTTGGTCCGCTCCTTTCATGCCCGATTTCCTTTGAAGCCTTCTGCTTCCAGCCCTCTGGGCGGTCTTCGAGGGGGGGGTAATGTCAGGGTTGCAGTCCACTCGCGGCCCTCGCCCTCCAGCCGTCCGCGGTCCCCTTCCTGGCGTGCGCTCGGCGGGCGGAATCCTCCCAGCCACGGATGCTGCCCGTGTCTTCCTCTGTGTCCCCCAGCGGCAGCATGCATGACGCTGCACGCCGGGAGACCGCCCATTTTAACAAACGCCGGGGCCAGTCACCTGACCCGGCGTTAAAGGCACAGTGCCTCAATCACAGTGGGAGGTTTAGATATCTCCCACGTGTGATTGTTAATTCTGATTGGAAATTATCCAATCAGAATTAACCTATGGATTTAAATACTTACCTTTCCTGTTCCTCTCCGCCCTGTTGTGGTCTTTACTTGCTAGTATTACTACTGAACTTGTGTTTCTGGTTACGTACTCTCTGGCTTGTTTATCCGACTTTGTGACTTTCTCCTACCCTTTGACCTCGGCTTGTCTATCGTTATTCTGTCTTCTGGTTCCCCTTTACTCGGCTTGTTTCCTGGCTATTCTTTGTGTGCTTAGCCCGGCCACTCTAAGGTCCGGTACTGCACTTTGTGCGTGTGTGTGTGTTGGCGTGTTTGGTTCCCCGAATCGTGACACTCGGTCCCATCTCCACCTGCCATTTGGGGTTCCTCACAGGACCAATCTGTAAGGTCCCCCTGTAATTAGGACGAGGGACCAGCTGTCTAATCTTCCGGTATCTCTGGCTGCCACTGGGGAGAGGGACCAGTTGTCTCCTCTCCCTGTGAGGTAAGCTGCCACTGGGGAGTAGGACTGGCTGCCCAACATTCCTGTAGGGCCGGTGGAGATGTCTCCACCTACCGACTGGGGGTCTTCCCAGGACCAGTTGATGAGGTCCCCTACTTCTGGAGCTGGTAGTGAAGCAGGGGGTACCCTCAGCCAGGTTTCCCCAGCTGTAGAGTTACCACCCAGCTCTCCTGTTCTCCCTGCAGGGTATATTGAGGCCAAATTGAGCTGAGCAGGTGTTAGTAATCCTGCTCCAGCTCCCATTCCATCGTGGCCAGATGGATCAGGTCTGGCCCTAGGTCGCCAGCTATAGGAATATCCAACCGAGCTTCCCTATAGTCATATATGTCCCAAAATTGTGACTCTCCAGCAATCCCGAACTCTGGTTCGGCAAAGGTCTCCCATAACAGGCCAGAGCCATTGTAATCCTCGGGCCTGTTGTGCTTAGTTATCCAGGGAACACGCTGAATAGCTTACCACTGTAGCGCCTGGTACGCGTCGTCAAGCCACAGTTCCTTCCCTACCAGTCTCTTGAGCTTCATCACCCACTCATCCGCAGCGCCACTCATACCTGTAGCCGCTGCTCCTCGCTGGGAAGACTCTCACCCCACCAACGCTGTACACCCTTCAGGGCTTGTCCCAAAGCTCTTTTCTAACGACCTCTCCGTAGTCCAGTATGTGCTCCTCTGACACAGGCCCATCCTGTAGGGCCAAATAGTGCTGCAATCTCCAGTGAAACTCCTCCTCATATGCGAACGCTCTCTGGGGACTAGCTGGTTCCATACCGCAGTAGACAGGGGTGCTGTACGAATACTAGCGTTGCACTCACTTATAATCCACATGACATCAGTGTCTCCAGGATGCTTCTCCTCGCCTTAGGAAGCCATCCCACTGCTACCACCTGATGTCGTGGGCCGCCTGGCACCCTGACTGGGTGTCTCCGCCAACTGCCGCTTCCTAGTAGCCTGGAGTACTATAAGCACCGGACATGATAAGTACTTAAGCTGTAAGCATGATAAGCACTTAAGCAGATTGTGTATTAGTATTTTTGGTTAATATAGATGTATATTAACCTGGTGGGCCTTTTACCCAAGAAGAAATATACATAAGTTGAAATAAGACTTATTCAACTTAGAAAACACAAACACATTTATTACATGGGCTATTAACAAAGACAAGGTACAGTGTCTGACCCATGAAGTCAAATTTCTTGGAATGATCTGGGCCGGCCCTGTTCACAGGATTCCCCAACCAGTACTGGATACATAATCAAAGACACAAAAACCCAAATAAGATTGCAGATGAACTCACCCCTATACGGAACCTGAAGACCAAAGATCAGGATCCTGTTTATCCAGTCTCACTTCATACGGCTACATGGGCTCATGCAGCTGGAGGACATTGAGGAAATAAAGCCACCCTGGAGTGGGCTACAGCCAGAGGACTTCCTGTCACATTGTAACTTGTGACTACTGCTAAACAAGCATGCCCTGTGTGCAGTGAAATAAAAAGGTGGCCCCCTTCTACTCAGTCAAGGGGACATTTAAAAAAAAGGCAATTCTGCAGGTGAAATTTGGCAAATGGACTACATTGGTCCTCTAACAAAAGGAGCAGGAGGCTTGATGTACTGTTGCACTGCAGTAGATACATATGCAGGACTGATGAGCGTCCTCCCTTGTAAAAGTGCTAACCAAGCCTCCTCCCTAAAAATGTTACAACTTTTAATCACTGCTTATTTCATGCCGACAGAAATACAAACTGACAATGGAATTCATTTTACTAGTCAGTTAGTCCAACAATGGGCACAGGACTCTGGGATTAGATGGATATTCAACATCCCCTATTGTGACAAACTCCCCTTTTTAAGATAGTTTACTATGGGTTTTGGAGGGGCCTGCTTGCCAGCCTCCTGCCCTGTGACTATGGCCCCTGGGGTGTATTGCCATTTAAAAAGTCTATTTGGGCTTATTGGATTTTAAAACACTTTTTCTGCCCCTTTAAATCCATGGGAAAATGTGCCTCTTCCCGTCCCCCTTTTTCCTGTCCTATTGTTTCTCCAGCAGGGCGTTGTCCCAGGGACACTGCCAGACCAGTTTAAACTGTCTGCTTTGTCCCTCCTCAATCTCTCATCAGCCCTTGCTATTTTCTGACCTCACCCTACTGTAGTGCACTTTTAACATTGAAATTAGACCGTCCACAAAGCCAAAATCTGTGGAACTATTTTGGGCATGAAAGCCATGCTTGCGGTCCATCAAAAGAGACAACTTTAACCACATGGCGATACAACTATATTCGTGAGATCTGAGCGCTGTTTAGACATATTGAGCGTTCAGATCCAGGCTATCCGGGGATATGTTGGACATATAGGTTAAACATTGTATTATATGAGTTATGTATTTTTATGTGGTTTTTGTAACAGTTTTGGACTTAGAGATATTTCCTGTACCTGGAGATAATTGGCTTACCACAGCCACTTAAGCCAATTATCTCCAGGATAGAGGAGAAGATAGACTGGCCGTACAGCCTAAATCTGTGAAACTATTTTGGGCATTAAAGCCATGCTTGCAGTTGGTCAAATGTGACTTCCATAAAACTTTTGAACCCTTGCTCTGATCTGGGTGATTTTTGGATATGTTGTTCACCCTCATCAGGGCTATCCGGGGATAGGATTTGTAGGGATATGTTGTTGTTTTGGGGTGTTTCTGGACTTTGGGTAAAACTGGATATTTTCTGCCTGTGGTAATTGAGTTAGTCCATTGTGTTTGCTAATTGTATCACAGGCAGAGGGGAGGGTTTGTGTACATTAGCTGGGAGTGTCTAACTGTACAATACTGTGTTGATTGGCTGTTGTGACTTTGTGTCCTATGCTCCACAAGGTCCACGTGGGTGGTAACCTTGTGGGGAAAACTGTATATGCCTTTGTGCTCATTGAACCAGTTCTATCTCACCCTCATTTTAGAGCCCTGTCTCTTATTGGAGGAATCTGCTACAAGGGATTGCTATGCTCTTCATACTCCCTTGAATAATCACTGAGCTCTTTTAAGAGCTTGTTCCTGCTTCACTCTCTGGGGAAAGAGGTTCACCCACTGGAACCTGGTACCTTGTCGGTCCAGGGTGGGTAGGAGACGGTGATAAAAGGGTTAATGCTGTTCTGGACTCAACTCCCCTCGATTCTCGATCCTCCGGTCACCACATCAATTGATGGGAGTTCTTGTTAGCAAATTAAGACACACAGACACGAAAGAGTGCTTAACAAGTTCTCAATGAGTATATTTTCAGGGCTAGCATTTATACACAGTTTGTCACGCAAGCAGCGAGATTTATCATTTCCTTAAAGTTAGTAGTACATACTTGTCTGACATTAAAAAGATAAGCGTTTGAATAAAGAGGTCACAGTAACATCCTGAGGTCGAGCAAGGTCATACATCCTGTAGACGAAAGACCTTGGTACAAAATACATCTGCCAAAGTCAGCATAATTATTTCAAACATTATTTTAAAGCATATAAAGCAAAAAGAGTTAACCATTTCATATCCTTACAGTCAGCACTAATGATTATAAACCTTATCTAAGCATAAAATGCATATGAACAAGAAAAGTTAACTATTTCATATGCTTACATTCCCCTCTTTGAGCAATAAAAAAAAATTGCTCATCTTATCGGTTAAAATCTTCCCAGGACAGAGACACTTCCACATTATGGCATTCCCAAGCAATCATGTGGTCTACAAGAAACAGAAACTCAGCAGGAAAAAAGACACTTAATACTTTTACAGACAGATATATAGAAAATGGATGTTTAAGACAAAATGGAACTTGGGCTTATAGCAAATGTATTATTGCAAATAGCTGACATGTTAACCAATTTTAAACAGACTTTAAACAGCCTGTCATCTGTATCGTGAGCCCTGGGTAAATATGGGCAAGTGTATTATTCCCAACAGCTGTTTTCCTCCTTCGTCCATGGAAGTGGGCGCATATAGTCAAAGTGGGAATAATACCTATCCCCCGTCCAAGGACCGGGGTCTAGGATTACCAGTCCACCCGATGATCTGGGGCCAGTCAAAAAACCCCAGTGGCAAAAACTCATATTTGAGGAAAAAGCACATCTGGGGAAAACCTGAGTGGGGGCCGCGATCGCGTTAGACATGTCATCCCCTCACAGTTGACACCACTTGTGACTTATAATACCCGCACCTGTGAGTACATAGCTCGGTATTGGGAGAAATTGGGAAACACTTCTTACATATTAATTAATGAGATAAATTATAATCTAGCTTGAAATTCTGATAATAATCACAACCAGGACCTTGCATCCTATATCTTTTAACCATTTTCCTATTCCAAAGGTCCAGTCAAAACCAGTCCTCACACAGTTCCTCAAAACATGGGAATCCATCCTTGGCACACTCAATACATATCAAAAACACACATAGTACATTCATCCCTGGGTCAATTAACACTTCCTCTTTCTCTCCGGCTAACTCTACAAAAGTAAAAATAAAAATAGTTCAATAGTTCAGCATAGTTCAGAAAAATAGAATAAGTCTTTCACAGAGTATAAAGAAATCAGTTTAGACACCAGACATTTTGTTCCATAAAATGGCTAGGGTAGCAATATGGCTGACAACAAGACAATGTCAGCTTCCACATAGTTCTTCTTTTGTTTGCTGGATTTTCACCACAATGCTCTGTACAACACCCCAATGGTTGAAAGGGTTATTACAGAACCAGCGGTATTAGACAGCACTGCACCTTCAGGACGTTCCAGGTTCTTGCGTGCAAAGTTTATGTCCTCATAAGTAGGTATCTCAGTTTCTTCGGCCTGCATGGATAATGACCAAACAGATGTAATTGCAAAATACTTATTGCATGGTCAGCCGGAGAGATTGATGTGTAGTCCCAGAAATCAGGTGGCACAAACACTCCAGGACGGTCTCTACAATCATACAAACACAAGGATCAATACAACATCATTAATTTATTACCTAGGCTAAAACTTAAATTAGAGATTAAGGTTAAACCCTTAACTTGTGTAACATGTACTTCTCTTACATTTGCTTATATTTTATGCAATCTGTCTTCTGTGAAGTTTTACATAATACCCATTTGGAATGCCTTTGTACGGATGAGAGAAGCACTCACTCTATAGAAATGCTTGTTAGGATGAATATTAAAACACTAACATTTACATATACATTCCCAATAAAACTCTGTTCCTAAACTTGAACCTTGATTTGATACTCAAAATTAATTACTTTAATAATCCCAAATAATTCAATACTCTTGGATTAACACCTAAACCTATATAAAATATTAAAAACATGAACCATCTGTGTATTAGGCTGGGATTGTTGGGTGTGGGTTTTGTGGTTGGTATTGAGGAATCTGTGGGGGTGGGTTTGGGCACTCATTTATCCAGTGACCCTGCTATCCACAATTAGAACTGTGTGTTCCACCAATACTGAAGTTGCTACCTCTACAAAAGTTAGAACATTTGACCAAATCCTCTACCTTTGCCTTTAAAACTTTTCTGATTCAATCTCCTATCACCTCCCAAATTTCTTTGTCTCGCCTGCTTAGGATCACAGTCCTTGTAACTGATACAACATACCTTTTCCTTCTTTCTTTCTATCAAAACAACCTGCTGTATCTTTCTTATGAATCTTCCCAAGAAATTCATTTGGGGTCAAAAGGGGCCAGTCACAGAGCAGCAAGGAACAAAAGTGAACAAAAGGAGGAAGCATTTTCCATATGCAGGTCCGGATTACCGAACTCACATCCCCTCTTTGTGTACCACACCAGGGGCGGGCTGGGCCGGGGGGCAGGGAGGCAATTGCCC
>OW240912.1:157628758-157642264 GCA_933207985.1 Pelobates cultripes
GAAACACATAATACATCCCTTATACACAAATACACACTGCTTCCACTACACACAAACACACTGCATCACCTGCACAAACTGGTAACCCTAAACACTACATACCATAAGCACACATATTAGATCCTCTACAATAACACATAACACATCCCTACACACTCCACTCCCTGTGAGCGAACTCATGGGTGGGTGGAACTTATGAGTGGGTCTTATGGGCATACTCACCGTCAGGCCCTGGGGCCCAGACCTTGAGCTGTGTAAGGGGCCCCAAAAAATGGAGCTGCTTCCAATTCTCCCAGAACATTGAATTTTGTGACCACAGTTGCAAACAGCCTCCAGAGATCCTGTTCTACACCAGACCAGTGGAGCCAAACTGCAGCCCATCATCATCCTCATCTGTTTGTAAGTAGGCAATCTAGTATATTATTAGTGACACTAATCTATAATTGACCTCACATTAAAGGGACACTATAGCTTAATGAAGTGGTTCTGGTGTCTATAGCTGGTCCCTGCAGGCTTTTTAATGTAAAAACACACTGTGTGCAGCACTGGCGTTAGTTCATATGGTAGATCATATGGGTAGGGCATTGTGATGTCACATGGGGAGGCAGCAAATTTTTATTTTGTCTAGGGCGGCAAAAATCCTTGCACCGGCTTTGATCCTGGGCAGGTGCACCAGTCTACTGGTGACCCACAGGAGGGGAGTGCACTGATTGCACTGCACTCTCCTGCCCAGCCCCATCTTTACCGCAGTGCAAGTGCCCTCTGCCCCTAATTTACACTCACACTCACAACAAGCAGTGCCTGGAGCCGTGAAGGAGCGGGTATGGCAAAGAGCTACTGATTAGCATAACATCAATATCCTTTATAAAACCAGGAAAAGGTGGGCATGGATGGTGAACTGATTTGGAGGTGCAATGGGCCACTTGACTGGTTTTGCCCCCCAGGCCTAAGGCTGCCAGCCCTCCCCTGTACCACACAGATATAATATTAATAAGCTTTTAAACGTTTAATGGATAGTTAAATTGTGTATATAAAGCAAGGTTGTCTAGGGGTATATACATCGACAATGAAAGCATAGCCTTCATATAGGGCTTGCAATACTGACAGTCTGTGTCATGAGCATAATGCAGACATGCGGTTAGGTACTTTTCCCTTGTTATAATATATTGAAAACACTAAGACTTTGCAAATTTTTCAAATACATATTGCTTCCTGTACCTGGGGCCGTGCAAGTATGTAGTTGGGATCAGGGCCAGATTAAGAGCACATTGGGCCTGGTGCTGACAAATATGATGGGCCTAATTACGGAATCTTATCGACCAAAAACACTAAAACAGTCATACCTCCCAAGCATCATGTATCTGATGGAGATGGTGCTGGAGGGAAACTCATAGGATGCAGCTATAGGAAAACACATACTCTATGCTAATCTCTCTCTAATTTATGCTTTGAAGTAAATCTATAACCCCTAACAGTAGTGTCCAGTGAAGCAGGAAGTCAATGGGTGGGGTAAAAGGGTGGGCCACTGGTGTGAATCACGTGACCAGACCTGCCAAAAGGGGAGAACATGCCCAAAAAGGGGGCATGTCTGTCTAAAGAATTTGAAGGACAGCCTGGCATGAATGCATGTCAGGCTGCCGCCAATCCTGCAGGCTGTCCAACTAAGGGCATACTATGCAGACAGCACCCGGAGCTTGACATAAATGCATCTAATGATGCGCTCACTCCGTGCTTTCTAAGGACTGTCCCCTAGCACTCGCTGGTCCTCTTGTCTCCTCGAAGTTCCTGGTATATAGTCTGAGACAGAGAAAAGGTGTATGTAGTGAGTGTAGAAGAAAGGGGACATGCCACAGTGTTAGAGAGACCAGCGTCTGCATTACCTAAACTAATTTTATTGTCAGCTAGTCCACACAAGTTTTGTTCCCATACATCCCTCTTAAGCTTCCAAACTTAAAGGGGCACTATAGTCACCAGAACACCTACAGCTTATTGCATTTGTTCTGGTAAGTAGAATCATTCCATTCAGGCCTTTTGCAGTAAACGCTGTCTTTTCAGAGACAATAACTCCACTGGCCACTCCTTAGATGGCTGCCAGAGGTGCTTCCTGGGGCAGTACTACCTAGTATGCAGCACTGCCATTCAGTGTCTCCACCCTCTGCATGCAGACACTGAACTTTCCTCATAGAGATACATTGATTCCATTTATCTTTATGAGGAGATGCTGACTGGCCAGGGCTATGTTGGAGTTGTGCTGGCTCTGCCCCGATCTGCCTAGTTGACAGTCTCAGCCAATCTTATGGGGAAGTATTGTAATTTGCTCAGACCACCACTTCTGATGATGTCAGCAGACAGTCAATTCAGAGGCAGAGCCAGCAGCTGCAGACTTGTTATATTTTACTATACCTAGGGAGGCAAGAGGGGGCCAGGGTGTTGGTTTTAACATAATAGAGTCAGAAATACATGATTGTGTTCCTGACCCTATAGTGCTCCTTTAAGCAAGAATATGTGAAGAGTAGTTAGGGTTGCCACCTTTCTTGGAAAAAAAATACCAGCCTTAATCATTTGTATAATCACAAGGAGTGACATCAGAGAAAATTCTGTAAAATCACCAACAAACTACTCACAGTTTGATTCTGCTGTATAGATGGATTGCTCCCAGTGTCTCAGTCTTGCAAGTCACCCAGTGTCTCAGTGTCCCTATGTATCACAGTGTCAGTGTCCCCATGTCGCCCAGTCCCCTAGTCTCCCAGTGTCTGTGTCCCCATTTCTCCCAGTGCCCCAATGTCTCAGTGTGTCCCCATGTCACCAGGATACTGGGGACACTGAAAGACATGGGGACACTGAGAGACATGGGGACACTAAGAGACATGGGGACACAGACATTTAGGGAAACTGGGATAAATGGGGACACAGACACTAGGGACACAGACACTGGGAGACATGGGGACACTGAAACATTTGGGGACACTAAGACACCTGAGGGGGCACAGAGACATGGGAACACAGACACTGGGAGACTAGGGGACACTGGGAGACATGGGGACACTGGCTGGAAGACAGACACTTGGGGACACTGGGAGACATGGGGACAGTTGTGGGCATAGACATGGGGACACTGGGACATTTAGGGACACTGGGAGACATGGGGACACTAGGCACACTGAGACACTAGGAACACAGACACTGGGAGACATAGGGACACTGAAACATTTGGGGACACTGAGACATGGGGATTCTGGGAGACTTGGGGACAGTTGTGGACATAGACATGGGTACACTGGGACATATAGGGACACATGGGGACACTAGGCACACTGAGAGACATGGGACACAGACACTGGGAGACTTAGGGACACTGAGACATTAGCGACACTGGATGGGGGACATGGGGACACTGGGAGAAATGGGGACATAGTGTCTCCGTGTCCCAATGTCTCAGTGTCTCCCAATGTCTCACAGCATCCCCATGTGTCTCAGCATCCCCATGTGTCCCAGCGTCCCCTAGTGTCTCAGTGTCCCCTAGTGTCTCAGTGTCCCCTAGTGTCTCAGTGTCTCCATGTTTTCCAGTGTCCCCACGTGTCTCAGTGTTTCCAGGTCTCCCAGTTTCTGTGTCCCCATGTGCCCCCTAGAGTCTGTGTCCCCTAGTATCTCAGTGTCCCCATATGTCCCCTAGTGTCTCAGTGTCCACATGTGTCCCCTAGTGTCTCAGTGTCCCCATGTGTCCCCATCCCTCACTTACCTGAGTTGTAGAGCTGCTGTCTGGACTCTGCTGTGTTGCTGCTCCCCCACAGATCAGTGAGTAGCAGAGAGAGGCAGGGATATGCTGTAACTTCCTATCCCTGCCTCTCTCCACACACAGTGACCCCTACTGGCTGGTGCTGGTATTGTAGAGTAATCTCCATTTATTCTGAGAAAAATATCTGCATTTGTATTGCCAGTATTACTGCAATACCGGCACGGCCAGGCAGCCTCAAATACCGGCTGTGCCAGTAAAATACCAGTCAGGTGGCAAGCCTAAGAGTAGTGTGTGTAAAAAAAAAATTATTATTTTTTTTTTAAAATGGGCCTTGTCCATGGGCCTGTGCCTGGAGCTGCAGCTCCATCAGCCCCTATGTTAATCCGGCCCTGGTTGGGATATATTTCAAATTGAGCATCAAAAGTCTAACCACAAAACTATATGTTATACACTTCTTAAGAAAACAAGTTTAACCCGTTAGTGCGTACTTTGGATAGCCTCTTTGCATAATTTCGCACCTAGTGAGATTATTATATTATTTATTAATCCTCTTCTGGAACTGAAAAATGCTTTCAATTTACCCATACAAATATAATACAGTAGTTTAGGAGATTAAGATTAACTCACTTATAAATTTCAGAAATTGTCTAATCTCTAATAAAAATACCATTTTATTATTACCCCATAATCAATGAGGCATTCTAGATGAATCTTACTTTGACACAAACAATGCAATATACTTTAAAAGTAGAGTTAACTCTGAGCTGGACAATACTCCCCTATTAGAACTCCTTTATGAGGGAGAGACATCTTGTCCATTCAATCCTTTTTATCAGTAAAAGATTGACTTTCAGGATTAATCAGTTTGCAAATGGAAACGTGGATCCACGATTTGAACAGCAGAAGTTTGTGGGGCCCCTTTCACGTGGGATGTAACAAGCGCTTTTCTTGCTCCAGGAGCGATAGCATACAATTGTTTCATTCTAGCCGGCTGGACAGCATTTTGTAAAAACACTAAATGCTTGCGTTAATGATATGCAAATCACTCTGCTAGTTAAACTCCTACACAATGGACAATAAAATACATGAAACACATAACACACCAATTAATTTCAAACCATATAACTCATACTCAGCATCCAATGTAATATTACATGGCATCTCACAAAACAGACATCTCAGACGTAGTAGATACACGTATCGGGTACCCAGCAGATATGCCAATACAGAAAACACATTCATGAGCACACAACTACACACTCTGTGTCCCTCCTAGGAAACACGGGCAGACACATTATGAAAGCAGTCTTAAACTAACACCTCCAAATCTCCATTCCCATATAGCTATATCAGACCACAACACAGAGCCTCTCTGAGCTCATAGAACTACTCCAACTCCAACTACTCTTGGCCAAAACGCTAGTATTCAAAAGCTAATAAAACAGTTATTTGCTAGGTTATTTGACTGGCATTTGTATCAGTATCACTAGACTGAGACAAACTGATTCAAATATAATTTAAAACAACACAGCAACATATAAATTAAACTACTTTCCAGTTAAGCTGCACACTTCACACTTTATCACAATCATCATTTACACAGAATAAACAGTTAACAGCTGTACTCAGAACATATTATTGTAAGGTATGCCAATTTTAGTTTGTATTAGATTTATTTTAGGAATTCTTATGCATACATGTTTTTTTCCTAATTAACGCCATTACTTTAATCTACTACAGTATTGTATATAAAGGATCCATTTATATAGCGCGCTCATAACTCAAATATCTGTATGAAACTTCCATTAACTAATCTGAGATGATGCTGCATCAACTTAAATCTTATAGAAATTTTGCAAACATCTGGACCAGATTACACGGACATGGTTTCACCCGAATCTTTCAGAACTCTCAGAGACTTAAAAAATTTATACTATACCATCTAAGGCATGGCAAACCTTTAGACCAGTCAGTCTCCAAGAGTAACACAGGTAACACAGGTAGAAACCTTTGTCCATGATCTCTGATCCAGGCTATATACCACAATTTAAAAGAACACATATAATGTGAGACATAGAAGACACAAAACATATGCAGTAGCTGAATCATTTAAAGCATCTGTAGCAATAAAAAGGTTAGCTTTCAGCACAAAATGAAGCATGTGTTGGACCGCTGAAAATTTAAATGTTGCTCTCTTATTTACAAACAAAAATCATATTTACAGTATGGATCCTTTGCAACAAACACGCAGGGTATGGAAGATGTGCTGATTGGTGTTCTATACAATTAATCCCATATGGGGAATTAACTATCAAATACTAATGAAGTGACTTTTTGTCTCAGTTATAAAAATACTGAGCTCATCATGCAAACAATGTAACACATTTACACTATCCCACTCTCATAGAAAGTGTAGTGGGCTTATGGTATTAAAGTAACAATCATACCAGGCACACAGATCCCATGTGAAATAACTTGCAATAAAACAGAGTAATAAACTATACTTCTATGCGACAGAAAGAATAAAGCAAAAGATTTAAGTAGGTCTATCAGGTACAACCTGCGAGTCAGTTATTTTCTAATATACAGTACTGGTATCTAATATATATATACATATATATATATATATATATATATATATATATATATATATTGGTCACTCAGGACCTGAACTTACATTTCCCATACTGCTGACTCAGGGCAGACACACTACTTACTTACCAAAGTGTGTCCCCAATACAGACAATCACCCACAAAGAACACTTAAGACAAACAAAGGTGACCAGGAGAAAGAGAAGTTTGGGGTATACCTATAGATCTATAAACCGTGCTCCTCAGAACACCTATAGTCTTAATAAACTGGAGACCTCTTATGGTCTCAAAACCTGTATCTACCTGAGATACCCTGTATCTATCTTAGATACTAACCTGGGTTACCAAAACCCTATAATAAACCAGAAACCTATTTACAGTCTCAATATAACTAAAGTCCTTACACCTTTCCTTTCTACTGGATACAGACTTACTGAACCAAAGGGGGTCATACACAATTAGCGTCAATAAGACACAAAAAGGCTACTCACCGCAAATGGTCCTGCTGTATCCCACTTCTGACACCAAGCTGAAAGGGTTAATGCTGTTCTGGACTCAACTCCCCTCGATTATTGATCCTCCGGTCACCACATCAATTGATGGGAGTTCTTGTTAGCAAATTAAGACACACAGACACGAAATAGTGCTTAACAAGTTCTCAATGAGTATATTTTCAGGGCTAGCATTTATACACAGTTTGTCACGCAAGCAGCGAGATTTATCACTTTCTTAAAGTTAGTAGTGCATACTTGTCTGACATTAAAAAGATAAGCGTTTGAATAAAGAGGTCACAGTAACATCCTGAGGTCGAGCAAGGTCATACATCCTGTAGACGAAAGACCTTGGTACAAAATACATCTGCCAAAGTCAGCATAATTATTTCAAACATTATTTTAAAGCATATAAAGCAAAAAGAGTTAACCATTTCATATCCTTACAGTCAGCACTAATGATTATAAACCTTATCTAAGCATAAAATACATATGAACAAGAAAAGTTAACTATTTCATATGCAGTGGCGTACATACCAGGGTCGCAGGGGTCGCGGCTGCGACCGGGCCTGGCCCACCAAGGGGCCCGGCCGCCACTGCGACCCGGTATGTACCCACAGGGCCAGCCTCTTCCCCTGGGGGGCCCAGGGCCCCCCGAGGCTGGCCCTGCTGTCACACACACACTCCTGGGCGGGTGGCAGGACGGGCGGGCGCGCGAGGGAGCACTCAGTGCTTCCTCTTCACCTCCCTCGCGCACCGCACTGATACCGGAGCCGGAAGATGACATCATCTTCCGGCACCGGCACCCCTACGCGGCGCGCGAGGGAGGTGAAGAGGAAGCACTGAGTGCTCCCTCGCGCGCGCGCCCGCCTGCCCGCCCGACCGGCCACCAGCCCAGCAGCACCACTGGACCCCAGGGAATCCCCCCAGCACTCCAAAAGGTAAGGAGGCTGGGGGGATTAAATTTAAAAAAAACAAAAAAAAAACGTGTTAGTGTGTGTGTTAGAGTGAGTGTTAGTGTGTGTGTTAGAGTGAGTGTTAGTGAGTGTTAGAGTGAGTGTTAGTGTTAGTGAGTGTTAGTGTTAGTGAGTGTTAGAGTGAGTGTTAGTGATAGTGAGTGTTAGTGTGTGTGTTAGTGAGTGTTAGTGAGTGTTAGAGTGAGTGTTAGTGAGTGTTAGTGTGAGTGTTAGAGTGAGTGTTAGAGTGAGTGTTAGAGTGAGTGTTAGTGTGTGTTAGAGTGTGTGTTAGAGTGTTAGTGTGTGTGTTAGAGTGAGTGTTAGTGTGAGTGTTAGTGTGAGTGTTAGAGTGAGTGTTAGAGTGAGTGTTAGTGTGTGTGTTAGAGTGAGTGTTAGAGTGAGTGTTAGTGTGTGTGAGTGTTTGAGTGTTAGTGAGTGTGTTAGAGTGTGTCTTAGAGTGAGTCTTAGAGTGAGTGTTAGTGTGTGTGTCTGCTAGTGAGTGTTAGTGTGTGTGTCTTATTGAGTGTGTGTGTGTGTTAGTGAGTCTCTTCACCTCCCTCGCGCACCGCACTGATACCGGAGCCGGAAGATGACGTCATCTTCCGGCACCGGCATCCCTATGCGGCGCGCGAGGGAGGTGAAGAGGAAGCACTGAGTGCTCCCTCGCGCGCGCGCCCGCCTGCCCGCCCGACCGGCCACCAGCCCAGCAGCACCACTGGACCCCAGGGAATCCCCCCAGCACTCCAAAAGGTAAGGAGGCTGGGGGGATTAAATTTAAAAAAAACAAAAAAAAAACGTGTTAGTGTGTGTGTTAGAGTGAGTGTTAGTGTGTGTGTTAGAGTGAGTGTTAGTGAGTGTTAGAGTGAGTGTTAGTGAGTGTGAGTGTTAGTGATAGTGAGTGTTAGTGTGTGTTAGTGAGTGTTAGTGAGTGTTAGAGTGAGTGTTAGAGTGAGTGTTAGAGTGAGTGTTAGAGTGAGTGTTAGTGTGTGTTAGAGTGTGTGTTAGAGTGTTAGTGTGTGTGTTAGAGTGAGTGTTAGTGTGTGTGTTAGAGTGAGTGTTAGTGTGAGTGTTAGTGTGAGTGTTAGAGTGAGTGTTAGAGTGAGTGTTAGTGTGTGTGTTAGAGTGAGTGTTAGAGTGAGTGTTAGAGTGAGTGTTAGTGTGTGTGAGTGTTTGAGTGTTAGTGAGTGTGTTAGAGTGTGTCTTAGAGTGAGTCTTAGAGTGAGTGTTAGTGTGTGTGTCTGCTAGTGAGTGTTAGTGTGTGTGTCTTATTGAGTGTGTGTGTGTGTTAGTGAGTCTGTTTGATGTCTGTTAGTGAGTGCGTGTTTGTCAATGAGAGTGTATGTTTTGTAAGTGAGTGTGTATGTATGTCTGTCGCTGAGTGTATCTCTGTCAGTAAATGTGTGTGTCTGTTAGCTAGTGTGTATGCGTCTGTAAGTGTGTGTGTGTGTCTTCAGCACTTACCTTTCTCCAGCGCCGGACTCCCTTGGCGCTGGGGATCCCTCAGTCTCTCAGCTCCGAATGCGACCGCGCACGCATTCAAACCGCCCATAGGAAAGCATTACTCAATGCTTTCCTATGGACGTTCAGTGTGCTCCTCTAGCGGCTGTCAGTGAGACAGCCACTAGAGGCTGGATTAACCCTCAGTGAAACATAGCAGTTTCTCTGAAACTGCTATGTTTTCAGCTGCAGGGTTAAAACAAGAGGGACCTGACACCCAGACAACTTCATTGAGCTAAAGTGATCTGGGTGTCTGTAGTGGTCCTTTAAGTGTGTGTGCATCTGCATGCACTGGTGTACATACCGCGGTCGCAGGGGTCGCAGCCCTGTAACCCATGCGACCAGGTGCCCACCGCCATGTGTTGCGGCCCGGCCCGCGCGCGGGGGGGGGCCCACGGATCAATTTTCGCACCGGGGCCCCATGGGTCATGTGTACGCCACTGTTCATATGCTTACAGGTGAGACCCCAACCAAGCTGTGGCAGTTCGGGGGGTCTGCAGTACTTGTGGTGTCAAGTGGAGTGCTTGGAGCCCTCGGGAAGCACTAGGAGCATCCGTCAACGGAGGTATTCAGTCAGGGTGCCATGTTATCTGTCACACCTATCATCTCCAAGCCTCGGGATTGGAAAGGTGCAATGGTCTTTTAAAATAACAAATTTGAAAGCTATCCCCACGCTTGTCATTGAAAGGGTGGGATAAAGTTATTACCCAGGCTGTACTGGTTCTTAACAACAGGCCACAAGGACATGCATCTCCATATGACAGGCTTACATGTAAAAATGGCAATCTATTTGTTAGTTTAAGGTTGATGTTTACAGGTAGCCTCCCCGAATCAGTGGGGAAAAACAAATTCCTGATCAAACTAACAAACAGTTAAGATTTTTCAAGTGGTGAGGAGGGTTGACAAACATAAATCCTTCAATAAGTGGCACTACACCTAGAGGGACAGAGGTAATACTCACGCTCACTGACAAACTAGTTAGCGAGATTTGGAAGACAAGTGGCAATGTGAGTATGGATGGACGAGAGTGGAGTGCAACTCTGACTAGAAATGATGAAAGTTGGATGACTGCTGGTACCATTCTAGGAGATGTTGCAATCTGGGTTCCGCACAAAATTGTAGTTTCCGGACTTCCGGTCGCGCCGCCATCTTAGCTGGCCGCACTTTTTAACAGCTCCGCGCCACCTCGAGACAATCCTTACCCATCTGCAGTGCTGCTCCGGATATCAGGCCGATCTTGCTGCACCTGGAGGAGTGGATTGAGCTCCGTTTGGCAACCCAACGTGGAACAGATCGTCTCCCTGCATCGAGAAGGCTACAGCCGGTAGTCAGGTCCTGGGTGATGGGTCGCATCGTCTGCCTAATCACGGCCCCTCTCAACATTGGGAGCCTACCAGACGTATCAATACTTACTGGACTGGGGATGCCTGGACACTCCATCCTCAAGAAGGTGCAGGATCACAGTGGTGGAAGCCGCACCAGGTACCACTACAACTTGCTGGGCAGCTGCTAGCAACCCTCCTCCTTTCTCTGCCTGCTGTGCACTGCTTGTCACTATTCTCTTCACCCTTCCTTCAACCTTGAAATTAGGGCTTTGTTATGGCTGGACTCACTGTGCATTCCTTGCATTATTATATTATTTTATACCCAACTTTCCTGCTCTTTATTGACCCTTATCACTGCTTGGGGGTTACTGCTGCCACTCCACACTGGTGACTTGCTAATTAGCTACCTGCTCACATCAGCCTGTGCCACCTCTGCCACACTGCTGCTTGCTCATCTGTTGCTTTCACCTTGCGGGCCCACTGGCTCATCCTGCTTAATAGCATTGTGGTGGCAGGGCTCCTCAGGCACTGAAGCTCATCTCCTGGATTCCATCTCTCTATATGGGCACGCTTAAAAAGAGCCCTGTTGCAGAGGGGCCTGGCCATCTGAGCTCCAAACCAGACTTGTCTGTGAAGAGCTCCGGCTCCACAGACTGTAAAATAGCCTTTAAGCCATGAAAATAGCAAGGAAAATCAAGACACATTACACCTCGAACCCCCTAAAGAGAGATGGGGCGCAAGCACAGAAAACTAGCCCACTTAGAGGAAGGATCCGTGGCTTTGCAGGCAGCCAGCAGCGTACACCGGAGAACAGACTCAGATGCTGATACATACCCATCCACTAAAGGGGACATTAAGAAACTGCTTCTAGATCTTCATGCTGTCTGGAAGGCAGACCTTGCAGGGTTGCAGTCGGAAATAAGCAGTCTGATCCACCGAATGGGCGAAGTGGAATCCTGAGAGGGGAAACGAGAAAGCCGGCTGGCCAAAACCCAAAAGCAAATGGATACCATATCCCAAAAAGGTCCAGCAACTTACCCAAACAGTCACAACACTTGAAGCTAGGCACTGTAGGAGGAACATAAGGCTCCATGGTGTGCCAGAAACCATGAGTCCGGAGGCCCTGTTGGACTTTGCTAATAAGGTAGCCGAAACACTGGGAGTGCGGGGACAGTGGAACGACGCCAATGGTATCAGCATTCAGAACCCGGAAGATCCCCACTGCCCCTGCTGATGCACCTCGGGACACTATAGTAGTAACTCGGGACATCTCTGTCAAACCTTTCCTGCCGAAGTCACTGTGAAGAACAGCTAGATTAAAATCTTTGATGACCTACCATTTACAGTGCTATTGGAGCGGTGAAGCTTCCTGCTGATCACCAAGACCTTAAGAGAGCATGGCATAAAGTACCGGTGGGGAGATTCAAGGACTTTATTGGTGCCCCACGAAGACTCTGTGCTGGTGCTGTTAGCTGTGGAAGACCCAGCAAAGCTTTTCCATGCACTGAAACTGCCTCCTGTGACGCTGCTACCATTGAGAACAGCTACGGATTCGATGGTTCCAGCCCCCAGTATGCAGGACGTAGCCCTGGGACCCTCCATAGACTGTCTCACCCTGCAGAGTGCAACCTATGTTACCTGAATTGGTAACCTACTTTCGACTGGCCATTGGCAACTATTGGTTTTAGTTTTATCTTAGTTTTTCTGTTAGTTCAACCTTTTCTGTTATAACTCACATTATCTAATTGCCAATTCAATATATAACCTCCATAGGGGGATGAGGGGGATATGGAAGTGCCGCTGCATGCATAGATAGACTTGTATTCAACAAAAAAAAAAAAAAATAAGATCATATACTTATCAAATAAGTACATCTCCCAAATAGTGTTACGATTATACAAGCCAAAAGATACAATACACGTGGGATTCAGCTGATAAATCTAAAAAATAAAATAAAAATAGAACATACCATAATACAGTTGATGGGAATGTAATATTCCCTGCTAAAGATTGCACTCACAGGATGTTGGAGTTATATGCACTAAAATGGTGCCTCCCCAATGTTTTTGGGGGGCTAGTACTTCCCTCTTAGGATCAGGTATCACAGAAAACAAAAAGTACAAGGTGCGCCAAGAACAAAGTGAATAAATAATAGAAAAAATACCAGGGAAACAGGCAAATTAAAGTCTCTAATTCACAGTGAAAAGAAGAGAAACACTGCCCTAAATATATTACATTTAAAACGTAACTTTTATTTAGAAAGGTCTATAGAATAAAAGTGAAATATACAAAGAAAGTGAAAAAAAAATAAATAAATAAATAAATGTTGGTTATAAAAACCTCAGTCTCCCACAAAAAGATTTGTAGGAAAATATACAGACAAATGATCGTGCTTACTGGCACAAAGTCTCAGTTAGCATAAAATGTATTATAACTATGTAGTTATAATTGGAAGTTTAACTAGAAAATGTCAGCTGGATACACATTAGTGTTGCAAAATGTGATAATGTATCAATTCGTTTTGTCTCGATCACTTGTTGAATTTAGTATAAACGGACATAAGTTTAAATTGCTTTGCTCGATCTGAATATTGGTTTATCTATAATCGATTATTAAGTCTGAGCCTTAGTCCGTCCAAATTTGAACGTTTATACAGGAGATATAAAGTGAAACAAATTCGTAGAATAAGTCTAAATTACTTTGCTCGGTCTAAATATTGGTTTATCTGCAATCGATTATTAGGTCTGAGCCTTAGTCCGTTTAATTTTAAACGTTTATACAGGAGATATAAAAAATAATAAATAATGAAACGAGTCCGTAGAAAATCCTTATCAGTCTGACTCGCTCATATTCATTCAGGAGATCTAGAATAGAAAAGGTCTATGAAAAGATCCTGGTCAGTCTGGCTG
>OW240912.1:157646208-157657007 GCA_933207985.1 Pelobates cultripes
GACACAGAAGCTGGCAGCAGTGGCAGACAACTAAGTGCATTTACATTACATAGAAAAAATAAATAAAAAAAAAGCATACCCTTATCCCTAACCCAGCTATGCTTTTCCCTATCTTATGAACAGCAGCTACACTTTCCCTCCTCTTACTAAGCATGCAGCTTGAGAATGAATCTAAAATGGATGCTGTCCAGTAGGTGGAGGGTCTGCTAGGGAGGCTGTGCTGCTAATTGGCTGGAATGTATCTGCTGACTGTGAGGTACAGGGTCAAAGTTTACTCAATGATGACGAATAGGGGGCGGGTCGAACTCCAAGATATGTACCGCCGTATTAACGTAACATGCTATACCGCTGTGAACCGCCGGCCGCAACCGCTCGCACACACATCACTACTTGTGCATTCTTCTTGACGTCATTAACTTATCAACATTGCCCTTTACCCGCCATTGAGTTCAGTCCCCCAGTCTATCTAAATCCCTCTGCAGCAAAGTAATATCTTGCTCACATTGTATTGTTTTACAAAGTTTTGTGTCATCTGCAAACACTGAAACATGACTTTCAATGCTGTCTTCAAGATCATTTATAAACATGTTAAATAGAAGGGGTCCCAGAACAGACCCCTGAGGGACACCACTTGCCACCTCTGTCCAGCTTGAAAATTTACCATTAATGACAACTCTTTGTACTCTGTTTTTAAGCCAATGTTCTACCCAAGAACAAGCATTTTCATCTAGACCGATTTCCTTGAGTTTGAACACTAATCTATTGTGCGGAACTGTATCAAATGCCTTGGCAAAATCCAAATAGATCACATCCACTGCAACACCCTGATCTATACTTCTACTTACTTCTTCGTAGAACGCAATCAAGTTAGTTTGACATGACCTGTGCTTCATAAAATGCTGATTTTTGCTGATAACCATGTTCTTCTAAGGAATTCTTGAATATTATCCCTTAATAACCTTTCAAATATTTTCCCAGCCACAGAAGTTAAGCTCACAGGTCTATAATTTCCAGCAAGGATTTTGAACCCTTTTTGAATATAGGAACCACATCTGCCTTCCTCCAATCCTCCGGAACACTTCCTGAAAGAAAAGAATCTTGAAAGATTAAAAACAGAGGTTCACTTATTTCTGCACTTAGTTCCTTAAGTACACGTGGATGGATACCGTCAGGCCCTGGAGCTTTGTTTATATTAACTTTCTTTAGTTGCTGCAGCACCTTGTCTTGAGTTAACCAATTACAATTATTCTGCAAGTTTTTAGTAGCAATCATTTGCACATCTATTGCCATGGGTTCTTCCTTAATATATACGGAGGAGAAATAGTTATTTAAAATTCCTGCCTTTTCCTGGTCTTCATTAATTAACACCCCGTTTCAGTTTTTAGTGTACCTACACTTTCATTTTGTTTTTTTTTAGAATTTATGTACTTAAAAAATGCTTTGGGGTTGGTTTTGCTCTCTTCAGCTATCATTATTTCATTTTGAAGTTTAGCAAGTCTAATTGCCTTTTTGCACGCATTATTTGCATCCTTATATCTTTTATAAGATGCATCTGATTTGTCCGATTTAAATGCTTTAAATGCCCTTCTCTTAGTTGTAATCTCTTGTTTTACTTCTCTACTAAGCCACATTGGTTTTAATTTGTTTCTTTTATATTTATTTCCCAACGGTACATACTGAGAAATGTACCTTTGTAATATTTGTTGGAAGATGATCCATTTATCCTCAGTGTTCTTTTCACTAAAGAGTTTATGCCAGTCAATATATTGTAAAGCTTCCCTTAACTTATTGAAATTGGCCTTTTTAAAATTATATGTTTTAGTATTCCCCATGTGCTTTTGTTTTTTTGAGTATATTTCAAAGGACACTATATTGTGATCACTATTTCCCAAGTGCTCACCTACTTGAATGTTGGTCAAAAGATCAACGTTTTTGTTAAAACCAGGTCCCGACAAGCATCCATTCTAGTTGGTGCTTGTACAAGTTGTGACATGAAGGTGTCATTTAACAAGTTTAAAAACCTAATTCCTTTTGCTGAGGCACTAGTCCCTCTGTCCCAATTTATATCCAGGTAATTAAAATCTCCAATAATTAAAGTGTTACCCAGATTTGCAGCTTTCTCAATTTGCTCAAACAGCTGTTGTTCCTCGTCAATATTAACATTAGGTGGTTTATAACATATCCCAACCAATAGTTGGTTTCCCTTCTTTTCCCCCAAGCAGATATTTACCCATAAAGCTTCCACATTATCCTCCTCGCATTCCATTTGCTTAACATTTGGCTTTAAATCATGTTTGACATACAAACATACCCCACCACCCTTCTTGTTTTTCCTATCCTTCCTAAATAACGTGTACCCATTTAAGTTAGCTGCCCAGTCATGTGTCTCATCCCACCATGTTTCAGTTATGCCTATTATATCATATTGTTTAGTGTATGCTGATGCCTCTAGTTCCCCCATTTTGTTATTTAGGCTCCTTGCATTAGTAAGCATACATTTATTATGCATCACTTGTATATTTTGTGAATTTTCAACATTACACAGCTTCTCTGTTCTGAGCTTGCCCCTCCCCCCGTTTCCACCCCCCTTATACTGTGCTAAAGCCCATCTCCTTTCTGTCCTATCTCCATTTTGTAGATTGCTATGACCCTCCCCCCCTACTACTAGTTTAAAATCTCCTCCAACCTTCTAGCCATCCTATCCCCCAGCACTGCAGACCCTCTCCCGTTTAGGTGCAATCCATCACCACTATAAAGGTTGTACCCAATCGCAAAGTCGGCCCAGTGCTCTAAAAACCCCAAACCCTCCTTCCTGCACCAAGACTTAAGCCACGCATTGACCTCTCTAATCTCCCGCTGCCTTTCCACTGTAGCGCGTGGCACAGGTAATATCTCAGAGAATACCACCTTGGAGGTCCTTTTCTTAAGTTTGCTACCTAATTCCCTGAAATCATTCTTTAGGACCTTCCATCTTCCTCTTACTTTGTCATTGGTACCAACATGGACCATGACCGCTGGGTCATCCCCAGCCCCTCCCAATAATCCATCCACTCTGTCAGCAACATGCCGGACCCGAGCACCCGGGAGACAGCAAACTGTCCGGTTGAGCCGATCAGAGCGGCAGATTGCCCTATCTGCTCTCCTAATGATAGAGTCCCCTACCACCACAACCTGTCTTGCCTTCCTTACATTTTGATCCCCACCCGTACTAGGGGGGCTGTTAGCTCGGCTGTTAGAAGTAACAGCTTCCTCTAATACAGCTACTCCTGAGCTGATGCTCCCAACATCTTCCCTCAAACGGGCAAATCTGCTAGGTTGCACCAAATCAGGACTAGCTAGCCCTTTCCTCTTCCCTCCCCCCCTGCTTCCTCGCCCCACTGTCACCCAGCTACATGCCTGTTCCCCATCTGTCTTATCTCCTCCCTCTCCACTAAACTCTGCTCAGTTAGCAGTAGACTCCTCTCAAGATTGTCAATCTCCCTCAATGTTGCGATTTGCTTCTCGAGATCTCCAATCTGAGCTTCCAGAGAAGCCACTCGCACACAACCATCACAGAGGTATGGACCCTGGACGGGTACATCCAGGCAGCCATACATGCAACAAGATGTGCATTGAGTTAAACCAGCAATCTTGCTAACACTCATTTCCCCTTTAAACAATAAATAAAATAATTACCTTGATAGTTTAAACCCCTTGCTTGTTTGAACTCCTGGTTTTCTAACTCCTACTTGAAAGAGTCTACTTAATAGAGGCTGCTTTCAAACAATGTGAAAGCAGCCTCTATTATATATGTTTAGTATATTATAAAATGCTTTAAATATATTATGCATATACAGGCAGTATGTGATACAAAGAGTATATATATTCTAAGAGACAGGACAACAAATAAAAACTAACTTTAGCCAGCATTTGTGACTAAGTGGCTACTACAAGAGACTGGACATACCCCATTTTTAATACCGTGGGTTGCCTTACAAAATGGTATGCTGGGGTTTATTTTCATTTCTGGACATTACTGTCTCAAAGGCAACCGAGGCCCAGCAAACCTGTCTGGCAAATTTCAGTGTGCAAACATTGAAAAGTACTACCTAAAAGTTTAACAAAGACTGGTGGTAGAATTAGTGCATGGAAAGTGTTAAAATACCACCATTTGCTACACCCTAGGGCAGGCATAGGCAACCTTTGGCACTCCAGATGTATTCGGTGTAAGCATTATGGGAGATTTAGTCCAAAACATTGAGTGCCAAAGGTTGCCTATACCTGCCCTAGAGTGTCATTTATAAAAAAAAAAAAAAAAATTTGATGAGGGTAAACTACATTGGCAGGCTTCAAAAATGTCCCAAGTAGGACATGGGTACATGACCAGCTGTGAAAATTCCAAGTTGGAAAACTGGAATGCGATAAGGTCTTATAGCCCCCAAAGAACACAACACTCAGGAGATGTTGCTTAACACATAGGGGTGTTCTTTGGCAGTAACCCTTAAAGTTCTCCATACATGTATTCTTTAATTGCCATGTGTGTCAAAAAAAAAAAAATGTGTTTTACACTTTTAGGGGGCCAAGCCACCTAAATGGTGGTTTTAGTACTAAGTAAGGAATACAAGTTTGTGTTCCTGACCCTATGGTGATCCTCTAACATTGGGCTTTTCTATACTGAGGAAAACATTTAGAAACTATTTAGCATGAGTATTTGGCAGTTGCGTAACAGATTTTGGGGTTTAAAGTTTGAGAGGTTTTTTTACATTTCTGCATATTTTATATATAAAAAATAATAAATGTTGAAAAAAATTGGTATCTTTAGAAAGACCATTTAATGGCAAGAAAAACTGTGTGGGTACAGTAAATGAGTAAAAGGAAAATTTACAGCTAAACAAATAGAAGAAATTAAAAACAGCCCTCGTCCCAAATGGTAAGAAAATTGAAGTGGTCTGGTCCACTTCAAGCGTCAAGTGGTAAGCGTCCGAACCAGATGCCCATTGGTCACCATTCAGGATTATTTGAAACAGTCAAAACCTTAATTTGTTGAACGAAAATTGAATAGCAGATTTTGAAATTTTGCTTCATTCAGACTTTAATGACTAAATTATTTTTCTGAAATGTGTTTTGCAATTTTCCATTCAGATTAAGACTAATGGAATTGCACCAAAGTAAAATAATGTCCATATTTCATCTGAAAATGAATTTATGAACACAAGTTTGTTTGAATGTTCTGAATATTTGGACTAAAAAAAAAAAAAATTTCATCAGCACCCAAGTCTACATTTCTCATGTGACTCCAACCCATTTTACTCCAGTCTGTCAGTGAATATACAACAGCAAGCTGTTGAAAAGCAAACATAGGGAGCGTTGCTCAAAGAAACTTAGTAATCTATTCATCATTTGAAATGTAACTGCTAAAAAATAAATTCATTTAATCTTAGACGTGCAAAATATTCCCAGATATTTGGAATTGTTAGTTTCCTCCTCCTACCATTCTTATAATTAAGTTATTTTGTGTTATATACACAGTGAAAGAATGAAATACTGGAAAATCTGACCCTCAGAAGTGCTAAAGTTTCCTCATACACAGGATTCGACATAAATAGTCTGTTAAGCAAATGCAAGCACACGAAAATAATTCTTAGGAGTTATTTTATTCAGAACATGTTTAATACAATCGTTGTGGTTTCCCCATAGTGCTTTTGATGTACAGAGCCCTCACATTCTGCCAGTTCTTCTTCAGAAGTGATACCAAGAAATTGATAGATAGGTGGATGTTGTATACAAGTTCTTCCTCTGTCATTTTTACATGTCCAACTGCAACAGCCAAACATAACACCTGTGGAAAGGTAGTAAAGACAATTTAATTCTTGTGTACAATACGCATAATTAGAGATGTTAAGGGAAGGGCAGCTGCGTGTTCACCCAATAGCAGCATCAGACCTATTCTGTTGCCATTTTGTTAAGGATGCTTGACTACAATTGCCAATTATTTCACAGTGACAGGGTGTGTTATGATGGATGTAGTGGCTGTTACCTGCCATTTTTGGGCTGTTACTTCAGCTTTGGGCATGTAAGCATTTGAAAGCGCATAATGCCATAAGGAAATTTAAAAAACAAAATTGCATCTTGGAATATTATATATATGTATATTTTTTTTTTTTTTTTTTTAAATAAAACTGTTGAAAGCCAGTGCAGCATTCAAAAGAGAAAAAAATAAAAATATATACAAGTTTTAAAAAGAGCTACCACAACTCCCTTCACGGATACAGATATCTACAGCGACTTATCAGCCATTACAGATTTGAAGCACACAAGGAACCCTCAAAAAAGACAATTATAATACATATAATGTAAACTTAGTCACTCTTTGGATTACTAAGCCAGTTAAGCAGGTTTTTAAGCATTGTTAGAGTACGTGTACATTACTACACTGTACTGCACAAGGTTTCATTTATTAAGTGGGGGAGGTGTTAACTTGCCTTTTTCATTTGGAACTTTATTGTTGACTTCACCTCATCAACCTTAGCCACCATATTCTCATTGTGAGTAAGCAGTGAAGGGAACTTGCCAGCCTTGTTCAGCCCAGGTCCAAGAATACGGGGAATCTGCTTAATGAGAGATTCTGAGGCCAGGAATGCATCAAACTTTTTGGCTAAAAGATCACCCCAAAAAAAAAAAAAGTCAGCAAGACTACACATAGCAAAAATCTCACACTCAACCATCTCTTAGCATAAACTTACCAAAATAATGCATAGTTTGCATAAAAAGGACACCTCAGTCAACTGAAACATGACTACATACTCACCAAGCTTTTTCACAAGTTTTTTATTCTTGTTCAGTTTCTTTAAAGCCTCAATATCCATATGAGGTAAATCCACAGCCTTTGCTTCATCACAATGCTGCTGATCTCCCAGCACACACACTGAGAATTTAGGGCGTGGTGTTGACTTCAGCCTATGGGTGCAAAAAGAAGTGTAAGCCATAAAATCTATGGACTTTACTAGATGTGTTGCAAAAATTACAAACCTTTAAAACTTGTGACTTGTACTAATTGGTCGGTGGGTTTGAGAAAAAAAAAACAAACCACACCTTCCCTCATGTTTTAAGACCCAGGGTAGGGGTCCGTCCAGATCACCTTAACAAAAATGTTATCTGAACTACCCAAATTGCTTGCCACTGCTGTTTGCGAGAAGAAAAAGCAAGGCAAAGGTTGGGTGATAAGAAATTCCCGACCTGACTGTGCCAGAGAAACGCTTGTCCTTTTGGGGATCGTAGTTTTTCAAGCTGATCTGAAGCTCCACACTCTCAAGGAACCTAAAAAAAAAAAAAAAAATGAAGTTAATTATACTGGTTCGTAAACAGATTCAAATAATTAAAGAGAACTACATAACAGTTGTGAATGGGGGGTAGAAATAAATGCATATTGCGATTGCCTCAGGCTTTTTGAATCTTATCACAGACCAGCAACAAGAAGTCTATATCTCAGCAATATACAAGGTAGACTACACACTCCACCTTTGAATACAATGCTTCTAACAAAGCAGCGATTAGAAATCACATAAGGAATCACTGCACTGGATATATTTAGTGTCATGTGCAAATTGACACCCAATATAAAGACCTTGGAAAATTGAAGGTCTTGAAGTGGATCAGGTATATACAAGTTTTGTAAATATCCCTGAAGGTGACACCACATGTTAGGTACTGGTGGGCATGGGATGCAGCACAAGCTGGTTTTACTTACATGAAGATGTCCCTCGTGGCCACTGACATCTTCTAGATCTTCAGGAGCAGCAGAGAGTACAACAGTGAAGTCCTATGGATGATCGCACAAGAACCCCTACCATATCTCTTGTGATAAGAGACCATGTCTGAATCACACAGCTGTCTCTTAACAGCTGCTGGGATAGGATAAAAAAAAGTTGACAGTGCCTGGAGCTCCCCAACACTGTCCTTCCATTTAGTATTGAGCCCTACCGAAGGTGTGGCTAAGGCAGCAATTACACATGTTCTTGTAGGAATACTGATTCTTCCTTGCAATGGCACTGACATGCTCAATGGAAGGACAGCACCAGGGTACTCCAGACACCAAGCACTAACAGCGTCCATTTACACGTCTCGGGAAAACTTGGCCAATACCTATTACAGTTACACATTAAAGTGGCACTGTCACACTGAACTGACCATTCTCCCGTTTCTTCTGCTCACATGCAGAATGTTCTTTTCTTTATTTCTGATTTACTTTACGTTTAAACCATAAGAGTAGTAACTGATGCTTGAGGTCCTCACACTCTGCATGAGGACAGCGCATCAGCACATTAGCACCTGCCCCTCAAGGGACTTTGGAGGAGGCGGTGCTGCGACCAGGTAAATAAACAAAGGATTTTACAATTTTTATCACAATGGAGGGCAAAGGGAGTGATAGTGCAAGGAATAAAGCTTTGTATTCCTGACACTATAGTATCCCTTCAAGCTCCTACTTGGGTCAACGCGCAAGAAAAAAAAAAATAGATCAGAAATAAAGAGAACAGATTCTGAGAGGGGAAGTAAGAGGAAACAATAGGAGATAGGCAAATTCGGTGTGACAGTGCCGCTTTAAAGGACCACTCCAGGCACCTAGACCACTTCAGCTTAATGAAGTGGTCTGGGTGCCAGGTCCAACTAGGATTAACCCTTTTTTTATAAACAGCAGTTTCAGAGAAACTGCTATGTTTACAAATGGGTTAATCCTTCCTCCAATTCCTCTAGAGGCGCTTGCGTGATTCTCACTGTGAAAAATCAAAGTGAGCGCACGCAAGCGTCCATAGTAAAGCATTGTAAATGCTTTCCTATGCGACCGGCTGAATCCGCGCGCAGCTCTTGCCGCGCGTTGGCATTCAGCCGAATGGGAGGAACGGAGGAGGAGAGCTCCCCGCCCAGCGCTGGAAAAAGGTAAGTTTTAACCCCTTTCCTCTCCCCAGAGCCGGGCGGGAGTGAGACCCTGAGGGTGGGGGCACACTCAGGGCACTATAGTGGTCCTTTAACAAGACTTTTGATGGAGACACTACATAGGCTCAAATTGTGCTCTTTACAGCATATTGAAACACTGCAAAAAAGCAAGAGCGTTGCATTCCATAAAAATAAGAACTGCTACACATTACCCTAGTTTAGGCATAGGCAACCATCGGCACTCCAGATGTTTTGGACTGCACCTCTCATGATGCTTTGCCAGCATTATAGGTGTAAAGAGCATGTAGTCCACAACATCTGGAGTGCCGAAGGTTGCCTAGTTAGAACCACTATTGTACAAGTTTAAGCATTCATGTGATTTCTTTGATTATGCTGCCACTAAAAGGGACACTGCCATTACTGTGCTCTGACTTTGTATTCATCAGATTCATTTGTTTTTATTGACACCACGTTGAATTCGAACATGACATTACTGTGTTTTTACTTAAAGGGACACTGAACACCTGAATAACTCAGCCGGCTTTAGGTTCCTGGCACTTTCAAGATTTTAACAGTCTTCTATGCGCAATTGTACATTTTAGGAGATGTCAACGATTTGTTTTACTCTACACAGTACTATGAAGTTAAATGTATAATGACAGGGTTTAACTAGAAATACATGAAATATCACACGAAGTATAAAATAATTGTTGCACTAGTCCTTACTTTCGTCTTTTTTTCTTTGATCCTTGAAGTAACTCTCTTACTGCCTCATAGAGTGTATCACGGGAAACTTTGCTGCTGCAAAGCAAAAAAAAATTTCAAAATAAAAAAACAAAAAAACTGTTGCCATTGTGCCTTATACTTCAGTGTACTTTACGTGGTCAGGTTATCTATTCATTAACATTCTTTCAAAGTTATACTACAACAAAAAAAGTACACAAATTAAGAGAAATTGTGACAAATGTGTTAAAAACCCAGCCAGCATATAACAATTAAAATGGTTTAGGCTTACCAGAAGTATTTTCTGTATTAATTAAAACTTTTTTTAAATTAGGGTGTGTGTCCTTTTAAATTTAGTCATTTCCTATTTTAGCTTAAACGCTGTTCAGCTAGTTTCTTATTTGGCAACAGGCATTAATATTATCCCCTTAAAGCGGCACTGTCATGCCGAATTCTGTTTTTTTTTTAACCCCCCTCCCGCCTCCACTACATCCAATTGACCCACTAGTCACCCCCAAATGCCCCTAAGCCCCCACATTACCTATTTTTAAATCCTTATTTTCTGCCCCGATCTATATTCAGGGCGCCGCCATCTTTGTGTGGGTAGGTGAAGTCCCTGTGGGACACGTCATCAGCCCACACTAGGCAGACTGTGAGATTCCGCACATGCCCAGTGAAACACCTGGACATGCGAACGGGAATTTCAGCTATTCATTCATTCATCAGACAGACGAATGAGTGAATAGAAAGATCAGCCGAACAAACAAACACAATGTATCAGTGTTAGTTTGTTCGTGCAGGTTATTACAAGGAGGGAGCTACCGGCGTGCAGCTCCCTCCTTGTAATATGTAACTATAGAAGCGGCAGGGAGCAGTGCTCCCCACCACTTCATAAGCCCCCCCAGGTCCCCCTCTCACTCTATGGGGGTCAATATGACCCCCATAATAGCACAAGGGAGATAAAAATCTCCCAAATGCCCCTACTCGCTATACCGCGAGTAGGGGCATGTCCACTAAACAGTGAGCAGCCTGTGGCTGCTCACTGTAAAAAACAAAAAAAAAAAAAAGAACTATTGGCCCCCACCCCTAAACAGTGAGAATGAGGGGGGGGGGGCAGTACTCCCCCCACCCCTGGGCGGCGGGTGGGGGCCATAATGAGAATGGGG
>OW240912.1:157657107-157677402 GCA_933207985.1 Pelobates cultripes
CCCCATTCTCATTATGGCCCCCCCCCGCCGCCCAGGGGTAGGGGCCGGGGGGGGCAGTAGGTCCCCCCCCTCATTCTCACTATGGCCCCCACCCGCCGCCCAGGGGTGGGGGCCGGGGGGGGGGAGTACTGCCCCTCCCCTCATTCTCACTATGGCCCCCACCCGCCGCCCAGGGGTGGGGGCCGGGGGGGGCAGTAGGTCCCCCCCCCATTCTCACTATGGCCCCCACCCGCCGCCCAGGGGTGGGGGCCGGGGGGGGCAGTAGGTCCCCCCATTCTCATTATGGCCCCCACCCGCCGCCCAGGGGTGGGGGCCGGGGGGGGGGCAGTAGGTCCCCCCCCATTCTCATTATGGCCCCCACCCGCCTCCCAGGGGTGGGGGCCGGGGGGGGGCAGTAGGTCCCCCCCCCCTAATTCTCACTATGGCCCCCACCCGCCGCCCAGGGGTGGGGGCCGGGGGGGGCAGTAGGTCTCCCCCCCCTTATTTTATTTTAGGGCCCCCACCCGTGGTTTAGGGGTGGGGGCCAATAGTTTTTTTTTACAGTGAGCAGCCACAGGCTGCTCACTGTTTACCAGACATGCCCCTACTCGCGGTATAGCGAGTAGGGGCATTTAATTTACTAATACTAAGTAATCTTTACTTGGTATTAGTAAAGTTGGCTGAAAGACCAATTTAGGTCTTTCAGCCTTTTAGTAGATAACTCCCTGATACCGTGGGAATTAGGGAGTTATCTACTAAGCGGCTGCAAGATGCAGCCACAGCAATGAATAGGATCAGAGTTTCATTCATTAGAATGAAATTCTGATCCGAATAAAGTGCCGAATTGCGTTCTAAAAGAAACGAACAGACTGTTCTCATTCAGTTAGAATGCAATTCGGCAGTTTTGTGGAAAGTGACAGGAAGCATTGTGGGAACACAGAGGAAAGCTAGGGATCATGGGAAAATTGCTCTGACCAGCGGAAATGAAGCACACTTTGCTCCTCAGCTGGTCAGAGCTGGTCAAGCGGAGGAATCCTCCATAAGGCAAAGAGTCCCTGCTTTGTCTTATGATTTTAAAGAAAACTAAAGAAGACAGGAAGAAAAGAAGAACAGATCCCGAGAGAGGGGGAGAAGAGGAAGAGATTGAGGAAAGGTAAGTTCGGCATGACAGTGCCGCTTTAAGGACCAAACTTCTGGAATAAAATGGAATCATGACATGTCACGTGTCCTTAAGGGGTTAAATATGTATATATAATGCCAGTTGCCAAATAAGAAACTGGTTGAATAGCGTTTTAGCTAAAATAGGAAGTGGCAAAATTCAAAAGGAAAACGTTAGTAGTCAGACAGCTTTGCTAGAGCTTAATAAAAATACAATTTAGCCTCAGGGTAAATTATATTCATAGTAATACCGATTAATCCGAAGTGAGAGAAAAAAAAAAAAAAAAAAAGTTTCCTGCTCCATCAACGGGATTAGCACGTTTCGTTTTAGTAGATACGCTCGGCACACATTTCAAGCAAGTGTTAAACTACATTCACGCTAGGATATTTATCGACTTGTTTTTTTTACCGCCAATATAACATTGTCCGTTCACATTGTGGTTGATCGTTACAACTGACGGCAAGATAAATAGTATATGTGATTTAATTGTTGCTCAGGAAATTAGAATACTTCTGCCAAAGAGCTACGTGTTTTTTTAATACGTAACGCGTTTTAACACCGTAAAACTAACACTGTTCGAATGCGAGGCCTAAAATAGGTGAGGGGCTCAGTCCTAAGGGCCACGTTCTCTAGTCGAGACCGAGAAACCTTCACGTACTCCAGTGTTTGGCACTGAAAAATTACAGATACAAACCAAACGAAATAATTATTTCAAGAGCAGCGAACACAACAAAAGATAAATATATATTCGCTACAACCAAATACAATCCCTCACCTCATTTTCTCAACACCACCTTATTCACACACAGGCAAGAAAAGGGCTACGTGTTCTTGAGCTGGCACATATAAAGAAGTATGTTCTCGCGAGCTTTGAGCTTTTATTTCTCCTCCCACTTAACGCCATATTTGTTGTGGCACGGAGTCGAAAATGGAGAGAGGTAGCGTAAATGCATCTATACGCTAGTATACGTAGTGGTACGTCAAATCTTGTGTGAGCATATGTCTTTATAAGAGAACGCGTAAAATAAACGTAAATTGAAATTGCAAAATCTAAATATCTAATTCAGCTACAGTCACAGCTTGATTTTGCAATTTCAGTTTACTTCTATCATCTGTATTCTCTTAAACCGAGTTAGAACTGCAAGGTTACTGTTGGGTTGTATTCACTGATCTCTGGACTGTAGTCCATTGAAATCTAGCAAAATTCAAGCGAAAACAGCGAATTTGGAGAAAATTAACTCAGGTGCAGTTAAAGAAACACTCTTACGTTAGGCATACAAATATGTATTCCCAGCGTGAGCAGAGTTTGAAAATAAAAAAACTAGGACACATCACTAGTTATACAAAAATCTCTCTCTAACAAAACCCAGAGAAATACATATACACTAGTCTTTAACCCCTTAAGGACACATGACGTGTGACATGTCATGATTCCCTTTTATTCCAGAAGTTTGGTCCTTAAGGGGTTAAAGGGATACTCCAGGCACCCAGACCACTTCTGCCTATTGGAGTGTTCTGGGTGCCAACTCCCACTACCCTTAACCCTGCAAGTGTAATTATTGCAGTTTTCATAAACTGCAATAATTACCTTGCAGGCTTAAGTCCTCCTCTAGTAGCTGTCTATCAGACAGCCACTAGAGGGACTTCCGTGTTCTTAGAACACGAAAAGTGTGTTATATGACGCTGGATGTCCTCACCAGGACCGGCCTTTATGTGTCCTGTGCGAAAAATCTTCACAGCACCCCCTCCTCCCCCCAGTCATCCATGTATAGTGTGTGTGTATAGGAGTGAAGTGATTGTATAGGGGATTTATTAAATTAATAATGATTTAAAAATAAATATTCATCCCTTCTTTCCTGTTGTTACCTAGTTGGGAGAGGGGCATGCTGATCTGAATCTGGTCTGCCCCTCCACGGGCTACCATGGCAACGCTCCGCGCGGTATGCAGACCACGAGAGTTAGACTGGGGAGCTGAAGGGAGCTACTGGGAGGTAAGTAACAACTTGCTGCAGCCCCCCCTCCCCCCCCCACTGCACAGCACATGCCACTGACCACCAGGTAATGCCAAGCAGGGAGGGGGGACAAAAATAAAAACATAAATATAAGATTAAAAAACTGCAGATAAAAAACCATAAATATTAAACATACAATTAGAATAAAAATGCCCCTCCCTGCCCATTTTACACATATTACATCCCATCACAAACACACACACTGCATTCATTATAGACACACACTATACAAACACACACACTGCATTCATTATATACACACACTATACAAACACACACACTGCATTCATTATATACACACACACTATACAAACACACAGACACTGCATTCATTATATACATACACTATACAAACACACACACACTACATTCATTATAGACACACACTATACAAACACACACACTGCATTCATTATAGACACACACTATACAAACACACACACTGCATTCATTATATACACACACTATACAAACACACACACTGCATTCATTATATACACACACACTATACAAACACACAGACACTGCATTCATTATATACATACACTATACAAACACACACACACTACATTCATTATAGACACACACTATGCAAACACACACACTGCATTCATTATAGACACACACTATACAAACACACACACACTACATTCATTATATACACAAACTATACAAACACACACACACACACTGTGAATTATGTACACACACTACACAAACAAACACACACACACACTACACACACTCTGCATTATATACACACACACTACACACACTGCATTATATACACACACACTACACACACTCTGCATTCATTATATACACACACTATACAAACACACACTCTGCATTCATTATATACACAGACTACACAAACACACTGCATTCACTTTACGCACACTGCATTCACTATACACACACTGCATTCACTTTACGCACACTACACACACTGCATTCACTTTACGCACACTGCATTCACTATACACACACTACACACTACATTCACTATACACACACTATACAAACACAAACTCTGCATTCAGTATATATACACACTACACAAACACTCACTGCATTCACTATACACACACTGCATTCACTTTACGCACACTACACACACTGCATTCACTTTACGCACACTACACAAACACACACTCTGCATTCACTATATATACACACTACACAAACACTCACTGCACTCACTACACACACACACACACACAGCTCCCCTGTCTAAACACACCTTGCATCCACTTCATGTATATTTTGTGCATTTACCTTTAGAAATAGTTTATTTTTTCAAAATGGTAAATGTACAGTGTAGCGGAGATACAATATTCCCCAGGTTATCTCCGCTTAAGATCCCAGTGAGGCTCAGGAACAAGTAAATTATAAATCCACAGGCAAAGTTTCCAACAGGCAAAATAATCCAATAGTATCCCCACAGCAATCCCAATGACTGGACGACACACAGCATCGGGAGCAGAACTGTAAGCTTTATTCCACAGTGGCCTTTTAAAGCATGCTCCCATGCAAGGGAGGGATTACATTCATTAATACATTAGCCAATTCGGGAATTTCATGGAGGGAATAAAATGACCAACCGCGCTGGATGAACTAGCCGAATTGGGCTCCATGCGATTTGGCCCTGCGGTCGGTCCTGGAAAAGGCGAATGAAGTACCTGAAAACCTCCAGCTATAGAGGCTTGGGAGGGTTCGCCTGAATCCCCTAGTTCGGTTGATTATGCCTACCGAACGAGGGGCCGTTCGGTAGTTTGGAACCAAATGGACTGGGCTGATGGAGGTCTCAGCGGTGTTCGCCTAGTCGAGTGTCCGTTTTGAGTTCCAGACACTCGACGGCAAAACACCGCTGTTCGGGAGTTTAAGATGGTCGCCCCCGAGAACAAAGGATTGCTACCCAGCTTGTCAGTTACCCGTTTGCAACAATGTTGCAATGGGTAATTGAAGGCACACTTTACACAGGGGAGGTCTGACTGTTCGGTAGTTTCATTAGAACAAACTAAGGGAATGAAACTACCTAACATTCAGACGACTCCAATACATTTTACACATAGAACTTTGCTATTTTACACGAATGCATTCCCTTACTGCATAGACATTTAGCAAATAGACGAATACAGGTTAAACATAATACAAGTCCCAGGGCCATCCGCTACATACAGAATATCGGCAAGTTATCGGCTATCGGCTTAAAAGTTCACACATTATTGGTATCGGCTTTAAAAAAAACAATATCGGTCTATCCCTAGCCTGCAGCCAACAAAAGTGCAGGCCAGAAGTGCCAGACTGCCTCCCCTACATTACAGAGGAGCAGACTAAGTATGTCACATGATACTGTGAGTTTTGCTTTGTAGCTATGGATTATACTTATTTACCTTGACCCAGGGCCGGTGCAAGGATTCTTGCCACCCTAGGCAACAATCCATTTTGCCGCCCCCTCATGAATGCAACTACATTCCCTTTAGATGTTTATTCACTAAATTCTGAATTACAGTGAAGAGACATTTAGGGAAAGAGACGCACTGATTAGGCATTAAAGGGAAACTATAGTGCCAGGAAAACAAAGTAGTTAGCCATGTGTGCGCACTGGCCCGTAATTTTTCTCTACCTTATATCCCCTCTAACCCCTGATGAGGCTCCCTGTGCATGCCAGCTGGCAGGTATTGCACATGCGCAATAGGTACCCCATTCTCCCCAGCGCATGCTGTGAAATTTCCCTACCCTGTGGTTGTGCGCCTGCGCTGTGCGGCACACCTCCTCCTCCATTGGCGAACGTCACTTCCGGTGTGGCCGCGTCACCGGAAGTGACGAGGGTAGGGAAATCTAACGGGGTAGGGTTTTTTGATAGAACACCGGCTTCCCCCTTCCTGCAGGAAGAAGAGTGCTCTGCTGGGGTGCTGGGGTTACAGTAAACCCCGCTCCCCGAGCAGGTAATTTACAGCAGAGGGAGCCCAGCAGCTTAATGGCTGCATGTGGCAAAACTAGCCACTGGAGACTATCAATGTATGAGTATGTTTGTATTCTTTCTAAAGCTGTAGAGACAAGTGTAGGATTGTAATTGCATTTCAGGCGAATGAGGGCATTCAAATGCTGGCGGCATGAAAACCCCAGCATTCATACTGTAGTCTCACAAACAGTGAGTTTCAACACTGTTCGTGAAACGAATAACCTACCGAATGGACGACCACACACAGGAGGTCGTGTGGCGCCCATTAACTGATTGCAACATTGTTGCAATCAGTAGTTAAGTGTGTTCCTAGGTGGCCGTCATTCGGCTACCGACCACGCGGCGGTCGGCCATCTTGGTTCCTTTGTTAGCCCAGCGGGGTTTGGTCGTCGAGCGCCTGGAACCAAAATCGGCTACTCGACGGCGCGAACCCCGCTGGACTTCCAGGCCGTTCAGGAGCCCCGGGCGCTTGGTAGGTTGTTCCCCTGATGTCAATTGGTACTTTGAGTAGAACTTGAATTTAATGTGTGTTTCGTGCGGCGTTCGGTTAGTTAGGCTGGGATCTGAGCAGTATTCTCACGAACTGTGCATTCAGACCCCAGCTATCTACCGAACGTCCATTCATTTAAATGAAGGAAATATTATGGGAATTATGTATTTTAATGTGAAATGTAAGTTCTGCTGCACGGAGGGATAATCCACTTAATGGTATATTCCAGTGGGAGTATCGCTCTCGTGCAGCAGTGCATGGTGGGAAAAATGTATGTATTGTTCAGTTCCCCATGTAGTCCCCTACTGTGCCACCCCTGGAATGTCAGTAATGAAACCCCTTGCATGGGGAATCCCATAAATACTGTGCCTGTAATTAAAAACCTCAGTTGACCTCCAAGCTATGTGTCGTCTAGTTCTTTGGAGGAAGGGATTGTAACTATGCTACTTGCATTTCGTCTGTTTTGTATCGGATTATCCTGTCTACCAGCGGAGATACCGTGCAGGCCCGGACTGGCCATCGGGCACACCGGGCAAATGCCCGATGGGCCGCGGTGGCCATGGGCCAAGGCCGGCAGGGGAGGTCTCAGGATCTCCCCTGCCGGTCTATGCAGGAGGCCGGTGGGGAGATCAAAGATCTCCCTCACCGGCCCATTTAAACAGACCTGCGGCTGGGGAGGGAGGGAGAGGACCCGGCGGAGCTCTATCTTGTAGCTCCACCCGGTTCCTCTCGCGAGATCCGGCGCGTTGCCATGGCAACGCGCCGATCTCGCGAGAGTGAACTCTAGCCCTTAGGCTAGAATTCACTCACCACTGGACCACCAGGGATGATGTCACCGTGCCGATCCCCCTCCTCCCAGCTACCACGTGCCTGTCCCCCCCTCCCAGGCTAAAGGTAAGAGGGAGGGGGGATTTAATGCCTACTTCGTTTTTTATTTTTTATTTCTTTATTTACCCCCCCACACACACACACACATTTATACACAGCACTCTCACACATCACACTCTGCACTCTCACACATCACACTCAGCACTCTCACACACATCATACACAGCACTCTCACACTCAGCACTCTAACACTCAGCACTCTAACACACATCATACACAGCACTCTCACACTCAGCACTCTCACACACATCATACACAGCACTCTCACACTCTGCACTCTCACACACATCATACACAGCACTCTCACACTCAGCACTCTCACACACATCATACACAGCACTCTCACACACATCACACTCTGCACTCTCACACATAACACACACAGCACTCTCACACACAACAAACACAGCACTCTCACACACAACACACACAGCACTCTCACACACATACACAGCACTATCACACACACAACACTCTCACACAGCACTCAGCACTCTCACACATCACTCTCAAACACATAACACTCAGCACTCACACTCAGCACTCACAACACTCTCACACACACACACAGCACCCACACACAAATCAATCACATACAGCACTCACACATACAGCACCCTCACACAGACACAACACCCTCACACAGCACCCACACCTCACACACAGGATCCATCACACACACATACTGCACCCCTCACATACACACACAACCCCCCGATACACTGCATCACACACATACACAATACTTCCAAACATATTTATATAATATATACACATATAAATATACACACAGCACCCCTCACACACACACAGCACCCCTAAACACATTTCATTCCAGACACACACTAGATCCTCTACCCAACTCTGGATCATCTACACACATACACACACTAGATCCCTATATACACTCTGAATCCATTATATACGCACGCTCACTAGATCTCCTATACATATTCTGGGTCCTTCAAACACACACACACTCTGGATCCCCTATTCGCACACTAGATTCCTTGTAAGCAAACACATACTACATTCCCTGAACACACACTCTCTACAAACACTATATCACCTACACACACACACACACACACACACTATAGCCTGTATACACACACTTGCTACATCCCCTAAACACACATTCTCTAAAGCCCCTAGCCACATATGCATTACATTACACCACAAACACACCACGACTAAAACCGACCTTATTACACAATACCACACCACGACCAGCTCACTCTGCACACACGCAATACCCCAAGCAGGCTCCAAACACATGCACAATACTCTTTCCTGGCCCTTTTGTCTCCTGGTATCCATTTATAGAGACACCAGAGACAAGTTGCAAGGAAACACAGTGCAAGCATGTTATTAAATTTGCTTGCACTGTGCAGAACAAATACAGGGCTTTTTTCTCATGCTAGAGCTCTTCAGCAGAGATCTGTGCATGGTCTGCCCTGGAAGAGCATTGAACCAACATGCTCACTTTGAGAGGGGGCGTGTTTGTCATGAGTGATGACAAAACACACCCTCTCTGCCCCGCCCCCTTCTTAGTGGGCCGCTGTGATAAAAAAATGCCCGGGTCGAATTTTTTTCCCAGTCCGGCCCTGATACCGTGGATAATACTACTACTGCGCTACACTGCGCTTGGGGGATGGCTAAGGAGCCGCTCGCCCAGCACAGCATCCCCAGACAGCTATAACAGGGCAGCCCACCGGAAAACCACCCAGTGGGCACCCCCAGAGGCCGGCGCCCCAGGCAAATGCCTTATTCACCTCTTTGGAAATACAATTTTGTAGTAATGCGCTACTTCTCCATTTATCACAGAGCTCCACAACAATAAAACTCCCAGTGTGGAGCTCTGTGACAAGATGTAAAGTAATGTGTCTGTTAGTATCACTGAGCTCCCTAACTATAAAACAGAGTAATGTTTATATATACAGAGTAATTTTATATACCAGAGCTCCACTGTAATACATCTCACTATAATATGATGTAATGTTTGTGTTGTCTGTGTATGTAATATGTGTGATGAATGTGTGTTTGATATGTATGTTATGTGTTGGCTGTGTGTGATATTTGTAATGGGTGTATTAACTGTGTGTGATATATGTGTATTGGTTGTATGTGATATTTGTGCTGGGTTTATTGGCTGTGTGATGGGTATTTAATGCAGACAAAAATATGCATTTAAGCCTACGTGTGAATGAAGGTGTATATTTTTGCAGAGTTATGTGCAAACAGTCCCACAGTCAGGGCCGGACTGGCCCACCGGGATACTGGGAAATTTCCCGGTGGGCCGTCGGCACCTGGGGCCGGGCAGACACCTGGGTCTGCTGGCGGCCGCAGGGGGAGGTCTGCTGGCGGCTGCTGGGGGGAGCTGTTCTGTCTCTGCACAGCGTGCAGCTTAATGAGAACGGGGACGGAATATGACGTCATATTCCGGCCCCGTTCTCATTAAGCTGCGCGCTGGGGAGCAAAGACAGAACAGCTCACCCAGCGGCCGCCAGCAGACCTCCCCCTGCGGCCATGAGACCTCCTCAGCGGCCACTAGCACACCCAGCCGGTCACCCACAGGTAATATGTGTCATTCTGTCAGTGTATGTGTGTTTGTGTGTCTGTGTCATAGTGTGTGTGACGAGACCAATCTCACCACATTGCATTGGAGAAGCCTGGTTGCTCGCCTGCTGCCTTTGGACTATGGCCCCCTGTTAAAAGACTTTGTTTCGCCTGCAGAAAAGCTACCGAACAACCGCACGAATGAATAGACCACCTGGGAGCTGGAGTGTGCCGGCAATTAACCTCCCTGAAGCTGCAGTTAACCGCAGCTTAATTGACAATTACTGGGTGGTCGCGGTTACACCTAGCCGCTACACGATGGCGGTGTTATGGAAGCTCCCCAGGTAGCCAGTGCTTGTTCTACCCAGCGACAGGACACCAAAAGCGGACACTTTTGTCTTACAAGCCCCGCTGAGGCTGGAAGTCTGCAAACCCGTTCGGGAACCGAACAACGGAGCATTCGGGACTTTTAGTGCTGCAATTGTATTCGGTGTGCAAGTACCCAGATAGCCTGCCATAGCCTGTTCGTGGAATTAAAGACTTTGGCTCCATGGCGATTAAACTGTATTCGTTTGGTCTGAGCGCCATTCACTTAATAATGTGCGCTCAGACCTGAGCTATCTGGGGATATGTTAAATGTATAGTTTTAATGTAATGTGTCTTACCTGGTGTATTTTAACAGTAATGCTTGTTTTAGTATCCCCATGTGCATAATGGAGATTTGCCTTTGTCTTGGGAGATAATTGAATTACTTCTCAATTATCTCCCAGGGCAGAGGGGAGGAAGCCAGGATGCATTGTGGGAATATATGTGACTGTGTGTCCTATTTGTCTGCTTGTCTGTCCCTTGTCACAGTCTCCCATTTGGTCCCCTAGGGGAGTGTCCACCAGGTGGGAGACCTGCATAAATACTGGGCAGGTAGCCCTCATTAAACAGACCACTGCTTGACCCTCAACACGGAGCCTTGTCTCGTCTATGGGGGGATTTACTGAATGCTGATAGAGACTGATTGCTAGGAGTGTAAGCCACTTGGATGCTTTTCCTATTCGTCTGCTAGCAGCAATTCGTATGGTTCCTGTTCGTGTGTTTGGAGTGCTATATTGGATGCCGTTCGGGAGTTTGGAGCATTCACTTATTGGCGGTTCGTGTGTTTGGTGTTCTGCAGTAGCTTTGCCTGCATCTCCGGAAAGGGGGCAGATCGCCTAAACGTTTTTTCCCCCTTTTGTGCAAAACGGTCCGTTACAGTGTGTGTCTGTGTCGTGTGTGTGTGTCTGTGTCATGGTGTGTGTGTGTCTGTGTCATGGTGTGTTTGTGTCCGTATCATGGTGTGTGTGTCTGTGTCATGGTGTGTGTGTCTGTGTCTGTATCATGGTGTGTGTGTCTGTGTGTGTGTGTGTCTGTGTCATGGTGTGTGTCTGTATCATGGTCTGTATGTCTGTGTCATGATGTGTGTCTGTTCCATGGTGTGTGTGTGTGTGTGTCTGTATCATGGTGTGTGTGTCTGTGTCATGGTGTGTGGGTGTGTGTCTGTGTCATGGTGTGTGTCTGTGTCATGGTGTGCGTATGTGTGTCTCTATCATGGTGTATGTGTGTCTGTATCATGGTGTGTGTGTCTGTGTCATGGTGTGTGTGTGTGTGTCTGTGTCATGGTGTGTGTCTGGTCATGGTGTGTGTCTGTGTCATGGTGTGTCTGTATCATGGTGTGTTCATGGTGCGCACTGGGGAGCAAAGACAGAACAGCTCACCCAGCGGCCGCCAGCAGACCTCCCCCTGTGGCCATGAGACCTCCTCAGCGGCCACTAGTACACCCAGCCGGTCACCCACAGGTAATATGTGTAATTCTGTCAGTGTATGTGTGTTTGTGTGTCTGCGTCATAGTGTGTGTCTGTGTCGTGTGTGTGTGTGTGTGTCTGTGTCATGGTGTGTGTCTGTGTCATGGTGTGTGTGTGTCTGTGTCATGGTGTGTTTGTGTCTGTATCATGGTGTGTTTGTGTCTGTATCATGGTGTGTGTGTCTGTATCATGGTGTGTGTGTCTGTGTGTGTGTGTGTGTCTGTGTCATGGTGTGTGTGTGTGTGTGTGTGTGTGTGTCTGTATCATGGTGTGTGTCTGTGTCATGGTGTGTGGGTGTGTGTCTGTGTCATGGTGTGTGTCTGTGTAATAGTGTGTGTGTGTGTGTCTGTGTCATGGTGTGTGTCTGTGTCATGGTGTGTGTATGTGTGTCTCTATCATGGTGTGTGTGTGTGTCTGTATCATGGTGTGTGTGTCTGTCATGGTGTGTGTGTGTGTCTGTATCATGGTGTGTGTGTCTGTGTCATGGTGTGTGTCTGTGTCATGGTGTGTGTCTTTGTGTGTTTGTGTCATGGTGTGTCTGTGTCATGGTGTGTGCAGGGCCGGTTCAAGGATTTTTGCCGGCCTAGGCAAAAGAAAGATTTGCCCCTCCCCCTTTCCCCCCCTTCTGGGACATCGCAATGCCCCACCCATATGATCTGCCATATAAACTAGTGCCAGTGCTGCACACAGTGTGTGTTTCCATTAAAAAGCCTGCAGGGACAAACTATAGACACCAGAACAACTTTATTAAGCTGCAGTGGTTCTGGGGACTATAGTGTCCATTTAATGTGAGGTAAATTAGAGATTAGTGCCACGAATAATATACTAGATTTCCTACTTACAATCAGATGAGGATGGTGATGGGCTCTGGCTGCAGTCTGGCTCCACTGGTCTGGTGTAGAACAGGATCTCTGGAGGCTGTTTGTAACTGTGGTCACAAAATTCAATGTTCTGGGAGAACGGGAAGCAATTCAATTCAATGTTCTGGGAGAACGGGAAGCAGCTCCATCTTACACAGGTCAAGGTCTGGGCCCCAGGGCCTGACGGTGAGTGTGGCAAACCTAGCCACTTGGACATTATTTAAGTACTGTCACTTTAAGGGTTGCCTGTATGATTTGCGTGTTATGTGTGTTCCAGCGTATAATGTAATGGGATTGTGTAACACTGTATTGCCTGCATTGGCTATCTGCCGAAAGCAGATAGCTGATTTCCTTTCGTTTCACGAACGGCACCTTTGCAGGCCGTTCGTGAACCGAATGAACTATCATTTAATAGCCCACACACTAAGAGACATGTGGCGCTTGTTAACCGATTGCAACAATGTTGCAATCGGTAATTAGAGGTTCTCCAAGGTGGCCGTCGTTCGACTACCGACCATACGGCGGTCGGCCATCTTGGATCCTTTGTTCCCTCAGCGGTGTTTGGCCGTCGAGCACATGGTACTAAAAACGGCTACTCAACGGCACGAACCCTGCTGAGCTTCCAGGCCGTTCGGGAGTTTCGGGCCATTCGGTATCTTGTTCCCTGGCATGCAATCGGTCTTTTGAACATAGGTTTTAATGCATGTGTTTTTCGTGTGGCGTTTGGTTCGTTTAGCTGGGATCTGAGCGGTAATCTCACGAATGATGCGCTCAGACCCCAGCTATCTGCCGAATGTCCATTCGTGGAAATAGAACGTATATTCAAACAGTTATGCATTTTTATATAAATTGTCAGTTCTGCTGCACGGAGGGATAATCCACTTAACGGTACATTCCTGTGGGAGGATCCCTCTCGTGCAGCAGTGCCTGATGGGAGAAATGTCGTGTATGGTAAGTCGTGTCGTGTATGTAGTCCCCTCTGGGAATGCCCCTGGGAGGGGACTCAGGAAACCCCTTGCATGGGGATTTGTATAAATTGTGGAGCTGGAAATAAAGACCTCAGTTGACCTGAGAGCTATGTGTCGTCTAGTTCTTGGGAGAAAGGGATTGTAACTACGCTACCTGGATTTTACCTGCTTTGTGCCTGCTTGATTCTGTCTATCAGCGGAGATACCGTGCATAATACTACTACTCCGCTACAACTGGTGGCAAGCGACGGGATTCTAACCTCACAGCAAAGCAGGGTTCGGCAGGAATTAAAACGAACGGAAGGAAAGAAACAGCAATTCGTGAACACAGCCATTCGGATGAAACCGGAGTTCGGGAATACGGGAAACGCACGAACAGCCGGTGAATGGAAACGAATTATGCACTTTTGAAACGCAGCACATTAAAGGAGTTTTTAGAAGCAAGAGGAACAGTAGCCAGCAACAAGGCAAAGGCTGTTTTAATTGAGGAGCTGATGGAATGGGACAGAGCCGCAGCTGCTGCAGCACCTCCAATAAGGAAAGAGCAAACGGAATTTGAAATAGAATTCAAGAGCAGGATAGCTCTGTACCCAACCACCCCACCACAGGAGACTTTCGACAGGATCATGGCAAATGTACAGGAATACATCATGGCCAAACAGGGCCACGCAAACCAGCCACCCAAAGAGGGGTCACCGGCTCCACGGAACATCATACAGGGAAAACCAAAAATTCCCTACCAGGCTTTTAAAAACTTCACGGACACAGAGGGTGATATTGATGGATATCTGCAGGACTTCGAAAGACTGTGTCAGCTGCATGAGATTCGGCCCCATGATCAAGTCCCCCTGCTAGCTGGTAAATTATCTGGCCGCGCAGCGGAAGCTTACAGAGCCGTGCCAGATGAGGACAGCAAAGACTACCATAAAGTAAAACAAGCCATCCTAGCTCGGTATGCCATCACTCCAGAGGCGTACCGACTCCAATTCCGGGACCTGAGAAAACAGGAGAAGGACTAATGTACTCTTACGCTGAATTTGCACATAGCCTACAAAGAGCAGCCACCGGGTGGATTGAGGCAGCGCAAGCAACCACTAAGCAGGATATCATGCATCTACTGCTATTGGAACAATTCTACCGGAGATTATCCACCGAGATGCAGAACTGGGTAAGGGACCGTAAACCCTGTACCTTACAAGATGCCGCTAAACTCGCGGACGAGCACCAGGATACTAGGCGAGAACAGCGACCCCCACCTAAAGTATTTCCTCCGGCAAGCATCTACCGGCCTGCCGCGGCGGACCCCCCCCTGATCAGGGGGAACATACAACACGTACCAACCCCGCTACAACAACCGAGCACACATCCGATGCCATACCTGCAACCAACTGGGACATGTACAAAGAGATTGTCCCCGAAACAGGGCACGGCCATCAGGACCACACCAAGGACAACCATTGGGGCCTAGAGCAGCGGTACATTGTTATCAGACCAGAGCGTTTGCACAGCCATCCACCACCGCCCAGATAGAGGAACCGCTAGGCACGCTCTACGAAGTTAATCCAGTGCAAGCGGCCTCAGATAACCGCCAAGGCCATAGGCAAGTGGTCCATATAGAAGGGAAACGTATGGAAGGACTGAGGGATTCCGGGGCCACCATCACATTGGTTCGAAACCATCTGGTGGCAAAAGAACAACTCACGGGGGATTGCATAGCGGTACAGGTGGCAGGGGGAGCCATTTACAAAGTTCCCACTGCCAAAATACATTTGAATTGGGGAGCAGGGGCAGGGCAAGTGGAGGTGGGGATGATGCAAGACTTGCCAGCGGATGTTATTTGGGGGAATGACTTGGGGGAGCTCACCTCCGCTTTTATTCCACGACCTACCACGCAGGAGGCTTATCCAGTCGTCACTACAGGCTCGCACCACGGCACCACCCACCGACTCTGAGGCTCAGGTAAGCAATGCCAACCCCAATCACACTATCCTAGAAACATAGAAACATAGAAACATAGAAACATAGAATGTGACGGCAGATAAGAACCATTCGGCCCATCTAGTCTGCCCAATTTTCTAAATACTTTCATTAGTCCCTAGCCTTATCTTATAGTTAGGATAGCCTTATGCCTATCCCATGCATGCTTAAACTCCTTTACTGGGATGCCCCTTTAGAATTTGGTAGCGAGGTCGCTCTAGATCCTTCCTTACAGGTTTATAAAGACCGAATAGACAAGAACCAGGCAGGCATAGAAGGAGAAAAGTATGCATGGGAAAAAGGGCTATTATACCGATATGCTGAGAAGATAGTGGCCGGATCAGTTCCAATTCCCATTAAACAGTTAAAAGTGCCTCGGAAGTACAGGCAAGAGTTAATGCGCATAGCGCACGACATACCATTGTCCGGGCATTTAGGAATCAGCCGAACCAAACATCGGCTGACGCAAAATTTCTTCTGGCCAGGTATCACCCAAGATATTAGACAATATTGCAATACATGTGATACCTGCCAGAGGGTCGGAAAAAGGGACAGATATAAAGCTAAACTGCACTCACTACCCATAATAGAAGAACCCTTCAGTAGAGTAGCAGTGGACATAATAGGACCACTGAAAAAACCCAGTCCCTCCGGCAAGAAGTACATCTTGACCGTAGTAGATTACACCACCAGATACCCGGAAGCCGTGGCTCTAACTAATGTACATGCCGAGACCGTTGTGGATGCCCTTATGCGAATATTCTCCCGCATGGGATTGCCCCAGGAGATTATTTTGGATAGAGGTACCCAATTCACGGCAGAGGTCACTCACCAACTCTGGAAAGTATGTGGGGTAAAAGCTATCCTTAATTCTCCCTACCATCCCCAGTCTAATGGTCTCTGTGAACGGTTCAACGGAACGCTGAAACAAATGATCCGGACGTTCATAGACACACAAAAAGACTGGGAACGATTCCTACCCCACTTACTGTTCGCATATAGAGAAGTGCCCCAAGAATCCACTGGGTTCTCTCCCTTTGAACTATTATTCGGAAGGAGAGTGAGGGGCCCCCTAGATTTAATCCGAGAACACTGGGAGGGGGGAGTAACCACCTATCGTACCATATGTGCTGGAATTTCGGGAACGGTTGGAGGCATTGACCCAGACCGTACGTACCAACCCCCAAGCGGCCCAGCAAAGACAGCGCAGATGGTATGATAAGGGGGCCAGGGACCGCAGCTTTCAGGTCGGGCAGAAGGTGCTGATCCTACGACCCGTACCTACTGACAAGCTGCAGGCCTCCTGGCAGGGCCCATTCAAGGTGGTAGAGCAAATCTGCGATACAACCTATATAATTGGCCCATGCGCTGGGTCAGGGGGAAGACGCATGCTGCATGTAAACATGCTGAAACCATACAACGAGCGCACCGAAGAGGTGACCGCAATATGTACCTCTGCCGCAGAGGACACAGATAATTTGCCGTTACCAGATCTTCTCGCCAGAGAAACACAGAAGGAAGAGTTAGCCACAGTACAGTTAGGGGAGCGCTTAACTTTGCAGGAGAAAACCCAGGCCCAGAGTTTAATTAGGGAGAAGGGAGCCACCTTCTCCAACCTCCCCGGGTATATCCCGTTAGCCACCCACAGGGTGGAGACCCCAGGTCAACCACCTCTCCGTCAACTTCCTTACCGCATTCCAGAAGCGGTAAAAGAGCATATGCGTAAGGAGATTGAGGAAATGTTACAATTAGGGGTTATTGAGCATTCAGATAGCCCTTGGGCGTCGCCCGTGGTACTAGTGCCGAAGCGGGATGGGACGACCCACTTCTGCGGAGATTATAGAAGGCTCAACGATAAAACGGTATCAGATGCCTACCCCATGCCGTGCATAGACGAGTTGTTAGACAAGATGGCCCGAGGTCATTATCTAACCACAATCGACCTGTGCAAAGGATATTGGCAAATCCCTTTAGCAGAGGACGCCATTCCGAAGTCAGCGTTTGTCACTCCGTTTGGCCTATACCAGTTTAGAGTTATGCCATTCAGAATGAAAAACACCCAGCCACCTTCCAGAGGATGGTAGACCGACTATTAGACGGGTTTCAGGAATACGCGTGCGCCTATCTGGACGACATAGCGATTTTCAGCTATTCCTGGACCGACCACCTGAGCCATGTAGGGGCGGTTTTAGACCATATTAGGGAGGCAGGCCTGACCCTTAAACCCAGTAAGTGATGGCCGAAGTCCAATATTTAGGACACCGAGTAGGAAGTGGCCAACAGAAACCAGAACCGGCCAAAATAGAGGCGGTAGCCAACTGGCCCACTCCCCGCACCAAAACCCAGGTTTTAGCATTCTTAGGTACCGCATGGTATTATAGGAAATTTGTGCCCGATTACAGTACCCTGGCAAAGCCCCTCACAGATTTGACCCGCAAGAATCTCCCCAAGTTAGTAGTATGGGCCCCAGAGTGTGAAATGGCATTCCAGCAACTTAAAACTGCTCTTGTTAACGCACCTATACTCGCTGTTCCTGATCCAACTAAACGCTTTCTCGTCCATACAGACGCTTCTATTTTTGGATTGGGAGCAGTACTGAGCCAAGTCAGAGCGGATGGCGGCGAGCATCCCGTGGCTTACTTAAGCAGAAAACTTTTAGCCCGAGAAGTAAGCTACGCCGCCATTGAAAAAGAATGCCTTGCCTTGGTGTGGGCCCTCAAGAAATTGCAACCATATTTATACGGACAAACATTTGCATTACTCACAGATCACAACCCGTTGGTCTGGCTGAACCGGGTGTCAGGGGACAATGCCAGGCTGTTGCGCTGGAGTTTGGCGCTGCAGCCTTTTGACTTTACGATTCAGTACTGCCCGGGAAAGCTAAATGGCAACGCCGACGGGTTATCCAGACAAACTGAACTTGAGACGTGATCTGTGAGTAGTCCTCCGGACATCCCCAAGCCGATCCGTTGGGATCAGACTGTGTATGCCGGCTTGGTTCTGGGGGAGCATTGTGGCAAACCTAGCCACTTGGACATTATTTAAGTACTGTCACTTTAAGGGTTGCCTGTATGATTTGCGTGTTATGTGTGTTCCAGCGTATAATGTAATGGGATTGTGTAACACTGTATTGCCTGAATTGGCTATCTGCCGAAAGCAGATAGCTGATTTCCTTTCGTTTCACGAACGGCACCTTTGCGGGCCGTTCGTGAACCGAATGAACTATCATTTAATAGCCCACACACAAAGAGACGTGTGGCGCTTGTTAACCGATTGCAACAATGTTGCAGTCGGTAATTAGAGGCTCTCCAAGGTGGCCGTCGTTCGACTACCGACCATGCGGCGGTCGGCCATCTTGGATCCTTTGTTCCCTCAGCGGTGTTTGGTCGTCGAGCTCTTGGTACTAAAAACGGCTGTTCGACGGCACGAACACTGCTGAGCTTCCAGGCCGTTCGGGAGTTCCGGTGTCTTATTCCCTGGCATGCAATCGGTCTTTTGAACATAGGTTTTAATTAATGTGTTTTTTGTGCGGCGTTCTGTTGGTTTAGCTGGGATCTGAGCGGTAATCTCACGAATGATGCGCTCAGACCCCAGCTATCTGCCGAACGTCCATTCGTGCAAATAGACCGTATATTCAAACAGTTATGCATTTTTATATAAATTGTCGGTTCTGCTGCACGGAGGGATAATCCACTTAACGGTACATTCCTGTGGGAGGATCCCTCTCGTGCAGCAGCGCCTGATGGGAGAAATGTCATGTATGGTAAGTCCCCCATGTAGTCCCCTCTGGGAATGCCCCTGGGAGGGGACTCAGGAAACCCCTTGCATGGGGACTTGTATAAATTGTGGAGCTGGAAATAAAGACCTCAGTTGACCTCCAAGCTATGTGTCGTCTAGTTCTTGGGAGAAAGGGGTTGTAACTACGCTACCTGGATTTTACCTGCTTTGTGCCTGCTTGATTCTGTCTACCAGCGGAGATACCGTGGATAATACTACTACTCCGCTACAGTGAGTATGCCCATAAAGCCCACCCATAAGTCCATGTTCCACCCATGAGTTCGCTCACAGGGAGTAGAGTGTGTTGGGGATGTGTTATGTGTTACTGTAGAGGATCTAATGTCTGTGCTTATGGAATGTAGTGTATAGGGATACCAATTTGTGTAGGTGATGCAGTGTGTTTGTGTGTAGTGGAAGCAGTGTGTTTTTGTGTAAGGGATAGAAAGCAGTGAGTGTTTGTGTATAAGGGATGCAAAGTGTGTTTCTGTGTATGTAAAGGATGCAGTGTGTGTGTAAGAAATGCATTGTGTTTCTGTGTGTGTGTAAGAGAAGCAGTGTGTGTTTGCATGTGTGTGTAAGGGATGCATTGTGTGTTTCTGTGTATATGTGCAAAGGATGCATTGTCTTTATGTGTAAGGGTTGCATTGTGTGTTTCTCTGTGTGTAAGGGAAGCATGTTGTGTTTCTGTGTGTATAGGGATGCATTGTGTGTGAGAAGATTATAGGGGGGGAGACCTATAATCTTCTCTCCCCCCCTCTCCCCTATAATCTACTCTCCCCCCTATAATCTTCTCCCCCCCTATAATCTTCTCTCCCCCCCATAATCT
>OW240912.1:157677748-157694129 GCA_933207985.1 Pelobates cultripes
CCTGTAATCTTCTCTCCCCCCCTCCCTCCCTGTAATCATCTCCTCACCTCCCCTACCCTGCTGTAGCATGGCCGAGCTCCTATCCGGTCCACAACCAGGCGGGACTGACAGGAAGTGCACACTCCGGAAAGGAGCTCGGCCACGCTTAAGCATGGCAGGGGAGGTGAGGCAGTGCGGCAGCCGCCTGAGCACTCTTTATAGAGCACTCAGGGCCGGCGATGGGGGCGCAGGGCGCCCCCTCCTATATGGCATCCGACATGGTATTCACATTAACTGAGTATAGCAGGAAATCCCTACATGTTAAGTATAAAATCAAAAAACTCATTAGACACATATCAATATATATTAGGCCAATACTACATATACAACATGGCATATCATCTGATTAATCTCAATGGTCAGTATTTCATCAGAAAACAAAGCAAAAAGACTCTCTATCACTAATTTTTCTACTCAATATATTACTTAGTGAATGAAAAAAATAGGATCACTTTCTTATCCTAATTATATAAGGACAAATAAAATCAGATAATATCAAAAAGATATGGATAAGTCACATAGAGTATACATTAAAGAAACATTGAGAGGGTGAGATGTTCATTTAGTCCTTTCGGAGTCACAGTATTTAAATGGTGAATCCAGTAGGCTTCACGTTGGAGTAGTAGCTTAGATCTGTCACCTCCTCTTGGTATATATATATTACTCAACCATCTGGGGTGGCAAGACATTGCCTTACATATTACAAACGGCAATATATGGCGCAATGACTTATGGGGCTGGCATAGATTTTTTTTCCAGTTCTGCTTTGTATCCCCAGTCCGGCCCTGCCTGTTACGATTGCCTCCGGTCTAGCAGGAGGTTGGATCGCTTAGATATCCTGGTTCCTGAATTCGGAGAGTCGAACGGGGCTTCAATCGGTATAAATATCTAATTGTAGAATATCCCACTAGCTATAATAAGGCTAGGATTCCCGGATCCCTACAACACCAGTCGAGGCTGCAAGTTGAGGGTAAGATGAACTGGCTTTAATGGCACACAAGCATGGCAATTTATGCAAGTGCCCAGGTCCAGGGACAGCCCCCTATGGACCTGATGGGATACAAGTACAGTACAAAGATTCAACCAATCATAATATCATTCAAACTAGTAACCGCCCAGCTTGGAGATAATGAGTCCAACGGTTATACAATCTAATTATCTCCAAGCGCCCAAAAGTCCATGCTTTATTGTGTCCTAGAAAACAGCATAAAAATACACAATTTCAACATTTTAGTGGAAATATAGTTCATTTGACTAGTCATTCGGTAGCTCGGATCTGGACGCATCAGGTATACTAATTGCGCCCAGATCCCACGAACAGAACGGGGAATTTCTGCCATATAAAGTCTCATTGGGAACTTCCAATGTTTTAAGGCTGGTCAATGGACAGCGGGACCTCGACCTGAAACTCCTGGAGCGGGTGTCGGCTACATATTCACACGAATCCCCGCTCTCCGTATGGTTGTCCCGGCTGTTCGGGAGACGAACGGAGGCCGCCCAGAAGGGGGTACTTAACCTGCGGTTAACCGCAAGATCAATGTTCTAATTGAGGCCACACGCCAGGATGTAGGTGGTCCCCGTTCGTGAGTCTTTCGAAGTTTACCTTCGGATAAATGCACACGAACGTGGATCCCCGGTGACTGTCAATTAGTTGGTGGTTAACCGCAGACCGCAGCTCCGGGGAGGTTAATGAGAGGCACACTCCGCTCGTAGGGTGGTCGGTTATTCGGTACGTTCCGAGGTGACTGGGGTTAAGTGGCGGCACACGCCAAGGGCTAGGTGATCCATCGTTCTTACATATGAATGGGTGTTTATAATGGTTCACGGAATGAGTTCGTATGGTCTATATACCGAACACAGGATGGGTTTTAACGAAAGGGGTTAGTTTGTAACAGTGTGCAAAGGGTTCTTGTAACACTGCCCACAGTCAGATGCACAGTTATACATATACACTTGTCAAATACACCACATGCACACAGTCCCAGGCAGATAGTCGCAGAAACACAGCTGCTGCTGTGTATAATAAAGGGTTTCCTGTTTAACCCTTAAAGGGACCGATCAATTAATTTAATTTGGGTGTGTTACACACATAAGCTTGATCACATGTTTCCCTACAGCCTATCAGTAAACGCCTTTTGCTATTTAAACCTTGTTTGTCCATTTCTCTGTGCCCTGTCGTGGTTTCCAGTTGGTTATCCGAGAGCGCGTTCCTTGTATTGATTTCTTGTGTATCTGACCTTGGCTTCCCTTATTGACTATCCGATCTCTGTATTCCTTGACTTTTGGCTTGGCTCCTGACTATTCTGATATCTCCATTCCTTGACCTTTGGCTTGTTAATCTTTTGCGTTATACCTTTGTCTTATCTTTTCCTTATCTTGTATCTTTTTGCCTTTTTACGTTAAATCTGGCCATTCTAAGGCCCGGTAATACGTCTTAGGTATCTTCTTGTTTTCTACTTAAGTTCTGTGTGTTGGGCATCTACATTGACATTACGACAAGGCCATGGACCCTGCAGACTTAAGTACATAGGTGTCCTCCTGCGAATCTAAACTGGAGGAACATGAACGCCGTATGGATCAGTTTGCCCAGGCCTTCCAGACTTTATTGACTCGTACTGCACACCTTCAATCGGAGACAACCTCTGTTCAGGCAGCATTCAGTGGTCAGAGAGCCCCAACTATAAGCTTATCCCCTCCGCCTAGATTCAGTGGTGATTTCCAGGAGTGTAGGGGTTTCATTAACCAGATAGAGTATCACTTTGAGGCTTCTCCTGGTTCTTTCCCATCTGACAGGGCTAAAATCGGATATTTGATGAACCAGCTATCCGGTAAAGCCCTAGCCTGGGCTAATCCCTATAGGAGAGTGGGAAATCCTTAGCCTACAACTATGTAGCGTTTATAACAGAGTTTAAGAGATCTTTTGAACCCCTTGGGAAAGGAAAGAAGGTAGCCAAAGCACTAAAAACAGGGCAATAGAATTCCTCACGCTAGAGGTAGAGGTAGACTGGACAAACAGCTGCTTGGTGACTGCTTTCTCAGAAGGCCTCTCTGAGGCTCTATTAGATGAGACAGTGGCCAAAGATCTTCCAGATCTGCTGGAGGACTATATCATATATATGATGGATATAAACAATTGTCTTAGGGAGAGGGCTAAAACCAAGTCACGGACTTACCGTACCCCTCTCCTCTCAGCTCCTCATTTGATTCCATCTGCTCCTACAGTTGCTAATGAACCAGAACCTATGCAACTGGGAGTGATGAAGCTGTCAGAAGCTGAGAGACAGTACCGTAGGGCTGAGGGTCTGTGCATGTATTGTGGGAAAAAAGGGCATCTGCCCTTAAATTGCCCAATAGTCCGGAAAACTCCCGCACCTAAGCACCGTTAGAGGACCGGCCTTAGGTGTTATGAAATCGTCCTCTATCTTGCCTCACAACAGATTTCTCCTGCCTGTAGTTTTATCTTGGGGTACTCATGATATACCATGCAAGGCTCTAATCGATTATGGAGCTGCTGAGAATTTTATAGACATGAAGTTTGTGAATGACCTTCTTCTCCCCTTCGGGGAGAGATCCACACCTTTTGCCGTTGAGGCCATACATGGTAGACCCCTTCTGACACCTCATATAACCCATGAGACCCTTCCATTATCCCTGTCCATTGGAATACTACATAGGGAAAATATAGTTCTACAAGATATTTCAAGTCCTTCATGTCCTGTCATTCTTGGGTTTCCCTGGTTGGTGAGACACAATCCGGTCCACAGTGATTCCTCTGCAATACATGCATATTAAGGAGGTATTCAACAAAGCCAATGCCGAGACGCTACCCCCACACCGGCCTTATGATTGTGCCATAGACCTTCTACCAGGCACTATGCCACCTAAGGTAAGGGTGTATCCTCTATCACCCCCGTGAGAACAAAATTATGGAAGAGTATATCCAGGATGCTCTTGCCAAAGGCTTCATACGTAGGTCTTCCTCTCCTGCAGGTGCAGGTTTCTTCTTTGTGTCTAAGAAAGAGGGAGACCTACGGCCTTGTATCGACTATTGAGGTCTTAATAAGATCACTATAAGGAATGTATATCCTATCCCCCTTATAACTGAACTCTTTGATAGACTTAAGGGGGCTAAGGTGTTTACGAAATTAGACCTCAGGAGCGCATATAATCTTGTCAGAATAAAAGAGAACCATGAATGGAAAACCGCATTTAACACACAGAGTATCTCGTAATGCCTTTTGGTTTATGCAATGCTCCGGCGGTTTTCCAAGACCTGATTAACGATGTCTTAAGGGAATTCATTCATTCTTGTGTTCTAGTCTACCTAGACGATATCCTAATTTATTCCCCAGACATTACTACACGCCACGTTCAGGTATCACAAGTACTTACAACTTTTTTACGCAATGGTTTATATTGCAAATTGAAAAAAAAATTATTTGACCAGACAGAGGTACAGTTGTTGGGTTACATTATTTCAACCAAAGGTTTTATAATGGATCCCAAGAAGCTAGAGGTGGTCTTGCAATGGTCCAGACCTAAAGGCCTTAAAGCCATTCAAAGGTTCGTAGGCTTTGCTAACTATTACCGCAGATTCATAAAGGTGTTCTCCTCGGTCATTTCTCCCATTACCAGTCTCACACGTAAAGGGCCATGTCTGTCCCTCTGCAGCTTTGACTGCCTTTAAACAATTGAAGTCTCTTTTTTCAACCGCCCCAGTGCTTGTGCATCCTTTTGTATTGGAGGTTGATGCTTCGGAGACGGGGGTTGGAGCAGTCCTCTCTCAACGTGAGTCCCAAAACGCTCCACTCCATCCTTGTGGCTTCTTCTCCAAAAAGTTATCCCCGGCAGAGGCCAATTATGATATAGGGAACAGGGAATTATTAGCGATAATCCTGGCCCTGAAAGAGTGGAGACATTTGGTAGAGGCAGCTAATGTACCCGTCATGATTATAACAGACCACAAGAACCTGGCATATATCAGTTAATTGACTGCTGAGGTGGCCGCCGTTTCGGCATACGAACACGTGGCGAGAACAATGGACGGTGGCCATCTTAACTCCTGAACGGCGGTCAGCAGGACTTGGTCGTCAAGTGCTTGGAACTGTTTTCGGCATGGCACTTGACGAACACCCGGTCCCCCTCTGGAAGTCCCATACGAACCCCTTCTAAATACGGCAGAAGAACGGCGTTCGGGAGTTTGGAACAGACGAACGAGGGGAGCATTCTCCACAAACCAGAGTGAAAATACCTGCAGTGGTTTTCGTGAAAATTTAATCCGAACAGAGACCGGCTCTTGCCCCTGATTCTATGGAAATATGGAGTTGGCTACAATCTCGTGAAGAGCCGGTCAAACTTTCACATGGTATAACTCTAAAACTACCAAACGGATTTTCACAAATTTTTTATATGTTGCTCACATCACCCTCAGCTACCCAGGGATATATTAATATGTTATGTATAAAGTATATTTTTAAGAATTCTGAAACGTTTTAACTTTTCTGGCCGGTAGATAATTGTATTTGATAAGCTGCTCAAACTCAATTATCTAGCCTGGCCCAGAGGAGGAGTTATGTCTTGCATAAATTGAGCACCCTTGTTCCCAGTAAATCAGTCTTGTTCCAGCATTAAGCTTTGGCTCATGTGTGGATTATTCAGCGATACCAGCGATTTATTACTTAGGATACTGCTATTCTATGGGAAAAAGGGAATGATTGACGGGTCACAGGATTATACCGTCACAGTACATAATACTCAAACCCAGGCTCCTGACAACAAACCCAACAATAAACTGTCTGTGTCACCTGCAGAGTGGACAGAAATACTCCTGTTCCTGAAACGGCTTGGTCCCTCATTGCTATGGACTTCGTAGTCGATCTACCTCCATCTAGGGGGTATACTACCATTTTAACCGTGGTAGATCGTTTCTCAAAAATGGTTCATTTAATCCCTCTTCGTAAGCTCCCCACCTCAGCTGAATTAGCTCAGATCTTCATTAGGGAGATATACAGTAGACATGTGCAATTCATTTCGGCCAAATGTGAATACTTCCGAGTGTCCGAATAGATGAATTGCCGAAGTCCCGAAGCACAGTATTGCCTAAGAACTGCCAGTGGAAGAAATTATATACAGTCCTGAGGCAGCAAACAGTCCCAGCAGCTCTCTTAGCAAAGTAAGGTGTTCTTCTGTCTCTGTAGCAAGCAAAATATCATCAACATATTGCAGTATGGCTGAAGGCTTGGAGAAATCTTTCAAAAAGCCTGCCATTCGCTTATGGAAGATGGTGGGCGAGTTATGGAATCCTTGTGGCAGACATGTCCATGTGTACTGGCGATCTTTCCACGTGAAGGCAAATTTGTATTGGGAGTCTTTATCCAATTTGATACTCCAAAAGCCATTACTCACATCAAGCGTTGAATAAAACTTGGCAGAGGGAGGGATAAGGGAAATTATATACAGTCCTGAGGCAGCAAACAGTCCCAGCAGCTCTCTTAGCAAAGTAAGGTGTTCTTCTTCTGTTTCTCTAGCAAGCAAAATATCATCAACATATTGCAGTATGGCTGAAGGCCACTGTATATAATTTTAAATTAAAAAGTATACAAACATAGCCAGGATTCAGCTGAAGCATTTGCAACACTTACAACAATCAAGTAACATACATTCATATAAAATGTAAGTTACTTAGCCAGTCAATGTAATGACAGGAATGAATAAGTAGATAACTCCCTAATTCCAACGGTATTAGGGAGCTATCTACTAAAAGGTCTTTCAGCCAAATATACTAAGTAAAGATTACTTAGTATTAGTAAATTATGCCCCTACTCGCTATACCGCGAGTAGAGGCATGTCAAGTGGCGGCTCTAGACTTGGCGAGGCCTTAGACGAAACTCATGCACGAGGCCCCCACTAACACCATTATTGAAATAAAAATAGCAGTTGACTTGTGTGTGTAGCGGAGAGATAATTTCCCACAGCTTAACTCCACTGGGATATAAAAAAAATGCAGGAACAAGTAGTAAATCCAAGAGGGTAACCAGCACAATCAGCAATTAAAACCAACAGTATCCCATCACCTTTCCCAATCACTGGACGACACACAGTATCAGGAGTAGAACTGAAGTTTAATGGCAACATTCCTGCTTTTATGAGATTCTCCCATGCATACCATAATTAGTACAGTAACCAATCCCATAGACGTTACCTCCCACACATCTCCCCTTAGATTAACAGTTAACATAATTATCCAGTGCATACTTTTCCCCAATTCTTGGATGTACCCCAAATATGTGGGGTACACCTTTAAATATGGTAGCCCTGATCTGGGTGAGGAACATATCCAAAAATCACCCAGATCAGACCAGGGGTTCAGGAGTTATGAGAAGGTAAAGATTTGACAGACCGCATGGGTAAAGTAGCCGAAAATAGTTCCATGAGATCTGGCCCTGCGGTCAGTCTCTGTTCGTGCCTCAAAAGTCCCGAAAAGCTATGCCATCCATAATTATGTCCGGTTACCAACATAATTATGGATGGCATAGCTTTCCGGGACTTTTGAGGCACGAACAGAGACTGACCGCAGGGCCAGATCTCATGGAACTATTTTCGGCTACTTTACCCATGCGGTCGGTCAAATCTTTTAGTTCGTGGGATTCATCTTATAGTTCGTGGGATTCATCCTGTAAGAAATGATGAATTAGAATCAAATTAGAAGGTAAATCAAGTTTAAGAAATAGAATGTAGATCTGTATGATTGACCTTTGGACCTTTAATATCAAAAGGAGATGTTACAAGTGCCATGTAAATCAGGAAAAACAAGGTGGTGTCATTTCCAGGACAAACAGTCTTTGATCTGTTAATGTAGATGGGACAGATGGGGTTATCAATTCCAAAATCAAAGGCCTTTTGTCTTACTGTTAACAAAGCATACCTTAGAACAGGATTTTGGACCAGTTTGTTCATCCTGAGTTTCGTGTTATCAATAGGGTGTTAATACGTTTTTCCCAACTTATATTTAAATAACAAATAGCTGTTTACTTCTATTGTGAACCACCTACATCAAACAAGAAATAAGGAATTTATTGGTGAGCTTTTGATCCTCCCAAACCCATCACATGCCCCCAAGATAATTTAGATAGATGGAGGGAAGATATGGGTAAATGGAAGGAACAACTTCAAGGAGTAAAAGCTGTATAAATGTAGGCCCAAAATGGCTAGAGAGGGAGCAGTTCTGGTAGGAACTTCAAGGAGTGACTACCAAGCAGAGGTCCAGGGGAGACTTCAATATACAGATCTACACTCTGTTGGTAACTATATTTGACTGTGATGCTTGGTTGATTCCTGTGATATTTGTGATGCTGTATTGTTTTATATCATTGTGTGTTGTTTGGTTTAACCTCAATATATTTGCTGGGTATTAGATTATAGAGCAGGTTGAGTTTTTGCCTATACTGTATATGTGCTGTGTATTATACTATAGAGCACATAGTTAATGCATTTACTGCTATATATCTATGAGTGGTCTTTGTTTTCTAGCTTGTATATGGACTGTTTATTATTCTGATGCAAGTTATTAATCAATATATACTTTGTGGTTGCTTTAATTATTTTATTTGAAATATATTTGAGATATTGTATTCATGGCAAGTGTTGTGATTATTCCATCCTTCTGTGGTATACTGTGATTTGTATGTTATCAATTGTTGCTTTTTCTATGTCTAATACCCTTTTATTAAACCTGATGTATTACCAGTGAATTTATTATCTTTACACCCAATACATTTCTGTTATTACACTTGTCCGTGTGTTTTATTTGTTGCACCTTCCTCAAAGAACAGGGACCCTGTGTGGAAGGGTAAACTGTAATTTCTTACAATCCTACCAAACGACGGGCCGTTCGTGCGTTTCCATCAGTACTTTCTGAAGCCCTGGAGGTCTTAGCGGTGTTCGGTTAGTCGAGTGTCCGTTTTGAGTTCCAGACACTCAACGACCAAACACCGCTGTTCGCGGGTTTAAGATGGCTGCCGCCACGTGTTCGGCTGCCGAAATGGCGGCTACCCAGGGAATATAACAGAGTGTTTGTGCGTTCAAGGGAATGTAATAAGCATTTAGGGAGGTAAATTACAGCCACCCTTCACACCAGGGTGGTCCGGTCGTTCGGTGGTTTAGTTCGTATGGTGAATAGAACTGTTCACAGGTAAGCTGTTCATAGAAACATAGAAACATAGAATGTGACGGCAGATAAGAACCATTCGGCCCATCTAGTCTGCCCAATTTTCGAAATACTTTCATTAGTCCCTAGTCTTATCTTATAGTTAGGATAGCCTTATGCTTATCCCACGCATGCTTAAACTCCTTTACTGTGTTAACCTCTACCACTTCAGCTGGAAGGCTATTCCATGCATCCACTACCCTCTCAGTAAAGTAATACTTCCTGATATTATTTTTAAACCTTTGTCCCTCTAGTTTAAGACTATGTCCTCTTGTTGTGGTAGTTTTTCTTCTTTTAAATATAGTCTCCTCCTTTACTGTGTTGATTCCCTTTATATATTTAAATGTTTCTATCATATCCCCCCTGTCTCGTCTTTCCTCCAAGCTATACATGTTAAGATCCTTTAACCTTTCCTGGTAAGTTTTATCCCGCAATCCATGAACCAGTTTAGTAGCCCTTCTCTGAACCTCTCTCTAAGGTATCAATATCCTTCTGAAGATACGGTCTCCAGTACTGCGTACCATACTCCAAGTGAGGTCTCACCAGTGTTCTGTACAATGGCATGAGCACTTCCCTCTTTCTACTGCTAATACCTCTCCCTATACAACCAAGCATTCTGCTAGCATTTCCTGCTGCTCTATTACATTGCCTACCTTTAAGTCATCAGAAATAATCACCACTAAATCCCTTTCCTCATATGTTGGGGTTAGGACTCTATCAAATATTCTGTACTCTGCCCTTGGGTTTTTACGTCCAAGATGCATTATCTTGCACTTATCCACATTAAATGTCAGTTGCCACAATTCTGACCATTTTTCTAGTTTACCTAAATCATTTGTCATTTGGCTTATCCTCCTGGAACATCAACCCTGTTACATATCTTAGTATCATCAGCAAAAAGACATACCTTACCATCAAGACCTTCTGCAATATCACTAATAAAAATATTAAAGAGAATGGGTCCAAGTACAGATCCCTGAGGTACCCCACTGGCAACAAGTCCAAGCTTCGAATATATTCCATTAACTACAACCCTCTGTTGCCTGTCACTCAACCACTGCCTTACCCATCCAACAATATTTGAATCCAAACTTAAAGATTGCAGTTTATTGATAAGCCTTCTATGTGCAACAGTGTCAAAAGCCTTACTGAAATCTAGGTAAGCAATGTCTACTGCACCACCCTGATCTATAATTTTAGTTACCCAATCAAAAAAATCAATAAGATTAGTTTGGCATGATCTCCCTGAAGTAAACCCATGTTGTCTCTGATCTTGAAATCCATGTGTTTTTAGATGTTCAACAATCCTATCCTTTAACATCACTTTCCCCACTACTGAAGTAAGGCTTTACTGGCCTATAGTTGCCCGACTCCTCCCTATTACCTTTCTTGTGAATGGGCACAACATTCGTTAACTTTCCAATCTTCTGGGACTACTCCTGTTAACAATGATTGGTTAAATAAATCTGTTAATGGTTTTGCTAGTACACCACTAAGCTCTTTTAATAGCTTTGGGTGTATTCCATCAGGTCCCATTGACTTATTTGTCTTTAATTTTGACAGTTGAAATAGAACCTCTTCCTCTGTAAACTCACGTGTAATAAATGACTCATTTATCCTTTTTCTCAACTGAGGTCCCTTTCCTTCATTTTCTTCTGTAAATACAGAACAAAAAATATTCATTGAGGCAGTCAGCCTGACCTTTATCCTCTTCTACATACCTTCCTTCTTTTGTTTTTAATCTAACTAATCCTTGTTTTACTTTTCTTTTCTCATTTATGTATCTAAAAAATGTTTTATCCCCCTTTTTTACTGACTGTGCCATTTTCTCTTCTGTGTGTGATTTGGAAGCTCTTATAACTTGCTTAGCCTCTTTCTGCCTAATCTTATAGATCATTTTGTCTCCCTCACTCTGGGTTTTTTTATAATTCCTAAATGCTAACTTTTTGTTTTTAACTATTTTGGCTACATCTGCGGAGTACCACAGTGGTTTCTTGAATTTTTTGCTTTTACTGACAAGCCTAATGCAATTTTCTGTTGCCTTCAATAGTGCAACTTTTAAATAATCCCATTTCTCTTGGACTCATTTAAATTGCTCCAGTCTGATAATGACTCCTCTACCCATATTCTAATTTTAGAAAAGTCTGTTTTTCTAAAGTCTAAAACTTTTGTTTTTGTGTGGTGTGACTCAGCCACTGTTCTTATATTAAACCACACTGACTGATGATCACTGGATCCTAAACTTTTACCTACAGTAATATCTGATACCAAATCTCCATTTGTTAACACTAAATCTAGTATGGCCTCTTTACGAGTTGGCTCCTCAGCAACTTGTTTTAGAGACAATCCCAGTAGGGAGTTTAGAATATGTGTGCTCCTGGCACAAGTAGCTAATTTTGTTTTCCAATTTACATCAGGAAGATTAAAGTCACCCATGATGATAACTTCCCCCTTCATTGTCATTTTAGCTATTTCCTCAACTAGTAGATTATCTAACTCTTCAATTTGTTCTGGGGGCCTATAAATCACACCTACACGAGTTACTGTGTGATTACCAAATTCTAACGTAGCCCAAACGGACTCTATGTTTGCCTCACTAACTTTTATTAGGCTAGATTTTATGCTATCCTTCACATACAAGGCCACCCCTCCCCCTTTCTTGCCTTCCCTATCTTTCCTATATAAAGAGTACCCTGGTATTGCTATGTCCCAGCCATTTTTCTCATTGTACCATGTCTCAGTAACAGCGACTAAATCTACACTATCAGTTGCCATTATTGCCACAAGTTCATGGATCTTATTCCCTAAACTGCGTGCATTTGTAGACATGACTCTAAGCTTATCATTTTTTAACACACTTGCTACAGGCACCTTCTGTCCTTGTTTTGGGGACAATTGGATTGATGTTTTATCACCCTTTTGCCCCCCCCTCCTAGTTTAAATACATCCTAGCAAAACCTCTGAACTGCTCACTGAGAACATTTGTTCCCTTTTGAGAAAGATGCAAACCATCTTTTTTGTTCAGCTTATCTCCATTCCAAACAGAGCTACCATGAGAAATAAAGCCAAATCCTTTCTCCCGACACCATTCACCAAGCCACAAATTAAAGTCCCTAATACGCATCCGCCTGTCGTTCTGAGTGTTATGCATAGGCAGAACTTCAGAGAATGACAGTGTGGAAGCAACCTGCCGTATATCATTGGCAAAAACACTAAAAACTTCCTTAACCTCTGAAACCTCATTGCAAGCCAAGTCATTTGTCCCTAGATGGACAAGTACATCCAATTCCCCTTCCTGCTTTGCTTGCTTAAAGGACCACTCTAGGCACCCAGACCACTTCGTCTTAATGAAGTGGTCTGGGTGCCTGGTCCAGCTAGGGTTAACCCATTTTTTCATAAACATAGCAGTTTCAGAGAAACTGCTATGTTTGTGAATGGGTTAAGCCTTCCCCCAAAGCCTCTAGTGGCTGTCTCACTGACAGCTGCTAGAGGCGCTTGCGTGCTTCTCACTGTGATTTTCACAGTGAGAGCACGCAAGCGTCCATAGGAAAGCATTGTAAATGCTTTCCTATGTGACCGGCTGAATGCGTGCGCAGCTCTTGCCGCGCGTGCGCATTCAGCCGACGGGGAGGAGAAGAGGAGAATCGGAGGAGGAGAGCTCCCCGCCTAGCGCTGGAAAAAGGTAAGTTTTAACCCCTTTCCCCCTTCCAGAGCCGGGCGGGAGGGGATCCCTGAGGGTGGGGGCACCCTGAGGGCACTATAGTGCCAGGAAAACGAGTATGTTTTCCTGGCACTATAGTGGTCTTTTAACAATATTACAGATACGTCTCCTGTCTCTGTGAGCAGTAGCTCCGGGAAGACACCTCACAAGACCACAATTGTCCATCTCCACACCTCTTATAATGGAATCCCCCAACAACAACTGCTTTCTATTAGGCCTCACCATAGTCTCCAAGCTGGTCTCCACAACACCACTAGTCTCAGTGCCTCTCTCCACAACACCACTAGCCTCAGTGCCTCTCTCCACAACACCACTAGCCTCAGTGCCTCTCTCCACAATACCACTAGTCTTAGTGCCTCTCTCCACAACACCACTAGCCTCAGTGCCTCTCTCCACAATACCACTAGTCTTAGTGCCTCTCTCCACAATACCACTAGTCTTAGTGCTTCTCTCCACAACACCACTAGCCTCAGTGCCTCTCTCCACAACACCACTAGCCTCAGTGCCTCTCTCCACAACACCATTACACTATGAAAGTGCAGAAAATGAATTATGAAGAGCAACAGACTTTGCAAACTACATTTTATCCACAACTCTAAGTCTACCAGATCCTACAGTAATCCATCTGCCTTTCCTAGTATGTCTCTGCGGCAGTGGCTTTGCAGCAGTTCAAGTCTGAGTTTGTTCACCAGATAATTTACAAATCTCAGACTTCAAAAATACAATCTCCTGCCACAAGATAGAGAACTGTCTACAGATTAGACAACAACCAAACTTCCAAAAAGTGGAACGTGAAACAAATGCATAGCAATTGTTACACTGAACTAAGTCTGCCATTCCAATTAGGAGAATAATTTAAATCTAACAAATCTTAACTTTGTATTTATCCTCCTGAATACCTCAGATTACCTCCAGGTTATCTCCAGAATATCTCCAACTACACACTTAGAAACAAAACTCTCCAGAATATCTCCAACTACACACTTAGAAACAAAACTCTCCAGAATATCTCCAACTACACACTTAGAAACAGCACTTGGAAGTAGCACCAAGCTATATTAGACCAGCTAATGACACCAAGCCTTATATAACTCCTAAAATCACCACCCACTAGGAATGTTTAACACCTGGGTAGGCCTCTGCTTATTTGCAAACAATAGCTAATTAACCAGCAATCAATAGCAAGTCTTAATCCAATTTAAATGCCTTATAATTACCAACAGGAATTCAAACCTTGTGCAATCAGTAACCTTTTCCTACAGATGAATCTTACCTGTAACAGTAGAAAAGAAAACTCTTAGCACAACTTTTAGACAGTTGAAGCTTCTGTAAAACTTTCCAGAATATCTCCAACTACACACTTAGAAACAGCACTTGGAAGTAGCACCAAGCTATATTAGACAAGCTAATGACACCAAGCCTTATATAACTCCTAAAATCACCACCCACTAGGAATGTTTAACACCTGGGTAGGCCTCTGCTTATTTGCAAACAATAGCTAATTAACCAGCAATCAATAGCAAGTAACTAGCTTAATCCAATCAAATGCCTTATAATTACCAACAGGAATTCAAACCTTGGGCAATCAGTAACCTTTTCCTACAGATGAATCTTACCTGTAACAGTAGAAAAGAAAGCTCTTAGCACAACTCTTAGACAGTTGAAGCTTCTGTAAAACTCTCCAGAATATCTCCAACTACACACTTAGAAACAGCACTTGGAAGTAGCACCAAGCTATATTAGACAAGCTAATGACACCAAGCCTTATATAACTCCTAAAATCACCGCCCACTAGGAATGTTTAACACCTGGGTAGGCCTCTGCTTATTTGCAAACAATAGCTAATTAACCAGCAATCAATAGCAAGTAACTAGCTTAATCCAATCAAATGCCTTATAATTACCAACAGGAATTCAAACCTTGTGCAATCAGTAACCTTTTCCTACAGATGAATCTTACCTGTAATAGTAGAAAAGAAAACTCTTAGCACTACTCTTAGACAGTTGAAGCTTCTGTAAAACTCTCCAGAATATCTCCAACTACACACTTAGAAACAGCACTTGGAAGTAGCACCAAGCTATGTTCCATCTTTATACCTAACATAGTATAGCCACCCAGGGTGGTCGGTGATTCTGTGTAATCCAGGCATAGGGAAAACTCTTAAGTGTCAACAAGGAAATAAGTTGGACAGCCAAAGGAGTTCTGCTACACTGCTCCCCCTTGACCACAAGCCAGCATACACAGTCAGATCCAGCACGAATCAGCTTGGGGATGTCCGGGGATGCTCACGGATCATTTTTCCAATTCAGTCTGTCTAGACAACCCGTCAGCGTTCTCATTCTGTTTTCTCGGGCGGTATTGTAGATTAAAGTAAAAGGGTTGCAGCGCCAAACTCCAGCGCAGCAGCCTGGCATTGTCCCCCGCCACCCGGTTCAACCATACTAACGGGTTGTGATCTGTGAGCAACGAAAATGGCTGTCCATAAAGATAAGGTTGCAACTTCTTCAGGGCCCACACCACGGCCAGGCATTCTTTTTCGATGGCGGCGTAACTTACTTCTCTCGGCAACAATTTTCTTCTGATATAAGCCACAGGATGTTCTCCGCCACCGGCCCCCGACTTGGCTCAGTACTGCCCCCAATCAAACATAGAAGCATCTGTGTGAACAAGAAAGCGTTTAGTTGGATCAGGGGCTGCCAAGACAGGAGCATTTACAAGTGCGTTCTTCAACTGCTGGAATGCCTGCTCACACTCCAGGGTCCAGTTGACCTGACGGGGAAGGTTTTTACGGGTAAGGTCGGTAAGGGGTTTGGCCAGAGCACTATAATTGGGCACAAACTTTCTATAATACCCTGCCGTCCCTAAAAAGGCTAACACCTGGGTCTTGGTTCTAGGGGTTGGCCACTGAGCTACGGCCTCTACCTTTGCGGGTTCTGGTGCTGCATTCCGCAACCTACTCGGTGGCTGAGGTACTGAACCTCAGCCATCCCAATACTGCACTTGGCCGGTTTTAACGTTAACCCTGCCTCCCTGATCCTGTCTATATGGGCTAGGTGCTCCTGCCAGGTATTGATGAAGATGGCAATATCATCGAGATATGCGCAGGTATAGTCCTGGAACCCATCTAAGAGTCGGTCGACCATCCGCTGGAATGTGGCCGGGCCGTTCGTCATCCCAAACGTCATCACCTTAAATTGGTACAAACCAAAGGGAGTGACGAACGCCGACTTAGGGATAGCATCTGGGGCTAACGGAATCTGCCAATATCCCTTACAAAGATCAATTGTAGTGAGGTATTGGCCCCTAGCCATCCGGTCCAGCAATTCGTCTATCCTGGCATTTTCTCATTTAATCGCTGGTAGTCCACGAAGAAACAGATAGTACCATCCCGTTTAGGTACGAGGACTACCGGAGAA
>OW240912.1:157694229-157734357 GCA_933207985.1 Pelobates cultripes
GAACAATACTAAACACACCACAAATAAGGTTTCTCTCCTGTATGGCTCCACAAATGATGCTTAAGATTAGAAGCGGCTGAAAAGCATTTCTCACACTCCGAACAAAAATATATTTTTTTAACATTCTCTCCACTTTGAATGAAATGACGTTTGGGAAGAGATTAACATAATTAAACACAGGCAGTAAAAATACAGTTTTTAGCCATACACTGTAACTTTAAAACTACACATCCCATCTTCATAATTACATATTTGGAATCAGCACACTTAAAAACATAAACATAACCAAAAATCAGCCAAATCCATCCAGGGGTTAAAAAGTTAGCTGGAGGTCCCTTTATGACTGACTGCAAGCACATTTTCCTGCCCAAAACAGTTCCATAGATTTGGGCTGTGAGGTCGGTCTATTTCAGGCTGAAAAAACGACTAAGTCCCATCACGAATGGGACTTAGTCTCTGCAGCTGAAGTAAGGCTGAGAAAAAAAGACTAGAAGTCCCATGCTTGAATGGGACTTGGCGAACTCTACAGCGAAATAAGGCTGAAAAAGCGGCTGAAAAAAGACCCAAGTCCCATGCGCGGGCGGACTTAGTCTCTGCAGCACTGAAATAAGGCTGAAAAAAGCGCGGCTGAAAAGACTAAGTCCCATGCGAATGGGACTTAGTCTCTGCAGCTGAAATAATTTCCCATTTACTGAACCAAGTGGGAAATAGCAAGGCAGGCACAAAGGGTTTGCACCAGGTCTGGGGACACAGGGGACACCGTCTTAAAGGGGCCGTGTCCCCAACAAGTCTGGGGACACGGCCTTAAAGGGGCAGTGTCCCAATCTTCCTGATGTCCCAAAAAAGGTGTTTAAAGGGCCAGCACCAGTCACATAAAGAGTCCATAAGCCCCAATATGCCCACCGACAGTCTTAAAGGGCCATACACACCAAATAAAAGTGCATACATTTTCACAATCTCCCAGGGGCCATAGTCATGCGGGAGGAGGCTGGCAAATAGGCTTCTCCACAACCCAGGGAAGCAGGGCAATTTGCCATTTAAAGGGCCCGTTACAAATAGCAGTTTGTAACAAGGTGTCAATCCATATCTGCCAAAGTGACCCGATGTAGGGGGACCAGTCCCTATTCTGCTCTGTGTCAGTGTGTATCAGGGAACCTTAGGACAGGTGTCAATCCATATCTGCCAAGTGACCCTATGTAGGGGACCAGTCTCTATTCTGCTCTGTGTCAGTGTGCATCAGGGGCCTGAGGACAGGTGTCAATCCATATGTCAAGGTGTCAATATGTCATATGTCAGGTGTCAATCCATATTGATTGTGATTTAGGAATGTTAGGTGATTTCTGCCCTTTATGGATTAAAACCAGACTCTGTATCAACTGTGTAATTTCCATGGGAGTTTTGCCATGGATCCCCCTCCGGCATGCCACAGTCCAGGTGTTAGTCCCCTTGAAACAACTTTTCCATCCCTATTGTGGCCAGAAAGAGTCCCTGTGTGTTTTAAAATTAGCCTCCCCATTGAAGTCAATGGCGTTTCGGGCGGTTCGCCGGTTCGCGAACATTTGCGGAAGTTCGCGTTCGCCGTTCGCGAACCGAAAATTTCGGGTTCGCGACATCACTACTTCCAATTCTCCCAGAACATTGAATTTTGTGACCACAGTTGCAAACAGCCTCCAGAGAACCTGTTTTACACCAACCAGTGGAGCCAAACTGCAGCCCATCATCATCCTCATCTTGTTGTAAGTAGGCAATCTAGTATATTATTAGTGACACTAATCTATAATTTACCTTACACTAAAGGGACACTATAGTCCCCAGAACGACTGCAGCTTAATGAAGTGGTTCTGGTGTCTATAGCCGGTCCCTGCAGGCTTTTCAGTGTAAACATACACTGTGGCAGCACTGGCGTTAGTTCGTATGGCAGCTCATATAGGTGGGGAATTGTGATGTGCCCATGGGGGGCGGCAAATACAGCTGTTTCCCCATGCAGCCACAGGTGCCGCTGTGCTGGGAGATTGTGATTACTCTTCACTTCCTCCCAGCCTACAGAGCAGCGCATGGGAGAGAGAGAGGAGGAGGCATAATTTAATCTTACAACAAATCCAGTAAGCAAATCTTTATAAATTTGGGGGGGATCAGCTCTGTTTCCACAGTTTATTGGTGTTTACTCTGATGTCTGTATTAATATTGAGGGATTTCTAAGTAGTAACATCAGTGTGTGTCAGCAGGGCCAGCCGTTGGGGTGTGCACGCTGTGCGGTCACGCAGGGTGCCATCACAATAGAGGCGCCCCGCGGACAACACAGCTCACAAGTTGGGGACACCAGCCTATTCAATTTAAACGATTTGCTGGTGGTCCACTGGTGCGCACCAGCAGTAGGTGCAGTCAGATTATAGCCTCTCCCTCATGGTTCCGACGCTCAGTTAGTGAGTCAGAGCACAGGCAGAGATTTTCAGCCTGCGCTCTGAAAACATTGAAAGTCAGAGCCGTGAAGGAGCAGGTATGGCAAAGAGCTACTGATTAGCATAACATCAATATCCGTTATAAAACCAGGAAAAGGTGGGCACCATTGCACTGATTTGGTGGTGCAATGGGCCACTTGACTGGTTTTTCCCCCCAGGCCTAAGGCTGCCAGCCCTCCCCTGCCCCTGGCTAGTCGGGGTATTTACCGCCTAGATGTCCTTTTCCCCAATCTGGAAGGGCACTGTGGAGTCCCAATACGACATCCTAGTAGACTGCTATGATAAGCAAGTTCCTTAGAGCTCTGAGAAGAGCTAGTGATTACAGCAGGTATAGCATTTCCCTACAGCACAAGACGAGGCAGTTGAAGGTAATAAGGTCGGAAGGTTTATTGGTACAGCTTGAGTTTTTATACAGTTTTTCCCAACAAGGTTCACGCCCAGGTGGACCCTGTGGGGCACAGAACACAAGATTAACCCCTTAAGACCGGAGGGTGTACTATTACGCCCTATTTTAGGCGGCTCTAAACGCCGCCGGGCATAATCGTACGCCCTCCGTTTTTTTCTTACTTACCCGGGGGGCTCCCCGCGGCGGATCCTCCATCCTGCAGCCCCCCCCTAGCCATGTGCGAGTGAGGTCCTTGCGAGGACCTCACAATCACATGGCCGGGATAGCTGGCTGCAGCATTGCCAGCAGGGGGGCTGCCTGTAATGACAGGTAGTCCCCCTGCTGGCTGGAAATAAAATAAAATTAAAAAGTGTAAAAAAAAATGATATACTTAGATCATATATATATATATATGATCTAAGTATATATATATATAAATATAAACATATACATACACACACATACACTGTCTAGGTGTATTTTACTATTAATATACAAAGAATATGAGTAAATGGCTGCACTCACGTAATAAAAGTCCAAAATTTAATGATAAATAGTTAAAAAATCCAAGATCAACGTTTCAGTCACCACAGACTTTCATCAGGATCATAAGATTAATGGGACAGACAAACAGTTTATATACACCCTATACAATTATTCTAATCAAGTAAATACAACAAATATGTGCCATAACAAAATGAATATGCTTACCCCAAAAAGAACTCAGCGTGTTACAGGCGTCCCTGTGCGCCCAGTGCGTCTGCGCGGACATGCTCCGCCCCTAAACAACGTCATCATAAGCAGACGTATACTGCTTATTTCTATGGCGACCATCAAGCTGGTGCGTCGCCTAGGCGAAGCTCGGAGTGCTGCCGGCTTCGACCGGTTGCCTGTGCGCCCATGCGAACACGCTACGCACCAGACGACGTCACTCCGTGTGCCGTCCGTCGCCATGGTGACCGCTGAAACAATGCGTCACCACGGAGACGAAAGGACACATTGCCGACATCATCTAAATGGGATAGTGTGCTCAGTGATACTGAGTGATTAGTGGATGATAGCATAAGTTAATATATTAAGTGTTAGGAAAGATGTGTAAAGTGAGCTATACAGTATTAGTGGCTCAGTAATAAAGTGATGATCTGTTGGATCACTTACAATGAGTACATTGCATCTTAAAGTGCTAATGAAAAGTGCATACTCTGTAATATAGAAAGGACCATAACTAAATGGTTCTATATAATAGGACCTGGTAGGTCCAAAGTGCAAATAATTTAAAGTGCCAAAATTTACTAACAAAGTGTCAATGACTACCAAAAAAGTGCTTAAAGTGCAAGAACAAAGTGACAAGTGAAAATAAAAGTGCAAACTTGATTAAAAAATTCACTGAAACATAATATAGGCAAAACCAATTTACATAAAAAATATTGACACATCAAACCCATACAATTAGGTCCAATAATATCAGTGACACCCACATGGTCAATGTTGCTCATAGCTATAAGTATAGCTACATTGCAGGACTTTACCATATACATAGCTTAAATGCCTTAATGGAATGTTTCATTATTACCATGTTATGGTCGGTGTCTCAACTTATATTAATTGAACCTAAAACACATAAAATACATTTAAAATAATGTTCCTAGCTGGAGCTCAATACCCCCTATGATTATGGGTATCTAGAATTACTATTAACAATATATTGAATATCAATATATACTGTACTTAGTATACTAAAGCAACATAATGGTTTCAACAGGAATGAAGCATATGTTAAGCCATATATTGGAAAAAATTGCTATTTTGGAAATTACAACAGCAACGGCCACTGTCGTATAATAAACTGAGATATCCTAAATAGACTATTAGTGCATTATAAAAATGAGTGAAAAGAGATATGCTCATTTAAACCTTTTGGGGACACTGTGTCCAAATAGTAGATCCAATAAGTTTCTCTATTCAATAGCGCTTTTCCTCGATCCCCTGCCCTATTGGACAGTGGGATATGGTCTATGGCTACGAATTTCAAAGAAGATAACGAATGTTTAAGTTCCAAAAAATGTTTGGCTACAGGTTTATCCGACGTTCCGTCTCTGTACGCCAATCTAATACTGGACCGGTGTCCTCGAATTCTCTCGCATAATGCAGTTTCCGTTTTGCCAATGTATGCTAGACCACATGGACATGTCAATTTGTATATGACATGTGTTGTTTTGCATGTAATGGTCATTCTAATGGAGTATTGGTTATTGGTGTGAGGATGAGAAAAGGTTTTAGATGGTGTCATGTGACTGCACGTAACGCATCCTAAACAGCGGACACAACCCCGATTTTGAGTAGTGGCCTTTTCTGTATAACTTGAAACAGGGTCTGTATGGACTAAAAGATCTTTCAAATTTCTGTTTCGTTTGAAACAATTTAGAGGTTTCTCATGAAAGACCTTAGGGAGTGTGTCATCCGCAGCCAAAATTCTCCAGTTCTTCCTAATGGTTGAGGAGATAGTTTTAGTGGTCTGATGGTACGTGGTGGGAAAAACCAACTTTTGGATTGCTTTATGTTTAGAGCTTTCTTCATCAGATACTCGTGGTTGTCTCGCTTTATTCAAGGCTTCATCCAGAATAGAACGTTTATAGCCACGTTGTAAAAACTTCCCCGTCATTTCTGACAATTGTTTTTCTTTAATGAGATCATTGGAGTTGTTTCGCATCACCCTTAGATATTGGGCTTTTGGAAGAGACTTGATGAGCGCTTGTGGATGGGCACTTGATGCGTGTAGCAATGTATTCCGATCCGTCGTTTTGGTATAGAGACTATACTCAAGCCTATCAACCCCGACGGATAACTCCACGTCCAAATATTGGACTTTCTCAGGACTGATTTGGGCTGTGAATCTAATTGGTAGCTTATTAAGATCCTCCAACATATCGTGTGCTTCCAAATCTGTACCTTTCCAGATAATTAGAAGGTCATCGATGTACCTATAGTATCCTTGTATCAAGTGGCCATATGGAGTCAAGATGAATTGTTTTTCATATACGTACATGTAGGCGTTAGCATACATGGGGCCATAGCCGCCCCCATCGAAGTGCCGGATACTTGTAAGTACCATTGATTCTCGAAGCGAAAATAATTCCTTTCAAGTGTAAGGGCCAGAATTTCCAGGATAAACTCGATGGGTGGTCCGTTGTACACTGTTGAGGCTAAAAGTACCTGTCGCATAGCATCATGTGGGATCACCGTGTATAAACTCTTCACGTCCATCGTGATGAGTAACGGTTGATACTCCAAAAATCTGATCTCGCTAACCTTATTCAATAGTGTTGGCGTATCTTTGATGCATGTCTCCAGCTGTTCAATAGACTCTTTGAATAAAAAATCAAGCCATTTGGCTAACGGTTCGAGAATCCCCTGAATTGCAGACACTATTGGACGTCCTGGAGGTTTTTGAGCATTCTTATGGATCTTTGGAATGCTATAGATAATTGGACTGCGTGGATTGATTTGATAAAGGAATTGAAATAAATCGATGTCAATGAATCCTGCTCTCAATCCCATAGAGAGAGTATCATGAATAATTTGTTGAAACATGGCCGTGGGATCACGGTCCAATCGAATATAGGTGGTTGTATCCTGTAATTGACTTTTCAACTCCACTGCATAGTTAACTATTCCGCCCCCTTTATCAGCAGCCCGTATAATGATGGACGAATCATCAGATAGATTTTTAATAAGTTGTGTCTGTCGTTTTGTCATATTCGGTTTTTGATGAGTGGGTTTGAACATCGTAGTGTGTGCTTCCTTGTTGGTTAGTGCCAAGAAGGTCTTGATGGAAGATTTATTCGTCAATGGATCAAACGTCGATTTTACCCGAAATTGATCTTTACTTTTATTATGGGCCAGAGAGGTAGTGGCCTCATTTTTGTTGAAGTAATCCTTCAGCCGCAGATTCCTTCCAAACTTAAACCATTCAACTTCCCATTTAAATTGGTTAGCCTTGGCCATTGGGACAAATGACAATCCTCGACTGAGTAGCTCAGTTTCCTCTCTGATTAACGGCCGATGAGACAAATTGAAGATAGGGATCACTTCCTGAGCGGCGGTTTGCCTTTTGGCATCCCGTTTGGTTTTACCGCCTCTCCTTGTTCTACGTTTCCTCTTATTCGGCTCCGGGTGGAAGCTCCCACTTCTACTGTTTCTAAAAAAAGAGGGGAAGGTATCTGTGGCATCATCTCATTGTGGTCATTGTGGTCATTATCTGAGGCCGACTCACCAGATGTAGTATCAACAGTCACAATGCGAGGTTTAATGATCCTCTTGCGTGGTCTTCTTGGTCTCTGTGGATTACTTCCTGAAAGCCATCTATACACTCGGTGGTCCTGATAGTCCTGGTGGACTCTCTCAAACTTAAGCTTTTAGAACTTAATCAGTTCATTTTTGTATTTTACCAAATCTTCTTGCAGTTTATGTAACATTTTCTGTCCTTCTGTGGAAGCCAGCATAATGGCATGTTCTACCTCCACCGCTAAAAAATTTTTGTCCACATCAATTAAGTCTTCCTTGACGTCCTTAATAATAATTAGCATTAAATCCAATGATGCTTTATTCAGGACCATGGTCCAGTCTTTGCAGACCTTTGCCTTACCTCTGCCAATTGTGGGGATATTCATAATCCTGAATCCTCTAGGGATTCTCTTGGCTTTATAATAATCCGAAAGGAACAGTCCATGCATATCCAAATCTATTCTTCTCCTGCGTAGTCTAGAGAGCTTAAAATATACATCTTTAGCCGTAAAATTGTTGGGTAATTCCAATCCAGTTTGCTGCCATAGTATATTAGTCGCTTCCTCCTGTGAAAATTCCATTGTCTCTGCTTGCTCCGAATAAGCTCCAGCTTGGAATAAAAACTCATCCATATTAGCAATTTAGTAGAAAAGCCCCCCAAAAAATATATATTTACTTACTAGAATAAAAAAACAAATGTATAAATGACCAATTGAGGTAGGGCGATGCTCAGATAATAGAAGGTGCTGGTGCCAGGAAGCGGTTATAGCAAGTAACCATAAAATACAAAAAAACAAAATTGCTCCTGCACTCATGCTTAAACGTCCCTCAGTAGCCGGGTGTAGAGCACCCGGCTACTGAGGGACGTTTAAAATACAAAAAAACAAAATTGCTCCTGCACTCACGCTTAAACGTCCCTCAGTAACATTTGTTTCAAACGAAACAGAAATTTGAAAGATCTTTTAGTCCACACAGACCCTGTTTCAAGTTATACAGAAAAGGCCACTACTCAAAATCGGGGTTGTGTCCGCTGTTTAGGATGCGTTACGTGCAGTCACATGACACCATCTAAAATCTTTTCTCATCCTCACACCAATAAGCAATACTCCATTAGAATGACAATTACATGCAAAACAACACATGTCATATACAAATTGACATGTCCATGTGGTCTAGCATACATTGGCAAAACGGAAACTGCATTATGCGAGAGAATTCGAGGACACCGGTCCAGTATTAGATTGGCGTACAGAGACGGAACGTCGGATAAACCTGTAGCCAAATTTTTTCAAATTGTATTTTATTGGTTTTACAACGAGTGGGCAAAACACCGTACACAGTCGCATGTACAAAGACAATAACATATTAGAAGTGCAAGTCGCAGCTTGCTCACAAAACATAAGTATGTACTTGACATGGCCTAACATATTCATAAGGTTGAAATTCCAATATCTTGCAAACATGGCATGTCATATACCTGCAAATAGTTACAGAGTAGTCCTGCATGCATCTATGTATAGCATAGACAGAAGGGGAGCAGTAGGAAAACGGGGAAGGGACAGAGATGGAGAAAGAGAAGGGAAAAACAGAACAGGGGGACAAAGTGTGATCCGCTTGATGGCATATTTCACAAGATTATTTATCAAACTTGTAGGGGTCTAGAGGTCAGTGGTTGTACCCAGTATGTCAGCTCATGTGGCTTGTTGGTTCGTCAACTGGATCCACTTACACCATGTTTCTCGAAACTTAAGGGCTTGGGAGGGGGAGCACAGAGACATTTTTTCGTAAATGTAATATTGTTGCAATTTATCCTTTAATTGTGACATGGGCGGGCATATTGTGCTTTTCCAGTTTGTCGCTATGAGGTTCCTAGCTGCTAGAGAGGTTATCGCTACTAGTTGGTGATAGATTGATTTAACCTTGGTTTCGGGTAGCAGTAATATGCAGTTAGGGATGGACGGGGAGAAAGCTGAAAGTCCCAATTGTCTCAGAAGTGTTCCTACATCCTCCCACAGAGGTGTGATGCCGGTGCAGGACCATCAAACGTGCATCATCGTGCCCTCCTCCACTCCACATCTCCAGCACAGGGGAGACACAGTCGGATATATTTTATGTAGCTTAGTTGGGGTAAGGTACCAACGGTAAAGTAGTTTTTTGTGGGCTTCTATGTGGGAGTAGCATTTTGTCCATTTAGACAGGCCGTTCAAGGCACCCAACCAGGTGTCGTCCGATAGGTCTGTACCCAAGTCCCCCTCCCATTGTTTTTTGCTCAGCGGCGGTACATCTGGCTGCATTGCTAGCCATGTTCTGTAGCAAATGGAGAGGGCTTTAGGTTTATTCGGTGTGTCCCTACATCTAAGCATAATCAGAGAGGACATTAATGGGTTATTCATGCTGGTAGGAGTTGGCGGGGGCAGAGCGTGAGAGGTCAGTATACTCCTGACTTGCAAGTATTTGAAAGTGTCCTGGGCGGGCACGTTCCATTTCCTCCTTAGTTCTGGAAAGGATACTACTTTATGACGGTCTTCCAAGAAGTGCTCAAGTCTGTCTAAGCCCATTTGTGTCCAGTGTGAAAGAGAAAGTGATTGGGTTATGGTTTTTAGTGCCGTTAGGGGGGCCTTGGGATGCAGCTTATGCCTGTAGCCTATTTGGGCCATAAAGGAATCCCACATCATTATAGTCAGCCTAGTGGTAGGGAAAAAAGGTGTGCGTGTAACGGAGGTGTTTTGGAGTCCACAAATAGTCCGTCATGGAATTATCTTGAAATTGGTCTCTCTCCATATCCACCCATTGTGTGTGGCCTTGGGGTGAGTGTGCCGCTATACAAGTTGCCAGGGCGGCAGCTTTGAAGTAAAGGTGAATGTTAGGAAGGCCCACTCCCCCTCTGTCAGGCGTATTTTGTAGTAGCTTAAGTGGTAACCTCGCTTTTTTGCCCCCCCAAACGAATGTGTTACAGGAGGATTGTAATGCCTTAAATAGTGCAGCGGGTATCGGGAGAGGGAGCATGCGAAACACATAAAGGAGTTTTGGGAGGGTCATCATCTTGAACGTGTTAATCTTACCTAGCCAGGACAGTTGGGTTGCTTTCCAACCTGCTAACTCCTTCGTGCATAGCTGTAATAGAGGTGTGTAATTATGTTTTATAATTCCTGCCATTGTAGGAGATATTTTAACCCCCAGGTACGTTAAGGTGCTATTTCTCCAATCGAATTTGTAAGAGGATTTTTAAGGCATCTAAAACATCCTGGGGTATACTAACAGGTAGTGCCTGTGTTTTGTCCCGGTTTAATTTGTAATGGGAGACGTTCCCAAATTGTGTCAGCAGATCGAGAATATGGGGTAGCGCTTGTCTTGGGTTTGAGAGGGATATTATAACATCGTCCGCAAAAAGAGAAAGTCGGTATTCTTTTCCTTTAACGGATATACCTCGTATGTGTTCGTGATCCTTAATCTTTTGGGCCAGGGGTTCCAGGGAGAGGATATACAGCAGGGGAGAGAGTGGGCAGCCCTGTCTAGTCCCATTAGTTATGTGAAACTTCGAGGAGAGGAAGCCACCGCAGGACACCTTGGCAGCCGGGGTAGTGTATAGTGCCATGATCTGGGATATGATAGGTTGAGGAAAGCCAAATTTGTGAAGAACCTTTTGCATATAAGCCCAGTTGAGCCTGTCAAAGGCCTTCTCTGCGTCAAGCGCCAAGAAGAGGCCTTGACCTTTGGTTCTTTCCAGTTCAGCTAAGAGATTCAGTACCTTTCTGGAATTGTCGGAACCCTGTCTACCTTTAATAAAGCCAGTTTGGTCATTGTGTATGAGTTTGGGCAGGAGTTTGGCCAGTCTGTTACTGAGAATTTTAGCGTATATCTTTGCGTCACAGTTGAGAAGGGAGATGGGCCTAAAGTTTTTACACTCTGTCGTTGGCTTCCTCGGTTTAGGTAACGTCGAGATATGGGCTAACAACAATTCATCCTGTAACGTCCCTTTTTGTATGCTGTGGTTGAAAAGGTTCAGTAAATGGGGGGCTAGAGTTGTCTGGTATGTGCGGTAATAGGAATTAGGCAGACCATCCGGTCCAGGCGCTTTTTGTGCCGGGAGGGATTCAATTGTGGATGAAATTTCCTCAAGGGTAAAAGGGGTGAGGAGTGAATTCGCGTCGTCTTCGCTCAAAGACGGAAGCGTAAGGTCAGATAGGAACTCATTTATTTCCGTGGTGGAGGGAGTGGGCACTTGTGGGTCTGTGTTGAGATTGTATAATTTACTGTAGTAGGTAGCAAACGTGTCTGCTATGTGTTGTGGGCAGGGGCGTATTAGCCGCGAGGCAAACAAGGCATTTGCCTTGGGCGGCATTTTTCAGGGGGCGGCAAAAAACGCCGCCCCCCAAATGCCCAGGGTAAATGTCTTGTTAGCCTCGCGGCTAACAGACATTCTGGGCACTGGGCGGCAGTGGCTGCAGCGCTGGGCGGGCGGGCGGCCGGCGAGGGAGCTCTTCCCCTGAGCGCTCTGCTCAGCTCCCTCGCGCGCCGCCAGCAGAGTGAGGCTGGGAGCCGGGTTGATGACGTCATATTCCGGCTCCCAGCCTCACTCTGCTGGCGGCGCGCAAGGGAGCTGAGCAGAGCGCTCAGGGGAAGAGCTCCCTCGGCGGCCGCCCGCCCGCCCTGCAGCCACTGGACCCCAGGGAGAGGAAGAACCCCCCCCAGCATTACCAAAGGTAAGGAGGCTGGGGGGGGTTAAATAAAAAAAAAAACACAAAAAAACACTAGTGAGTGTGTGTATGTCTGCTAGTGTGTGTGTGGATGTCTGTTAGTGTGTATGTTAGTATGTGTATGTATGTTAGTGTTAGTGTGTGTATGTTAGTGTTAGTGTATGTGTGTTAGTGTGTGTATGTTAGTGTTAGTGTATGTATGTTAGTGTGTGTGTGTTAGTGTGTGTGTGTGTGTGGATGTCTGTTAGTGTGTGTGTGTTAGTGTGTGTGTGTTAGTGTGTGTGTGTATGTTAGTGTTAGTGTGTATGTTAGTGTTAGTGTGTATGTTAGTGTTAGTGTGTGTATGTTAGTGTTAGTGTGTGTGTCTGTTAGTGTTAGTGTGTGTATGTTAGTGTTAGTGTGTGTGTCTGTTAGTGTTAGTGTGTATGTTAATGTTAGTGTATGTATGTTAGTGTGGATGTCTGTTAGTGTGAATGTCTTAGTGTGTGTGTCTGTTAGTGACTGTGTGTTTCTGTTAGCTAGTGAATGCGTATCTGTCAGTGAATGTGTGTGTATTTAGAAGGCGGAGCAGGGGGGAAGGTTGGGTGGCGGTGGCGCGGGTGGGGGTGGCGCGGGGGGGTGCCTGAGTTTTGTCCTGCCTAGGGCAGCACAAAACCAGGATACACCACTGGTTGTGGGTCTAGTATTTTCCCTCCCTTAGCATCCAGGAGGTGTGAGAGTTTAACGGCTTTAGAACGCGCTTTTAGTTGGGAAGCCAGTTTGGCTCCTGCTCTGTTGCCCGAAGCAAAGAAGCTATGTTTCATATGTCTCAGCAGTATCGTCGACTTGGATAATTCCAGGTCGCGCAGTTGGTTCTGCAATCGTAGGATAGTGGCATGGTAAGAAGGGGTTGGGGTTAGTTTGTTTGAGTGTGTGGCCTCAGTAAGTTCCTTCAGGATGTTAGTGTAATTCTCGAGACGTTTCTTTTTGGCATAGCTAGCGTGTTTAATGAAGCACCCCCTAATTACTGCTTTGTGTGCTAACCAGATTTGATCAGGGGTGGAACTGTGTTCTGTATTGTCGTGGAAGTAGTTCTGTAGGTCTTGTTTAACCTGGTTCATTACACTTGGGTCCTTTAATAGCCAGTCATTTAAGCGCCAGCTGCCTCGGCCTTTAGTCGGGAATCGTTCTGTCAGGGACATAGTAACTGGTGCATGGTCAGACCAACTAATGAGCCCGATGTTGGTTCTTTCTATTTTGTGGAGCATCCCCGAGGGAACCAAAAATCGATCTATCCTGGAATAGCAATTGTGCGCTGCTGAGTGGCATGTAAAGTCCCTTTCACTAGGGTGTTGTATTTGCCATGGGTCTACATAATCGTGCGCTGTGAGGATGTGTCTAATGCGAGTGATTAATTTCCGCCTGGTTTTGATGGTCTGGTTCTGTAGGGGATTCTGGTGTGAGGAATCTAGACAATCATCTAACAGAAAATTGGTGTCCCCACCCACTATCACCTCTCCAAAGGCATGTTTTGCACATAGCATCAAAACCAATTCCAAGAAATCAATTTGTCGATCATTGGGGCTATACACATTAATGAACGTATACGGGTTGTTGTTAACATAGCATTGTAGCACTATATATCTGCCTTTCTTGTCTCCAATTTTGCGGACTAGGGAGAAAGCTACATCTTTACTTATTAAGATGGACACTCCTCTTTTTTTTTTTTGCATAGCAAGCATGATAATCTATGGGGTATGCTGTGGAAGTAAATTTTGGACGTTGGCCCCATTTGAAATGTGTTTCTTGAAAGAGTGCCACATGGGCATCTAGGGATTTAGCCTCCTTCAGCGCTAAGCGCCTCTTATGTGGAGAATTGAGCCCCTTGGCATTCAGGGAACATATATTAAGCACCATGGTGTATGGTCTGCGGTCTCATATCACAGGTGGGAGGAGTGAGGCCATCAAGCCACCCATCTGTGAGTCTATGGGTCACCCCACGGTCTGCGGGCAGTTGTGGCCTGATACTCAGGTCCCATGGGTGGACAGAACTTTGGCGTCCCCTAGGATCCTTAGAATAAGCCATGTCTGTATACTAAAATCGTAGTCATCAGAAAGTGAACATAAAAGAGAGGGTAAAAACATAAGAAAAAACATGCAAACTATGTACATAAAACGTTGGTCGAGCGAAGTCCACGAGAGTTAGAGAACGGTTAATGATGCGCTCACAGTTAAGCCACCTTGGGGGGTAGGTGACCAGCAACAGATTAGTAGGTCTCACGCACATTAAGAGACCCATATTGGATGCAATGCTCCGTACGGTGTTACATTTGCTAAGATCTGAACAAGGCATACAAGATTAGAATATATACAGTTGTTGTTTTTTTTTTTTTTTGTCCTTTTTTTTTTTTTTTTTTGTGTGTGTGTGTGTGTTGTCTTTTCGTATCAACAGTAATATGGCAGTATAACATTGGTTAGGCACATCAAATGAGGATACTTATCGTCCCTCTGCAGAGGTCATGGAGGTTCCTGTGACCGGCCACGTGGCACTTGAGTCCAAACTCTATTCAATTTCACTGGCGATTTGGTGTGTTGTAGTGCGGGAGTCGTTGTGGTAGTGAGAGGAATGTCCCAGGCTCGCAACATCTTCCTTCCTTCTTCGGGAGATGTAATACTGGAATCTGTCCCATTGCGCTTGATTAAAAGTCTGGTTGGAAAGCCCCACTTGTATTGGATATTTGCCTCTCGTAGTGCTGCAGTGATGTGGGCAAAGGCTTTCCTCTTCAACATCGTCGATGCAGATAGATCGATAAATAGCTTTATTTGGTTAAAGCGTCCCGGTGGGGGAGGGTTTCGTCGTGCTGCGTGCATGACTCTTTCTTTAGTGGTAAAGTAGTGTATCTTTGTGATTACATCTCTGGGAGTTTGTGGGCCCAGATGTTTTGGTTTGGGCAATCTGTGGGTCCGATCAAGTAAGAGCTCTCCTTCCGTTAACTCTGGCACATATTCTTTGAAAATGTCCTGTATGTAGGATTGCAGCTCTTGAGGTGTTACTGATTCCGGAATCCCCCTCAGCCTGATGTTATTGCGCCGATCTCTATCTTCATGGTCGGCCACTTTGTCTTCTAGCCTTTTAAGCTTGTCTTGCAGTTCAGTATATGCTTCTGCCAGCGTGTTATGGGCGTCTGTTATTTCGTCTGCCCTTTCTTCTAACTTTGCAGTCCTGTCCCCCACTTGTTGGATGTCTGACCTGATGTCTGAGGCTATTTGCATAAGGTCTGTGTGGAAGGTGGATTTTAGGTCTGCCAGTAAGGATTTTAGAGTAGCAGTTGTAACTGGGGCAGAGTGCTGTGAGCAGGGTCATTTACTTCCGAAACGGAGGTTGGTGAGCTCGGGCCGTCGGCGCCATCTTGTCCCGCCATCTCCTGCATGCTGGCCGAGGTGAGGTGCATTTGAAGCGTTTTCTGCTTCTTGCATGTTTTTGCCGCCATCTGCGCCTGTAGTGTGCGGCAAGTATTTACCCGCTGTTTTGCTGGCTTTTGCGGTCGGGTGTATGCTGTGTCTGTGCTGTGAACACCGTACAACGGAGGAGCTCAGCACTCACGCGTCCGTCCTCGTCTGCTGCTAGGACACGCCCCCTCTAGGAACATTATTTTATGTGTTTTAGGTTCAATTAATATAAGTTGAGACACCGACCATAACATGGTAGTAATGAAACATTCCATTAAGGCATTTAAGCTATGTATATGGTAAAGTCCTGCAATGTAGCTATACTTATAGCTATGAGCAACATTGACCATGTGGGTGTCACTGATATTATTGGACCTAATTGTATGGGTTTGATGTGTCAATATTTTTTATGTAAATTGGTTTTGCCTATATTATGTTTCAGTGAATTTTTTAATCAAGTTTGCACTTTTATTTTCACTTGTCACTTTGTTCTTGCACTTTAAGCACTTTTTTGGTAGTCATTGACACTTTGTTAGTAAATTTTGGCACTATAAATTATTTGCACTTTGGACCTACCAGGTCCTATTATATAGAACCATTTAGTTATGGTCCTTTCTATATTACAGAGTATGCACTTTTCATTAGCACTTTAAGATGCAATGTACTCATTGTAAGTGATCCAACAGATCATCACTTTATTACTGAGCCACTAATACTGTATAGCTCACTTTACACATCTTTCCTAACACTTAATATATTAACTTATGCTATCATCCACTAATCACTCAGTATCACTGAGCACGCTATCCCATTTAGATGATGTCGGCAATGTGTCCTTTTGGCTCCGTGGTGACGCATTGTTTCAGCGGTCACCATGGCGACGGACGGCACACGGAGTGACGTCGTCTGGTGCGTAGCGTGTTCGCGTGGGCGCACAGGCAGCCGGTCGAAGCCAGCAGCACTCCGAGCTTCGCCTAGGCGACACACCAGCTTGATGGTCGCCATAGAAATAAGCAGTATACGTCTGCTTATGATGACGTTGTTTAGGGGCGGAGCATGTCCGCGCAGACGCACTGGGCGCACAGGGACGCCGGTAACACGCTGAGTTCTTTTTGGGGTAAGCATATTCATTTTGTTATGGCACATATTTGTCGTATTTACTTGATTAGAATAATTGTATAGGGTGTATATAAACTGTTTGTCTGTCCCATTAATCTTATGATCCTGATGAAAGACTGTGGTGACTGAAACGTTGATCTTGGATTTTTTAACTATTTATCATTAAATTTTGGACTTTTATTACATGAGTGCAGCCATTTACTCATATTCTTTGGATGTTGAAGCTGTTTTTTTGGTTGGCACCCGGCTACTGAGGGACGTTTAAGCGTGAGTGCAGGAGCAATTTTGTTTTTTTTTTACTATTAATATATATATAATTATATATATATATATATATATTAATATCAAATTAAACGTAGACTGATACTGATTAAATATATATATAATTATTGTTATATATATATTTATATATCATATTAAAAAAATATGTAAATACGTTAAAAAATAAAAATAAAAAAAATAATTAAAAATAAATAATTAAAACATATATAGATGTGTGTTATTTCGTTCTAACTGTATTGTGATATTAATATATATATATTTATATCAAAATACACATAGAACGAAATAATATATATATCTATATACATAAATATATACGTATATATCACTATATATATACCTATATATAAATAAAAATATTTAAAAAAAATTATATATATATATACATATATACATATATATATATACACATACGTATATATATATATATATATATACACATATATTAATTCTACATATATATTTATGTAATATTTTTACATAATTAGGTATCTTAATTAATTAAAATTAGCGGGACCTGCCTGACAACCCATGCCGAAAGTAAAGGGAATTTAATTTGCTAGCACTATATTTAACCCTATAACTTTCTAAGACACCATAAAACCTGTACATGGGGGGTACTGTTCTACTCGGGAGACTTCGCTGAACACAAATATGAGTGTTTCAAAACAGTAAAATGTATTACAACGATGATATCGCCAGTAAAAGTGAATTTTTTTGCATTTTTCACGCACAAACAGCACTTACACGGACGATATTATTGCTGCGATACTTTTTACTGTTTTGAAACACAAATATTTGTGTTCAGCAAAGTCTCCCGAGTACAACAGTACCCCTCTTGTACAGGTTTTATGGTGTTTTCAAAAGTTACAGCGTCAAATATAAGGCTTATGTTTCATTTTTTTCACATTAAAATTTGCCAGATTGGTTACGTTGCCTTTGAGACCCTATGGTAGCCCAAGAATGAAAATTACGCCTATGATGGCATACCATTTGCAATAGTAGACAACCCAAGGTATTGCAAATGGGGTATGTCCAGTCTTGCAGTAGTAGACAACCCAAGGTATTGCAAACGGGGTATGTCCAGTCTTTTTTAGTAGCCACAAACACTGGCCAAAATTGGCGTTTTTTTGCAATTTTCACACACAAACAAATACTAACGGTAACTTTGGCCAGTGTTTGTGACCAAATGGCTACTAAAAAAGACTGGACGTACCCGTCTGCAATACCTTGGGTTGTCTACTATTGCAAATGGTATGCCATTATGGGTGTAAATTTAATTCCTGGGCTACTATACAGTCTCAAAGGCAACGTAACCAATTTGGCGAATTTCAATTTCAAATGTAACGTGTTATATTTGACCCTGTAACTTCCCAAAATGCCATAAAACCTGTACATAGGGGGTACTGTCTTACACGTGAGACTTTGCTGAATACAAATATGTGTATTTTATTGCAGTAAAAGCAAACAGTATAATGACATTGACAGTTAAAATGTCATGTAGAACAAAAAAAAAATTAAAATCTTATATTCTCCCATTTTTTTCATATTAAATTATGTTTCATAGCTAAATATTTGATATTAAATGAAAGCCCTGTTTCCCCTGAATAAAATGATATATAATAAGGGTGGGTGCATTTAATATAAAAGAGGTGAATTATGGTTGGACAGACATGTCGTGCAAATGCCAGGTTTTGTTTACATTTTGTTTTGTTCACAACGTGTACATTTGGCTCCGTCCTTAAGGGGTTAACAAGCCAATAAAAACAGGGTTTTACATTCAGACACTCCCATACAGTGTACACAAACCCTCCCCTCTGTTTGGGAGATAATTGAGTTAATTACTGTATCAACTCAATTATCTCCAAACGAAAAGTTTTTACCCATTTTCTGAAAACATCCCAAAAACATATGGGAACCTTTACATCCCCTGATAGCCTTGATCTGGGTGAACAACATATCCAAAATTAACCAAGATTAGAGCAGAGGTTCTGAAATTTTATGGAAGTCTCTTTTGCTCGACCGCACGCATGTTTTCATGCCCGAAATAGTTCCAGAGAATTAGACGTACTTCGAATTTCCGAACGGGACTGATCGTGCACTAAGTCAGTGTTGAAGTGTGTTCGATGGATTACTTCTACTCAACGGCGCTCAGTTCGTGTGGAGTTAGTCGAAGTTAGCTGGAGGTGGAAGTTCTAGCAGTGTTCGTGCCGTCGAGTGTCTAATTTTAGTTCCATGCACTTGATGACAAAACACTGCTGGCCGCGTTTGATTAAACAAGATGGCCGCTGCCACATGTTCGGCTACACGAACAGCGACCACCCAGCCGTTTGTCAATTAAGCTGCGGTTAAACCACAGCCTCTGGGCGGTTAACAAGTAGCACACTTCCAATTATGGGTGGTTCGGTACTTCGGCTGTTCAACCTAAAACCTCAAACACTGCACCAAACACTCCGGGATATCGGAAGACAGCTCCTATGTGCTATGGGTGCAACCAAATTGGGCACATTAAACTGAACTGCCCGCAGCGCACCCCGGACAAGTGGGGGCGACAACCAGCACCACCGACCAGAGCAGCAGCACACTGCATCCAGGAGGACTATAATAAAAAACCACAAGGGAGTTATTTATCGTATTTGACTCAGGACACTCTGAACAATGGTCTGTACTACATGAAGTAAACCCAGTACAGGTAGCCGGTGACAACAGGGCACATTATCGTCAGACCGTCTGAGTAAATGGAGAAGAGGCTAGAGGCCTGAGAGACAGCGGAGCTACCATCACCCTGGTGCAACCACACCAGGTCAAGCCATCCCAACACACCGGACACACTGTGGCTGTCCTGGGAAGCCGGGGGAGCCATCCACAAACTACCCACAGCCCGGGTCCATATTGACTGGGGCACCGGAGCTAAATCCCTGGAAGTAGGGCTTGCCGGCGGAGGTACTCCTAGGGAATGATTTGGGATGTTTGACCTCTCAGTTTGTCCCACCAGCCCAGGAGGGAGCTTTGCCTGTAACGACCCGCCAGCAGACTCGAGCGATGGAGACAACACACTCTCAGGAACCTCAGGTATGAACTGATACCCCGACCCTGGCCATAAATCCCGCTCCCTACTGGGGCATCCCACAAGATTTTGAGAAGGAACAAAGGGTGGATCCCACCTTAGGGGGTTACAGGCGAGCAGCAGGTAAGCCCCAGCAAGACGTAGGCCAGGCACGATTTCAGTGGGAAATGGGGTTATTGTACAGAGTGACAGGAGGGACCGGGCTGGGGGCCAGTCAGGTGACCAAGCGAGAGTCAGGTGACCAAGCGAGTACCAAGCTGAATTACCCCGAATTAGCCATGACATCCCCTTAGCAGGACATCTAGGGATGAAAAAGACCAGAGACAGACTAATGCAGACATTTTTCTGGCCCGGAGTTACGCAGGACTTTAATGACTATTGTAGAACCTGTGATCTGTGCCAGCGCATAGGGGAAAGAGGTGACCACCCCAAGGCCAAACTCTGATCACTCCCCATAATAGGAGAACCATTCTACCGAGTAGCAGTTGACCTAACAGGACCCCTTAGTAAGCCCAGCTCCTCGGGCAAGAATTATATCCCCACCATAGTCGACTAAGCCACTAGGTACCCGGAGGCAGTGGCCCTCTCTAATATTCAGGCTGAGACGGTAGTAGAGGCCCTGGTACAAGTTTTTACTAGGGTAGGATTTCCCCGGGAAATTGTGTCGGACCAGGGGACACAGTTCACGCCAGCTATTACCCAACAGCTCTGGCAGAGCTGCGGAGTAAAACCTATCCTGAGCTCTCCTTACCACCATCAGACGAACGGACTCTGTGAACGGCTTAATGGCACTCTTAAGCAGATCCTCAAGACCTTCACGGAGTCCTGTCGTAATTGGGAAACCTTTCTCCCCCATTTATTGTTCGCATACCGGGAAGTGCCTCAGGAGTCAACCGGCTTCTCTCCCTTCGAATTACTGTATGGGAAAAGAGTATGGGGACCCCTGGACGGGAACATTGGGAGGGAGATATAGGAGAGGCAGGAACCCCTATCGTGCTCTACATTCTGGAGCTGAGGGACCGGTATCCAGGGCCGGACTGGGAATTAAAAGCAGCCCAGGAAAAAATTTATTTACCAGCCCCATAATGCGTTGCGCCAACATAGTGTGCAGATACAGAATTAGAAAAGATAACCTAAAATTAAAAATTATTACTCCAACGTGAAAAAAGCACATATAGGCTTCAAAAAAAACAAGAGTGCAGATTTATTTTAAGCAGACGTGCCCTTGCATATAACCAATGTTTCAGTCCAACTACCATGACATATTAAGGAAAGCTTGGTAATGGGACTGAAATTGTGAATGTATATGGGACTCAACTGTAAAAATTTACGTTATGTTGTTTATTTTGAAGTCCTGTGGGTGCGCTCTTCACTTTAAATATGTTATTGTGCTGGAGTATGCACCTAGCAACAAGACTGGGCCAATATCTGCTCACTGCATATGGTACATATCAATGACATTTCTCTGTGTATTATGCATATATAAATGTACATTAATATATGTGTAAATATTAAGGGCATAATTATATATATAACTAATACACACATTAGACTCCATGGCAATTGAACTGTATGTGTGTTGTCTGAGCGCCATTCAGTAATAATGTGCGCTCAGACCTAAGCTATCTGGGGATATGTTGCATGTCTGTATTTTATGTAATAAATGTAACCTTCTGTATTTTATTGTATTTTACTGTATTTTTACTGCCATGTGCTTAATGGAGTTTTGCCTCTGTCTTTGGAGATAATTGGATTACTTCTAATTATCTCCAGGATAGAAGACTCTGTGAAACTGGTTTTGGGCAGAAAAGCCATGCTTCATTTGGTCACAAAGGACTATGGTCTATCTTTTGAACCACTGGACCAATTTGTATGATTTTGACGTATGTTTGTATTTGGAGTATGCTGATTCTGAAGTTTTATGTGAATGTGATGCATACTTTTAAAATTATGAATAATGTGGAAAAACTGTATTTCTCTGCCATTGTGTAAGGTAATTGTATCACAGGCAGAGGGAAGGATTTTGTGTGGGAATGTCTGAGTCTATTGTACGTGTTTATTGGTTGTTTTCCAAAACCCTGTGGGTGGTACTAATGTGTAAGAATGTGTATATAAGAACAATAAACCCACAGCTCTGTCTGTTCCTGCTTGACCCTCAACACGGAGCCTTGTCTCGTTCTTGGGGGGATTTATTGTATGCTGTTCCAGTTTGACTGCTAGGAGTGTAAACCTATTTGTATGGTTTTTCCTATTCGGCTGTTTACAGCATTTGTATGGTTCCGGTTCGGCTGTTTACGGCATTTATATGGTTTCCTGTTCGGCGGATTGGTGTCTTTGGTAGCTGCCTGTGTATCTGGAAGGGGAAGATCTTCTAAACGGCGGTATATCCCCTTTTATGCCCGGGGGTGCCGTTACAATTTTTGTTGGCAGCGATGAGATGGCGTCCTAGTGTGAGGAGACGCAGGTCGGAGACACTGGTAACGTTTGGAGTTACAAATTGAGGGCAACGCTAGTATCCGTACAGTGCCCCTGGCTACAGCAGGATGGAATCGGCTAGTTTTCGGACAGCTTTCCATGATGAGGAGGAGGAGGCGGCCGCGGACTACAGGGATGCATACAGAAAGGAACTCTGGTATGATGCCCTGGAAGATGCCCAGTGGCGGCGAGGTGAAAGTCTCCCTAGTGATGAGCAGCGGCTACAGAAGCGTGTGGCGATGCGGATGTATCTATTGGGAGAGCAGCCCCTGGATGAGTGGGAAGACTAGAGACCATGGTATGGCGAGAGATCTGGCTAGACAACGCATACCAGGCCTTCTGGTGGCATACCATTCGACTTACCCCCTGGACGGCCGAGCATGATTACGATGGACCGGGTTTATTATGGGATGCCTTGGAGGACGACATTGATCTTGGCAGCACGGAGGGGTCTAGGTTTTGGGACATCTACGACTACCGGATGGGCATGTATGTCTGGGCTGGTGAACGCGAGGTGAGCAAAGACATGACCCACCTGGTAACAAGGGAGTGGGAGCTGGAGCAGGACTACCAACACCTGCTCAGCAGGGCTGGTTATCCAAAGGGGAGACAACATGTCTTCCCCTCCAGCAGCAACACCAGGTCCAGAGCGAGGAGCCTACTACCCCTTCTGGGCTCCAACCAGGCTACTCCCGTGGTAGCGCTGGCATCAGGGCAGAGTACCGCTGGTCTCTGCCCACTCAGCAACCCACCGATCCGGAGGGCTAGTAAACCCCAGAGCCGTGGTGGAGCTCCTGGACATGGACAAGCGACCCACTACCCCAGGTGTAGTAATCAATTCTGGTGGGTGGGTTATATTGCGGATTCTGTTTTGTGGGTGGGTTGTCAAACTAACTCAGGCCCCGACCGACAGAAGGTCAGGTACCTGGTTAGTCTACCCCCATAAGGGTAGATATGTGGCGAAAGTGACCTCGCCACTGGTTTTTGGAGGGGCCTGTTTGCCAGCCTCCTGCCCTGCAACTATGGCCCTGGGATGTATTGCCCTTCTAGGAACTGATTTGGGCATACTTGATTTTATTATGCTGCTGCTGGCCCTTTAAGAACCATCTGGGGACATACTGTGGAGTTACTGGGTGGCCACCATTTCATGTATCAGAGGCACATGGTGAGAACAATGGATGGCGGCCATTTTAACTCACAGACACTGTTTGGACTTTTCTACATGGTGCCATCTCGCCGGTAGTTGGTGCACAAAGACATCGTGCAGTAGTTTTAAACTATACAACAGGGGACACATTATACAGTAATTATTTTTCATATAGCCTGTATATGTTCTGCGGAATCTGCATTAAACTGTATCTTCCAAACTACTGAACAAATCTGGGTGAATTTTGGATATGTGGTTCACCCAGATCCCCCGGTTCTGAGGATATACTTTTTATGGGGGTCTCTTATTGGGGGAATCTGCTACAAGGGATTGCTATGCTCTGCATACTCTCTTGCTATATTCACTGCTAAGCTCTTGTAAGAGCTTGTTCCTGTTTTTACTCTCTAAAAGGAGTCTACGGTGGTTATGGTGTCTGCTGCAGTGCTTGGAGTCCTCAGGAAACGCTAGGAGCATCCTTCAACTGAGGTACCCAGTCGGGGTACCCGTCGATCCGTTACAGGAGTTATCTACCAAAATTTACAAAAAATTACTTAGTATTAGTAAATTTTGCCCCTACTCGAGTAGGAGTTTGGGGTTCTGCAGTAGCTGTGCCTGTATCTCTGGAAAGGGGGACGATCGCCTAAATGGTTTTTACCCCTTGTGTGCAAAACGGTCTGTTACAGGGGGACCTAATGTCCTCCCCCTGGCCCCCACCCCTGAACGGTGGGTAGGGGCCCTAAAGTAAAATAATTGGGGGGACCTAATGTCCTCCCCCCTGGCCCCCAACCCTGAGTGGCGGGTGGGGGCCCTAAATACCAATAGGGGGGACCTATTGTCCTCCCCCCGGACCCCATCCCTGAGCGGTGGGTGGGGGCCCTAAATAAAAATGTTACCCCCCAGGTGACTAGGGGTCCCCAAACCCCTAGTCACCCCCTCAAAAAAAAATTACCCCTACCTAGCCCCTCACCCTAAAAATAATGAGTGGGGACCTTTAACTAAGTACCTGTAAAAAAAATGAAAACTTACCATTTGATGTTTTCTTTCTTCTAAAATCTTTTTTCAGCCCCAAAAAAGTCCAAATAAAAAATCCCCACCGGCTGCTCAGGGTTGGGGGGCAGGGGGAAGGACAATAGGTCCCCCCCTTATTGGTATTTAGGGCTCCCACCCACCGCTCAGGGGTGGGGGCCAGAGGGGAGGACATTAGGTCCCCCCACTTTTTCGAATTTTGGGCCCCCACCCACCGCTCAGGGGGGAGGACATTAGGTGACATGACATCCCTTATTCTAATTTAGGGCCTCCACCCACCGCTCAGGTGTGGGGGCCATGGGTAAGGACATTAGGTCCCCCCCTTATTAGTATTTAGGGCCCCCCACCCACTGCTCAGGGGTGGGGGCCAAGGGGAGGACATTAGGTTCTCCCCCCTTATTTTACTGTAGGGCCCCCATCCGCCTTTCAGGGGTGTGGGCCGGGGGGGGTCAACCAGGGGTGTGGGCCGGGGGGGGCTTCTAACCCTTCAGGTTAGAAGCCCCCACTCGCCATAGGCTGCTCACTGTTTAATAGACATGCCCAGAGGCGGCTCTCTAATTTGGCGATTTAGGCGGCCGCCTAAGACCTTGCGCTGTCAGGGGCCTTGCGGCCTCCTAAATCGCCTTAGTCTATAATGACATGTCGGGTTCTCGGTGCGAGGCCCCTCCTGTGAGTCCGCCGGGTGAGAGCTGCAGACTGAGGTGTCTCGCGCTCTCCAGCCAATCAGAGCGTTGCTGCGGATTACCACAGCAATGCTCTGACTGAAGATCGCGAGACATTCCCCATGTGGTGACTGGAAAATCCACCGGACCACCAGAGACACTGGGAGCCCACTGGACCACCAGGGAATCCTGCAACAACAGCAAAAAGGTAAATTTCAACCCCCCCCTTACCCTGTTACCCCACTTACACTATGTCATCCCCTTCACAACCTGTCACCCCCTTAACATCCTGTCACCCCCTTCACATCCTGTCACCCCCCTCTCACTGTCACCCCCCTCTCCACATCCTGTCACCCCCCTTCACATCCTGTCACCCCCTTCACATCCTGTCACCCCTCTCTCCACACATCCTGTCGCCCCTTCACATCCTGTCACCCCCTAACACTGTCACACCCCCTTCACATCCTGTCACCCCCTTCACATCCTGTCACCCCCCTAACATTGTCACCCCCTACACATCCTGTCACACCTTCACATCCTGTCACCCCCTTCACATCCTGTCACGGCCTTTACATCCTGTCACCACACTAACACTGTCACCCCCTTCACATTCTGTCACCACACTAACACTATGACACCCCCCTCTCACACTGTCACCGCCTCTTACTCTGTCTCCCCCTCTTACCCCACTAACACTATGACACCACCCACACCCTGTCACTCCACCTCTCACCCTGTCACCCCACCTCTCACCCTCTCACCCCCTCTCACCCCATAACCCCCTCTTACTTTGTTACCCCCCCACCCTGTCACCCACTTTTTACTCTGTCACACCCTCTCATCCTATCACTCCCCACACACTGTCACCCCCCACCTCACTCTGTCACACCCCTCTTACTCTGTCACCCCCTAACACTATGTTACCCCCTCTCACCCTGTCACCCCCTCACACTACGTCACACCCTCTTATTCTGTCACCCCCACTCAGACTATGTCACACTCCCTCTCACTGTCACCCCACCACACTTTCACCCCCCTCTTACTCTGTCACCCCCTGTCACTTCCACACTACTTCACCCCCTCTTATTCTGTCACCCCTTCACACTCTGTCACCCCCTCTTACTATGTCACCACCTCACCCTCTCACCCCCTCTCACCTCTTCACCCCCTCTTACTCTGTCACCCTCCCTTACTCTGTCCCCTTACTCTGTCACCTCACCCTGTCACTCCCCACACATCATGTCCCCTCTCACTCTGTCATCACCCTGTCACCCCCCACACCCCGTCACCCGATAACCCCCTCTTACTCTGTCACCCTCCTCTAAACTCTTCACCCCCTCTCACACTGTCACCCCTCCTTACTCTGTCACCTCAACCTGTCACCCCCTCTCACTCTGTCACCCCCTCTCACTCTGTCACCTCCCCTCTTACTCTATCACCCCCTTCTTACTCTGTCAACCACTTACACAATGTCTTACTCCCTCTCACTCTGTCACCCCACGCTCACTCTGTCACCCTCCCTCTCACACTAGGTCTCTCCCCTCTCACACTAGGTCATCCCCCCCCTTACACTCTGTCACCCTTCACTCTGTCAAACCTCTCACTTACACACTGTCACCACTCTCCGCACACACTGTCACCACTCTCTGCACACACTGGCACCCCCTACATGCACATTGTCACCCCCCTCCATACACACTGTCACTCCCTCCAAACACACGGGCACCACTCTGCGCACTCAGTGCCAAAGGCCACAGGCAGTACACAAACATACACATGCTCAGAGAAACATACATACAGACACACACTCTCAGGCACACTCAGGTAGACAATGCAACGATGTATACAGAGATTAGCTCTCTATATCTAGTGCTGCAAGCTCCCCCTTCAATATATCCACAGCTTCTTATACACATACTGTAGCAGAACCCCTTTGGCTGTCTAACTTATTTCCTTGTTATGGTTGACACTTAAGAGTTTTCCCTATGCCTGCATTACACAGAATCACTGACCACCCTGGATGGCTATACTATGTTCGGTATAAAGATGGAACAGCTTACCTGTGAACAGTTCTATTCACCATATGAACTAAACTACCGAACGACCGGACCACCCTGGTGTGAAGGGTGGCTGTAATTTACCTCCCTGATTGCTTATTTCATTCCCTTGAACGCACGAACACTCTGTTATATTCCCTGGGTAGCCGCCATTTCGGCAGCCGAACACGTGGCGGCGGCCATCTTAAACCCGGGAACAGCGGTATTTGGTCGTTGAGTGTCTGGAATTCAAAACGGACACTCGACTAACCGAACACCGCTAAGACCTCCAGGGCTTCAGAAAGTACTGATGGAAACGCACGAACGGCCCGTCGTTTGGTAGGATGAATCCCACGAACTAGGGGATTCATCCGGTTACCAACATAATTATGGATGGCATAGCCTTTCGGGACTTTTGAGGCACGAACAGAGACCGACCGCAGGGCCAGATCTCATGGAACTATTTTTGGCTACTTTACCCATGCGGTCGGTCAAATCTTTACCTTCTCATAACTCCCGAACCCCTGGTCTGATCTGGGTGATTTTTGGATATGTTCCTCACCCAGATCAGGGCTACCAGGGGGTACCATATTTATAGGTGTTCCCCACATATTTGGGGTACATCCAAGAATTGGGGAAAAGTATGCACTGGATAATTATGTTAACTGTTAATCTAAGGGGAGGAGATGTGTGGGAGGTAACGTCTATGGGATTGGTTACTGTACTAATTATGGTGAGTCTCTCCCTTGCATGGGAGAATCTCATAAAAGCAGGAATGTTGCCATTAAACTTCAGTTATACTCCTGATACTGTGTGTCGTCCAGTGATTGGGAAAGTTGATGGGATACTGTTGGTTTTTATTGCTGATTGTGCTGGTTACCCTCTTGGATTTACTACTTGTTCCTGCATTCTTTTAATATCCCAGTGGAGTTAAGTTGTGGGAAATCAGCTCTCCGCTACATTGGTTGGCAGCGTCGGGATCCAGACCCACAGAGGAGCAAGTACCAGGAAAGGCAACAGCACTAATGGATCACGGATGGAGATCGATTACACCACATTAAAGCGATCCACTTTAAAGGACCTCCAGGAAGAAAGAGGTATCCCCGCCAGTAACAAGACCAAGGCAGTCCTGGTTACAGAAGTCATGGCGGAATACAGAGCAGAGTTTGGTACAGAACACCTCAGCAGAGGAACAGAGGCGGTTGGAATTCCAGAGAGAGCTGCAATTCCGGCTGTCATTCTATGGGGAAAATCCACCAGCAGAGATTATCTCCAGAACCATGACGGAGGTACAGGAGTTTGTACTAAGACAAAGGGTCCAACAAACTCCAGAGAGGAACCTGACAGTACCCACGGTACAGGAGAGCAAACCAAATGTACCGTACCAGGCTTTTAAAACGTATGTAGAAGCAGAGGCAGAAATTGATGCCTTTTTAGAGGAAATTGATGCCTTTAAATGTCGAGGATCAGGATCCTATTCTAGCAGGTCGGCTAACAGGAAGAGCAGCTGAAGTGTACCACACGGTACCAGATGAAGAACTAAGGGATTATCACTGGGTTAAGGAAGTCATACTAGCCAGATATGTAATGACACCAGAAGCTTACCGGAGGCAGTTCAGGGACCTTAAAAAGACGGGTAAAGATTCTCACGCTGAGTGGGCTTGTCGACTACAGAGAGCGGCACTGGGTTGGATACAGGCAAATAAAGCACAATCCATGGAGGATTTATTGCAAATGATACTTTTGGAGCAATTCTTCGACGGACTGGCGCCAGACATACAGGAGTGAGTGAGGGATCGCAATCCTACAAACCTCACCGAAGCAGCCAGAAGGGCGGATGACTACCTAGATGCCCGGAGACAACAGAAACCAGCCCTGGGTAAAACCATAACACGCCCAACTATAGCCGCCACCTATCCGTCAAGTGCAACCGCTCCACCACGGCAACTTCCACCACCTACAGTCGCTCAACCACGGTTCAGACAGCCTAACACCATTCAGTGTCATCAATGCCAGTGCTGGGGACAGTACAAAAGAGACAGCTTGGGGATCGCACCACATGGATCCGTTCCACCACCACCACCACCCAGAGCAGCAGCACATTGTTACCAAGCAGAGGCCACAATGACATATGATGCGGGAGTCCCCACCACCACCGTGAAACAGTGCATGAGGCAGATTCCCTACAGGCTCATGCAGACAACCGCCAACAACATTGGCAGACAGTCTACCTAGAGAGAAAGGCAGTACAATGGCTTCGCGATTCTGGAGCCACCATTACTTTGGTAAAGAGCCACCTAGCTCCCACGGACGCAAGGACCAGCAGAACTGTAGATGTAAGGGTCGCCGGGGGAGCAGTATTCTGGCTGCCTACAGCCCGGGTGCATTTGAAATGGGGGGCAGGTCATGGAAAGGTGGAGGTGGGGTTGATGCCACAACTACCTGCGGAAGTTTTGTTGGGGAATGACTTGGGGAAACTAACGTCAGCATATGAACCTCAGACACCAGCTGTTGGAGAGGCTCACCCCGTGGTCACACGCTAACAGGCCCGCACCCAGGACTACAACAAACACCCGGAGGTTCAGGTAAGAGACCCTTCCCCATCTATGGAATGTGTATCCTGGGCCCCACCTAGTGAATTTAAAGCCGAGGTAGCCGTTGAGTGTCTGGAACTCAAAACGGACACTCGACTAACTGAACACCGTTAAGACCTCCAGGGCTTCAGAAAGTACTGATGGAAACGCACGAACGGCCCGTTGTTTGGTAGGATGAATCCCACGAACTAGGGGATTCATCCGGTTACCAACATAATTATGGATGGCATAGCTTTTTGGGACTTTTGAGGCACGAACAGAGACCGACCGCAGGGCCAGATCTCATGGAACTATTTTCGGCTACTTTACCCATACGGTCGGTCACATTTTTACCTTCTCATAACTCCTGAACCCCTGGTCTGATCTGGGTGATTTTTGGATATGTTCCTCACCCAGATCAGGGCTACCATATTTAAAGGTGTACCCCACATATTTGGGGTACATCAAAGAATTGGGGAAAAGTATGCACTGGATAATTATGTTAACTGTTAATCTAAGGGGAGGAGATGTGTGGGAGGTAACGTCTATGGGATTGGTTACTGTACTAATTATGGTGAGTCCCTCCCTTGCATGGGAGAATCTCATAAAAGCAGGAATGTTGCCATTAAACTTCAGTTCTACTCCTGATGCTGTGTGTCGTCCAGTGATATAGGGATAAGATAGCCACAGGGCTGGCAGGGACAGACGGAGAGAAATTCATATGGGAGGGCAAGTTATTATACAGGGAGACAGAGAAAAAGGGCGACGGGGTAGACCCGGTTATTAGTCATCAGTTAGTGGTACCACAGCGGTACCAATCTGAGTTACTCCGGATAGCGCATGATATACCGCTATCCCGACACCTGGGGGTCAGTTGTACCCGGTATCGACTGACCCAGAGTTTTTTCTGGCCAGGGATAAGTCAGGAAGTCCGGAGGTACTGCAGTACCTGCGACACCTGCCAGAGGGTAGGAAAAAGGGGGGACCGCAGGAAAGCCAAATTACACCCTTTACCCATAGTGGAGGAACCGTTTAGCCGAATAGCGGTGGACATAGTAGGTCCATTAAAGAAGGCTAGCCCCTCGGGCAAGAAATACATATTAATGGTAGTAGACTATGCTTCCAGGTATCCCGAGGCAGTAGCGCTAAATAACATTCATGCATGGCCGAGGCTCTCATGCGGATTTTCTCCCGTGTAGGATTATGCCGGGAGATTACTTCGCATCATGGCACTCAGTTCAATGTGGAGATTACTCAGCAGCTCTGGAAGTTCTGTGACATTAGGCCGATCTTCAGTGCCCCATATCACCCCCAGACCAATGGACTCTGCGAACGGTTTAATGGAACATTGAAACAGATGCTCTGAACGTTCGCGGAGACCCATCGGGACTGGGAAAAATTCCTACCTCACCTCCTGTTTGCATATCGGGAAGTGCTGCAGGAATCCAAGGACTTCTTGAATTGTTGTATGGGAGGCGGGTCCGAGGTCCCCTGGATCTCATTAAAGAGCACTGGGAGGGAGACCACAGCTCCACCGGTACTCCCATCATACCGTTTGTATTGGAGTTTTGGGACCGACTGGAGGAATTAACCCGAGCAGTACGGGAGAACCTCCAAGCGGCCCAGACACGCCAGCGCACATGGCATGATCGAAGCGCCAGGGACCGTAGCATTCAGGTGGGACAGAAAGTTTTAATTTTAAAAACTGTTCGACATGACAAGCAACAGGCCGCCTGGCAGGGCCCTTAAAAGGTGCTGGAGCAGCACTGTGACACCACCTATATAATTGGCCCATGTGCGGGCTCGGGGGGGGGGCAACGCATGCTACATGTGAACATGCTGAAACCCTACCGGGAACTATGTTTGACAACCTTCCCCTTCCAGACCTGCTGGAGGACGGAAAGTTGGGTAGTGACATAGCCGAGGTTAAGCTGGGGGAGCGGCTGAGTCCCCAGGAGCGTAGGGAGATACAACAGTTGTTGAGGGAAAAACAAGAAACTTTCTCTAATGTGCCAGGCTACACTCCCCTGGCGACTCACAGTGTAGAAACTCCAGGCCAGTTACCTATGCGCCAAACCCCGTACCGCATTCCAGAGGCAGTGCGGGAGCACATGCGCCAGGAGATCAATGAGATGCTCCAACTGGGAGTCATTGAGCCTTCTGATAGCCCCTGGGCTTCTCCGGTAGTCCTCGTACCTAAACGGGATGGTACTATCTGTTTCTTCGTGGACTACCAGCGATTAAATGAGAAAATGCCAGGATAGACGAATTGCTGGACCGGATGGCTAGGGGCCAATACCTCACTACAATTGATCTTTGTAAGGGATATTGGCAGATTCCGTTAGCCCCAGATGCTATCCCTAAGTCGGCGTTCGTCACTCCCTTCGAGCCCCTGGGCTTCTCCGGTAGTCCTCGTACCTAAACGGGATGGTACCATCTGTTTCTTCGTGGACTACCAGCGATTAAATGAGAAAATGCCAGGATAGACGAATTGCTGGACCGGATGGCTAGGGGCCAATACCTCACTACAATTGATCTTTGTAAGGGATATTGGCAGATTCCGTTAGCCCCAGATGGATGACGAACGGCCCGGCCACATTCCAGCGGATGGTCGACCGACTCTTAGATGGGTTCCAGGACTATACCTGCGCATATCTCGATGATATTGCCATCTTCATCAATACCTGGCAGGAGCACCTAGCCCATATAGACAGGATCAGGGAGGCAGGGTTAACGTTAAAACCGGCCAAGTGCAGTATTGGGATGGCTGAGGTTCAGTACCTCAGCCACCGAGTAGGTTGCGGAATGCAGCACCAGAACCCGCAAAGGTAGAGGCCGTAGCTCAGTGGCCAACCCCTAGAACCAAGACCCAGGTGTTAGCCTTTTTAGGGACGGCAGGGTATTATAGAAAGTTTGTGCCCAATTATAGTGCTCTGGCCAAACCCCTTACCGACCTTACCCGTAAAAACCTTCCCCGTCAGGTCAACTGGACCCTGGAGTGTGAGCAGGCATTCCAGCAGTTGAAGAACGCACTTGTAAATGCTCCTGTCTTGGCAGCCCCTGATCCAACTAAACGCTTTCTTGTTCACACAGATGCTTCTATGTTTGATTGGGGGCAGTACTGAGCCAAGTCGGGGGCCGGTGGCGGAGAACATCCTGTGGCTTATATCAGAAGAAAATTGTTGCCGAGAGAAGTAAGTTACGCCGCCATCGAAAAAGAATGCCTGGCCGTGGTGTGGGCCCTGAAGAAGTTGCAACCTTATCTTTATGGACAGCCATTTTCGTTGCTCACAGATCACAACCCGTTAGTATGGTTGAACCGGGTGGCGGGGGACAATGCCAGGCTGCTGCGCTGGAGTTTGGCGCTGCAACCCTTTTACTTTAATCTACAATACCGCCCGAGAAAACAGAATGAGAACGCTGACGGGTTGTCTAGACAGACTGAATTGGAAAAATGATCCGTGAGCATCCCCGGACATCCCCAAGCTGATTCGTGCTGGATCTGACTGTGTATGCTGGCTTGTGGTCAAGGGGGAGCAGTGTAGCAGAACTCCTTTGGCTGTCCAACTTATTTCCTTGTTGACACTTAAGAGTTTTCCCTATGCCTGGATTACACAGAATCACCGACCACCCTGGGTGGCTATACTATGTTAGGTATAAAGATGGAACATAGCTTGGTGCTACTTCCAAGTGCTGTTTCTAAGTGTGTAGTTGGAGATATTCTGGAGAGTTTTACAGAAGCTTCAACTGTCTAAGAGTAGTGCTAAGAGTTTTCTTTTCTACTATTTGTGGTCAAGGGGGAGCAGTGTAGCAGAACTCCTTTGGCTGTCCAACTTATTTCCTTGTTGACACTTAAGAGTTTTCCCTATGCCTGGATTACACAGAATCACCGACCACCCTGGGTGGCTATACTATGTTAGGTATAAAGATGGAACATAGCTTGGTGCTACTTCCAAGTGCTGTTTCTAAGTGTGTAGTTGGAGATATTCTGGAGAGTTTTACAGAAGCTTCAACTGTCTAAGAGTAGTGCTAAGAGTTTTCTTTTCTACTATTACAGGTAAGATTCATCTGTAGGAAAAGGTTACTGATTGCACAAGGTTTGAATTCCTGTTGGTAATTATAAGGCATTTGATTGGATTAAGCTAGTTACTTGCTATTGATTGCTGGTTAATTAGCTATTGTTTGCAAATAAGCAGAGGCCTACCCAGGTGTTAAACATTCCTAGTCGGTGGTGATTTTAGGAGTTATATACGGCTTGGTGTCATTAGCTTGTCTAATATAGCTTGGTGCTACTTCCAAGTGCTGTTTCTAAGTGTGTAGTTGGAGATATTCTGGAGAGTTTTACAGAAGCTTCAACTGTCTAAGAGTTGTGCTAAGAGTTTTCTTTTCTACTGTTACAGGTAAGATTCATCTGTAGGAAAAGGTTACTGATTGCACCAGGTTTGAATTCCTGTTGGTAATTATAAGGCATTTGATTGGATTAAGCTAGTTACTTGCTATTGATTGCTGGTTAATTAGCTATTGTTTGCAAATAAGCAGAGGCCTACCCAGGTGTTAAACATTCCTAGTGGGTGGTGATTTTAGGAGTTATATAAGGCTTGGTCTCATTAGCTTGTCTAATATAGCTTGGTGCTACTTCCAAGTGCTGTTTCTAAGTGTCTAGTTGGAGATATATTCTGGAGAGTTTTGCAGAAGCTTCAACTGTCTAAGAGTTGTGCTAAGAGCTTTCTTTTCTACTGTTACAGGTAAGATTCATCTGTAGGAAAAGGTTACTGATTGCCCAAGGTTTGAATTCCTGTTGGTAATTATAAGGCATTTGATTGGATTAGCTAGTTACTTGCTATTGATTGCTGTTTAAATTAGCTCTTGTTTGCAAATAAGCAGAGGCCTACCCAGGTGTTAAACATTCCTAGTGGGTGGTGATTTTAGGAGTTATATAAGGCTTGGTGTCATTAGCTTGTCTAATATAGCTTGGTGCTACTTCCAAGTGCTGTTTCTAAGTGTGTAGTTGGAGATATTCTGGAAAGTTTGTTTCTGGCGTGTGAAGTTGAGATTCTGGAGAGTTTTGTTTCAAGTGTTGACTTGGAGATAACCTGGAGGTAATCTGAGGTATTCAGGAGATACCACACAAAGTTAAGATTTGATAGATTTAAATTATTCTCCAATTGGAATGGCAGACTTAGTTCATGTAACAATTGTTATGCATTTGTTTCGACGTCTACTTTGGAAGTTTGGTTGCTGTTCAATCACAGGTGACAACCATCTTGGTAGGAGATTGTATTTTGAAGTCCGATTTGTAAATTATTCAACAAACTCAGACTTGAACTGCTGCAAAGCCACTGCCGCAGAGACATACTAGGAAAGGCAGATGGATTACTGTAGGATCTGGTAGACTTAGAGTTGTGGATAAAATGTAGTTTGCAAAGTCTGTTGCTCTTCATAATTCATTTTCTGCACTTTCATAGTGTAATGGTGTTGTGGAGAGAGGCACTGAGGCTAGTGGTGTTGTGGAGAGAGGCATGAGACTAGTGGTGTTGTGAGGCTAGTGGTGTTGTGGAGAGAGGCACTGAGGCTAGTGGTGTTGTGGAGAGAGGCACTAAGACTAGTGGTATTGTGGAGAGAGGCACTGAGGCTAGTGGTGCTGTGGAGAGAGGCACTAAGACTAGTGGTGTTGTGGAGAGAGGCACTGAGGCTAGTAGTGTTGTGGAGAGAGGCACTGAGGCAAGTGGTGTTGTGGAGAGAGGCACTGAGGCTAGTGGTGTTGTGGAGAGAGGCACTGAGACTAGTGGTGTTGTGGAGAGAGGCACTGAGACTAGTGGTGTTGTGGAGACCGGCTTGGAGACTATGGTGAGGCCTAATAGAAAGCAGTTGTTGTTGGGGATTCCATTATAAGAGGTGTGGAGATGGACAATGGTGGTCTTGTGAGGTGTCTTCCCGGAGCTACTGCTCACAGAGACAGGAGACGTATCTGTAATATTGTTAAAAGACCACTATAGTGCCAGGAAAACATACTCGTTTTCCTGGCACTATAGTGCCCTCAGGGTGCCCCCACCCTCAGGGATCCCCTCCCGCCCGGCTCTGGAAGGGGGAAAGGGGTTAAAACTTACCTTTTTCCAGCGCTAGGCGGGGAGCTCTCCTCCTCCGATTCTCCTCTTCTCCTCCCCGTCGGCTGAATGCGCACGCGCGGCAAGAGATGGTTTGCATCTTTCTCAAAAGGGAACAAATGTTCTCAGTGAGCAGTTCAGAGGTTTTGCTAGGATGTATTTAAACTAGGAGGGGGGGGCAAAAGGGTGATAAAACATCAATCCAATTGTCCCCCAAAGCAAGGACAGAAGGTGCCTGTAGCAAGTGTGTTAAAAAATGATAAGCTTAGAGTCATGTCTACAAATGCTCACAGTTTAGGGAATAAAATCCATGATATTGTGGCAATAATGGCAACTGATAGTGTAGATTTAGTCGCTGTTACTGAGACATGGTACAATGAGAAAAATGACTGGGACATAGCAATACCAGGGTACTCTTTATATAGGAAAGATAGGGAAGGCAAGAAAGGGGGAGGGGTGGCCTGGTATGTGAAGGATAGCATAAAATCTAGCCTAATAAAAGTTAGTGAGGCAAACATAGAGTCCGTTTGGGCTACGTTAGAATTTGGTAATCACACAGTAACTCGTGTAGGTGTGATTTATAGGCCCCCAGGACAAATTGAAGAGTTAGATAATCTACTAGTTGAGGAAATAGCTAAAATGACAATGAAGGGGAAGTTATCATCATGGGTGACTTTAATCTTCCTGATGTAAATTGGAAAACAAAATTAGCTACTTGTGCCAGGAGCACACATATTCTAAACTCCCTACTGGGATTGTCTCTAAAACAAGTTGTTGAGGAGCCAACTCGTAAAGAGGCCATACTAGATTTAGTGTTAACAAATGGAGATTTGGTATCAGATATTACTGTAGGTGAAAGTTTAGGATCCAGTGATCATCAGTCAGTGTGGTTTAATATAAGAACAGTGACTGAGTCACACCACACAAAAACAAAAGTTTTTAGACTTTAGAAAAACAGACTTTTCTAAAATTAGAATATGGGTAGAGGAGTCATTATCAGACTGGAGCAATTTAAATGGAGTCCAAGAGAAATGGGATTATTTAAAAGTTGCCCTATTGAAGGCAACAGAAAATTGCATTAGGCTTGTCAGTAAAAGCAAAAAATTCAAGAAACCACTGTGGTACTCCGCAGATGTGGCCAAAATAGTTAAAAACAAAAAGTTAGCATTTAGGAATTATAAAAAAACCCAGAGTGAGGAAGACAAAATGATCTATAAGATTAGGCAGAAGGAGGCTAAGCAAGTTATAAGAGCTTCCAAATCACACACAGAAGAGAAAATAGCACAGTCAGTAAAAAAGGGGATAAAACATTTTTTAGATACATAAATGAGAAAAGAAAAGTAAAACAAGGATTAGTTAGATTAAAAACAAAAGAAGGAAGGTATGTAGAAGAGGATAAAGGTCTAGCTGCCTGCCTCAATGAATATTTTTGTTCTGTATTTACAGATGAAAATAAAGGAAAGTGACCTCAGTTGAGAATAAGGATAAATGACTCATTTATTACACGTGAGTTTACAGAGGAAGAGGTTCTATTTCAACTGTCAAAAGTAAAGACAAATAAGTCAATGGGACCTGATGGAATACACCCAAAGCTATTAAAAGAGCTTAGTGGTGTACTAGCAAAACCACAGATGTATTTAACCAATCATTGTTAACAGGAGTAGTCCCAGAAGATTGGAAGTTAGCGAATGTTGTGCCCATTTACAAGTAGTGATGTCCCGAACGGTTCGCTGGCGAATAGTTCCAGGCGAACATAGCACGGATGGCGAACATATGCACGGTTCGATCCGCCCCCTATTAATTTACTAATACTAAGTAAAAATTACTTAGTATTAGTAAATTGTGCCCCTACTCGCAATACCGCGAGTAGGGGCATGTCTATTAAACAGTGAGCAGCCTGTGGCTGCTCAATGTTAAAAAAAAGGGTCCCCCTAAATACTAAGGGCCCTAAATACTAATAGTGGGGGACCTATTGTCCTCCCCCCGGCCCCCACCCCTGAGCAGTGGGTGGGGGCCCTAAAAATAACAATAAGGGGGGGACCTACTGTCCCCCCCCAGCCCCCACCCCTGAGCTGTGGGTGGGGGCCCTAAAATTAACAATAAGGGGGGACCTATTGTCCCCCCCGGCCCCCACCCCTGACCCTGTGGGTGGGGGCCCAAATACAAAGGGGGGGGACCCTAGTCACCCCTCCCCCTCCCCAAAAAAATTATCTCCCTACCTACCCCCCTCACCCTAAAAATAATGAGGGGGGGACCTTTAACTAAAAACCTGTAAAAAAAAAATTAGATAAAAATAACTTACCATTTGATGTTTTCTTTCTTCTACAATCTTCTTTTTTCATCCCCAAAAAAGGCCAAATAAAAAGCCATAAGAACCGACGCAATTAAAAAAAACAAAAAACCGAGTGCACAAAAAAATAATCCATCTTCACCCATGGAGGGCTCCGCGCAGACTGAGCTCTGCAGGGCGGGGGAAGGCTGATAAAGCCTTGCCACGCCCTGCAATTAGGCTAAGAACACTCTGATTGGCTGGTTTAAGCCAATCATAGTTACATAGTTACATAGCTGAAAAGAGACTTGTGTCCATCAAGTTCAGCCTTCCTCACAAATGTTGTTGCTGTTGATCCAAAAGAAGGCAAAAAACCTGGTCTGAAGCACTTCCAATTTTGCCAACTAGGAAAAAATTCCTTCTTGACCCCAAAATAGCAGTCAGATGTCTCCTTGGATCAAGCAGCTATTACCCCACTAATTAGAAATTATATCCCGTTATGTTTTTGTAAGTATTTATCCAATTTCAGTTTAAACATCTGTATGGACTCTGACAAAACCACCTCTTCAGGTGAATTCCATATCCTTGTTGTTCTTACTGTAAAAAAACCTTTTCTTTGCCTTAGATGAAATCTCCTTTCTTCCAGCCTAAATGTGTGACCTTGTGTCCTATGTATAACCCTGTTTATGAATAGATTTACAGATAAAGGTTTGTACTGGCCCTGAATATATTTGTATAAAGTTATCATATCCCCTCTCAGGCGCCGTTTTTCCAAACTAAACAGATTTAATTTTTTTAACCTTTCTTCATAACTAAAATGCTCCATTCTTTTTATCAATTTTGTAGCTCGTCTCTGGACCCTCTCCAGTGCCATGATATCCTTCTTTAGAACAGGCACCCAAAATTGCACAGCATATTCAAGGTGTGGTCTTACCAGCGATTTATAAAGAGGCAAAATTATATTTTCATCCCGAGAATTTATGCCCCTATTTATACATGACAAAACCTTACTGGCCTTAGAAACTGCAGATTGACATTGCACTTTGCTGCCTAATTTGTTGTCTACAACAAATCCCAAATCCTTCTCGTGTGTGGTTATCCCTAATTCACTACTATTTAGTGTGTAAGTTGCTTGTGCATTCTTAACCCCGAAGTGCATAACTTTGCATTTCTCTACGTTAAATTTCATCTGCCATTTTAGTGCCCAGTCCCTCAATCTATCCAAATCCCTCTGCAGCAAAGCAATATCCTGCTCACATTTTATTACTTTACAAAGTTTTGTGTCATCTGTAAACACTGATACATGGCTTTCAATGCCTATTTCAAGATCATTTATAAATATGTTAAATAGAAGTGGTCCCAAAACAGAACCCTGAGGGACACCACTTACCACTTTTGTCCAGCCTGAAAATTTACCATTAATGACAACTCGCTGTACTCTGTCCTTAAGCCAATGTTCTACCCAAGAACAGGAATATTCATCTAGACCAATTTCTTTTAGTTTGAAGACTAACCTATTGTGAGGAACCGTATCAAATGCCTTGGCAAAGTCCAAGTAGATCACATCCACTGCAACACCCTAATCTATACTTCTACTTACTTCTTCGTAGAATGCAATTAGGTTAGTTTGACATGACCTATGTTTCATAAAACCATGCTGATTATTGCTAATAACAAAGTTCTTCCCAATGAATTCCTGAATATTATCCCTTAATAGCCCTTCAAATATTTTCCCAGTTACAGAAGTTAAGCTCACAGGTCTATAATTTCCAGGCAAGGATTTTGAACACTTTTTAAATATAGAAACAACATCTGCCTTCCTCCAATCCTCCGGTACAACACCTGAAACAAAAGAATCTTGAAAAATTAAATACAGAGGTTCACTTATTTCCCCACTTAGCTCCTTAAGTACTCGTGGGTGAATACCGTCAGGCCCCTGAGCTTTATTTACATTAATTTTCTTTAATAGCTGTAGCACCTTGTCTCGAGTTATCCAATCACAAGTTATTTGCAAGTTTTTTGCAGCAATAATTTGCATATCTCTTGCCATAGGATCCTCATTATATATACTGAAGAAAAAATAGTTATTTAAAAGTTCTGCTTTTTCCTGGTCT
>OW240912.1:157739971-157754053 GCA_933207985.1 Pelobates cultripes
TCTTTCCAGAAAGATGTATTAAATCTTCTTTTCCCTTGTGGAAGAAAAGCTTTTCTCCCATCCGCTGCTTTATGAATTGCATCTTCTAAGACTTTACCAAAAAGGAGGTCACCTTGAAAGGGGAGCGCACATAGGGAAGCCTTAGAAGCGTAATCTGCCCCCCCAGGAGTGAAGCCATAATGCTCTTCTGGATGCTACTGACAGTGCCATACTTTTTGCTACCATCTTGGTAACATCCAGTGAAGCTTCAGAACAAAATTCTGAGGCTAATTTTAAATCCTTAAGTCCCTCCATCAGGTGTTCTCTACGGACTCCTCTATTAATATCCTCTTCTAAATTATCTACCCAAATTTTGAGAGCTCTGGACAAGGTTGTTAGGGCAATAGCGGGATGTAATGCTGATCCCAGAGCCAGGTATGCTTTGATAAGGTTAGTGTCCAATTGCATTTCCATAGGTTCTCTTAAATATGCCATGGAGTCTATGGGAAGAGTTGTCCTTTTTGCCATATGGATCACTGCCACATCAATTTTTGGAACAGAAATCCATGATTTGCAGTCTTCTAGAGCATACGGATATAGTCTGGGAGTTTTAGTTTTTAATGCAACCTTTCTCTCTGGTCTATTCCATTCTTCCTGGATGACCTCCTTAATAGCAGTGTGGACCAGAAAGGAGGGCCTGTTGGACTTCAGATCTTCAAGATATCTGTCGGATTCCTTCTTTTCTGTACTTTCATCAGGGATTCTTAAGGTTTCTCTGATAAGATAAACCAATTTATCCACAGCCCTGGAATCCAGGGATCTTGAACAACTATCTTCCTCCTCTTCCTCTGAAAATTCTTCCATTAAGTCAGAATCTTCTTCCGAGTCTACATAACTCTCCACTCTAGGACGATTAGAGGTAATCATTTTATTTGACGATTTGAAGCCTTCTGCAATAGCTTCCATTTTTTAAAATCAGCCTGTGGGGAACTTTTCTTTTCCCATTCATTAGCTGCTTCCGCCAGGCAAGCTTTGCACAAATTATTCCCAGGAGGAGCCACCTGGTTACAGTTCGCACATCTATTAGACTTTTCTCTATATTTTCTGGGAGAATTCTCTTGAGACCTTTCTCGGCTGAAATAGAGGCCAATATATAATATATTATAGGCCTATTTTGGCACTCTTTCCCCCCTTAAAATTTTTTTAAATAATTTTATTGAGGCTCACCTATGTCTTCTAGAGCGAGATCTTGAGGCAAAGGGAGAAGCCATCTACAAAGAATAATTACTACTTAATACTGTATTAAAGAAGAACAAAGACAAAATTTTCAACTGGAAAAATATTAATAAAACAAGATATTTACCTTTAAAAGGGAATCTGGATGTAAGAGGCAGCTTTCCTAGTTACCAGATGATCAGGGAGGTTGTTAACAGCAAAACCGCTCAATGTTAAAACTTTTTATTTTTTGGCGCAATACACCTTTAAGCGCGAAATTAATGAGTGCATGCGCAGAGCGCCCGCTGGACGCCGCCGGTACTGTGCTTGCTCTGGAAACCGAGCACAGAAGAGCCCGGGCTCTGGTGAAGAAAACTTCTGCAGTCTGAGCCTCCCACAAAGATTATGCAGCTCAGGTAAGATAAAACAAGAGATCCTAAAGCCTTATAAGAAAAACAAATGAAGACTTACTGTTTTGATTATTACTGGCTTCTCCAAAATACTCTGCCTTCTGATCAGGGGGGTTTTGATGTTTAGCAGGGGAATTTTTAAAGCTACAGCTGACCCCACATCAATTATTTATATATATATACTTTATATATCATTTCTCTAACTCCATGGTACAGATAATAATCTGTACCTAACTCAGTTAGTCCTGCCTGTGCAGGCTGTTTACTGAGTTCTTCAGATGAAGAGAGGCTAAACTTCATCTGGAGGCCCATGGTACACATGGGAAGGTGGCCCAAAAAAAAATTATCCTGTTTGTCCTGAAAGGACAGGAAAAAAGACTGTGGGTTGGAAGGAGGAGGGACCTTTTATACTCCAGTCGGGTCCAGATTAATTGATTTTTCCTGTCCTGTACCTGATTGGGGCGGAGCTAACCCATAAGTGATGCTGCCATGATTAGCCAGGAAAGTTATATATTTTTTTATGTTTTTCTGTGTTGAATTTAAAATGGCGATTTGCCTCTGTCCTGGAGATAACTGAATTACTTCTCAATTATCTCCAGGGCAGAGGGGAGGAAATACTAATGCATGCTGGGAATATTTTGTGTCTGTGGGTCCTAACCTGCCATATGTCTGTCTATTGTTACAGTCTCCCATTTGGTCCCCTAGGGGAGTGTCCACCAAGTGGGAGACCTGCATAAATACGGGCAGGTAGCCCACAGTAAAGCGAGTTCTTGTTTTACCCTCAATGCGGAGCTTGGTCTCGTTATTGGGGGGATTTATTACGACAACTAGAGAATGCCGGATGGGATTATTAGCCGCTTGGGAGATATATGCGTTCGGCTACTATTGGCAATTCGTGAGTTTGGAGCTCGTGAAGTAAAGTGCCCGTACGGATCCCGTTCGTGAGATTACAGCGTTCCCCTGCTTGCGGTTCGTATGATTGTACTTGATACGCATGAAACCTGTGTTATTGCAAGAGGGGAGGATTCACTAAACAGCGGTTTGTGCATTTGATGCTGAGGGTACGGTAACAACTGGTGGCAAGCGACGGGATGAACCTCATCGCCCAGAGAGACCACTACAACCAGGATTAATGGAAATACAATACCAAAGGCTGAAAAGAGCTACCCTAAAGGATTTATCGGAACAAAGAGGCAGACAAGCCAGTAACCTCAGGAAGAGGGAGATTATTGCACTACTGACCGAAATGGATAGAGTACCAGAGGCTGAAGGAACCAATGGGCCCAGCGCAGCTGACAGAACCCCCGAGGAGGCAAGCTTTGACCGGGCGGTAAGAATCAGTCTGGCTCATTATGGTCCCAACCCATCTGCAGAGATCATCAGCCGGGTCATGGACGCTGTGGAGGCCAACCTGCTACGCCAAAGAGGTGCTGCAGCAGCCCCAGTTCCAGCAATCCCGGTGGAAAGAAAGAAGGTACAGTTTGCAGCGTTTAAATCCTTCAGTGAGACAGAAGGAGAGATTGATGGGTACGTTGCTGATTTTGAGCGGCACAAGGTACCCCTAGAAGACTGGGTTACTATATTGTCCGGCAAGTTATCCGGCCGGGCCAGTGACGCTTTTTGGGCCATTCCTGATGAGGAGATCGGGGATTATGGGGCTGTCAAGGAAGCTTTGCTCTCCGGGTATGCCGTTACACCGGAGGCATACAGGAGGCGGTTCAGAGACACTGTCAAATCAGCTGGGGATTCTTATGTTGAATGGGCATGTAAAGTGCAACGCACAGCTGCCCACTGGATGGCGGGATGCAAAGCTGTATACGGGGAAGAGGTGCTGCAGATGTTCCTGCTGGAGCATTGTTTTGAAAAATTATCCCAAGGCATCAGAGAGTGGGTAAGGGACCGTAAACCCTCCACTCTGCATGAAGCAGCTTGCCTGGCAGATGAGTACACAGATGCCCGCAAACTGGACAGCGCTATTGGTAAAACTCAGGCCAGAGTGGAGTACCGACCAGCAGCACCCCCAGCAGCTACCGTCTACCAACCACCGACGAACCGGCCGTCAGCACCTGCTCCATCTAATAATTATCAGCAGCGGCCCCGGTTCAACTCACAGGATTACTCGCAACCCATCAGATGTTTTGGGTGCAAGCAGCTAGGGCACAAACGACCGGAGTGCCCACTGCGTAGAGGAAGAGGAATGCTGGGGCATCCTGCACGAGGCAGACCCTGTCCAAGCTGCCCACCGGGATAACCGACAGCACCACCGGCAATTTGTCAAAGTCAACGGGAAGGAGGTCAGTGGTCTGAGGGATACCGGTGCAACCATGACATTACTTCAAAAGCACTTGGTGTCTGAGAACCAACACACTGGAGACACTGTGGCAGTGCGAGTAGCCGGAGGCGCTGTGTTTCGCCTACCTGTTGCCCGGGTAAATTTGGATTGGGGGGTGGGCGCTAGACATGTGAATGTGGGGGTCATGAGGGACTTACCGGCAGATTTCCTCCTTGGAAATGACTTGGCTCCCCTTGTTTCTGCCTACGCTCCCATGGGTCCTGCTGAATTGAACGCTGTCACGACCCGTGCCCAGACCCATGCCGCCGAGACCGGCCCACCTGCTGCTGAGACCTAAGACTCTCTACCCCGACTTGTACCTTAGATCAGGCCCCTTTAGGCTGGGACACCCCAGAGATGTACGGGAGGGAAACCCGGGAAGACCCGACTTTAGAGAAGTATAGGACCAGGGCAGATACTGGGGGAGAGGGGGTCGATGGGGAGCATTACGAGTGGGTGGGGGATAGGCTGTACAGGATCCCTAAACCATCCCAGAGACCGAATACCCCTCAGAATCTGCAGCTGGTGGTGCCTGCGAAATACCGGCAGGAGATTCTGCGGATTGGGCATGATGTGCCATTAGCGGGCCATCTAGGCTCCTGCCGCACAGCTCATAGGATCACCCAAAATTTCTTGTGGCCTACTTTCAACCGAGATGTGCAGGTCTATTGTAACACGTGTGACACATGTCAACGGGTAGGTAAACGGGGGGATCACCCAAAGGCTAGGCTCATATCTATGCCTATCATTGGAGAACCCTTTTCCCACATAGCCGTTGACATTGTGGGTCCACTGGCCAGGGCTAGCCCATCCGGTAAGAAGTATATTCTCACCGTGGTGGACCATGCCACCCATTATCCAGAGGCAGTAGCGCTGTCTAATATAGAGGCAGAGACGGTTGCTGATGCCCTGGTTAAAATTTTCACTAGGGTCGGGTTCCCTCAGGAGATCCTCTCCGACCACGGAACTCAGTTTACCGCTGTGCTCACCCAGCAGCTGTGGAAGGTGTGCGGCATTAAACTGCTGCTTAGCTCACCTTATCTTCCACAGACTAACGGTCTCTGCGAGCGATTTAATGGCACCCTCAAACAGATGTTGAGGACCTTTACTTACACTTGCAGAGACTGGGAGCGATTCCTGCCTCATCTGCTATTTGCATACAGAGAGGTGCCCCAGTAATCTACTAGGTTCTCTCCCTTTGAGATACTCTATGGGAGAAGGGTCCGCGGACCCCTAGATCTCATTAGAGGACACTGGGAGGGAGAGACAGAGCAAGAGGGAACCCCCATCGTGCCATACATTCTGGAACTCCGGGACCGCATGGAGAAACTATCCCTGATGGTAAGGGAGAATCTCCAGGTGGCCCAGGGGAGACAGAAGAGGTGGTACGATCGGGGTGCCCGATAGCAGGTCTTTCAGGTTGGGCAAAAGGTTCTAGTGCTCAAGCCTGTGAAGACGAACAAGACGCAAGCATCTTGGCATGGCCCGTATAAAGTGTTAGCTCAGGTGTGTGATACTACCTATCTTATAGCCAGCTGTGCAGATGAAAGGATTCAGCGATCCTTTCATGTGAATATGCTGAAGGAGTATCAGGAGAGACCAGAGGATGTCGCTGCAGTGTGTGCCCCGGGTGCCGATGACCCTGAGAATTTACCCTTGCCCGACCTATTAGAGAAGGACCCCCAGACTGAACTCACTAGTCTTGTACAGCTAGGGGACTGGATAAGCCCCCCAGAGAAGGTACAGGCAAGACAGCTTCTGTGGGAGAAGCAGGCGACGTTCTCCCAAGAGCCCAGCTACACTACGCTAGCTGTACACAAGGTAGAGACCCCTGGACAGAGTCCCCTACGACAGCCCCCCTATCGTATCCCTGAAGCAGTCCGGGAAGGAATGCGGAAGGAGATACAGGAGATGACCAGGCTTGGAGTCATCGAACACTCAGACAGCCCTTGGGCCTCGCCTGTAGTCCTGGTGCCTAAGAAAGATGGGACCACCCGGTTCTGTGTGGACTACAGGCGGCTCAACGAACAGACCACCACTGACGCCTACACGATGTGGGAGGTAGGATGTGGGAGCCAGAGACCAGAGCCAGCCAAGGTAGAAGCTGTAGCTAACTGGCCCACACCTATCACCAAGATCCAAGTGCTGGCCTTCCTGGGAACAGCAGGGTATTACCGACGCTTTGTCCCCGACTACAGCACTGTTGCTAAACCCCTGACTGACCTGACTAAAAAGAACTTACCTAAGCAGGTCCTGTGGTCTCCAGCTTGTGAAGCCGCGTTTCAGGCATTGAAGCAAGCTTTGGTGAATGCCCCTATCCTGGCTGCCCCAGTCCCTAGCAAACGTTTTCTCGTCCATACAGATGCTTCCATGTATGGACTTGGGGCTGTGCTGAGCCAGGTCGGGGAAGATAGAGGAGAGCACCCTGTCGCATATCTCAGCAGAAAGCTACTACCCCGGGAAGTGAGTTATGCGGCCATGGAGAAGGAGTGTTTGGCCCTGGTCTGGGCATTAAAGAAATTGAGCCCCTATTTGTACGGGCAGGAGTTCTCGCTCATCACGGACCACAATCCCCTTGTCTGGCTTAACCGGGTCTCAGGAGACAATGGTAGACTGCTGCGGTGGAGTTTAGCTTTACAACCTTACAACTTCACCATCAGCTACCAACCCGGTAAGCAGAACGGGAATGCGGATGGATTGTCCCGGCAAACCAACGTCCCTATTACCTCCTAGTCCGGTCATCCCCAAGTTGACCCGCCACAGGGTCAAGCCGGGTCTGCTGGAGTGTTCCACCAGGGGGGAGCCGTGTGACAGATCCATCTGTATAACCTGGGATTGCTGGTTCGCCTGTTTTGCCGTTTTGTGGAATTACTCATTCATATGCCTCTGTTCGTATAATGGACATTTTTGCCGAACAAACTACCGAACGGACGGCCACCCAGAAGAAAAGTGTTAACCTCTTGATCCAAATTAGAACGTTGTGGTTAACCGCAGACACTTCTCAATTAAAACCGAATACCGGGTGGTCGACCACGAGGCAGCGACCATTTTAAACCATGCGAAAGACCAGCGGTGTTCGGCATTGATTTCATGGAACTGAAAACGGACACTTTTTCTGCCGAACACCGCTGAAGCAGCCGATCTCCCTTCTCAATCGACAGACGTATACGAAAACCTACATACAATATAAGGTGGAGTATCTTCTGGTTGCAATCAATAGTAGATAAATCCTAGAAGTAGAACAGATAATAACACATAATAGTGCAATATTGCCTGAGTTACAAATAAAATGAGGATAAAATGTATGATACACTCACAAAATCAGAGCCTGTAAATTAAGGCTCAATTATCCAGCGTTGTGGGATTGAGGATCCCACTTCCTTCTTTATGCTGCCAAGGAGTGGTAAATAATCCAATATCCTCTCACAGATAGGTATAAATAGTGAAAGTGCTTTAATAATAAAGTGCACAAGTAAAAATAAAAAACAAGACCTTACAATTGAAGGTAACCTTGTTAGAGTAGTCTTTAGCTGCAAAACGCGTTTCGCCTCGTGTAGAGGCTTCCTCAGTTGCTCTAGTTGCTTGTAGTTGGTGGTCTGTGTTTATATGGGATCTTTTGCGCCCTTTTCCGCTCTCCTTTCCCCTTGTTCGCGGCACTTCCGCTCTCGCGTTCCATCAGTGTAACGCATTAATTTAGTCACTTCCGGTTTCGGCTTTTGCGTTCCATAAGTGGAACGCATGCGTTGTTCTTCAGATTTTCATACATTTAAGCATATCTTGTGTATACCAATATTAATTCATTGATGGAAGACAGTCCATATGGATAAAGAAACATTAATAATATAAAACATACAGATCTTATAAATGAATGATGTTTAAGAGAACATTAATATTGTATAGAGCAATGCTCAAAGGGAGAGTTCAGACACAAAGCATACAGATCTTGTAAATAACTTAATTGTCTGAAGTTAAAGTCTATTATTCAGATCTTTTCATAAAGTAAAAAAGGGGAAAAAACATAAGTAGATATATATCTAATACAGAGAGTAGAGAAGTTGGGCAAGTCCTAAATGAGATATTAATCGTAAAATATATATAGTAAGCATAACAATGTATAGAAATATATTTAAAAACCTATTTATAATAAGTAAAAACTTAATAGGAGGATATAAATGGAAAAAAGAAGAAAAGTTTATTATTAACATTAAAACATGAATAAAAACTCTATTAAAAATGGCAAACCTCAAAGTCTAAATTTAAACCATAGGGGATAAGAGTTTTAAAAGTATATATAAATTTAATTTCCTCTTTTCCTAATAATTTAATATAATTACCCCCTCTCCAATCTCTTTTCACTTCTTTAATGGCACAAAAAAATAAATTCTCTGGATTTTGGTTGTGAAGTATAAGATCTGTATGTTTTATATTATTAATGTTTCTTTATCCATATGGACTGTCTTCCATCAATGAATTAATATTGGTATACACAAGATATGCTTAAATGTATGAAAATTGGAAGAACAATGCATGCGTTCCACTTATGGAACGCAAAAGCCGAAACCGGAAGTGACTAAATTAATGCGTTCCACTGATGGAACGCGGAAGCGGAAGTGCCGCGAACAAGGGGAGAGGAGAGCTGGAAAAGGGCGCAAAAGATCCCATATAAACACAGACCACCAACTACAAGCAACTAGAGCAACTGAGGAAGCCTCTACACGAGGCGAAACGCGTTTTGCAGCTAAAGACTACTCTAACAAGGTTACCTTCAATTGTAAGGTCTTGTTTTTTATTTTTACTTGTGCACTTTATTATTAAAGCACTTTCACTATTTATACCTATCTGTGAGAGGATATTGGATTATTTACCACTCCTTGGCAGCATAAAGAAGGAAGTGGGATCCTCAATCCCACAATGCTGGATAATTGAGCCTTAATTTACATGCTCTGATTTTGTGAGTGTATCATCATACATTTTATCCTCATTTTATTTGTAACTCAGGCAATATTGCACTATTATGTGTTATTATCTGTTCTACTTCTAGGATTTATCTACTATTGATTGCAACCAGAAGATACTCCACCTTATATTGTATGTAAATTTTATTTGATGTGAGGGTGAAGAGTACTCACTAAAGGTGTATTGAGAATCTTTTGGTTTATTCTTTTATGTAAGTGTCCCACTGGAAAATACTGTATTTCTTTCATTTTCTGTATACGAAAACCGGCCGTTCGGGAATTTTAAACGCACGAATGGACTTAACCTAGATAGCCTTCCCATGGAGTCAATCGCATACCGAAAGACTGTAATAGACTTTGACTCCATGGCGATTGAACTATATGTATGGGATCTGAGCGCTATTCGCCAATAATGCACTCAGATCCAGGCTATCTGGGGATATGTGATACGAATGGGTAACATTCGACAATTGTAAAGTTATATATTTTTATATGTTTTTCTGTGTTGAATTTAAAATGGCGATTTGCCTCTGTCCTGGAGATAATTGAATTACTTCTCAATTATCTCCAGGGCAGAGGGGAGGAAATACTAATGCATGCTGGGAATATTCTGTGTCTGTGGGTCCTAACCTGCCATATGTCTGTTGTTACAGTCTCCCATTTGGTCCCCTAGGGGAGTGTCCACCAAGTGGGAGACCTGCATAAATACGGGCAGGTAGCCCACAGTAAAGCCAGTTCATGTTTTACCCTCAATGCGGAGCTTGGTCTCGTTATTGGGGGGATTTATTACCGACGACTAGAGACTGCCGGATGGGATTATTAGCCGCTTGGGAGATATATGCATTCGGCTACTATTGGCGATTCGTGAGTTTGGAGCTCGTGAAGTGAAGTGCCCGTACGGATCCTGTTCGTGAGATTACAGCGTTCCCCTGCTTGCGGTTCGTATGATTGTACTTGATACGCATGAAGCCTGTGTTATTGCAAGAGGGGAGGATTCACTAAACGGCGGTTTGTGCATTTGATGCTGAGGGTACCGTAACAAGTACATTTATAATAATCATAATATAAAATGCTTTTATTTTACAATAAATTACATATCTAATATGTAAAATGTTTATTTTTTTATTTTTTAGCAGCCTGGGGGACTGCTTGACAGCTCAGACAGTCCACCTGCTGGCAGGTCCTAGAGTCCTATTGTGGTGATGTGATCATAGTGGGGGGCCAGGATGGCCAGAGCTGCTCCTGGGCACTCCAGCAGTTCCCGCCCCGACCATGATCGCTGCGGATCGCCGATCCAGTTAAATCCAGGGCTGCTATTTGCCGTGGACATACTAGGTACGTCCGCTTTCCTTACCGACCGTTTTTTCTTACCCAGTGCGTCCACAATCGTCAAGGAGATATACACAGAATGAAATTATATCTATATACACTGCTCAAAAAAATAACGGGAACACAAAAATAACACATCCTAGATCTGAGTGAATTAAATATTCTTCTGAAATACTTTGTTTTTTACATAGTTGAATGTACTGACAACAAAATCACAAAAAAATTAAAAAATGGAAATCAAATTTTTCAACCCATTTAGGTCTGGATTTGGAGTCACACTCAAAATTAAAGTGGAAAAACACACTATAGGCTGATCCAACTTTGATGTAATGTCCTTAAAACAAGTCAAAATGAGGCTCAGTAGGGTGTGTGGCCTTCCCGTGCCTCTATGATCTCCCTACAATGACTGTGCATGCCCCTGATGAGGTGGTGGATGGTCTCCTGAGGGATCTCTTCCCAGACCTGGATTGAAGCATCTGCCAACTCCTGGACAGTCTGTGTTGCAACACACAGCATATGGTCTCACAAGGGGTCTGAGGATCTCATGTCAGTACCTAATGGCCGTCAGGCTACCTCTGACGAGCACATGGAGGGCTGTGCGGCCCCCCAAAGAAATGCCACCCCACACCATTACTGACCCACTGCCAAACCGGTCATGCTGGAGGATGTTGCAGGCAGCAGAACGTTCTCCACGGCATCTCCAGACTCTGTCACGTCTGTCACATGTGTTCAATGTGAACCTGTTTTCATCTGTGAAGAGCACAGGGTGCCAGTGGCGAATTTGCCAATCTTGGTGTTTTCTGGCGTTGGGCCCTCATACCACCCTCATGGAGTCTGTTCTGACCGTTTGAACAGACACATGCACATTTGTGGCCTGCTGGAGGTCATTTTGCAGGGCTCTGACAGTGCACAAAGGCGGAGGTAGCGGTCCTACTCCTAGGTTGTTGCCCTCCTACGGCCTCCTCACGTCTCTTGATGTATTGGTCTGTCTCCTGGTAGTGCCTCCATACTTTGGATACTATGCTGACAGACACAGCAAAGATTCTTTCCACAGCTCGCATTGATGTGCCATCCTGGATGAGCTGCACTACCTGAGCCACTTGTGTGGGTTGTAGACTCCGTCTTATGCTACCACTAGAGTGAAAGCACCGCCAGCATTCAAAAGTGACCAAAACATCAGTAAGGAAGCATAGGAACTGAGAAGTGTTCTGTGGTCACCACCTGCAGAACCACTCCTTTATTGGGGGTGTCTTGCTAATTGCCTATAATTTCCATCTGTTGTCTATCCTATTTGCACAACAGCATGTGAAATTGATTGTCACTCAGTGTTGCTTCCTAAGTGGACAGTTTGATTTCACAGAAGTGTGATTGACTTGGAGTTACATTGTGTTGTTTAAGTGTTCACTTTATTTTTATGAGCAGTGTATATCTAAGTGTATTTTGATATAAATATATATAATCAAAATAGAATAAAATCACATATTTTAAAAAAATGTTTACAGTTTTATTTATATTTAATTTTTACAATACACCCTGTTCCAAATTATTATGCAAATTCTATTTAAGTGTCACAAAGATTAAATATTTTGGTTTTCAGTTTAACTCATGGATGGCATTGTGTCTCAGGGCTCTGTTGTTATAAGTTTGATTGAAATAGCTTTTGATTTCAGTAAATATGCTGCAAACACAACAAATAACCATTTTCAGTTCTTTACAACCTATAAAGTGTTTTGAAACGTACTGTGCATAATAATTTAGAACAGTGCATTGTAAGTTTTTTATGTTTAAAAAAAAATACTGTTATCATTAGGAGGTTTGTTCAATAAAATTTGAATTGTACTCTTAATAGTTGATAACTTGAGAATTATGCTGTTATTTACATCAATTATTTAGGTAAATAAGAAAAATATAATTTGCCTAATAATTTGGAACAGGGTATATATATATATATATATATATATATATATATAAATATATATATATATATTTGAAGGCTTGGCCTGGAGTTGTGGGAGGGGCTTGGTTCACCTTTAAAAGGGCTGCCAATCCACTCCCACCTTACCGTTGCTGGTCTGGCGAGTCTGAAACGTTACTTCCGGTTCAGACCGCCATCTTGGATTTTTCCTTACCTGTTCCCTCGCTCGGTGCTTCCTCTTTGAAAAAAACATAAGTCAGGCTCCCCGTTCGGTTCAAATCTACGTTCGGTTCGTTCTATCATATCACTATTACATTCGTCTAAATGCTTTCACTCTGCTATTCGCATGTTTCACAAGTTCAAACAAGCGAACGATAACATTCAGTTAAATCATACTTAAACATCATTCGGTTGGTTTCTCAAGTAAATTATGGTGTATGTATTCGGTTGTTACTATACTCTACATAGCTCTTTCGGCAGCTACACTAATTCACGTATTAAACTCGAATTCAGCCAGTACTACAAGGGAATTTCGCCCCTACTGGTTACAAATGTTACTGCAGTAAATCTATGCTGAATAAGAATATTGTAAACAGGGATGGACTGACAGCCTCCTGGGCCCCCGGACAAAATTAGATCCAGGGCCCTTCAAGACAAAATATTAAAGGAGCACTATAGTGCCCCCCTCCCGCTGGGCTGAAGGGGTTAAAACCCCTTCAACCACTTACCTTTCTCCTGCGCCGGGCTCCCTCGGCTCTGGGGAATTCTCGCATTCTCAAATTCAGCGCACGCATTCACAGTATGAATCGCGGAAGCACCTCTAGCAGCTGTCAGTGAGACAGCCACAGAAGCTGGATTAACCCTTAGTGAAACATAGCAGTTTCTCTGAAACTGCTATGTTTTCAGCTGCAGGGTTAAAACTAGAGGGACCTGGCACCCAGACAACTTCATTGAGCTGAAGTGGTCTGGGTGCCTATAGTGGTCCTTTAAGGACTAAGTAAATGTTAAAAATAATTTTAAAGTAAGTAGTCAAACAGTTTGAGAACAGTTTGACAACTTACCTGGGGTCTGCTATGATATGAGGCTGTAGTAGGGCATAGGAGCAGTGGTGTGTGTGAGTGGTGCAGTGTGTGTGAAAGGTTCAGTGTGTGTGTGGGGGGGGGTGTAGTGAGTGAATGTGTAGGGTGTGTGGGGCAATGTGTGTGTGTATGTGGGGCTGTGTATGTGTGTGTTGGCAGTGTATGTGTATGGGGGGCAGTGTGTGAATGTGTATGGTGTCGGGGCAATGTGTGTATGGGGAGGGCAGTGTGTGGGGGCAATATATGTATGTGCATGGTGTGTGTGTGGGGGCAGTGTAAGTGTGGGAACAGTGTGTGTGTATGTGTACGGTGTGTGTGGGGGCAGTGTATGTATGTGTGGGGAAATGTGTGTGTGTGTATATATGTGTGGGCAGTGTATGTGTATATATGGGGGGGCAGTATGTGAATATATGGGTGGGCAGTGTGTGTGTATATATGGGTGGGCAGTGTGTGTGTATATATATGGGTGGGCAGTGTGTGTGTGTGTGTATATATATATATATATATATATATATATGGGCAGTGTATGCAGTGTATGTGTATATATGGGTGGGCAGTGTGTGTGTGTGTGTGTGTGTGTGTGCATATGTGTATATATATATATATATGGTGGCAGTGTATGTAGTGTAGGTGTGTGTATATATATATATATATATATATATATGTGGGCAGTGTGTGTGTATATATGGGTGGGCAGTGTATGTATATAGGTTGGCAGTGTATATATATATATGGGTGGGCAGTGTATGTATATGAGTGGGCAGTGTATGTATATGGGTGGGCAGTGTATATATATATATATGGGTGGGCAGTGTATATATGGGTGGGCAGTGTGTGTATATATATGGGCGGGCAGTGTGTGTATATA
>OW240912.1:157757739-157816975 GCA_933207985.1 Pelobates cultripes
ATATATGGGTGGGCAGTGTGTGAATATATGGGTGGGCAGTGTGTGTGTATATATATGGGTGGGCGGTGTATAGGTGGGCAGTGTGTGTGTAAGGGTGGGCAGTGTGTGTATATGGGTGGGCAGTGTGTGTATATGGGTGGGCAGTGTGTGTATATGGGTGGGCAGTGTGTGTATATGGGTGGGCAGTGTGTGTATATGGGTGGGCAGTGTGTGTATATAGGTGGGCAGTGTGTGTATATGGGTGGGCAGTGTATATATATATATATATATATAGGTGGGCAGTGTGTGTGTATGGGTGGGCAGTGTGTGTATATGGGTGGGCAGTGTGTGTATGAGCCTGCTTACCTGTACAATGTGATGTTTTTCTTCCTCCAGCAGCAGTGGGGCAGACAGGCTCCTTCTCACCCTCCATCCACGCTGTATGTGTGCTCCGTGTGAGAGGGAAGCAGGTGGTGATGTCACTTCCTGCCCCGCCTCCCATCCTCACACAGAGCACGGAGCAGGGGGAGAGAGAGAGGAGACCTGGCAGTGAGAGGTGTGCTGCCAGGTCTCTCACTGAATGGGGAGGGGTATTTGCAGACTGATGGGTTACAGGGGCCCTTAGAGTCATTATGGGCCCCTGCAACCTTCTTACAGCGCTTTCTTCTCGCTGAGGAGATCTCTGATCTGATCTCCACAGCAGAAGCATGACTGTGCTGCCGGGCCCCCTGACTGACTCGGGCCCTCGGTCCATGACCGATCTGCCCGACCTGTCAGTCCGCCCCTGATTGTAAAACAAGTTGATGGGTCCTGATTTTCTGAATCTGTTTTTCCCCACAGAGTCATCCCAGTGGTTCATACTGGGAATTGTGAAATCTGTCAGTGGTATCAATATTCTTATAGGTTGGTTATTGTTTAATTTTGGGTTATGAAGGCTAATGATACACATTACAGTAATTAAGTATGTATTTTTATTTTTTAGGTTGTTTACCTTCAATACGGTAGCTTTTACAAGCACGGAAAACCGTCGTCAATTTCATTATATCTACCCTCTGCAGTGTCGGGTAGGTTCCTTGTTTTTTTTTTTTTCTTCTTAGGGCCCACGATCTGGCCATAACACTATGTTTATTCACACTTTCATATATTGAATCTCATATCCAACAGGTTATCATCTTGAGACTCTTACAGTCCTGGGTTACTTCTACCTCGACAGCGCAACCTGACTCACATATCAGGTACTACGCCAGAACCAATTAATCTTTCCCTCTACCATGTTCTGAGGGGTACTGGTCCTAGGTTATAATACCCAACTAGGTAAAAGTTTCTGGTCTTAATCCATAGGCTAGTGGTCCCGCGAGACCAACACCCCTCTCCTCATACTCGGAGGAATACGCCCCTCGGGCCAAATCATAGCTAGCCATCTTGCATTGTCGCATATAGAGGGCCTCACCTGTCACTCCCAATCTATCTAAAGCTTTAAATACCACGAGAGGCCAACACCCCGCCACAACATTCGGTGGCCTCATACGTTCCCCTCGGGCACATGCATAGGTAGCGCCTCTCAGGCCACTTGGCAATTAGTAGGGACTCATCTGTCACTATCCATAAGTATAATTGTTTCGCTGCTTGGCATTTAGCTAGCCTTATCAGTACCCACCAAAATAAACATTACAGAATGATTGATTAAGCTTACTTATATTTTTCAGTTATGTCTATTAATCCTGATATCCCCGAGGAACTCTCGCTACCCTGCACTACTGCTAGGCCTGGTACCCCTGTTCCTGCAATAGACATTGCTAGTCCTGCTTCTATCAGATCATGGACCGTCCCACGTCTCACGGCAGAACTGAGAAGACGCAGCATCCCTTTCCCAGGAAAGCTGAGTTGTTCAGACATTTGAATATGGGCACTGACAACTCTGATGCAGGGGAAGGCCCTAGTGGCACACAATTGCCAACATTTCACGCCATGATGACCTCGCTCGTGTCATACATCAGCACAATTAATGACAGACTGGATAAATTGGAAACAAGTGGTATTAAACAGACCGCTACGAACCCAATTGAGGCCAATCACCCTCTGGCTGACATGACTGGTAATACTTTGGAATCAGGGTCTCTTAGCGGAGATATTAACCCCTCACACATGGTCCCATCTCACCTTAAGAAGGACATTCTGGAAGGCAAGGACGTCAACCTGGTGTCATTGCTTATAGCCTCCCAGGATGTCCTAGAGAATAGGACTTTTGCATACGGGGATATATCTGTCGTACTAAGGGCTAGAGACCATAGACTAAACAAAAAACTGTCAATACCTGAATTTGTACTGGGATTTGGGATTTATAGAGATGTGTACTGCTCAGTATACCCAGGTAAAAGAGCAGAGCTGGATGCATACATGCACAAGATGGTGGACCTGGGGCACAAATATGGTGGTACCGCTTTTTACGATTACCCCCGTTCCTTTTCCGCAAAGGTGGCTGCAGCTCTGGCTCAGTTCAATTTAAGCATTAATTGGAGCAAATTGGACACAGAGCTATTCTGCAGGCATTTTGCAGGCCTCAGGCCTCCAGCATGTGCAGTATGCGCATCTACAGCACATCACACTAATCTCTGCCCTAACACAGCCGAGTTAGAACAAAATCAATCTTCCCCTAACTTTCCTAAAGCTAACAAGGGATTAAAAGACAAGCTGGGCAGAGAAATTGTATTCCTGGGTAAATCTCAGATATGCAACAATTTCAGTGCGGGCAATTATGGATTTAGTTCATGTAGACTGATGCATGTGTGTTCACACTGTTTTAGAGCCCATGCAAAAAAAAAATGTGCCCAAATAAAGCATTCCCAAAACCGTATCACACGTGTGTGAACGTCACTTTATTAACAGCACTTTTACAGCCACATCCTTCACGTCATTTCACGGAATATATTTTTTTGGGCATGACCGAGGGTTTTCACACCGGGTTGGTCCACTTACCCTCCGGTACACTAGAATGCGACAACCTACAGTCCACATTAGACGATCCACAGTTGGCAAATACACTTATCTCAACTGAACTTGAGCAAGGGTTTCTGTTGGGACCATTCTTTTCCCCACCCTTCACGTCCTGGAGAACCAATCCTATAAGGGTGGTCACAGGGAAGACCTCACCTAAACCCAGACTGATAATTGATCTATCAGCACCACACTCCTCCACTATCCCCAGCCTAAACTCCCTAATACCTTCTGAAGAATTTTCACTGCACTACGCCACTATCGACCATGCCATAGGGGCCATCATACAAGCAGGTACGGGAGCATGGCTGAGTAAAACAGACGTGGTAAACGCCTTCAAGCTACTACCCATACACCCTTCCCTGTGGCATCTACACTGTATTAAATGGCAAGGGAGGTATTATTTTTTCACCCGACTTACTTTCAGCTCTAAAAGTAGTCCACGTATTTTTGACACATTTGCAGAGGCTCTGTGTTGGCTATTACTAAATGTGTGCAAGTGCCCTTCAGTTATCCATTATCTGGATGACTTACTCCTGATTGAGAATAGCACTCTTCCACCTAGTAGTTTGAATCACTTATTGGCACTGTTTGAATCTCTTAACATTCCTGTCTCTCCTCACAAAACTTTGGGTCCAGATACCTACATGCAATTTTTGGGCATACAACTAGACACGATAAACATGCAGGCCAGTCTACCTCAGGACAAGATTGAGCGTACCCTGGCAAGTATTGAACATTACCTGCTACAAGGTCATTGCAATCGGAAAGAACTCCAATCACTACTTGGATCGCTCAATTTTGCCATGAGGATCATACCCCAAGGTAGATCTTTTATATCCCACCTGTTATCCCTGTTTCCACTGTTTTCTTCGGACACTTCACATATCACATTAGATGTACACGCAACTTCTGATTTACGCATGTGGCGGGTCTTTCTCACTTCTTGTAACGGGCGAACCATGTTTATACCACCCCCCTCTGACACATCACTTACACTATGGACAGATGCTGCAGCTAACACAGGCTTTGCCGCCATCTGGGGTGACAAATGGCTTTGGGGCCCTTGGCCGACCGAAGTCGAATCACTACCCAAATTTTCTGACACCTCGGCTTTATTTGAGTTGTACCCAATCGTGGCAGCAGCCATTGCTTGGGGACCATATTGGTCTGGCCACACGGTCAGGTGCTACTCGGATAACCTGGCTACATGCCACTTTGTGAACAAAGGCCGTTCGGCATCACTGGTCATTATGAGACTGCTAAGACGTCTCACATGGGTAGCAGCCACTTGCCAATTCTACATAACATGCATACACATCCCGGGTTACACAAACACCGCTGCTGATCACTTGTCTCGGTTTTGTTTCCAGGCTTTCCTCTCGTCACTACCCAACGCTTCCAGGCGAGCGACACCCGCACCTCTTTTCCAAGACATGATCATGGATTAAAGACCTTGCTAGATCACGCACGTCACATTTCTCACATGGCACTCTCAGTAAACACTAGGGACACTTATGATAGGGCATTTCACGTATTCAAATAATTTATCACCGAGTTTCACATTCACGACATGTTTGCATTAGAGACGATTTTGGGGTTTACCTCTTTTTGCCACATTAACCTTAAACTATCCTTCAATACTATTAAGCTGTACCTTACTGGCATCCAACACCATGTGCTCATCCAACAACCTAACAGTACTGCTTTTCTAACCTCGTACCAAATTAAAGGCATTAAAAAAATTAGACACACATGTTCCCTCACAAAGACTACCTATAGACAACAACATCTTCCACTCTCTATCCAACCTATTAGATTCATCTCCTTTCGAACCCATGACAAATAGCACTATCAAAACAGCACTATATCTTGCTTTCTATGGGTTCCTACGGCCTAGCGAATTCACAACCACAACCATAACCGCACCTAACTACCTCAGAACCATTGATCTACAGAAACATACCGACCATTATATTCTCTCTCTAAGACAATCCAAAACCAGCACCAACGGACACAGTATTCAGATACCCCTGTATCCTGTGTGGATATTTATGGGATAATAATAGTAAACAGTGAGAATTGCCCACTAATTCAATTCTCAAACCCCAAAGATCGTTATCGTGTTAAGTGGAATGTATTTCATATAAATAATATCACAATGTTATAAAAATAGATTTTATTTTATAATATCAAATTAATTAATAATAATAATATGTAACGTGACAATAATCAATGAATATCCAGTATAAAATGGTATGCAATACAAAGGAATGGCTATACACGTTTCAATGGCTAAACAGCATTTTCTGTCAAGACTTACACGATTTATGAGGTATCCTTACACAGAGAGAAAGCGAAGGGCCATAAAACCCTGGTTAACAGTTAGAATAACCCTTTCAATGCTGGCTAGATCTCCTAGGTAATTAAGATCTATTCTTATGTAATTTTAAATAAAATAACATTTAAACCAGTTCATTAGTCATTTCCTGGAACCATCCAATAAGAAAATCTACCATATTATATAAGCAGATTTTAATTTGTCTAAAAGATATCTTATCTTATATTAGAGCAAATCAATACACCTGGATAAAAACAACGGTATGCTAACACGTGATAATATCACATTAATATATAATTATTCTTAATTCCACCTGCAGAATGGAATGTTTATAACTATATATTCTTTAGTTAACTAAGATTTCTTAATATGGAAATCTGACCGTGATTTATCCAGTCATATATCATGCTATTAGTAAATTTTAATTAATTTAATTAATTAAATGAAAACAGTATAATTACCAGTTGAGTAGATATTTCCTCCAATTGGTAGTCTCAGGAACTTGTTTGGATGTCTCTCTGCATGGAGGTGTGTAGGAATTTCTGAGTGACCTAGAGTGGATATCTGTCATATGCCTCTCTGCATTGCTTCCGACTGCTCACTTCTTTGCTTTCTTTGCATACCCTTGCATTCCTCATCTACCTTCTTTTTTTTCTTCCCCCTCTTTGTCTTAACTTTTAAAGGGCCAGACTCTCTGTACGTCATTAGTTGATGACCCAATAGAAGCACTAGAGGTGTGCTTACCTAGGGATCGCAATTTAGTTATTTGATCTATAGAGGGCAGTCTTGTCCCACTAAACATACCTATCCAGGAAAGAGTTAACTTTTCTTGGTGGCTATTTTGACGTCATTTTGCGTTATCTTTATCGTTGCCATAACTTACGTTTCCTTTCACTTCAAAGGGTTTTCTCTTAGTTTTGTCCAGACTTAGTGTCCGCAATTCCTGCTATAATTTCTAAAATGGCAGTTCATGAACTAAGTTTAACCTTTTCCATACAATGGTACCTTATACATGTAGAAAGTAAAATTGTATTATTTAATCTTCTCTGTCACCAATGTCTGGGTTTAGAATTGATCTATTCCATTAGCATTTAGACAGTCTATCCAACCCCCGTTCTCCTTATCACTTGGTTTGTTTATACTATGCATTCCTTTAGCTCTGGCAAAGTGGTTAGTTTTACAGAAAGGATAGAAATTTTGTGTCTCTTTGTTAACTTGAAAATAACAAAATGGAGTCTGGTCTGTTCAGAGTGACTCAGAATACACACTTTTAATTTCTATCATAGCACAAGATGTCTGCCGATATAAATACTCTGACAATCCTACTCACAATATATGGTGCCCAGTTAAAGTGTTAGACACTTATTCACTTTTAGTCCACAAACAACCTCAACAGCCTTTGTTTGAACCGCATGGACACACTATGACCACAGCTAAATTCATGCAATACATAAGACTTCTGTTAACCAGGCTCGGCCTAAACCCCAATCAATTTTCAGGCCACTCTTTCCGTATAGGAGCAGCATCTTCCGCATCCGCTAACCACGTCCCCGCTCATATTATTAAAGCCATGGGGCGATGGAAATCCTCCGCTTACACACTCTACATACCCAATCCTGTTAAAGAATTAAGACAAGCTTTTTGTGACTTATCTCAATAAACGAAGTTGATTCACGAATTATGTTTTCTGGTTATTTTCTTTTTGCCCACTTTTATTACAGGCCTACTGCTCTGTCGGTTCCGGCACACCACAACCGATCTATGGTGCCTACTCATAGATGTTATGATTGTATTGTGCTAAGATTTCTCTGTTCGGCTAAATTAACCCAACTACAAATTTGAAGGCTTGGCCTTGAGTTGTGGGAGGGGCTTGGTTCACCTTTAAAAGGGCTGCCAATCCACTCCCACCTTACCGTTGCTGGTCTGGCGAGTCACCCCTCCCACCGTTCCCTCTACTTATAACACCCTCTAAGGTGGGCCCACTTTTATTCTAGGCCTATTGCTCTGTCGGTTCCGGCACACCACAACCGACTGGTGCCTACTCATAGATGTTATGATTGTATTGTGCTAAGATTTCTCTGTTCGGCTAAATTGCCCCGACTACCAATATATATATACACACATACTATATATAGTTTTGTGTGTGTGTATATATGTGTAATTTTACTCGTGTATTTTTATATTTTATATATATATATATATATATATATATATATATTAAAAAACCACACTTCGTATGATGTTATAAATAATATATATATTTGTTAGAGCGACTTTCAGCACTCATTTTCACTGCGGACGTACAGGGTATGTCAGCAGTCATTAATGACGTACCCTGTATGTCCGCGGTCACTAAGGGGGTTAAACAAGATACAGATAAGGAAATGGCAAACAAAGAAAACTTGTTTTAAATTTTACAACCTCCTATCTTGCCAAAAAAGTGGAGGTTCAGTTATAACATATTGTGTTACGCCACCACTAATTGCATCACAGTATCCCAATATCTGTGTCCTGCATTAATTTTAACACTGAATAAAAACATGCTAACTACAATAAACTGCTGAGACTCTGCCTAATTTATGCTTTTCTGTGTCCACTTCCAAAGGGGCATCTATATTGGGGTGCTCAGCTCAGTAGGAATCTGGTCTGGATGCCAAATCTTAACAGAAAACAAGTTGCATGTATGGGATGTGCCCCTAATTCCCCATTTTCTGTGAACTTTAACCCCTTAAGGATGAAGTCAATTGTACACGTTCTGATCAATACAAACCTGGAATTTGCGCTATATATCTGTTCAACCGTAATTCACCTCTTTCATATTAAATGCACCCGTACTTATATAATTTTGTTCAGGAGAAACACGACTTTCATGTCACATCATATTTATATATTAAACAATTTAATATGAATAAAATATAAAAAAGTAAAAAAAAAATAGTTCTGCATGGCATTTTAACTATGAATGTCATTATTGCAGCTGCTACTGCAATAAAGTACACATTTGTACTCAGCGATGTCTCACAAGTAAAATAGTACCCCCCCCATGTAAAGGTTTTTGAGGATTATGGAAAGTTACAGGGTCATATATAGCGCATCACATTTTTCAGTTTATACACATTGAAATTTGCTAGACTGATTATGTTGCATTTGAGACTGTATGTAACCCAGGAATGAAAATTAACCCCTATGATATCCAGGCTTTTTTTAGTAGCCACTTAATCACAAACACTGCCAAAGTTAATGTTCATATTTTGTTTGTGTGAAAAATGCAAAAAACAATTATGAATGCTAAGTTTGGCAAGTGTTTGTGACTAAGTGGCTATTAAAAAAGACTGGACATATACTCTACTCGCAATACCTTGGGTTGTCTACTTTTGCAAATGGTGTAATTCTCATTCCTGGGCTACCGTACGGTCTCAAAGGCAACATTATCAATCTGGCAAGTAAAACGTATTACAACAATATCGTCAGTGAAAGGGCTGTTTGTGTGTGAAAAAAATGCAAGAAAACATCACTTTTACTGATATCATTGTTGTAATAAAATTTACCATTCTGAAACACTAATATTTGTGTTCAGCGAAGTCTTCGGAGTAAAACAGTAACCCCCATGTACAGGTTTTATGGTGTCTTGAAAAGTTAAAGGGTTAAATATAGTGCATGGGAATTAAATTATCTGGACTTTCTGTCTGGGTTATCAGGCATGTCCCTCAAATTCTAATAAATAAAATCACATAATTATATTAAAAGATTACAAAAATATTCATGTAGAATTGTAATATACATATATATTTAAACTCTACATGTATACTTATGTAATCATTTATGTAATTATATATATGCAATTATTTGTATATATTTCTATAGAGATAGACATATAGAATGTCATTCTAAGTATTTTGTTACCAATATATAAATATCAAAATATAGTTTGAATGAAATTACATATGTATATAATTTGTTTTTGAAATTTTATTAATATGTAAATATTAAAATACACAAAGTATGAAGTTACATATGATGTGATATATTATATTTATTTTAATGTTTAACTTTATTTTTGAATTTTTTTTAATTTTCTCACCAGCAGGGGGATTACCTGACAGCCCAGGCAGCTATGGACTGATTTGCAGTCCTGAACCGCAGCAATGGGAAGGTAAGTATCTCGGACTCTCCAGGCTCAAAGCCGTTATGGTGTTCAATGCCGTTGCAACGGATTTACAGCCCAGAAAATGCGGGACGGCATAGAATGCCATAACGGCGTTGAGGGGTTAAACAGCATTGGCAGTACTAACCTTCATGTTGGATAATATTTTTATTAAAGACAGGAGTGTATTATGCAATATATATTTATTACTCACAGCAGAAAAAGGGTTAATAATGAAGAAAAAAATAGTATGTAATCTAACATGGAACAGCAAATCAGCATGAGGCATAGGTAAAGCAGGTGTCCTCTCAAATCTCGTCCTCTTTCTTGTTGCTGATGGATTGTAGAAACAAGTAAAGATGAACTCGAATCTGGAAATTCTTGATCAATATTTAAGAAAAGAACAAAAGACTTTTTCTTGTTCGATTTTTATTTAAACTGAAAAATAGAAAATATTGTAAACTTATCAGGGATAATAGCTCCTGTCTCTATTAAAATTCCTATTTTCTGGCTAGGATAATACATTTTATGGCAGTTAAGCTAACATACGAAAAATATAGAAAAATCATAATCATGAATATTTCATGACAATTCAACCACAGAAATATGAGATTCTAGTCTAAAATAAAGTGTGTTGAAAGTGGACTTTGACTAACAGATTTTAATAGCTGACTTAGATATTGTTTGTCTGACCCATTCAGCAAGTTTGGAAGATGATACTGGTAATAGAATTCTATAGGGTCAGGAACACACATGTATCCCTGTATCCTATAGTGCTAAAACCATCATTTAGGTGGCTTGCTTAAAAGGTAATTCCGCCTCCTTGCTGACATCGGAATTAAATAATTTTGGGCAATCCAATGCTTTCCTGAAATCTTTGGATTGGCAGGGGGCGGGGCCAAACACCACCTTATAGAGATGAAATCAATCTCCATGCACACTGTGCAGCACTGCCCCCAAGAAGCACCTCCAGTTGCCATTGGATGTGTCCCTAAGGGCCAATGTAAACAATGCCTTTTCATTGAAAATGAGTTTACAAAATGAGAGCAGGAATGATTTCTAAAATTTAAAGTGTTTTGTTTGTAGAATTTTAAACTACAAACCATACAAAGATTACCATTATCCGTGAAAGCAGTTTAAATAGATTTAAGGCCAGTTTTAGTTTGTCTACTTTAAAAAACAAAACTGACACCATGAGGGGAAAATTATCTGTGTTAAGTCTAATGCTTTTACATTTGAGACACATTAAAACCCACTATGTTATTATGACAAAACAACAGGTGATAAACTGCACCAAACAGAACTGAAAAAAAATAAAAATCACACGGGTATACTCAATCTTAACATTAGCCCAATAATGTGTAATAAATTATGTATATATATGTACTCTCTCTGGATTTTATATTTCAGTACCAGGAAAACCTCAAAATAACAAAATAATGTAGTATGTTTTAATGGTTTTACAGACAGTTAAGTATTTAGATGTCTCACTCACACTTTTATAAGCTACTGAGAGCTCTTCTGTTTAGCACTTTGACGGTACAATCCCCTTCTTGGGATATATGTAGATCCACAATTTTATGTGTCCAGTATGACTCCAGCATATAAAATAAAACAGAGAGGGTCTAATAGTGCAATATGTTAAAATATATAAGGTGCACAAAAGCAAAGTATCCTACTTACACTTTGGAGAGCAATAAACTTACTCTGGTGGTATAAAGCCTTGGTGGTATAATCCCCACCCGAGGATGTGCAGGAACCAGGATAATTGTTCAGCAGCAAAACAACAAATTGGATATGATGTTGTAGACAATGAATTTTATATTTATATATAGTATAGTTAAAAGTAATATTACAAGTAAATAAAATATATAGATATAAAGAAACTTCTCTAAGGTCACACTTTACACCAGGGCCGGACTGGGAAAAAAATTAGGCCCGTGCATTTTTCAATCAGAGCGGCCCCCTAAGAAGGGGGCGGGGCCAGAGAGTGTGTGTTTTGTCATCACTAATGACAACACGCCCCCTCTCAAAGTGAGAATGTTGGTTCAATGCCCAGAGCCCTGCTGAAGAGCTCTGGCATTAGAAAAAGGCCCTGAATTTGTTCTGCGCAGCGCAAGCAAATGAAATAACATGCTTGTGCTGTGTTTGCTTTTAAATTGTCTCTGGTGTCTCCACAAGTGGATACCAGAGGACAAATGGAAAGTGCATGGTGCATGTGTTTGGAGCCTGCTTGTGGGATTGCGTGTGTGTAGAGTGTGGTGTGGTATTGTGTAAATAGGTCAATTTAATTTGTGTTTGTGGTGTAATATGTGTGGCTAGGGGCTGTAGAGAGTGTGTGTATAGGGGGCATAGTTTTATAGGGGATGCAGCGAGTGTGTGCATACGGGCTGAAGTGTGTGTGTATAGGTGACGTAGTGTGTGTAGGGGTTGCAGAGAGGGTGTGTTTAGAGAATGTTGTATGTGTTTGCTGACAAGGAATGTAGTGTGTGTGTGTAGGAGATCTACTGTGTAAAGGACCCAGTGTGTGTGTGTGTGTGTGTATAGAGGATAAAGAGTGCATATAGAGTAAGGGATCTAGTGTGTATCTGGAGCGTAATGTGTGTAGTGGTGCAGTGTGAGGGGTGCTGTAGTGTGTGTGTGTGTGTGTGTGTGTGTATGTATATATATATATTGGACTTATTGTATGTGTGAGGGGCGCAGTGTGTGTATGTAAGAGGGGTGCTGTGTGTGAGGGTGTTTTTATCTGCTGTCACATTCTAGGTTTCTAATTTTCTTTGTCTGTTAACTCACTGAGGGTTATTTTATATATATATATATATGTGTGTGCTGTATATGTGTGGGAGTGTGCTGTGTGTGTCTGGGTGCTGTGTGCTGTGCTGTGTCTGGGTGCGTGTGTGTGAGTCTGGGTGCGCTGTGTGAGTCTGGGTGCGTGTGTGTCTTTGTGAGTCTGGGTGTGCTGTGTGTGTCTGGGTGTGCTGTGTGTGTCTGTGGGTGCAGTGTGTGTCTGGGTGCAGTGTGTGTCTAGATTGCAGTGTGTGTCTATTGGGTGCTGTGTGTGTCTGGGTTATGTGTGTGTCTGGGTGCGCTGTGTGTGTCTGGGGTTGCTGTGTGTGTCTGGATGCGCTGTGTGTGTCTGGGGGTGCTGTGTGTGTCTGGGGGTGCTGTGTGTGTCTGGGTGCTGTGTGAGTCTGGGTGCTATGTGTGTGTCTGGGTGCGCTGTGTGTGTCTGGGTGCGCTGTGTGTGTCTGGGTGCGCTGTGTGTGTCTGGGTGCGCTGTGTGTGTCTGGGGGCTGTGTGTCTGGGGGTGCTGTGTGTGTCTGGGGGGGTGCTGTGTCTGGGGGCTGTGTGTCAGGGGGTGCTGTGTGTGTGTGTCTGGGGGGTGCTGTGTGTGTGTCTGAGGGGCTGTGGCGGAGATTACTGTGTGTCTGGGTGCGCTGTGTGTGTCTGGGTGCAGTGTGTGTCTGGGTGCGCTGTGTGTGTCTGGGGGTGCTGTGTGTGTCTGGGGGTGCTGTGTCTGGGGGCTGTGTCGGGGGGGTGCTGTGTGTGTCTGGGGGCTGTGTGTGTCTGGGGGCTGTGTGTGTCTGGGGGCTGTGTCTGGGGGGGTGCTGTGTCTGGGGGGATGCTGTGTCGGGGGGTGCTGTGTTTGTGAGTGAATGTATTTTTTTATTTAAATTTAAATATTTTTTTTTTTACTAATAAAAAAAATATATATATATATTTCCCCCCCTCCCTTCTTCTCTACCTTTATCCTGGGAGGGGGGAGGAGATCCGTTCTGTCATGCTTCCCTGGTGGCCCAGTGGTGAGAGTGAACTCTAACCTGCAGGTTAGAGTTCACTCTCGCGAGATCTGAGCGTTGCCATGGTAACCGCGGCAACGCTCAGAATCTCGCGAGAGGACCCGGCGGAGCTGCTTGTTAGAGCTCCGCCGGGTCCTCTCTCCTCCCTCCCTCCCTCACCCAGCCGGCGGCCGCATTTCCCTGCCTCTGGGCCGGTGAGGGAGATCTATGATCTCCCCACCGGCCCATGGAGGCGCACAGCAGGGCCGGCGCTCAGATAGCGCTGGCCCTGCACGGGCTGGCAGGGGAGATTCTGTGATCTCCCTGCCGGCCTCGGCCCCACAGCCATCGCGGCCCACCGGGCATTTGCCCGGTATGCCCGATGGCCAGTCCGGGCCTGCTTTACACGTTTCTCCCAGCAGGGCTTCCTCAGAAGTGTGGATGAACCTAAGAATGTCCAAGTTTACATAGGTAGTTCGTCTCCAATTAGTACAATTAGGTGTGCTGATTTACTTCCTGGTTCTTTGGGTCACGTGTGTCATCCGGAAGTGATGCGCTGCGACAGACTTGCATCATGGTATGTGTAGTCCTTTTTCCTTTCGTGTCATAGGAAAGGACGTCAGTGTAAGTGACATGTTAAGGGGCAAGGCTTGCATCAATGTTTTTCTCTAAATGTCTAGTAATATGGCCAAAATAGTTCTCATCGGCCATTTTGAAAAACATATTTAAAATCATATATTCGCCACAGGATTTTGGAGGAGCCTGCTTGCCAGCCTCCTGCCCCAGGACTATGGCCCCCTGCAATAGACCTGGCTAAAAGGCTCTGTTCATGCAATTGGGATTATATGGTTCGGTTCCTGAACAGCCGCACGAACCAGAAACCACCCGGGAGCTTGTTAAGGTTAATTGACAGTTTGTAACACTTTCCACCGCAGTGTTCTAAGTGTTTGTCTGGGTGGCCGTTGTTCGCATAAACGACCACAAGGTGGCGGCCATCTTGTTCCTGCAAACACAGGCAGCGTGTTTGGTCGTCGAGTTCATGGAACCGTTTTTGGATACTGAAACTCCTGAACACCGCTGGACTTCCAGGATCGCTTGCGTTCGGTTCTACACAACTTAGAAGGGCACTGTTCAGTGGAAACATTCCCACAAACAAGGTGAATAAGCTCCAGGGTAAGAACATTAACTATGTTTGGTAGTTTGTTCGGTTTTTAAACTACCGAACTAGAATGACCGCAAGTCTTGATTCTCTGGAACTGTTTGGGGCATGGGACCATGCGTGCGGTCGGTCAAATTATGACTTCCAGGTAATTCCCAAACCCCTAAACTGATCTTTGTGATTTTTGGATTTGTTGGTCACCCAGATCGGGGCTATCAGGGGATGTAACTTTGTGGGGGTTTTGTGTGTTTTAACCCCTTAAGGACCAAACTTCTGGAATAAAAGGGAATCATGACATGTCACACATGTCATGTGTCCTTAAGGGGTTAAGGTATTTTTGGGGTTTTGTAAAAATGTATGTTTTCTGTGCCTGGAGATAATTAAGTCTAATACAGTTCCTGACTCAATTATCTCTCAGGCACAGAGGAGGGATTATCTTGTTTTATGTGGTAGTGTCCTGAATCTGAGAGGCAATGTAATCGTGTGTATGTTTTTACTGTAGTCTACTCTCTGTCAGGGCTTCTCTTAGTTGGGAGTCTGGTAGGCAGAGATTTGTGCTCACCCTTGCAGATATACATAGTCCAAGGTGATAAGGTTAGAAACCACCAGGACTGTGAATCTGTGCATAGGGGCTATGTACGAAAGGTGTTCCGATTCGCAGTACGGACAAGTGCAAATCCAGAAGAGTAGTCAAACACGGTTCCAAAGGTCAGGGCAGGCAGTGAACAGGCAATAATGAAGATCCAGAACCAGGTGGTCCGTCACAGGCTAAAATACTTAAATTAAGTCAAAAGGAATATATTTTTAACATATGCATCACAACATGGCCAGCTCCATAGCATTTGTGTGAAGAAACTATTTTTACCCATACATGTACCATTATAATTAAAATGCATAGCAGTATTTATATATAGAACGTTTTTTTGTGAAAAAAAATATTTAAAAGAGTATTATTTGCTAGAATATTAAATTCAGTGAGGTTAAAAGATTATAACGTGAACTAACTTTATTAATCATATATTGAATTGCATAAGGTAACAGATATATTTCAATTCTGGAGAGGGTTAAAGGGATACTATAGTCACCAAAACAACTTTAGCTTAATGAAGCAGTTTTGCTATATAGAACATGCCCCTGCAGCCTGACTGATCAATTCTCAGCCATTTAGAAGTTAAATCACTTTGTTTATGAACCCTAGTCAAACCTTCCTGCATGTGACTTGCACAGCCTTCCCAAACACTTCCTGTAAAGAGTCTTCTAAAGTTTATACTTTCTTTATTGCAAGTTCTGTTTAATTTCGATTTTCTTATCCCCTGCTATGTTAATAGCTTGCTAGACCCTGCAAGAGCTTCCTGTATGTGATTAAAGTTCAATTTACAGAGCAAGAGATAAAATTGTTTAAGGTAAATTACATCTGATTAAAAGTGAAACCAGTTTTTTTATCAATGCAGGCTGAGTCAATCATAGCCAGGGGAGGTGTGGCAAGGGCTGCATAAAGAGAAACAAAAACTCCTAAATGGCATTAAATTGAGCAGTAAAACCTGATCTATACACTAAAACTGCTTCATTAAGCTAAAGTTGTTCAGGTAACTATAGTGTTCCTTTATATCATGATTAATATTATACAGCTAGGAAAAATACTGAGAATGCCATAATTTGTAAAAAGTGAAGGGACTTATAATGAGAGAGTTGACAATATAAAAAATTAAAAAGGTCAAAATTAGCGTTGAGGCCATTAGGGTGTAAAGTATCTAAATAATACTCCCACTCCATCTCTGGTTTTATGAGTTTTTTAACCATGTCTCCACCTCTCCAGTGTTTGGTAAGGATTGAAATGCCCATGAATTTAAATTTTTTGGGGTCATTATTATGTACACTGAAATGTGAAGAGACAAGCAGAGCAAGATGATGTAGCGCGTGCTGCAGCGTCCTCGTGGAACGTGGCTGAGGGAGGCTTACAGAAGGAAAGGATTGGACCCGTCTTACTTGCGGCACTACCAAAATCTTATGTATTCACTGTCAATCTACAATGTAGGGGCTAGTACAAAGCTAAAGGACCCCTAAGAGAAAGGTGAACGTTGAGAACAGCACACAGAGGGCAATATATGATTTAAAGACTACCTAATTTAAGTTAATTGTTACCCATAGCGAGGAGCAGATCGTTGTTGGTCTGTGGTGTGCTGGGTGGGCGAGCCCATTGGGTCTGCCTTGGTGCCTGACTTCCCAGTTGGTGCCTTGGCTTTATTGTGTCGGAATACCACAACACCTGGCACCTCTCCCCAAATCCTGCTGTTTAAGCAGTATTCTACCACCCCCCCCCCCCAAAAAAAGCAAGTACGACCAACAGAATAAAAAACAAAATATAAAGGCGTACCATGACGGAGAGGTAATCGTGTGGAAGAGAAGGACTTAGGTTGAAATAAAATAAGTCACAAAAGATTAAAGGAACTTTGGCAGATCTCGCTGCCTCTGGATTGTTATTTTAAACTATTTAGTCTGTTTGTTCACCAGTTCCCAGTTGTTCGTGTGTTTCCTGATTATATTTCCTAAGAGACAAATTAACTACCGTATGGCGGGCCACCCAGCAGGGAACTGTGCTACTTGTTAACCTTTATGACCTTATTAACATTGTGGTTAACTGCAACCACTTCCAACTCCCGAACCCATGGAGCTCATGTTTTCTGCCGAACGCACAATGAAAACACTTTCAGCTCCATGGCAATTTGACTGTATGTATGAGATCTGAGCGCTGTTCAGTTATATTGAGCGCTCAGATCTAAGCTATCTGGAGATATGTCGAACGTGGGGGTTCCGTTCGGTAAAATAAGACTTAGATTTTTATGTGTTTTACTGTTATTATAAAATGGAGGATATTCTCTATACCTGGAGATAATTGAGTTACTTTAAGGCTGTTAACCCAATTATCTCCGGGATAGAGAGGAGGAGTTGTACTGTTCATGTGGTAGTGTTTTCATACTGAAACTACTTGTGATTGGATATTGTAAAACTGTCTCAGTCTTCCACAAAAGTTAGGATCCCTCATACAGTTAAAAACTTGTTTATTGATCTGGCAGAGAGTAGTACCCTGATTCTGGAATTAATGATCAACAATTGCCTTCCTACCTTACAAACCAAGCCAACTTATGGGATAAATCAGAATGGCTATAATTGCCCATGTTTGTATAGCTAGAGCAGGCCTAGAATATAAAGAATATAAAACACTGGTGGGAGAGTTAACATGTCTAGGCCAAAGAGCATATAATGCTAGTAGCCAGACCACTACTTGGTGGTCTGCCTCAAATATTTCAGAACCCACTAACCCATTTACAAATTTATCTAAAAGAAGTATGGACTAACTTATCGGCCACCTCTAACTGGAAAGCCCTTGCCAATTTTTATTGGATCTGTGGGAAAAAAAGGCTTATTCTGAACTGCTCAAGATTGGGCAGGGGCATGTGTGTTAGACATGCTTAAACCATCCTTTTTCTTGCTCCCAATCCAAACAGGAGAGATTTTAGGAGTTATAGTAGACAAACACCACTAAATATAGGCAACTGGAAGGAGGATGAATGGCCACCACAACAAATTATTAATTATTATGGACCTGCCACTTGAGTAGAAGACGGTACTTACGGTTACAGAACTCCTATATACATGTTAAATCGCATTGTTGGGCTACAAGCTGTGGTAGAGATTATCACTAACGAAACTGCTGAAGCTCTCAACCTCCTGGCTAAACAGAATACCCATATGAGATCATCAGTTTATCAAAACAAACTGGCTCTTGATTATTTATTGACAACAGAAGGAGGAGTGTGCTGAAAATGTAACTGTTGCCTTCAGATAGACGATGAAGGACAGGCCATAGTTGAAATTACTAATCACATGGTTAAATTAACTCATGTGCCACAAATCTCTTAATAGTGCGATGATCATGCTTAAGTTTTCGTGAAATATCTAATGTTTTCATACCTTATCCAAGGTATTGAACTATTTCTCTCTTTTCGGCAGCAGATAGATCCTTTTTCTTCCCCATATAGCATGAAAATGGTGCTCTGCTTAATAATGTGGAACACCCTTCTTTAGTAGTTTTTCCTTAAATTGGGCTCACCTGGCAATCTAATTATCACAGGTGTCCAAGATTGTTTTCAGTGATCAAAAGAGCCCTGAGAAACAATGCCATCCATGAGTTAAACTGAAAAACAAAATATCTAATCTTTGTGACACTTAAATATAATTTGCATGATAATTTGGAACAGGATGTAGTGTTCCTGTAACGGCACCCCGGGTATAGAAGGGGTTAACGCCACCAAAGCTGTTCTTTTTCCCGAATGCAAAGTCAGCTACCGAACACTCCTAAGTGCCGAACAGGAATCATACAAATTATCCCCCCAAGCACGAGACGAGGCTCTGTGTTGAGGGTCAAGCAGAATCTGTTTAATGGGGGCTACATGTCAGTCTTTTATGCAGGTCTTCCAGCAAGGGACACTCTCATAGGAAAATTGCTAATTTCTTCATACAATGAGTGAAATACCTGATGGGTTTTGGCACTCAAGGTCTCTGTTTCAAGTCCTATATATAGGATGACACCTGGGTCTGCCCCAATACCATATATCTGGAAGCCATAAAGGTTTCCAAACTTACTAATGAACTGGTAGGGATTTAAAATGGTGAGATGAACAGGGTTACACACATTCATTTACAACGGAGAGTGGTAGTCTTTGGATTATTAGGCCGTGATCTCTAGTTTTCCCCATGTGGCCCAACCTACACACGACCAGTATCGGCAAAATTTGAAATCCCCATTCTGACAGTCAGGATCTAGGGGGTCTTTTACTAGAACACAAGTACTTATAATTGAACCCGTAGGTCCGTTCCCAATCCAAATTTCTGCATCTATTCCAGGGTTTTTTTACTACCTAAAATTGCTTTACAAGCATCAAAAAGTAAGATGCCCTTGGATGTGATGGTACTAATTAATGTCCTCTTTAATAAAGTCCCCTGGGAATGTGCATTTCGGAGAACCAACTAAATTGTACGAGGTTGTAGTTGTAGGTCAAAACATTTTGGTTCTCCTGAAGCTGGCTGGCAGACATTATAAACAGTGTGTAAGTATCTGCATTTAGACACAGATCCTTTGCACTCATAGTGAGAGTGCCAAATGAGGGTTTGGGATATCTGATTGCCTGTTCTAGTGGTCTTAATACATTCACTACAACTTGTTGGATAAGATCCCACCCACTGCATACATGCTGTTTATCATCAACAGCTTCTTCTCATCCTCCATAATCGTGGTCTACGAGATATTGCTCTCTCCTGGTGCTCATCCTACCTCACAAAGCGCTCTTTTAGCATTTCTTTCTCTGGCTCTGCCTCTTCCTCACAACCTCTCTCTGTGTCCCCCAAGGTTCAGTCCTTGGTCCCCTACTGTTCTCAATCTATGCTGCCTCTCTTGGTAAACTCATCAGATCCTTTGGCTTCCAATATCACTTCTATGCAGATGACACGCAAATCTATTTTATATTTATATTTAATATAAGAACAGTGACTGAGTCACACCACACAAAAACAAAAATTTTAGACTTTAGAAAAACAGACTTTTCTAAAATTAGAATATGGGTAGAGGAGTCATTATCAGACTGGAGCAATTTAAATGGAGTCCAAAAGAAATGGGATTATTTAAAAGTTGCACTATTAAAGGCAACAGAAAATTGCATTAGGCTTGTCAGTAAAAGCAAAAAATTCAAGAAACCACTGTGGTACTCCGCAGATGTGGCCAAAATAGTTAAAAACAAAAAGTTAGCATTTAGGAATTATAATAAAAACCCAGAGTGAGGAAGACAAAATGATCTATAGGATTAGGCAGAAAGAGGCTAAGAAAGTTATAAGAGCTTCCAAATCACACACAGAAGAGAAAATAGCACAGTCAGTAAAAAAGGGGGACAAAACATTTTTTAGATACATAAATGAGAAAAGAAAAGTAAAACAAGGATTAGTTAGATTAAAAACAAAAGAAGGAAGGTATGTAGAAGAGGATAAAGGTCTAGCTGACTGCCTCAATTAATATTTTTGTTCTGTATTTACAGATAAAAATGAAGGCAAAGGACCTCAGTTGAGAAAAAGGATAAATGAGTCATTTATTACACGTGAGTGTACAGAGGAAGAGGTTCTATTTCAACTGTCAAAAGTAAAGACAAATAAGTCAATGGGACCTGATGGAATACACCCAAAGCTATTAAAAGAGCTTAGTGGTGTACTAGCAAAACCATTAACAGATTTATTTAACCAATCATTGTTAACAGGAGTAGTCCCAGAAGATTGGAAGTTAGCGAATGTTGTGCCCATTTACAAGAAAGGTAATGGGGAGGAGTCAGGCAACTATAGGCCAGTAAGCCTTACTTCAGTAGTGGGGAAAGTGATGGAAACCATGTTAAAGGATAGGATTGTAAAACATCTAAAAACACATGGATTTCAAGATCAGAGACAACATGGATTTACTTCAGGGAGATCATGCCAAACTAATCTTATTGATTTTTTTGATTGGGTAACTAAAATTATAGATCAGTGTGGTGCAGTAGACATTGCTTACCTAGATTTCAGTTAGGCTTTTGACACTGTTGCACATAGAAGGCTTATCAATAAACTGCAATGTTTAAGTTTGGATTCCAATATTGTTGAATGGGTAAGGCAGTGGCTGAGTGACAGGCAACAGAGGGTTGTAGTTAATGGAATATATTCGAAGCTTGGACTTGTCACCAGTGGGGTACCTCAGGGATCTGTACTTGGACCCATTCTCTTTTATATTTTCATTAGTGATATTGCAGAAGGTCTTGATGGTAAGGTATGTCTTTTTGCTGATGATACTAAGATATGTAACAGGGTTGATGTTCCAGGAGGGATAAGCTAAATGGCAAATGATTTAGGTAAACTAGAAAAATGGTCAGAATTGTGGCAACTGACATTTAATGTGGATAAGTGCAACATAATGCATCTTGGACATAAAAACCCAAGGGCAGAGTACAGAATATTTGATAGAGTCCTAACCTCAACAATTGAGGAAAGGGATTTAGGGGTGATTATTTCTGATGACTTAAACGTAGGCAGACAATGTAATAGAGCAGCAGGAAATGCTAGCAAAATGCTTGGTTGTATAGGGAGAGGTATTAGCAGTAGAAAGAGGGAAGTGCTCATGCCATTGTACAGAACACTGGTGAGACCTCACTTGAGTATTGTACACAGTACTGGAGACCGTATCTTCAGAAGGATATTGATACCTTAGAGAGGGTTCAGAGAAGGGCTACTGAACTGGTTCATGGATTGCGGGATAAAACTTACCAGGAAAGGTTAAAGGATCTTAACATGTATAGCTTGGAGGAAAGACGAGACAGGGGGGATATGAAAGAAACATTTAAATATATAAAGGGAATCAACACAGTAAAGGAGGAGACTATATTTAAAAGAAGAAAAACTACCACAACAAGGGGACATAGTCTTAAATTAGAGGGACAAAGGTTTAAAAATAATATCAGGAAGTATTACTTTACTGAGAGGGCAGTGGATGCATGGAATAGCCTTCCAGCTGAAGTGGTAGAGGTTAACACAGTAAAGGAGTTTAAGCATGCGTGGGATAGGCATAAGGCTATCCTAACTATAAGACAAGGCTAGGGACTAATGAAAGTATTTAGAAAATTGGGCAGACTAGATGGGCCGAATGGTTCTTATCTGCCGTCACATTCTATGTTTCTATGTTTCTCCCCTGATCTCTCCCTGCCCCTCTTGACTAGTGTCTCTGACTGCCTCTCTGCTTTTTCTAACTGGATGGCTGCCCACTTCCTTAAGCTCAACTTGTCCAAAACAGAACTTCTGGTCATTCCCCCCTCAAGTGCTGCTACTCCCGTTTCTGTCTCTCTCCACGTTAATGGTGCTACCATCAGCTCCACTATGCAGGCTTGTTGCCTAGGTGTTCTCTTTGACTCCCACCTCTCCTTCACCCATCATGTCTAGTCTATCGACAAATCCTGCCGCTTCCATCATAAAAACATTGCGAGCATTCGCCCCTACTTAACGCCAGATGCGGTCTATGCCACTGTCCTCTCTCTCTTTGACTACTGCAATCCGCTTCTCATGGGTCTTACGTGCTCCCAACTTGCCCCATTGCAGTCTATAATGAATGCGGTGGCGAGGCTCATCTTCCTGTCCGCCCGCACCTCCCATGCCTCATCCCTCTGTCAGTCTCTGCATTGGCTTCCCGTGAGATATAGGGCGCAATATAAAATTCTGGTTCTTGCTTTTAAATCTCTACATAATGCTACTCCCACCTATCTATCTTCCCTAATACACAAGTATGTCCCGTCTAGGCCCCTACGCTCTGACGAAGACCTGCGTCTATCCTCTGTTCATATCCAAGATTTCTCTAGGGCTGCTACGTTCCTGTGGAACTCCCTTCCCTTTTCCGTTAGATGCTCACCCAGTCTCCACTTTACTTTTTCACAAAAGCATATCAATTAAACTGTTAATGGCAAAAAAAACAAACACACTAAGTCTTCTTTGAATACTGTTCTACTAATTTACTTCCCTAATACTTCCCTTACCTTTTGTGTCACTTTACCCCACTCCCTCTAGCATCTAAGCTCATTGAGCAGGGCTAACAGCCTCACCTCTGTTTCTGTGTGTCATACTTGTCTGGTTACAATTACATGTTTGCTAGTCCACCAATTTTAAAGAGCTATGGAATTTGTTGATGCTATATAAATAAAATAATAATTAATAATACAACAAGAAAACAAACAAGAAAACAATGCATCATAGCAAGAGTCATCCTATAATTTTTCAACCATGCAATGGCACCTCAGCTTCCGGATCTGAGGGCTGCAATGAATGTAGTACGTCTGATCCTCTCTTCCCTTCACAAAGGTCCCTTAGGGATGCTCTGACTATGTAACATTGGTAGGTGGCATTATTATGGCTGTCAAAACACCTACTTTTAGCTTTTTTTTTCTCGTAATTTGAAGTTTGTTTGTTTTCTTTATATTGAAAAGAACATTCAGGGTTGGGGGGGTACAGAAGTAGAAATTAGGAACAGGGAACAGGGGTTACATGGTTAGTATTGCTTCTTACATGATACATACGTGTTAAACAATTTGTCATACCTTTCAACATATAACAATTTGTTACACATTTATTTTTGTGTTTTATTGTGTTACTTGCAACAGGAGCATTCCCATACGGTTCTGTGTTGTGTTTCACAGGTTCCTCAGTGTGGTGTGTACGGAATGGGCTATGGTTATACCAGGGGGGTGCATCATTATTGCAGTGGGTTGGTGTTAGATACTCCTCGTGGTATCATTATTAGACTGTCTATCATTTCTGGATATTGGGATCAGTTCCCAGCTCTCAGGTTAAGTGCTTCGTGTTTGCTACCTAGGTCTTATGCGCCTCTTGTACGCTTGCGCGTGTGCCAAATTGTGCTATTGCCATTAGTTTGTATGTCCAGTTCTGGTTTACTTGCTTTACTAGGTCATCTAACGATGGGGTTGCAGTTTTTTTCCATAACCTGGACATCAGTAGGTTTGCTGATATTAGAGTGTGGCAGCATGCCCTCTGGCAGCATGCCCTCTGGCAGCATGAACAATAGACATGCCCTCTGGCAGCATGAACAGTAGACATGCCCTATGGTTGTCAATCTTTGGGGTGGGTAGTATTGTTTGGAGTAGTCAGTCGGGCCATCACAGTCCAGAACGGGCTGAGTGTGGTGCATGACCACCAGATATACAGCATCGTGCCCACCCCCCTCCCACATCTCCAACATTGGCTACTGGTTGTAGGCCACATCTTATAGTTTGGGTACCAATGATACAATATTTTACTTTTAGATTTTTAATGTTCACTCGGTGAGGATTCACAGGAGTGGAACTGAAGTTATGTTCCTGTTCTTGTGACTGCTTGGTCAAGCCCTAGTGACTGCTCTTTAACCGGATTTTGCAAGGATTCTCAGGATCAGGGGTGGCTTGCCATGAGTTTGCAACTGGTTTGACCCTAGAGTGATGTATCCATGGTGTCACTTCCACCACCTTTACAGCTCAGTTGCCATACTGCTTCCAACAATTGGATTATTTTGTCTGCGTATTTGAAATCTTTTCCCTATACAGTGCTCCATGGGCATGAGTTGTCAAAAAGGCATGTCTGGAGTCAGTGTATATATTTACTCTCAGTCCTGCTGATAATTGCAGAGCCCTTGCAAGTGCTACTAGTTCAGCCTTTTGTGCAGATGTCTGTGGTTGTTACTGCATATCCTGGGTAACAAATTCCCTGTCTGTCTGACAAAGCTACTACCGCTGTGTAGTATTGTATGTCAGGATTCTGAATTGGAAATTCATGGAGGTCAGGCCTACCTCATCCATTATCTCCAAGCAATCATGTTGGGTCTCAGTGGCCTGTGGTAGAAGGGTGGCTGCATTGAGAGTAGTAATGGTTTCAAGGTGTACTCTTCGATTTTCACATAACATGGCCTGGTATCTGGTCATTCTACTGTTGACAAACCAGTGATTGCCTTTGTAATCTAATAGGACAGTAATGGAGAACCTATGGCACGCGTGCCACAGGTGGCACGCCGGGCCCTTTCTGTGGGCAAGTGGCCATAGGTTCGCCATCAATGAAGAGTAGGCACCTGCCTGCCCAAAACGGCAGGCGCCTACTCTGCTTCCGTTGAAGCAGCTCCCCTGTCCTCCCGCGAGCAAGCTGTGTGGAGCATTGCCATGGAGCATTGCCTACCTCCCCACACCCAGTACCCCTAACCCCCCCACACAGCACCCTTCCCCTCCCCTCCCCCACACCCACCTTCCCTCCCCTCCACCCAGCATCCCCCCCCACGCACAGCAGCCCTACCCCCCACACACAGCGCCCCTACCCCCCACACACAGCAGCTCTACCCCCACACACAGCAGCCCTACCTCCCACAGCACAGCACCCCTACCCCTGCCCAGCACCCCTACCCCCTGCCCAGCACCACACACACACACACACACACACACACACAACACCCTTCACACACACCACCCCTCATACACACACACAACACCCCTCACACACACACACACACACACACACACAGCACCCCTCACACACACACATACACTGCACCCCTCAATGCAATATGTGTGTGTATTCAGCAGTCTGTGTGTGCGTGTGTATTCAGCAGTCTGTGTGTGTGTGTGTACTCAGCAGTGTGTGTATTCAGCGGACAGTGTGTGTGTGTGTGTATTCAGCGGACTGTGTGTGTATGTATTCAGTGGACTGTGTGTATGTACTCAGCAGTCGGTGTGTGTACTCAGCAGTCTGTCTGTATGTGTATTCAGCAGACTGTGTGTGTGTGTATTCAGCAGTCTTGTGTGTGTATTCAGCAGACTTTGTGTATGTATTCAGCAGTCTGTGTGTGTATGTATTGCATTTGTTGGAGATACTAATAAATATAAGCTTAATTTTATCTATTTATATCATTATTTAAAATTTGTATCATTAAACTCTCTGTTGTTGTATTCTTTTAAAAAAAAAGTTGTTAATTAGTTCGGACAACAGTACGAGTTGTTTTTTCTAAACTTAAACCTCAGTATTGAGGTTTAATTGCCATGTTGGCACTTTAAGGAAAAAAAAGTTGGCATGTATTGCGGTTTGGGCACTCCGGCTCAAAAAGGTTCGCCATCACTGTAATAGGGTCTGTACTGCGTGGGGAACTTGCACATCGAGTTCTTGACCCAAAGTAAGTTTATCTGCTTCAGCCACTAGCAGAGCTGCAGCCGCTACTGCTCGTAAACATGGTAGGAGGTCGCAGGCCACTACATCCAATTGTTTGGATACGTATGCTACAGATCGTTGCCATGATCCCAAGTTTTGGGTTAATGCCACCGATCCCAAGTTCGTCTACCCTCGGTTAATACCCTACCGCCATTTTTCTTTGTTCATGCATGTAGAGTAAAAAGGTGTGCGAATGGTCTGGTAGACCAAGGGCAGGTGCACTCAAAAGTGCATTCTTGATTAATTCAAATTGTTACAGCACCACCCGGTATAGAAAGGGTTAAAGCTGTGTAATGCAAAGGCAGCTACCAATCACTCCGAACAGAAATCATACGAATCATCCACACCATATGAATGCTCCAAACAACCGAACGGGAGTGTTACAAAGGACTCGAAATGTCTCCATTATTGTTATTACATGTTGCTACTGTTACAACCCTATACGTTTAACCCGGGGAAACACGAATGGATTATACAAATTCTTATAAAGCCCCATTCGTGATACGAACGAGAGACCCCCCTAACGCTGGCGTGTGCTGTCAATTAACCTCTACACCCCGCAAAGTACCGAACGGTCGACCACGCGACAAGCGGAGTGTGGCGCCCATTAACCACCCAGGCGGCTGAGGTCTGCGGTTAACCACAGACTAATTGACGGGCCAGGAGGATCGACGTTCCCAAACAAATCATCGAAGGGAACCTACCGAATAACCTCACGAACGGAGACCCCCTACCGTGAGTCGCGTGGCAGCAATTAGCCTGCGGTTTCTGCGGTTAACCACAACTCAAGTACCGTGCTACCAGGTGGTCCTCATTCATGTACCGAACGAGTTCCACTACCAGACAGACAGCGGGGATTCTCATGGACTTATACCCGAGTTCAGTTCCATAAGTTGAAGGCGAGGTCCCGCTGCTCGGTAAACCGTCTAAAAACATGGCCGCCATCAGGGACTCACAATCCAAAATACCGAACGGACCTTATATGGCAGAAAGAGATCATTCTGTTCGTGGGATTGGAGCGCCACTCGTATGTTTAATGTATCCGAACACGAGCTATTAAATGAATGGTAGAATGAACTGTTTTTCCCTATTGATGTTAAAGTTATGTATTTTTATACAGTTTTATGAGGCATAATAAAACGTGGTCTTTTGGGCGCTTGGAGATAATTAGATTGTATAACCGTTGGCCTCATTATCTCCAAGCTGGGCGGGTACTAATTCAAATGATACACTGTACTGCGATTGGTTACCTGTTTGTACTGTACCTGTTTTCCATCAGGTCCACAGGGGGCTGTCCTGGTACCTGAGGAATCGCATAAATTGCCATGTTGTGTGCCAGTAAAGCCAGTTCATTTTGACCCTCAACTTGCAGCCTCGACTCATGTTGTAGGGATCCGGGATATTATTGCTTAAACCGTGGTTGGAATACTCTACACTTGCAGCTTATTACCGAAGGACCTCCGGGCTAGCCCGGGGGCAATCGTAACAGGGAGAAAACCATACGAATAATTCCCTCCAAATATGAGACAAGGCTCCGTATTGAGGGTCAGTAGGAATCTGGTTTAATGGGACTAACTGCCCGGTATTTATGCAGGTCTGAAGAAAGGTTAAAAAAAATTCAATCTGTTTAGTTTGGAAAAACTCCGATAGTGGACCTGGTGGGAAACTAGGACACTAATTGTACATTGAACAATAAGAACAGTTTAGCAGTAAACACTCCCATTTGGACAATAGGGACCCTCCTCTCTATCCTGGAGATAATTGGGAAGTAACTCTATTATCTCTGACGATAGAGCACAACCTCCATTTTATACATGTTACTAAAAAGACATAAAAATACATAATACTAAAACTACAGAATAAACTATGCATGTTCAACATACCCCCAGATAGCTTAGATCTGAGCGCACATTATTACCGAATGGTGCTCAGATCACATACATACAGTTCAATCGCCATGGAGCCAAAGCCTTTCACATAGTCTTTCGTTATACGAATGGGCTTCATGGGATAGCTATCTGGGGTAGCACTGTTCACATAACCAAAGTCCTGAACAGCCCGGCGTTCGGATACGAATGGGAACAAGAGAAGGAAGGTCGGCGGCTTCAGCATTGTTCGTGAGAAATAGTGTCTGTTTTTAGTTCCATGAAATCATCGACGAACACCGCTGAGCGTTTATATGTCCAAGATGGCCGCTGCCTCATGTTCGTTCATACGAACGATGACCACCCAGCCGACATTCGACAATTAGGAAGTGTCTGCGGTTAACCACAACGTTCTGATGGGGCCAAGAGGTTAACAAGCAGCACACTTCTATGCTGGGTGGCCGGCCATTCAGCAGTTCGGTAAAAAGAGGAAATAAACGTAGGGGCTGTACGGACAGGGAAATAGCCGAACAAACAGACGAATGAAAGGAAAATAAAAGTAATCCACAGACAGATGGTTATGTCACAAGGCTCCCTCCTTGTGGGACACTCTGGCAGACCCGGCTTGATCCTTTTTGGGTCAACTTGGGGATGTCTGGAACTAGGAGGCCGGAGTGACATCTGTTTGCCGGGACAACCCATCAGCATTGACGTTTTGCTTACCGGGTCTGTAGCTGATAGTGAAATTGTAAGGTTGCAGGGCTAAGCTCCACTGCAGCAACCTGCTATTGTTTCCTGAGACCCGGTTAAGCCAGACCAATGGGTTGTGGTCAGTGATAAGTGAAAATTCCTGTCCTTGCAGATAGGGGGTTAACCTTTTGAGTGCCCACATCAGGGCCAAACACTCTTTCTCCGCTGCCGCATAGCTCACTTCCCGTGGTAACAGTATGCAACAGGGTGTACTCCTCCATCTTCCCCGACTTGGCTTAGGACAGCCCTCAGTCCAAACATGGAAGCATCTGTGTGTACAAGAAAACGTTTGTTAGGTACTGGGGCAGCCAAGACAGAGGCATTAACAAGTGCTTGTTTCAATGCTTTAAACGCGGCTTCACAAGCTGGAGACCACAGGACCACAGGACTAGGTTCTTCTTAGTCAGGGGCTTGGCTAGGGCACTGTAGTCGGGGACAAAGCGTCTATAGTACCCTGCAGTCCCCTAGAAGTCCAGCACCTGGGTCTTGGTGTGGGCTAGTTAACCACCGCCTCTACCTTGGCTGGCTCTGGTCTCTGGTTTCCACACCCAACCCACAATAGGTTAGTCTTCCTCACAATAGGTTAGTCTTCAAACTAAAAGAAATTGGTCTAGATGAATATTCTTGTTCTTGGGTAGAACATTGGCTTAAGGATAGAGTACAACGAGTTGTAATTAATGGTAAATTTTCAGGCTGGACAAAAGTAGTAAGTGGTGTCCCTCAAGGTTCTGTTTTGGGACCACTTCTATTTAACATATTTATAAATGATCTTAAAATAGGCATTGAAAGCCATGTATCAGTGTTTGCAGATGACACAAAACTTTGTAAAGTAATAAAATGTGAGCAGGATATTGCTTTGCTGCAGAGAGATTTGGATAGATTAGGGGACTGGGCACTAAAATGGCAGATGAAATTTAACATAGAGAAATGCAAAGTTATGCACTTCAGGGTTAAGAATGCACAAGCAACTTACACACTAAATGGTAGTGAATTAGGGATAACCACACACGAGAAGGATTTGGGAATTGTTATAGACAACACATTAGGCAGCAATATGCAATGTCAATCTGCAGTTGCTAAGGCCAGTAAGATTTTGTCATGTATAAATAGGGGCATAAATTCTCGGGATGAAAATATAATGCTGCCTCTTTATTAATCGCTGGTAAGACCACACCTTGAATATGCTGTGCAATTTTGGGCGCCTGTTCTAAAGAAGGATATCATGGCACTGGAGAGGGTCCAGAGACGAGCTACAAAATTGATAAAAGGAATGGAGCATTTTAGTTATGAAGAAAGGTTAAAAAAAATTAAATCTGTTTAGTTTGGAAAAACGGCGCCTGAGAGGGGATATGATAACTTTATATAAATATATTCGGGGCCAGTACAAACCTTTACCTGGAAATCTATTCATAAACAGGGCTATACATAGGACACGAGGTCACACATTTAGGCTGGAAGAAAGGAGATTTCAGCTAAGGTTTTTTTACAGTAAGAACAATAAGGATATGGAATTCTCTGCCTGAAGAGGTGGTTTTGTCCATACAGATGTTTAAACTGAAATTGGATAAATACTTACAAAAACATAACATACAGGGATATAATTTCTAATTAGTGGGTAATAGCTGATTGATCCAAGGAGACATCTGACTGCTATTTTGGGGTCAAGAAGGAATTTTTTCCTAGTTTGTGGCAAAATTGGAAACGCTTCAGACCAGGTTTTTTGCCTTCTTTTGGATCAACAGCAACAACATTTGTGAGGAAGGCTGAACTTGATGGACGCAAGTCTCTTTTCAGCTATGTAACTATGTAACCCTGTGTTCCAGGTACTGCACTTCAGCCATACCTAGATGACACTTGTCTGGTTTCAAGGTCAGGCCGGCGGCCCGAATCTTGTCCAGCACTACCCCTACATGAACCAAATGCTCCTCCCAAGACCCACTCTAGATCGCAATGTCATCCAGGTATGCACAAGCAAAATCCTGGAAGCCATAGAGGAGTCTATCCACCATACGTTGGAAGGTAGCCGGGGCATTTTTCATCCCGAATGGCATGACCTTAAACTGGTACAGGCCAAACGGGGTAACAAATGCAGACTTGGGGATAGCATCCTCAGCCAGGGGAATCTGCCAATAGCTCTTACATAGGTCTATGGTAGTGAAATAGCGTCCCCTGGCTAAATGATCTAGCAGTTCATCTACCCTGGGCATCGGGTAGGCTTCAGTGGTAGTCTTCTCATTGAGTCGCCTGTAGTCCACGCAGAACCAGGCGAAGCCCAAGAGCTGTCAGAGGGTTCAATGACTCCTAACCGAGTCATCTCCTGTATCTCCTTCAGCATTCCTTCTCGGACTGCTTCAGGGATACGATAGGGGGGCTGTCAAAGGGGTGCCTGTCCCGGGGTCTCTACCTTATGTACAGCCAGGATCGTATAGCCCGGTTCTTGGGAGAAAGTCACCTGTTTCTCCCACTGAAGCCGCTTAGCCTGTTCCTTCTCTGTGTGGCTTAACCGGCCCCCTAGCTGTACAAGACTAGTAGGGTCAGTCTGGGGTTTTTTTTCTAATAAGTCGGGGAGGGGTAAACTCTAGGAGTCATCTGCAGTAGGGGCACATACTGCAGCAACATCCTCCTGCCTCTCCTCTTTCAGCATGTTCACATGAAAGGATCGCAGTGGCATACGTAGTATCATATACCTGGGCTACTACCTTGTACAGGCCCTGCCAAGATGCTTGCATCTTGTCTGTATTCACAAGTTTGAGTACCAGGACCTTCTGCCCAACCTGGAAGACACGCTGTCGGGCACCCCGATCATACCATCTTTTCTGTCTCCCCTGGGCCGCCTGGAGGTTCTCCCTTACCATCAGAGACAGTTGCTCCATGCGGTCCCTGAGTTCCAGAACATATGCCACTCCTCCTGCTCTGTCTCTCCCTCCCAGTGTCCTCTAATTAGATCGAGAGGTCCGCAGACCCTCCTCCCATAGAGTAACTCGAAGGGAGAGAACCCAGTAGATTCCTGGGTTACCTCTCTGTAAGCGAACAACAGGTGAGGCAGAAATCTCTCCTAGTCTCTGCAGGCATCAGTAAAGGTCCTCAGCATTTGCTTGAGGGTCCCGTTAAAGCGCTCACAGAGACCGTTAGTCTGTGGGTGGTAAGGTGAGCTAAGCAAGCTAAGATATTGCACACCTCCCACAACTGCTGGGTGAGCACAGCGGTAAACTGGGTTCCCTGGTCAGAGAGAATCTCCTTAGAGAACCCCACTCTAGTAAAGATCTTAACCAGGGCATCAGCTACTGTCTCCGCTTCAATATTGGACAGAGCTACTGTCTTTGGGTAATGGGTGGCATAGTCCACCACGGTGAGAATATACTTCTTCCCAGATGGACTAGGCCTAGCTAGTGGACCCACAATGTCAACGGCTATACGGGAAAAGGGCTCCCCATTAAGGCATAGGCATAGACAGAAGTCTGGCCTTAGGGTGGCTTACCTACCCGTTGACATGTGTTACAGTGTTACAGTATTGTCGCACAGCCTGGTTGAATTTGGGCCAAAAGAAATTCTGTGTAATCCTATATGCTGTGCGACGGGACCCTACATGTCCTGCTAATGGTACATCATGCCCAATTTGCAGAATCTCCTGCCGTATTTCACAGGCACCACCAGCTTTCGCTTCTGCGAAGGGGCTTTATTCCTCTGGGATGGTTTAGGGATCCTATACAGTCTATTCCCCACCCACTCAAAGTGCTCCCCATCTACCCCCTCCTCCTGGGTGTCTGCTTTAGCCCTATACTTTTGCAAGGTCGGGTCCTCCTGGGTTTCCCTCCCAAATGCCTCTGGGGTATCCCAGCCTAGGGGAACCTGGTCTAACATACACGTCGGGGAAGACAGTCTTACCTGGGTCTCAGCAGCAGGTGGGCCGGTTCCAGCAGCTTGGGCCTGGGCACGGGTAGTCACTGGGTTGACTTCAGCGGGGCCCTTCGGAAGCGAAGGCAGAGACGAGGGGGGCCAAATCATTCCCTAGTAGCACGTCTGCTGGCAAATCCTTCATCACCTCCACATTAACATGTCCCGAACCAACCCCCAATCCAGGTGGACACGGGCAACGGGTAGCCGAAACACAGTGCCTTCCGCTACCCTTACGGCTACAGTGTCACCGGTGTGTTGACTCTCGGAGACAAGGTTCTTTTGTAGCAGGGTCATGGTGGCGCCAGTATCCTATAAACCATTGGCTACCTTCCCATTAACAAGGACCATCTGTCTGGGCTGTCAAAGCCTGTTGTCCCGGTTAGCTGCTTACACTGAATCAGCCTTGTGCAGTATGCTCCAACATTCCTCCTCTTCCACGCAGTGGGCAGCAGTCATTGATGTGCGGGGGTTCCCGTCTGCTGGCTTCCTCCAAGACTGTGACTGTCTGGCTGGATTCAGTGGGCAGTCCTGCTTTCGGTGGCCAATCTGGTTGCAGCCAAAACACCTCATGGGTTGTGAATAGTTCCGGGCATTAAACCTGGGTGGCTGAGAATAAGTAGCAGCCGGAGGTGGTGCTGTGGACTGGTAGGACTGTGGTTGTGGTGCGTCCAGTGGAGTAGATGTCTCTGGTCATTAGTCTATATGAGTTGCTGTTTTGGCCACCTAGTTGTCTAGCTTGCGGGCATCGGTATATTCGTCCGCCAAGCGAGCTGCTTCATGTAGGGTAAGAGGTTTCCTGTTGCGGTTCCATTCTCTGACCCCCGTGGTCAGCTTCTTATAGAAATGTTCCAGCAAAAACAGCTGCAGTATCTCTTCTCCTGATACCGCCTGGCATCCAGCTTCCCAGTGGGCTGCCGTGCGATGTATCCGGCAGACCCACTCAGTATAGGAATCTCCTACTTGTTCGGCGACATCCCGGAATCTCCTACAGTATGCCTCTGGTGTAACGGCATACCTGGCTAGCAGGGCTTCTTTCACTATCCCATAATTTGTAACATCCTCATCTGGTATGGCCTGGAACGCTTCATTGGCCCAACCGGATAACTTCCCGGACAAAATAGTGACCTATTCGTCCATGGGTACCCGGTGTAGGGCACATTGCCTTTCAAAATCAGCCAGGTACCCATTAATCTCCCCATTGGCTTCAATAAAGTTTTTAAAAGCAGCTAAATTTACCTTTTTCTTTTCAATTACCATTGGTATTTCTGCTGCTGCAGCACCTCTTTGCTGAAGATGTTGCCGGTTTGCTTCCACAGCTGCTATGACACGTTCAATAATGTTCGCTGTAGGGTTGGGGACAAAATGTGCCAGCCTTATGTTGACCGCCCGGTCAAAGGTTTCCTAGTCGGTTGTCCTGTCTGTTATGCTGGGTCTTTAGGCTCTATCCATTTCCAGCAGCTCTGTAATGATGTCCCTCTTCTTTCGGTTACTGTAACGAGAATATACCCCTACACGCAGGATCCAGCTAAACAGAGGCAAATACAGAGGAGAGATACGTCTACCGGACCTTAGAATGGCCGGACTCGACGTATATGAGAGGAGACAGAGCCAGGAACAAACCGAGGTCAAGGGCACAGAGAGACAGCGTAAACTAGGACAAGCCGGGGTCTGGTACACGGAAAACAGCAAGCCGGCAAACAGTACAGATAAGGATAAAGCGAAAACGAAGTCAGAATACGAAGCCAAAGTCAATACGAGAAAACACAACTGAACACCACAAGCGCTAAAGGGAACTGAAACAGAAACCACGATAGGGCAACGAGCTAAGGGAAAAAGGTAAGTTTAAATAGCTTTTAAACGAAAGTGATTGGCTCCTGTCACTTCCACACCCCCTATAGGTAATTGTACAGGGAGTGTGGTATGACAGGAGCCAATGGGAGCCTTTTGGCAATTAGGCTCCCACTGTCTCTTTAAGAGCGCGCCCGAGACTCGCGGCGCGCTCTTAGTTTCAGGCGGGACACGTGACCGCTTCACGCGGTCACTGCCCGCCTTCCATCTAAAGCAGTCGGATGAGCCGCGCGCGGCTCGTGCAGCCGCAGGACCGCGCGCGGCTTGAAGAGAGGACCGCGACCGGCCCCCGGTTAAGGTAAGTAACGCTACAGTACCCCCCCCTGAGGACACGCCCCCCGGGCGGGTAGGACCAGGCCTGGCAGGAAAACGAGAATGGAAAGAGCGCACAAGACGGGGAGCATGGACAGCATCAGCCGAAATCCAACTGTGCTCCTCAGGCCCATAACCCTTCCAATGTACCAAGTACTGAAGTCGACCCCTAAGGAAACGAGAGTCAAGAACAGCAGACACTTCAAACTCCTCATGACCCTCCACCGAGATAGGAGGGGGAGGAGGAGTATGCCGGGTATAGCGGTTGCGTACGAAAGGTTTCAACAATGAGGTGTGAAAAACATTAGGAATACGTAGATTCTTAGGCAGGCCTAAGGCATAAGAAACAGGATTAACCTTATGTATAATACGATAAGGTCCAATGAAGCGGGGAGCCAATTTCATAGAAGGCACCCGGAGACGAATATTCAGCGTGGAAAGCAAAACCCTGTCCCCCACAACATAGGACGGAGCTGCTCTGCGATGCTTGTCAGCCTGAGCCTTCTGGCGAGTAGCAGAGTCCACCAAAGAACGCTGAACCTGCTCCCAAGTATTACGCAAACCAGCCAAATGCTCATCCAGAACTGGCATGCCCTGTGAGGAGAATGCAGCCGGAAGAACAACGGGATGCTGGCCATAGACAACGTAAAAAGGGGTCTTGCCGGAAGAATCATGAGTGGCGTTATTCCGAGCAAATTCAGCCCAAGGAAGCAGGTCAGACCAATTGTCCTGGTGGTGAGACACAAAACAACGGAGGTATTGCTCCAGAGACTGGTTGGCACGTTCAGCAGCCCCATTAGACTGGGGATGATAAGCGGAAGAAAATGAGAGAGAAATACCCATTTCTGAACAAAAGGCCCTCCAGAACCTGGAAATAAATTGGCTACCCCTATCGGATACAATAGATACGGGAATCCCATGTAATCGAAATACTTCTCTAGCGAAGATATGAGCCAGTTCCTTGGATGTGGGCAACTTGTGAAGAGACACGAAGTGAGCCATTTTGGAGAACCGATCCACTATCATCAGGATTACTGTGTTACCATTTGAAGGGGTAATTCAACAATAAAATCCATGGACAGGTTAGACCAAGGTCTCTCGGGAACGGGTAACGGATGCAACAGCCCACAAGGAACTCTACGGGAGGATTTCATACAGGCACAAGTAGTACAAGCACTTATATAGTCAGTGACATCCTTTCGTAAGGAATCCCACCAAAAATACCGAGAAACAGCTGACACCGTTTTGGAAATACCAGGATGTCCAGCAGTCTTAGTATCATGATATAATGACATAATATCCCGTCTCTCAGGAACATCAACGAACAGTTTATCATTAGGCCTCTCGCTAGGTGCCATGCTTTGTTTCGCTTGTATGGCCTGCAAGAGGGACGAGGAAATAGACAAAATAGTAGTAGCTATTATCCTGTCTGGGGGAATGACAGGAGTAACATCAATCTCCTGTTTGTCAGTAGTTTCGAACTGTCTGGACAGAGCGTCTGCTTTAGTGTTGCGATCACCTGGCCTATAGGTGATAATAAAATTGAAACGGGACAAAAATAGTGACCACCTAGCCTGCCTGGAAGACAATCTTTTGGCTTCGCTAAGGTAGGATAGGTTCTTGTGATCCGTAAAAATGAGGATAGGATCCTTAGTTCCTTCTAACAAATGTCTCCACTCTTTAAGTGCTAAAATAATAGCAAGGAGTTCGCGATTACCCACATCATAATTTTTCTCTGCTTTGGACATTTGTTTAGAAAAGAAGCCGCATGGATGCAATGGCTTTTCAGGCGACTCTCTTTGGGATAAGACAGCACCTACCCCAATATCCGAAGCATCAACTTCAAGAATATAGGGCAGTGAGGGGACAGGATGCTGTAAAATAGGTGCAGAGGCGAACGTAGTTTTAAGAAATTCAAAAGCCTGAAGTGCCTCGGTAGACCAAACACGAGTATTGCCATCCTTTTTAGTCATACGGGTAATAGGTGCTACAATGGACGAGAAACCTTTGATAAAACGTCTATAATAATTGGAGAACCCAAGAAAACGCTGAATAGCTTTCAGACCTTGCGGTAGAGGCCATTCTATTACAGCAGCAAGCTTCTGGGGATCCATACGAAAACCTTTAGCGGAAATCAAATACCCCAAGAACTGGACTTCGGTTTGGTCAAACAGACATTTTTCTAGCTTGCAATAAAGACCATTAGCAAGAAGGGTCTTCAAAACTGTCGTAACATGTCTGTGATGAGTGTGTATATCTGTAGAATATATTAAAATGTCGTCCAAGTATACGATAACAAATGTGTGAATAAAATCTCTTAAGACATCATTAATAAATTCTTGGAATACTGCTGGGGCATTGCAAAGCCCAAATGGCATAACAGTATATTCGTAATGACCGGATCTAGTGTTGAATGCAGTCTTCCATTCGTGATTTTCCTTTATACGTATCAAATTGTATGCACTCCTAAGGTCTAATTTAGTGAACACAGTGGCATGTTTCAGCCTGTCAAATAATTCTGTAATTAAAGGTATAGGGTATGCATTTTTGATAGTGATTTTGTTTAGACCTCTATAATCTATACACGGTCTTAAATCACCTTCTTTCTTCGATACAAAGAAGAACCCTGCTCCAGCTGGAGAAGAGGATCTCCTAATAAACCCCTTTTCTAGTGATTCCTTAATATACTCCTCCATGACACGGTTTTCTTGAACCGATAAGGGGTACACCCTGCCCTTTGGAGGTATAGTGCCAGGCAACAAGTCAATAGCGCAATCATAGGGTCTGTGAGGCGGTAATTTCTCAGCCTCCCTTTTATCGAAAACAGTCTTTAGAGATAAATACTGAGGGGGTATAACCGTAGACAAAGGAGGACTGGTAGGTACCTCAATAGAATTCAAAGGTGTGACTTCCAACGTACAAGACTCGTGGCAGGCCTCACTCCATGATTTTATTTGCCCTGTCTCCCAGTCAAAAATGGGATTGTGAGCACGTAACCATGGATACCCTAATACTAACTGTGAAGAGGGAGAGGTGATGACCTGGAATCGAATGGTTTCATAGTGTAAAACCCCTGTGTACATGTGTAATGGTACAGTCTCATGAGTAACAACTGGAGAACTTAATGGTCTACCATCTATGGCCTCAACGGCCAAGGGTATCTCCTTCTCTCTGATGGGAATGTTGTTTCTCTTTATAAAGCCAGAGTCTATAAAATTTTCAGCTGCCCCAGAGTCAACCAGAGCATATATGTTGTCAACTATACAAATCTCTCCCATATATAAAGAAACCGGGAGAAGCAAGCGGTTAGGAGGCAATTTAGGAGACTTAGATATCACACCCAAGGCCAGTCCCCTATAAGGTCTTAGGTGCGAGAGTTTTCCGGGAGTAAAGGACATTCCTTTACCATATGGTCTCTCCTACCACAGTATAGGCAGAGTCCCTCCCTTCTCCTATGTAATTTCTCAGTATCAGAGAGTTTGGCAACCCCTAATTGCATAGGTTCCTCCTCAGACACTTTAACACTCTCTGGTATATTAACTCTGGGGTTAATGGGTGTAACAAAACGTCTATTCCTGTTCTTGGTATAGAGCCTGTCACGAATTCTATTATCTATATCAATGAGGTAATCGATAAGGTCCTCTAAGGCAATAGGAAGCTCCTTAGCTGCTACCTCATCCAATATCGTATCTGACAAACCTTCCATAAAGGCAGTAGTTAACCCATTGTTGGTCCAATCTACCTGCGAAGCAAGAGTGCGAAACTGAATAGCATAATCAGCCACAGACCTAGAACCCTGTTTAATTCTCATTAATGCTCTCGCGGCATTCTTTGACCTTTTCATTGTGTCAAAAGTTCTACGAAAAGCCGTAAGAAAACTGTTGAAATCATGTACCATAGGTCCATTAGCTTCCCAAATAGGATTTGCCCACTCAAGTGCCTTATCGGTAAGTTGGTGCATAAAGAACCCAACCTTAGACCTCTCTGTGGGAAATGAGCGTGGATACATTTCGAAGTGGAATTCAATTTGATTAATAAACCCTCTGCAAGTCTTAGAGTCCCCTCCATACCTAGGAGGAGGTGTTAAATGGGCCGAAGTATTAGGCAAAGTAGATACTTCAGGGAGAAGGGGCGTAGGAGGGTTAGGTGTGGTTGCTGGAACAGTTCTAGCTAGGAGCGTCTGGAGAGCCTGAGCTATCTGATCCATACGGTGATCCTGCTCTACAAATCTTGCCTCATGGGACGCCATCTGTTGAGCTAAATCTGCGGGGTCCATGGCCCTATCGTAATGTAACGAGAATATACCCCTACACGCAGGATCCAGCTAAACAGAGGCAAATACAGAGGAGAGATACGTCTACCGGACCTTAGAATGGCCGGACTCGACGTATATGAGAGGAGACAGAGCCAGGAACAAACCGAGGTCAAGGGCACAGAGAGACAGCGTAAACTAGGACAAGCCGGGGTCTGGTACACGGAAAACAGCAAGCCGGCAAACAGTACAGATAAGGATAAAGCGAAAACGAAGTCAGAATACGAAGCCAAAGTCAATACGAGAAAACACAACTGAACACCACAAGCGCTAAAGGGAACTGAAACAGAAACCACGATAGGGCAACGAGCTAAGGGAAAAAGGTAAGTTTAAATAGCTTTAAAACGAAAGTGATTGGCTCCTGTCACTTCCACACCCCCTATAGGTAATTGTACAGGGAGTGTGGTATGACAGGAGCCAATGGGAGCCTTTTGGCAATTAGGCTCCCACTGTCTCTTTAAGAGCGCGCCCGAGACTCGCGGCGCGCTCTTAGTTTCAGGCGGGACACGTGACCGCTTCACGCGGTCACTGCCCGCCTTCCATCTGAAAGCAGTCGGATGAGCCGCGCGCGGCTCGTGCAGCCGCAGGACCGCGCGCGGCTTGAAGAGAGGACCGCGACCGGCCCCCGGTTAAGGTAAGTAACGCTACAGTTACTAGCCGGTTGGCCCCAGTTCTCCAGTAAGTCCTTGAGGGTAGAGCGTTTTAATTGCTCATAGTATGTTTCCATTGGCTTGTGGCTTTGTAGCTGTCCTTCTGGGCTGTGGAAATCATCCTGTTGCTTGCCACCAGTCCTTACGGCACCCCAGGTATAGAAGGGGTTAAAGCGCCCTTTCCGAATGCAAAGGCAGCTACCAATCACTCCAAACAGCCAAACAGAAATCATACAAATCATCCACACCAAACGAATAATTCCCTCCAAATACGAGACAATGGTCAGTATTGAGGGTCAGCAGGAATCTGGTTTAATGGGGCTAACTGATAAAAAACAGAAAGGGTCAGCGCTAAATAAAAGAAGATAAAATAAGGCAGCAACCCTAAGAAGGGGATCCCTCTGAACCCTTCAAAGTAACAGAAAAGAAAACAAATGGGGAAGGGCTGCACCACAGAAAAGAGGTACAAAAATATAATGAAATATATTCCCAATAAAATACAATAAACAGGATAAAAATAGTCTCTAGGTAAAATAAATAAATTGATAAATAGGTAAGACAAGCTTTGGTATCTTGGTTCTTTATACTTGAGTGATCTTGAGGGTCAGGGTCTTCTCAGTCTCCTTATGTGGAAAAAGAAAAGATAGAGCGACCTGATAGTGTAGTATGTCTGGGCTAAATGGATAACACTCAAGAGATAAAAGTATTGCACTTATCCACTAGAGCTGGTCATAGCTCTTGTTCTTGTATCGCATACAGTGGTATAATCCCCACTTATGGAATATGATGGTCGTAGTCATTCACAGTAGATGGGTACTCAAAGCAGAAGAGATAGCCACAGATAGTGCTCTCAGTAATATAATACAGGTGAATAAAGTGAATAAAATATTACTTACAAGTAGTGATGTACCGAACGGTTCGCCGGCGAACATAGCATGTTCGCGTTCGCCACGGCGGGCAAACATATGCGCGGTTCGTCATCATTGAGTAAACTTTGACCCTGTACCTCACAGTCAGCAGACACATTCCAGCCAATTAGCAGCACACCCTCCCTAGCAGACCCTCCCACCTCCTGGAAGGCATCCATTTTAGATTCATTCTCAAGCTGCATGCTTAGTAAGAGGAGGGAAAGTGTAGCTGCTGTTCATTAGATAGGGAAAAGCATAGCTAGGTTAGGGTTAGGGTATGCTTTTTTTTAAAAAAAATTTCTATGTAATGTAATTGCACTTAGTTGTCTGCCACTGCTGCCAGCTTCTGTGTCAGGCTCACAGTGCACACTGTGCCCATTTCCCCAGTCAGTGCCACCAATTACATCTGGTGTCACAATAGCTTGGATTTAAAAAAAAAAAACTTTTTTCACTGTTATAGATTGAATATGTCACTTCTTTGCCTTAAAAACTTCTGGGCTGCTGTTGCAGTATGTTTTTTGGTTCCATCTGTAAAGGGAAGCGACGTCCAATAAAGTTTGCTGAATTTGGCAGAATCTGAGCAGGTAATATATCCTGATACAGCTCAGAATTCAGCAGGTTATATCTGTCTTCTGTCACCACAGCAATAAACACTAGTGACCCAGTGCCATCACACTGCCTCCGCCATGTTTTACAGATCATGTGCTATGCTTCGGACCATGAGTTGTTCCAAGCCTTCTCCATACCTTTTTCTTCCCATCCTACTGGTTCAGGTTTATCTTAGTGTCATCTTTTCAAAGAATGCTGTCCCAGAACTTGGCTGGTTTATTTAGATGATTTTTTGGCAAAGTCTAATCTGGTCTTTATACTCTTGAGGCTTATGAGTGTTTTTCACCTTTGGGTGAACCCTCTGTATTTGCTCTCATGAAGTCTTCTCTTTGTGTTAGACTTGGATAACCAAAGTATAAATAGGTAACAAGGCAGCGAACCTCTACGAGGTAGGGCTCCCTCTAGGCTCCACAGGCACAAGGAGTAATAAAGACAAAAAGGGAAATGGGAGGTTGTGCCAAAATATGATAAACAATATGTCACAATATATGGGTGAAAATATCAACAGGGGTGGAGAGCAACAAGTTAAAAGAATAACAAGTTTAAAGACCAAAAAAACTAAATTTGGTATGGTGATAATAAAAACAATAAAAAATATAACAGAATGTCCAAAATTAAGTCCCAATTAACAACTTGCCAGAAGATACATCCTCAATTCTGTCAGGGGAATTCTTCTATACAATGCCAGATCAAGGTGTTCTTAGGAGCCAAATATAAAAACAGAGAAGAGAAAAAAAAGACTAAAAAATATGTCTTATATATTCCTACTCACGTTTTTAGAGCTTAAAACTAGCTCTAGTATGAATAGCGTACAATGGTCTAATCCCTACAGCTACCAAATGCAAACGCCACACCTGGAATAAACTCCAGACCTTTAACCTGCTTAATTGATGAATAAATAACGAAGGATTGTGAGTCAATTGTCCAATTACTTTTGGTCCCTCGAAACAGAGGGGCTACTCATTAACCCCCTGACGACCGATGACGGTTCAGGACCATCATTGGTAACATACAGTTAAGGACTGGTGACGGTCCTGAACCGTCATAACAGTCACATGTACTTACCTGATCGCTGTCGTTCCCCCAGCGGTGATTGGCGGTGCTCCCAGTGTGGGGAGACAGACAGTCTCCCCATGGCGGATTAGGACCCCTGTGGCCATGTGAACGCTCAAGAGAGCGGTCACATGGTCACAATAGATGTCCATGTGTCTGCCTGCAGGGGGACTGTCTGTGCTGACAGGTAGTCTCCCTGCTAGTGGAAAATCATAAAAAATTAAAGTTAAAGTTAATAAAAATAAAAAAAATTATATATGTGTGTGTATATGTATGATATATAGACATATATTCGATCTATATAATATTTGTCTATATATCATATATATATAATGTCATACTAAGTATATTTTTATATTAATATATACATATATTAATATAAAAATACACTTATAATTAAATTACACACGTGTGTGTGTGTGTATATATATTATCTATATTATATTAAAATACAAATAACAAGTAAATTAAATAAAAAAAGTAAAAATAATAATAAAAATTTGAAAAAAATTATATCTATATGAAATTTTATTCTAACTGTATTTTTATATATATATATCAAAATACACTTAGAATGAAATTGTATATATATCTATGTATATATAAATAAATAAAAATAATAGGAAATATACATATGTCCATATACAAAATTACATAAATAATTATATAAATATACACGTAGACTTCAAATATATAAATATGCAAATATATTGAAATTCTAAGTGCGTATTTATGTAATATTTTTACATAATTAAGTAATTTTATTGATTGCAATTTGAACGACCTGCCTGCCAACTGGCTGAAAGTCCAGAGAATTTAATTTGCTAGCACTGTATTTTACCCTGTAACATTCTACGACACCCTAAAACCTGTACATGGGGGGTACTGTTTTACTCGTTAGACTTCGCTGAACACAAATATTAGTGTTTCAAAACAGTAAAACATATCACAGCGATGATATTGTCAGTGAAAGTGACTTTGCATTTTTCACACACAAACAGCACTTTTACTGATGATACAATTATTGTGATAGTTGTACTGTTTTGAAACACTAATATTTGTGTTCAGCAAAGTCTCCCGAGTATAACAGTACCCCCCATGTACAGGTTTTATAGCGTTTTTGAAAGTTACAGGGTTAAACATATGGGTCAAATATTTTTACATTGAAAATGGCCAGGTTGGTTACGTTGCCTTTGCGAGCGTATGGTAGCCCAGGAATGAGAATTACCCCCATGATGGCATACCATTTGCAAAAGAAGACAACCCAAGGTATTGCAAATTGGGTATGTTCAGTCTTTTTTAGTAGCCACTTAGTCACAAACACTGGCCAAAATTAGCGTTCAATTTAGTTTTTTACTTTTTTTAACACAAACAAATATGAATGCTAACTTTGGTCAGTGTTTGTGACTAAGTGGCTACTAAAAAAGAATGGACATGCCCCATATTAAATACACTGGGTTGTCTACTTTAAAATGCATGCAAACACTGGGTATTTTTAAACTCAAGGACAAAATTTTTAATCTATTTAGCAGTTTTTTTCATTAGCTTTTGTAGGTAAGTTAAAAAAAACATGTTTTTTTTTAAATTTTTCACCATATTTTATTGTTTTTATTAAAGTAGATTATATGACATGATACAAATAATGGTATGTAAAGAAAGCCCTTTTTGTCCTGGAAAAAAAAATATATAACTTGTATCGGAACAGTAAATGAGAGAGAGGAAAACTACAGCTAAACACAAACACCACAAAAGTGTTAAAAGAGCCCTGGTCCTTAACGTACAACATCACAAAAACAGGCCGGTCCTTAACGTACAACAGCACAAAAACAGGCCGGTCCTTAACGTACAACAGCACAAAAACAGGCCGGTCCTTAACGTACAACAGCACAAAAACAGGCCGGTCCTTAACGTACAACAGCACAAAAACAGGCCGGTCCTGAAGGAGTTGAAGAGCTGTAATTCCTAAACACCTCCTCCAATTTGGATGTCAATACCCTTAAATTATAGCTGAGAGACTGCACTTCAAGCCCATATTCATTATTAACTGTAACTTTAATTTATTTTGGAAATTAGCTGAAATAACAAAACTTGTGTCAGTGTCCAAATGTTTCCAGACCTAACTGTATGTACACCTTACATGCAGCATTGCAAGGGGCAATCGGAGTAATACTGGAGATGGCAATAAACTGGGAAGAAAGTACTCTAAACTACGACAACATACAGCATTTAAAATGACTCAAGGGAGAGACGTTAAAAGCCTGACGCATTTTATGGTGCGGAGAATGCTTAACAGCCAGCTTTGTCCCATTTCATTTTATCTGTGTCGTGTAGATGAGTCATCCTTAGTAAAGGCACACTCCACTGCCCAACAAAGAGATATATATACAAATTATATTTAGTAGATATTCCCCTAATTATAACATACATACATTAAATTATGCCCTCCCCTTTTAACCCCGCCCAGACTTTCTGTTACTGTCCAATCCAAATATCCATGGCTTTGATATTTTAGCCTTAATTTTGCAATTTGAATATTAGTTTGCTACAATTCAGAGTTTAGTTAATATTCCTAGGTTCATTTTATTGCTGAGCGATTAATGTGATAGTCAATGTGTACGAGTCCATAACAGGATCACAACAATTCAACATTCACAACACATCATGTACCTATCCCCCATTACTTCGGGAACTTCTTTCCATCTCCCCTTGTATTTCTCCCCATACCCACCTTTCCCCAGTGATAGTCTCTTTCCATAAACCTCTTTTGCCCTACTCTCTATAATCCCCCCCAACTCCCACCTTCTGTCTCTGTCTCTCTCCATATTCTCCCCACCTTCTGTCTCTCTATCTCCATATTCTCCCCCACCTTCTGTCTCTCTCCATATTCTCTCCTACCTTCTATCTCTCTCCTTATCTCCCCCACCTTCTGTCTCTCTCCTTATCTCCCCCACCTTCTGTCTCTCTCTCTCTCTATATATATATATTCTCCCCCACCTTCTCTCTCTCCATATTCTCCACCACCTTCTGTTTCTGTGTCTCTCCCTATTCTCCCCCACCTTTTGTCTGTCTCTCCATATTCTCCCCACCTTCTGTCTCTCTCTCCTTATTCTCCCCAACCTTCTCTCTCTCCCATATTCTCCCCCACCTTCTGTCTCTCTCTATTCTCCCCCTCCTTCTGTCTCTCTCCTAATTCCATGTCTCTCCCATATTCTCCCCACCTTCTGTCTCTCCATATTCTCCCCCTCCTTCTCTCTCCATCTCCCCCACCTTCTGTCTCTCCTATTCTCCCCAACCTTCTCTCTCTCTCTTCCTCCCCCCCACCTTCTGTCTCTCTCCTCCATTCTCCCCTTCTGTCTCTCCTAATTCTCCCCCCACCTTCTGTCTCTCTCCATATTCTCCCCCCACCTTCTGTCTCTCTCCATATTCTCCCCATCTTCTCTCTCTTCATATTCTCCCCATCTTCTGTCACTCTCCATATTCTCCCCTCCTTCTGTCTCTCTCTCCTATTCTCCCCACCTTCTGTCCTCCCATATTCTCCCCCACCTTCTGTCTCTCTCTTATTCTCCCCACCTTCTGTCTCTCTCCTTATTCTCCCCCACCTTCTGTCTCTCTCCATATTCTCCCCCACCTTCTGTGTCTCTCTCCATATTCTCCCCTACCTTCTATCTCTCTCCTTATTCTCCCCACCTTCTGTCTCTCTCTCTCTCTCTCCTTATTTTCCCCACCTTCTGTCTCACTCTATATTCTCCCCTTCTTCTGTCTGTCTCTCTCTCTCTATCCATATCCCCCACCTTCTATCTCTCTATATTCCCCCCCTTCCTCTGTCTGTATCTCTCGTTATATTCTCCCTCCCTTCTCTCTCTCTCCATATTTCCCCACTTTCTGTCTCTTTCTCTCCATATCTTTCCTGATGCTTCCTGTCCTTCTCTCCACATTGTCCTCCCTAACATCTTAATAGTTCTCCACATCCCCCCTCCTCACTCCCAGTTTCTGTCTCCCTGCCCCTGTCTCACATTCACTCCATACCTCTGCATTTGCTGATCTATAGGTGTAATATAGGTGTATCCCTATGTTGGGACTGTCCGGCCTCAGGAGTTTTACCCTAGATTCATCTACTTCCGATATTCCCCCATATGTTCTATCGCTGTGTTTTTCTTGTCCGGTCATAGACCTCGATCTCGTCTAGGAACGTACTGAAAACAGACCAATTAATGTTCTGTTAACGCAATAAATACCATTTTCTGAAAGATAATTTCCGAATAAAACAATTTTGGTTAATTTATTACTAAATAACTGAAAACAGTTGTTCACTCTTTCATTTTGCAGAAAGATGAGTAAAGTATTTGCCAAAGAAGAGAAGATTTTTCGTGACAAGTTCAAGGTACGGGATTTGACCAAAAATAAACCAATAAATAAAATAAAAAGGACCGATTGATGTGAATCATTTTATATGAAGAGTCCTGTATATCTCCGAGATAGTGACAAGTCGACATTCTCAGCATCTGACTAAATGATCAATATACTGATACATTCACATGTGTGTCTCACCGCTTGCTTTTAATATTAATTAATATAATTACTAGTCTGTGCTGTGTTAATAATAATACCTCAGGGACACGTTATCACGTAGATCTGGCCCCTGCATCCTCCATGTCCTAAAGCAGGGGTTCCCAACCCAGCCCTTAAGTACCCCCTACCAGTCCAGGATTTAGGGATCACCCAGTTGTGTCTAAGGTGTTTTTTCAGTTAAAAACAAGCACTAAGCATCACACAAGCGAGCTAGGAACATTCCGCACGGTTTAATTATAAAACATGAGACCATTGAAGCCGGCGTGGAATGTATCCAGTGTTATTTTATAGCAACTAGACCCTGGTTATATCTCTGTGCAGATACATTTGGGTTCTTCATTTCTTTAATATTGGAGTGCTAGCTCTTTGTACAATGCCAATCACTGATTATATGTATTTCTATACAGTACTCTGGAGATATTGTGGTCAGTAATACGGCGATAGTCACCGAGCAAGCGATTACCTCGCCAAAAGGTAAATATGGTCTGCTGGTGAAGGCGGGAGAAAGGCTCGATGTCATTGACGTTTCTTCAGAAAATCTCATCATCTGTCGCAATGCTGTGGGCAAATGTAAGTTATTACCTTCTTCCTCTCTGGACGTTGTGGGTTAAATCGATATTAGATATCTACAATTGACTTCTATAAATATTGGGGGAAAAAAGATACACATACAATCCCTCCTTTCTGTGTGGGGGTTTTATAGGTGTTTATGGGACAAAGAACCCCCTCTGACTCCTGGCGCCTCTTCCTGCTCTAACAGGGCTCCTTCTGTACATGTGCTTATGTTTTAGGAATCCTAGAGGTACTCATAGTATGTTTTCCTTTGTTGATTTATTAACAATATACAAAAAATATTATCTGCAAAATGCTTGGCTCACACTCAGCTTACCATATCTCTCGAAATCTCGTGGGGAGCTAAATAATGCACAGTATGGACCTTCCAACCTGACGGAGCGTTTTACATTAGCTCCATATCCTTTAAATATCTAATTTTACTCTAGTCTTGCGTTCATCACACAATGCAGAGTAAAGGAGAGGTTTCCACTGTTTGTTTTTGCTTGTTGTATTAATTCTTGATTCTTTTAATATTTTAGTTGGTTTTGTATCCATCGAATATTTAAACTTTGAGTAAGTACAAGTGTTTTGTTTCCCGATACAGTTTCATAATGTGCTGATTATTACAATGTTTCGTAATTTGTGCGTTAGTTCAGGATTGGTAATTATTAATGAATTAAACTTGGAGAAAGGAATGAATGTTTTACATTAACCACGCTCTACCTATCGTGTTATAAGAAAACTAAACAAATGGCAGTGATTGCGTTATTATCGGTAATTTCCTGCCAGTAGTTTTATTTGTACACAGAATCTGCGATTTATTCCATCGTTTTTACTCTGTTAGTTAATGGATCACATGGGGGATCTTTTTCATTGTACTAGATCTCGAATTTCATGACCCAACTATACCAGTAGCCATGGGATGGTTAGACATAGGGAATCATAAGAGACCAGGAGCCAAATAAGTGTTTACACACATTGTCTTTACTACTTTTCTGTGTCTTTATTTGCGCCTCTCCAACCATTATAAACCCCATCATGTATCATGTTTGGGGCTCATTACTAAAGGAAGCCGTTGATTTTATAAATGGTCTACGCTGGGACAATGTGTGAGATCTTTATCCCCTTGGTTACACTTGGGGTGATAATTGTGAGGAACTAAACCTGTTTTTTCACACAACATTCCTGCAATAAGTTCCCTAGCGGTTGGATCAGGCCCCTCTTGCAGGATACCAGGCAGTCGCAGCCCAAGTAATATAATGTATGGCACAGAAGACTAAGGAAGTGTGAGGACCTGGAGGGTTTCATAGCCAAATGGTCTAGACTCAAACAGAACATTCTCAAAGCTCTGGCTACTGTTGTAAGTGATTTTTGAAGTTTTTAATTCTTATTCTTTACTTTTTGGCAGAAGCGGCCAGACAATGTAGAGACGTCCAGAATGTCAGATCCTACAAAGTAAACTGTTCCTCTGTAAGGCTGTAATTTCTACATGTGAAGGGACACGTTCTTTCCTGATGTAAACGATAAATTCTAAAAAATAATGGTAATGAAGCAGCCAGATACTGGCCCTTTAAATTCATGGCACTAATCCGTGTGAACATCGCCAGCTGTCCGTTTAGTATCCAATCTGTATTATCTCGCTCTCTGTATTAACAGATCATTCTGATTGTTAGGTGTACGTATAGAACTCCTTAGGACAAAGCATACTTTATGGGAACTTATGGCCTGTGTAAAAATGCCCAATAAAAACCTATGACTGACATATTCTGAGTTCGTTATTTCCACATCTTTACGTTGATTAAGAAGCTATGGATTTGATTTTATTTAAGGTGTTTAACACGCTACAAAAGGAAACGTTATGAAGGAATGGCTACATTAATTCCTCTTATCTTCCCGTCTGTGGAAATGGGAATCCAGTAAGAAATGGTGGCAAACGCCAAGTCCAATGTAATTGTGAAACAGAATAATTTAACCCTTTAACCCCTTAAGGACACACGACATGTGTGACATGTCATGATTCCCTTATATTCCAGAAGTTTAGTCCTTAAGGGGTTAAGGACCAAGGCTTTTTGAGATGTGATGAGTTTGTGACCAAGACCTTCTTGGCGTTTTGCCATGTGTTTATTCTACCACAATGTCTCCTTGCTGGTTAGCTGCACCCAGACATATTCTACGTCATTTCAAGGAGAAATTGGACTTACTTTTGATACCCTATGAGTATTACATGGGAATAAAACACATTTAAAGAGATGTTTTTTTTCTCAGTCTCACATTTAAATGATTTCATTACAGTTTATTTCTATACACAAAGTGTAACTAAAGAAAACTAATTCAAAATAATTTCTCAATAATTAGTCCTGACTGTTAAAATGCCCATGATGTCTAGAATTTCAATTAATATTTAGAAAGTTATAAAACAAATACTGAAAGGAGTGAATTATTGTTTTAAAGCTAAAACTTTGTAACATTTCGCTCGCTAAGATTCAAGCTAGTCACCAGAACAACTTCATCAAAATGTATGGTATACAGCTTAAAATATAGAATATACCAGCGGTTAACAAACTGTGTGCAAAACATTTCCCTGGTGCTATAATTATTTGATCTTAGTACCGGGAACCGTGCCTCCCTTTCCCCTGCTGGCTCTGCAGGACCGGAGGGGAGATCAGAGATCTCCCTCTCCGGCCCGCTAGCAGTGTAATGCTGGCATCCGGCAGGGGTGGGAGAGAGGACCCGGGGGACCTCTAACCTGCAGCTCCTCGAGTTCTTCTCTCGCGAGTTTTGAGTGTTGCCGCAGTTACCACGGCAACTATCCGTATCTCCCGAGAGTGAACTCTCACCACTGGGACCACCAGGGCTTCACCACTAGGACCACCAGGGAATAGTACTGTCACTCCTCCCAGGCAAAGGCAAGCAGGGAGGGGGGATATCAAAATTATTATTTTTAAAATAAAAAAACAAACAATATTTATTAATCTACCCTCAAACCCCACAGACCCACAATAATTCTCCCCTATACACACACACACACACACACTGCCCCCCGTACACACACTGCCTCCATACACACACTGTACCCCTCACCTGCACTGCCCCCCTCAAACACACTATGTACCCCTCAATACACACGCACTGCCCCCCAAACACATACTAGACCCCTCACACACACTACATCCTTCACAAACACAATGCAGCCCCGTACACACACTGTACCCCTCACACACACTTAACCCCACACAGATTGCACCCCTAACACACACATACATTGCGCCACACACACCCGCCCCTATCCTCTACTACAGACCCTCTCCAAACAGTTTGACTACTTACCCTGGGAGGGCACCATAACCACTACAGCGTGCTGTAGTGGTTATTGTGCCTGGATTGTTTCTTTAAATAAGCTACCAGTGCCCCTCCCAAGATTAGGCTCTGGATCCTACCCTGACAGGGAAACCATTCTGCTGAACAGAGGCCCAGAATATGCTGCAGCGCTGTACATGTATACAACCTAGATGTGCTTCCTGGGGCAGTGCTGCACAGTGTGACTGACATTCACTGTCTCCATCCTCGGCATGCAGACACTGAACTTTCCTCATAGAGATGCATTGATGGAAAAGCATTGTGATTGGCTTTTGTGACAAACTCCCCTTTTTACCTGAGTTTGCCACGAGCTCCTGGAGGAGCCTGCTCGTCAGCCTCCTGCCCACAGACTATGGACCCTGTGAAAAATAATGTAAAAGTCTCTGTTCGTGCAATTGGGATTATATGGTTCGTTTACTGAACAACTGCATGAACCAAAGACCACCCGGGAGCTTGTTAACACCTATTAACAACTTCGAACACTACGATGAGAAACGTTCCAATTGTTTGTCTGGGTGGCCGCAATTCCTATGGACAACCATGAGGTGGCGGCCATCTTGTTCGAATGAACGCAGGCAGCGGTGTTTGGGCATGAATCTCATGGAACTTAACTCTGATAAAGAAACTCTCGAACACTGCTGGACTTCCATCGTCGCCTGCATTTGATTCTATTCAACTTATAAGGGCACTGTTCGGTGAGATCATGCGTCTGGATGAGGGGAACAAGCTCCAGGGTAAGACTACTGACTCTGTTCGGTAATTTGTTCATTTTCAAACTACCGAACTAGAACGACTGCAAGTCCTGATTCTCTGGAACTGTTTTGGGCATGGGACCATGCCTGCAGTCGGTCAAATAAATGACTTCCATAGAATTTCTGAACCCCTGAACTGATCTGGGTGATTTTTGGATATGTTGGTCACCCAGATGTGACATTTGATACTATGTGTTTGGGGTACTTTAAAAAAAAGTGTTTTTTTTCTGTGCTTGGTGATAATTGGATTAGAATTAGTACAGTTACTGATCCAATTATCTCCCAGGCAGACGGGAGGGATTGTGTGCTGTGTGTGGGAGTGTCGTGCCTTGTAACCTTATTGTTATTGGTCTGTGAAGTTGCAAATCAGTCCACAATCAGGTCCATGTGGACGTACCCCTTGCATGAGGATTGTTATATAAGGCTTAGTGTGGCACCATTAAAATCTATTCCAGTTTACACTCCAAAACTGTGTGTCATCCTGTTATTGGAGGGAAGGAAGATTTAACCCCTGTGTCTGCATGCAGGGGATTCAACAGGGAAAGTAAGGACTAGCGCTCCCAGGCTGTGCTAATTCCCCATTCGGCTCCAGGAAGGAGTGGTTCCAGGGCCCCAGTCAAGCCACGGCGACTGTGGGCAGAAGTGCTGCTGTTTGTCCCCTGTTCCAGCTAGGAAGTGCCGCTGTTTGTCCCCTGTTCCAGTCAGGGGTACAGCTTTGATCAACACTTCTGACAATTTCAGCCAAGCAGACAGATCATGGGCAGAGCCAGTAGCAGCGGACTGCAATAAAGGTAAGATTATACTATATTTAGGGGATAAGTGTGTGGGAGGGCAGGAGTGGGTGTTTTTAACACTACAGGGTTAGAAATAAATTTTTGTGTTCCTGACCCGGTAGTGTTCCTTTAATTGTAGTCACATAATACAAAACTGCTACACAATAGTATATATTTGTAGAAAGTATACCCCCAGGCTGTGTAAATAAGAGCATTTTGGCACTTTTCAATTTAACCATTATCACAAACCTAGGTCCAATTAGCCTTGATGTGTAGTTTTTCCCATAATCCAGCCTATAATTTCAACCAATAATCTAGCACCCTTTTACTACCTCTAATCCAACCCATTATGCCAGTCCTAAAACCACACCAGGGATTCCCTCTGCCGATGTCCGTAGTGACATCAGCAGAGGGATTCATAGTACGCAGGGGTCTGTGAGCAGTGGTGTATCCTGGTTTTGTGCTGCCCTAGGCAGGACAAAACGCAGGCGCCTCCCCCCTCCCCCCGCGCCAACCCCCCCTGCACCAACCCCCCCCGCCTTCTAAATACACACACACACATTCACTGACAGATACGCATACACTCGCTAACAGAAACACACACACACTAACAGACACACTCACACTCACTAACAGACACACACTCACTAACACACACACACTCACAGGCAAACACACTCACACAGTCAGACACACACACACTCACTGACACACTAACAGACAAACATAGTCAGACACACACACTAACAGACACACTCACTCACTAGCAGACACACACACACTAACAAACACACACACACTAACAGACACACTCACTCACTAGCAGACACACACACACTAACAAACACACACACATTAACAGACACACACACACACAGGCAAACACACACTCACTGACACACAGTCAGACACACACACATACACATACACACTAACAGACACAGTCAGACACACACTAACAAAACACACACACATTAACAGACACTCACTCACTCACTCACATTAACACATTTTTTTATTTATTTTTTTATTTAGCCCCCCCCCCCCTTACCTTTGGGAGTGCTGGGGGGGAGGGGTTCATTACCTCCCTGGTGGTCCAGTGGATGCCGGCTGGGCTAGGCATCTTCCGATTCCCAGCCTCACTCTGCGGCGCGCGAGGGAGCTGAGCGGACCGCTCACGGGAAGAGCTCCCTCGCCAGCCGCCTGCCCAGCGCCGCCCGCCAGCCCAGCCGGTCAGTTAGCCGCGAGGCTAACAAAGCATTTGCCTGGGCATTTGGGTGGCGGCGTTTTTTGCCGCCCCCTGAAAAATGCCGCCCAAGGCAAATGCCTTGTTTGCCTCGCGGCTAAAACGCCCCTGTCTGTGAGTAATCTGTACAGTGTGATTGCAGTGTGAGGGAGAGCTCACTGTACAGTGTGAGGGAGAGCTCGCTCTGTATAGTGTGATTGCAGTGTGAGGGAGAGCTCGCTCTGTATAGTGTGATTGCAGTGTGAGGGAGAGCTCGCTCTGTATAGTGTGATCTATTGTGAGAGGGAGAGCTCGCTCTGTATAGTGTGATTGCAGTGTGAGAGGGAGAGCTCGCTCTGTATAGTGTGATCTATTGTGAGAGGGAGAGCTCGCTCTGTATAGTGTGATTGCAGTGTGAGAGGGAGAGCTCGCTCTGTATAGTATGATCTATTGTGTGAGGGAGAGCTCGCTCTGTATAGTGTGATTGCAGTGTGAGGGAGAGCTCGCTCTGTATAGTGTGATCTATTGTGAGAGGGAGAGCTCGCTCTGTATAGTGTGATTGCAGTGTGAGAGGGAGAGCTCGCTCTGTATAGTATGATCTATTGTGAGAGGGAGAGCTCGCTCTGTATAGTGTGATTGCAGTGTGAGAGGGAGAGCTCGCTCTGTATAGTGTGAGGGAGAGCTCGCTCTGTGTAGTGTGATTGCAGTGTGAGAGGGAGGGCTCACTCTGTATAGTATGATCTATTGTGAGAGGGAGAGCTCGCTCTGTATAGTGTGATTGCAGTGTGAGAGGGAGAGCTCGCTCTGTATAGTGTGATTGTAGTGTGAGGGAGAGCTCGCTCTGTATAGTGTGATTGCAGTGTGAGAGGGAGAGCTCACTCTGTATAGTATGATCTATTGTGAGAGGGAGAGATCGCTCTGTATAGTGTGATTGCAGTGAGAGGGAGAGCTCGCTATAGTGATTGTAGTGTGAGGAGAGCAGCCTGTATAGTGTGATTGTAGTGTGAGGGAGAGCTGCTCTGTATAGTGTGATCTATTGTGAGAGGAGAGCTCGCCTGTATAGTGGATTGCAGTGTGAGAGGAGGAGCTCGCTCTGTATAGTATGATCCATTGTGAGAGGGAGAGCTCGCTCTGTATAGTGTGATTGTAGTGTGAGGGAGAGCTCGCTCTGTATAGTGTGATTGTAGTGTGAGGGAGAGCTCGCTCTGTATAGTGTGATTGTAGTGTGAGGGAGAGCTCGCTCTGTATAGTGTGATTGCAGTGTGAGGGAGAGCTCGCTCTGTATAGTGTGATCTATTGTGAGAGGGAGAGCTCGCTCTGTATAGTGTGATTGCAGTGTGAGAGGGAGAGCTCACTCTGTATAGTATGATCTATTGTGAGAGGGAGAGCTCGCTCTGTATAGTGTGATTGCAGTGTGAGGGAGAGCTCGCTCTGTATAGTGTGATTGTAGTGTGAGGGAGAGCTCGCTCTGTATAGTGTGATTGCAGTGTGAGAGGGAGAGCTCACTCTGTATTGTATGATCTATTGTGAGAGGGAGAGCTCGCTCTGTATAGTGTGATTGTAGTGTGAGGGAGAGCTCGCTCTGTATAGTGTGATTGCAGTGTGAGAGAGGGAGCTTGCTCTGTACAGTGATTGCAGTGTGAGACACGCTGGTCATGGTTTGTACACGTTAGTCATTTTGAGGGGCTAACTGCCACAGAGCTCTCTCTCCAGTGCTACCCACGTGGAGATATCCACTGGAGAGAGAGCTCGAGCCCCATGGAACTATGACTCTGCTTCACAGCCGCAGGGTCCCACTGGCCGCCTGGAAGTACATGCCGGCCAATAGGAGAAGGGTTACCATTCAAACCGGGTTGGTTGGTGCAAATTGTTTTTTCCTGATTGACAGCCGCATGGTTTAGGTGGGAAATTTGAATCACCGTCCGAAACCAAGTGATTCTGTGGAGCTATTTTCGGGTATGTACAGAGCCTCAAATCCAGACTTTTTATGACAATTTCTCGGGCTCTATACATCCGATAGCTCTGCAATTTCATAGCTCCACAGGGATCATAGCTGGGTCCAGGAGCTATTTGGGGATGTATGGCATGTGGGGATGTGTTAATGTATTGTGTGTGTATTTATGCCATTCTCTCCAGACACAGTGGCACCTGGGTGGGCTTATGTTTTGTATTGCTGTAAATGGAGATTTGGATAAATAGTTTGGGTGATATCATGATTGCCCTTCTCCAAGCGACTATAATCACTGGCTGGCAGCTAAAATCACTCCAGGGCTGGGCACAACCATGAAGGGACGACCACAGGTGGTAGTAGCCCATCATTGAGAGGACATACTGCCACAGTCATGGTTTGTCCACGCTACTCATGGTTTGTCCATGCTAATCATGGTCTGTACACGCTAGTCATGGTTTGTTTTGTGATTGATGCGGGTGTTATCCTGCTCTTCCAGCTGCAATCGCTGACATGAAGGATTAATGAAGAATAAATAATAGTTGGGTATGAGGCCAAATGACACAAGTGGAGCATGTTACAGAATAAAATATAATAAGTCACAGCATTCGCTTTATTAAATTCTCTTCCCACAGAATGACACATTTCCCAAAAATCAGAGCATTTCTCAGAAGACTAATCTATGAGTAACACAGTGTGTATATTACAACATCTCACTATCAGAGCTTTCAAACAATTCATCACTGCTTATTGAAAAAGGCAGAGATCATAGTGAGAAAAAAACAGGCACGTGAATAAGAAGCACACAGCCTCTATCGCATGTGAGTAAAATAGACACAGCCTCTATCGCATGTGAGTAAAATAGACACAGCCTCTATTGCATGTGAGTAAAAAAGACACAGCCTCTATCGCATGTGAGTAAAAAAGTCACAACCTTTATTGCATGTGAGTAAAAAAGACACAGCCTCTATCGTATGTGAGTATGAAAGATAAAGCCTCTATAGCAAGTGAGTACAACGGCCTCTATCGCACGTGAGAAAGAAACACAGTCTCTATGACAATGAAGATGTCCAGATGTGCTACAACTACAACTCCCATGATGCTTTGCACCCCTTTAGAAAGAAAAAGCATTCTGGAATCTGTAGTCTTAAAACATCCGAGAATATAACTTTTGGCACCCCTGCTCTATAGCAAGTGAGTAAGACGGCCTGTATAGCATGTGAGTGAGAAAGACACAGCCTGTATAGCGTGTGAATGAGAAAGATACAGCCTCTATAGCATGTGAGTGAGAAAGACACAGCCTCTATAGCATGTGAGTGAGAAAGATACAGTCTCTATAGCAAGTGAGTGAGAAAAATTCAGTCTCTATAGCATGTGAGTAAGACAGCTTCTGTATGAGGTAAGGGAGCAATGCAGTGATTACATTTTCCCTAGTATTTGAATCAGGTTATAGAGGGTGCAAGTCATTATGACAATTAGAATACAAATTAGCATAATTAAATGTATTGTGCAACTGTAACTGGGCCTGCACACAGTGGGGACCCATCGGGTGGCCGATGCTCTTAGGGCCACTAGATGGGTATACCTGAACTGGGGCCTGGTCGGGTTCAGTGGTAGAATTAAGCGCCAAAACTACATGCAAACACACCTGTGCAATTATATGCAAATATTACATATAAACACACCCCTAGTGTATAAATGCCAAGATTATATACAAACACACCCCTGCATTTAAACACCAACACTACATAGAATTCCAGTGGCAACGGTACATAAAATACACCCCTACATACCGTACACACAAAAAACATTAAATTCGAACGCACACAAAGTGCTCGCATACACAGCCCTGCAAGGATAGGCGCTACATCCCCAGCTGCAAAGCATTGTGGGAGGTTTACAATAGACAGGGATTTACCTTTTGACCTCTTCCACCAGGGCCCTCTGTACATTAGTTCTGATCGTAGTAAGAATTGAACAAAATCGATTATTTATATTTGTTTTTAAGTAATGTACTAAATGTTCGCCCTTTATGATTAAAGAATGAAAATACAAATCCAGTTAAATCAATAAATCACATGATTGATTGTACCACTCCTATCATTCAGTATATGTAAACCTTAATGGGGGATTGGCAAAGTCTCCCCCCAAAATGGGGATTTCATAAAACCTTTTAACATTTCCTAAATTAAATATCACATTTCACTAATTGCAGGAAACACAATAACGATCTGCACACATTTCCTACTCGCCCTAAATAGTGAACTTCGAGTATTAACTGTAATATTCATTCAGAATTGTCCAATAATTAATTATCATATGCACTGACTCGTTAGCCCTTAATAATCGCGCGATGAAACACATTGTGAGTATTTGACGTTATGAAACACGAATAATTGTCATTACTGTGATCCGATTTATAGCCGGTACAAGGCTTCCGTTCGTTACTTCCCAGCTGTGCATTTTGTGTTCAGGGACATTTTTTATTTCAGCAGGATTCTGATTGGCTGAGAATACCAGAAGCAGCCAATCAGAATATAACATTGAATTCAGTTACTGTATCTCGCCGGCACTTCCATTACCTGCTCTGGTCAGCAGTAAAATGCATACTGAACAAGTCCCGTAATCTTTATCGATATCACCCCTTATTATAGGTGAAATGTGAGGGCGACTTTTACAGAACTATTGTGGAACAATCACCAAGGAAACCAATCTCGGTTTAGAACTGTACTCCAGAACCCGCAATGAAACAGTCGGTAGTAGCAGAACAGATAATGGTTTTAATACCGAGTGGCAGCCAATCCAGACTCACTATAGCACTTGCTGTTATCCCAGAACCGCATTCTGCTGTGAAGTCATTTACTGGGCCTTTCTTTATTCTAAGAATCAAATTGGACAATTAAAACTATTCACATTACAGAGACTGTGGACACCCAACTCCCTTTCTAAAAGAGTCTGTGGCATTACCAAGGTTCCAATGTAAAGTGTGCGCAGCACGCAGATTGCGATCGATCCGTGCCTCAAATTGTCCATGATATCTTCACCGTTTCTCTCCCAAAGCCCCGAGAAGACTACAGCCGAAGATAAGACCGCTGGTGACAGGATTAGTTAGTGGGATTTAGGAAGGCTGGTGATAGGATTATTTCGTAGGATTTAGGAAGGCTGTAAGGTATGCAGGTATTTGTGGGATACATCTCCCATAAACATTCAACTACAACTTTTATAAATGTGATCCAGTGATTTTTATAGTAAAAGCAGCACTCGTGACATCACTGGACATCTCGCTAAATAGAAAATCTGTTCTAAAACATTCTACCTTTAAAAGAATACAAATAATGCCTATCTAAACCATCACTCTTTTAGGCTCTTAAAATAAAGGAAATGCACTTATAAAAATAAAATGTGCTATAATATAACTATTATAATATCAAAATAAATAAAATGTAATTTGCAATTCTATTAATAAATTAGCATACTGGAAATAAATCCTCTGCTTACTATAAATTGGCACAGGCCTTTTCTGCTACATTTCCTTAAAAAAACAAAACTTATTTGTATGTTTTGTGCATTCACTAAATTAATCAGTAGGTTTATGTTCTTCAGTTTCTCTGTGCAAAATTGGTGGCACTTGGCTAAAGTGCCCCAGTAATTAAAATTACTGCCACTT